>CM065812.1:52589214-53805857 GCA_033398695.1 Orobanche coerulescens
TCGTTCACTACCACTTGACCCAAATCATCCTTAATAAACTTAACAGGACCTCTTTCCCTAGCTTTTGCTAGTTTAAAAATAGCATTCGCTCCTTCTTTGGTGTCTAGGTGCTTGTACATCTCCTCGTAAGCCTCACATTTAGCCTTAGCCACTGCCTTCTTAGCCTCTCTTTTCGCCACCTTGTACGCTACAATCTTCAAGATTCTCTCCTCCCCATCACTAACCGACAAAAGCTCCTTAAATAGCGCTTGTTTTGCATTAACCTTGTTTTGGACCTCCTCATTCCACCACCAAGCCTCCCTAGGTCCACTAGACCTAGCCGAAGAAACCCCTACCACCTTCTCGCCCACTCTTCTAATAGCATTGGCCATGCTGGTCCACATAAGGTTAGCATCGCCCGCACGCAAAAAACCTCCTTCGCGGGTCAGAGACTCCTTGAATACTGTCGCCTTCTCACCCTTCAGATCCTTCCAGAGAATCCTAGGTCTAGCTTCTCTAGCCCTGCTAACAACACGACCTCTCATGGATAAATCCATAGCCAGCAACCGGTGTTGAGAAGCACATGCCTCGCTCCGGAACACCTTGCAGTCCACGCACGCCCTAGCATCCCGACTGCGCAAAAGAAGGTAGTCAATTTCCGTGTTGTGCCCCCCACTACTGAAGGTGATGAGGTGCTCAGCTCTCTTCTGAAAAACAGAGTTAGCAATTACCAACTCATGCGTAGTGGCAAACTCCAATAGTGCGGAACCTCCGGCATTCCTAACTCCGAAGCCGAAACCCCCATGCGCACTATGATAACCATCCACCCCCTCACCAATGTGCCCATTGAAATCGCCCCCCAAAATAATAAATTTATCGTCCGGAATACACCCGACCAACTCATCTAAACAGACCCAAAAGGCTTCCTTATCAAGCACACCCAAACCAACATGTGGGGCATACGCATAAACCACATTAACCACCTACTCCCCAACCACCACTCTAACGGACATAATCCTATCATTGCACCTCTTCACTTCCACGACATTGTCCTTAAGCTCCTTAGACAAAATAATGCCCACACCATTGCTCGAGTTAGCAAGGCATGAATACCACAATTTATAACCGTTCACCTCCCTGGACTGCGTCCCCTTCCACCTAGTCTCCTGAATACAAGCCACATCAACCCTTCTCTTACCCAAAACATCCACAAGCTCCAAAAGCTTACCCGACAAGGTACTCAAATTCCAACTACCAACCCGCAAACAGTGCGACATCGGCCAATACAAAACCCAAACGCACTACGAGAAATAAAATTGGGTAGTGAAGCCAAAAATGAAAATAAGATGAGAAAGACAAAGACAATATAAAATCAAGCAAACCGCATAAAAATCGCAGTAAATGGTAGATATATGGCAGACAAAAATGAAATTTAATAGAAAAGTACAATGATACCGGACTCCTGTACAGGGAAAAGGCGATCGATAGGCTGACGACACCTGCTAGCAGCACGGGAAACCTGCAAAACAGACAGCTAAAATGCAATACTACTGTTAGATTGATGGGGAGGGATGAATGCCGTGGTGTAAAGTTATTCTTCCGGCGATACGCCGGCCAGAGATGACCAGCAGCTCGGGGCGGCGCAAGCGTAAGTTACGGCAAAGCTCAGGGGTTAGTTAAAAATCACACTGTTATCTTACAGAAAAATAAAAAAAACAACCCAAATCGCCAACCAACAGAGACCAGTTCAACATAAACCGAGAGCCAAAATCAAAACACGAAAAGCAGAAAAGCAAAAAATGGCAGAAAAAGGAATTGATCTGGGAATCCCAAAAGTGAACTAGAAAGCAGATCAGGTGGTAAAACTCAACCCTTGCCTGATGCCACGATCCAAACAATGATGGAAGGGTGGTTTAGGGTTTGCGCCCAATATGTATATGAATTCTCGCGTTAGGTCAGTACGGCAGAACAAATTAATTCCCAAAATTAATTTTTAGAATTCCACCAAGGTGACTCCTAGATCTGGAGTGGACGCTGGAGCGAAAGAGAGGAGATGGTAGCCGGAGGAGAAAAAAGAGGAACTCCAATGGCCAAGATATCCATAATCTTAGATCTGATACCATATTCTGTAACACCCTCGATATATTCAGGAATATTTCAGCGCCGTAAATCCTTTGCATAAGAATTTACAAGGCCGAAGGAAAGAAAAATACCATAAAAGATACCAACATATAAAAGTAACTGGATTAAGATTACAACAGTTCAGGGTCAATACCGAGAATACAATATCCGAAGGAGGAATATTAATACATCACCGAAATCAATCATCACAATGACAACGTACTCGAGTACTTATTAAAAATGACACACAACAGACAATTAAACCCGGCCGGAACATCACTCTACACCCTCGTCATCATGCAGCTCCAGTGGTTGTTTCCCTACTCTCCTGGATCCTGAACATAAACAAATGTTCACCCCCAAAGGGGTTAGCACAACGATGCAGTACAAGTACGATAATCATGCAACAATGATTTAATCAACAATAATCATGACAAGTTTCTCCAACAAGAAATAATATCAACTTATATCACATCATAACAATCTCAACATACTCATGGTATTCCAACGATCCAACGCATACAGCTATAGATTCCCATGATGATCCCGTCGGACCAAAGCATGGTGGAACTACCTGTCCAACGATCCAGCGCACATAGCTATAGATTTCCCATGATGATTCCCGTCGGATCAACGCACGGTGGACAATTAATCACAACACATGTACATAGTACAATCATAACATAACCGACATAATACGAACAATTCTAATTAAAGTATTTGCCTCGATTTGATGACAAGAATAAAACTTACAGGAATATCAAAACGCTTGAAGGACGTCACCTTCGATCAATCATGATGCTAAGCTCGAACCTTAACAAAAGAAATAATATAGAATTCATCTCACGTCTTACGAATGTTTAACAATCCAAATTACAGTCGGAAGTTCATAAAACGTAACCTGCCTGACCTGCTTAACGTACGTTATGTACCCTATGTAGCGTATGTTAAGCCTACTTGTTAGCGCACGCAAAATACGAAGTCTAGCATACGCTAACCATGTACTGTCAGTCCCTCACTGATCAGTCGACTGACTCATCTGATGATATAACGTGTGTTACGTACCAAGCGTAGCGTACGTTAACTATTCCCGATAGCGTACGTTAACTACATAGCTTAGCATACGCTAAACATGTATGACAGTTCCTCACTGGGCAGACGACTGTTCTAATTGTGATGAAGCTTATGAAATCCTCAGTGATTAACGTACGTTATCTCCATACATATCATGCTCATACAATTACGAATGATCTTACGGATTCAAACATCTTCGAATTCAAGGATACGTTTATCATCATGGTGATCATACTCCAATTTATGTTTGCAAATTCTCATGCAAAGTTCGGTGATCTAGGGTTGATGCGTTAGATTCTAATATCATCAATACATTCAGATTTCACCATAAAGATGACTAACAAATCCAACTTATAAGAAAGGGTACAACCTTCGATGATTCTTTCTTAAGTCCGTTTAACAAAAGTGATATCAACTCCAAGTCTACGATCAACATGGCAACGTTATTCAATGCGGATAATCAATCTTAGAATATTTCTCTCATCATTTGACGTGATAGGATTCCAACTATGATGCTTTCAACGACGATATCCTAAGCATAAACATTCCAACCTCTAAACATGATGATTGTTTGAATAATTCATCAATGGAAATTAATATCTTGATAGCATGATCATTATAATCTTAATAACACGAATCCAAGATTGGAGATAGTATTAACATACCTTAAGATGAAGAAAACACCGAGACAATAGGTAGAAGCCAACTCCGGTTGCTTGTGTGCTAATCCAAAATGATTCTCCACTTCAATGATCAAGTATAAGTAATCTCCAATCTTCAATGATCATGTAGAGATGGTTTATATGTGTTTATGAAGGAGGGGAGGCTCTCTGGACTTCCAAGAAATGAAGGACAAGTGAAGAAAACGTAAACAAAATAAAATGGGGTGCTGCCCCTTTTATAATGTTTCTATACGTTAGTTGTTTAGCGTACACTACCTTTACTGTCCTTAGCGTACGCTAACAAGCGTTGACTCCAAAACTGTCCAAGTTCACCCGCAGGAATCTTATCCGGACCCATGTCTGGCTGGCGCATGTGCTAGCCGCCCAGCTCAATTATTGGCTGGTTAACGCACGCTATGCTACATTCGTAGCATACGCTAACTCCGACTGATAGCGTATGTTAAGATTCCTTGTTAACGTGAGTTATCACGTATTTGCATGGGAAAAATTTACATGTTGCCATACTCATGTACAAGGATACAAATATGAGAAATATCATACTCCAATTATCGATATCACAATTCCGAATAATACAGGGTTCAAAAACAGATGAAATACACAATAATAAATCCGGATTTTACACCGGTGGGGCGGCCATGTCTCTCGGTTGGGATGCTGGTTTGACTACTCCTACCTTGTCGAATTCAGTTCATCATAATCAGGAGAATTCCACAAGGAATAATGCAGGTATAGGTGTGGCCACTATATTACAGCAAATGGCTAACTAAATGGCTCTCTTGACCCAAGCAGTTCAACTCAATAACCCACCTCCTGCGGCGGACACTGGAGTAGAGAAATGGTTACAGGATGTGCTTTGAATGTGCCCTCCTCAGTTCATTAGTGCTACGGACCCAACTTGTTGGGAAAACTGGATTAATGAGATGAATAAGGTTTTGTGGCGGTGAACTGTCCGGAGGCACGTAAAGTGCCGATTGCTCAATATTTTCTGACGTGAGAGGCTGCTAGCTGGTGGCAGGCTGTCGAACCCCAAGACCATGCGGTTACTTGTGATGAATTTAAAGAATTGATGGAAGCCGAGTATTACCCTGGCCTGTCCAAGAAGCCAGAATCCGAGCCTTCTTTGAGGATAAACCCCAGGATGTTCCCGTACCACGGGCAATAATCGAGTACAAGCAGCAGCTCAACCACGTGAAGGGTCAAGTGAGAGAAGAGAAAGATAAAATCCGACACTTTGATATGAAAATGAAGCTAAAAACTTGACACTACATGACAGGATTTGCTTGTACTACACTGAAGGAGTATCAGGGCAAAGCACTGTCCTATGATATGTCCTTCAGAGCTACGGAGATGGCTAGTGAGGGTAAGAAGCAGAAGCCCTTTGGTAACTTTTCTGGCAGTAAGGGTCACAACCAACAGAAATTTCAGTCGGCGAACAACCCGTCTGGAAAGTCTTTACGTACGTTTGGAGGTAATTGGAATTTCAGAACCGGCCCTAGTGTTACCAACCGGGTCGTGATAGATTTTAACTACGGCCAGCAGGGCCATAGCAGTCCTGATTGCAATCTACCTCCTTTGAAATGTTATAGTTGCGGCCAGGCGGGCTACAAAGCTGCTTTTTGTACCGAGGGAGAAAAGACACTTGGGGTTGAGGCATCCATTCCTATGCCTGGAGAACCAAGTGTTAATCATAAGTCATCAGCTGGTAAGCCATCTCAAGGTTTCGGAGGGGAAGACGACGGGGTCATTCCATTAGAGGGGGAGCCTCTAGTGCTGGTTCAGCACAACCGCATGTTTACGAGATGAGGAGAGCTGATGATCCAGAGGCTACCGTGGCTACAGGTACCGTTTATGTTCTCTATCATCCAGTTAGAGTGCTTTTCGATTCTGGTGCCTTTCATTCATTCATATCTATAATACCGAGATTTTATTTCCAGTTATTTGGAATTATTTGTCGGTTGTGCCGATTATTATGTTCCGTTGATGATTATTTGAGATTTTTCCCTATGTTGGGTACAGGATGATGTACCATGTGGTGGTGTTCGTCGGGTACGACATGTCGTTGCGTAAGTCATGCAAATCTTATGTTGGCCTTCATTATTGTTTGTTTTCTTCTAGATCGTCACGTATTTGTTGTCCCGGTGGGAGGTATTGTTGTTGTGACGAGTTTGGTTCGATATAGGTGTAGCACACGCTAGTAGGTCAAGTAGCGTGCACTACTGTGCAGAGTTAGCGCACACTACCTTGTGGGTAGTGCATGCTAACCGGTAGTTCGGGACAGTACATAAGCTACTGGACTGGGACTGTAGGTCTCGGTAGCGCACGCTAATAGTTGTAGTTAGCGCACGCTATCGACTATCTTAGTGCACGCTATCGTCAGTCTAGCGCACGCTACCTGGAGGGCGCAGAACTATCCAAAAGCCACTAGATTGGATTCGTGACTCGTTAGTGCAACGAGACAATCGTTTCTAATCTATTAGCGGTGAAAACTTTGAAGTTAAATCCGTTAAACTATAATGAAAGCAAAGGATTACGATTACACAATCGTAATCTAACAACTTATCAAAGCTAAATCGGATTCAAAGGGTAAAATCATGCCAATATCCCGAAATCCCCAAAAATTAGGGTTCTAAGAATATACCTCGATTTGAAGGCGAACCATGGATGATTTGGTGTTAGAGTGATGTTATGATGCTCCAAAATGCTTCACAACTGAAGTTTAGATGAAGATTGTCCGAGCCCTAACTCAAAGGAGTGCTTTCGTCGCGGAAGGGAGAAGGAGAGGTGAAAAATGACTGAAATCGTCTCCTGCCAGATTTAAATACCGGCAGTCATTACGGCCGTAATATCCAAGTTTTATGGCCGTAACATGCGAGTCTTACGGCCGTAACATGCGAGTCTTACGACCTTAACATGCGAGTCTTACGGCCGTAAGCGTGCGGCCAGACTTTCTGGACTAAAAACGAAGGGTCGTTACGGCCGTTTCGGTTCATGGATTACGACCGTAACAGTACCCCCCTTACGACCGTAACAATACTATTCTTACGGCTGTGACACACTTCAGGCAGCAATCTAAACGACCTGAAATATGGTTCGAGCAATGACCCAGAATGATAATATGAAGGACAAAACAAGGAGTTTACGAATATCTTCTCATAACAAACTTAAGTGTTAAATCACCACCCAGTTTGAATCACCCGAAGGTCGAGGGAAAAAAATATTAACATCAGCGCCCACTATTATGGGAATTTACAAAACCGCCCAACATCCGAAAATCTAGATTCGATGTCTGAACAAAAACTCAAAAAGTTGTAACATATCCAGAATTATTAAAGGAACTCGTAGAAGTAACGAAACGTCAGATTAGAACGAGATTTACGAGAATCGAGCCTCAACGCGGAAAAGTTACACAATAAGTAAAATCTCATAAAAACAACTCCGAAACGCGTTCGCATGGTCATGGATGCAGAACAAAATAGTTTCAGAATTCCAAAACAATAACAACCGAGTCGTCCGAAAAGAAACTATACTAAAAATAGAAATTACTAAAAATAGAAAGTGCAGATATTACACACGCTACGGAGACCGGCTAGAGCGCGCTATCAGTGTTGTGGGAAGAATGTGCTGGAAGCGTTGACCCATTAGCACACGCTGCGGAGGCCAGGCTAGCGCACGCTAATAGCGTTCTAGTATAAATACTGGACAACAGTTTGCTTTTCATCATTTCTCATTATTTCTTCGTTTCTATCCACCGGGACGAGTTTTTGGGGCAATTTTGGGTGATATTCAGTATCAAGCTTCTCCTTGGTCTGTCTTCTTCGTGTTTATCACATCATCTAACTTGTTTTCATTTCGGATTGAAGTGTTTTCTTCTTAGAACCCTAGATGAATTATTTTGGGTTTTTTTTCTTGATTCCTTGATTTCATTCGGAAGTGATGAATCCATTATATAACTCTTGTTTTGTTGGTTGTAACATACGTATTAGAAACTGGTTTATTGATTTCATTTCACCTGGAGCATGATTTTGGTTTCCTTGGAGCGAACCCTTGAACCCTCGTTTTTCTTGTTGTTCCGCAGCGAGTTAGAGTCGGATTTTGAGGGATATTGTTAGTCGTTGTGGACTTATTCTCGTAGTGTTCTAGAGTTGCCGCTTGTTTGATGAACTCGAAAGATCTGTGGTGTAACACCCCCAAGTTATTCAGGGTATATTACAGCGCCGTGAGCCCCGCCGTGGGACCCACAAGGCTAAACATATGCAGAACTATGAAACTTGACCGAGAAGGTCTACATACAATGGAATGAAGGACAATACAAACGGTATTAAAAACCATACCCAATGAAACCATATACATCACCACACAAATCAATACCTCAGCAACACAGGCCGGAACATCAAGGAAACTGAAAATACAATACTCGAGTATTTAAAATCCATTCTAGTACAACAACACTGAATGGAGGAATCCAAAAAGATAACTGGAGACAAAACACAGTATCACACTTGCCCATCATCTTCATGCCGACCCGATACCTGCCTGTCCGATCTCCTGGAACCTGAAATACATAAAAAGTATTTCCCCCATAAAGGGGTTAGCCGTCGAATAGCTAGTGCAAGTATATCAAGTATGAAACACAATACTCCTCGACAATAAAGTAAATGTAACCGTCAATTCATCAATTCAAGACTAGTATTCCGGAATAACTAAATCTCATAGCGTCACATCGAGACGTATATGAATGCCGTAGAAATGGTTCGTTCATATCATCCGTCAATACATGTATGAATGCCGTAGAAACGGTTCGTTCATATCATGCCATCAATTCATATATGAATGCCGTAGAAACGGTTCGTTCATATCATGCCATCAATATATCTATGAATGTCGTAGAAACGGTTCGTTCATATCATACCATCAATATTTCTTACTTTCAAAGTCGAGAACGTACAATCATAAATATATACTTGCCTCTGAGACATCGAGAAATCGAACGGAGGAAGGGTATGAGTTCGGTAGGTCCAAGAACGCGCTTCCGGCACCTAAACGATTCGAAAGGAATATGATAATTAATTATCCATACTCAAATTACACGAAGAAACTCCCGAAACCCGTCTACGATTCATGAAAACACACGGATAAACAACTAGAGGTTGGAAAATTGCCCAAACTCTCACAAGTCCGAAACGGCACAATCAAATCCATAAAATCATAGGAAACACATGCATACAGTATAGATACATCCTAATCTCAAGGTTCTCAAGCTTCAAATCGGATAAATCGGACGAATTTACGAAAAACCCCAAAATCCAACACAATATTCAAAGTGTTCTTGAATAATCCTTCTATAGTCCAATGAATAATCAAACATGCCCATAATCGTGCGTATATCACTTCATAGAACATGATTTTAACACCCAAAACATCATTACTCAACCCAAAATCGAAATCCAAGAAGTTGAAGAAATTACCTCTTGAAGATCCAAGCACTATGATCCGAAGAATACGCGATAGATCGACGATCCGGGCTTAACGATCGAAAAGAAATGAAGAAATTCAAACCCTGATGGATGATGAAAGTTTTCTCTCCTCAAGCTCTCTCTCTCGATGTGTTGAAGAAAAATGGAGAAATGATCTGATTTTGCTGAAAAAAACGCAGATATAGGGCTGACTGTCAGGTGTGCCGCGGCCCAGGCCGAGTGTGCCGCGGCACAGGCTCAAAAATGGCTCCCAGTGGTCGACAGTGTGCCGCGGCCAAGTGTGCCGCGGCGATGACTTGGCGGTGCCGCGGCCTGCCGGCATGTGCCGCGGCACCAAGCATGCAGGTCGGCCAACAATTGAACACGAGTGTGCCGCGGCCGGACAGTGTGCCGCAGCGATGACTCGGCATGGTGCTCGCCGCCGCCCGAAATCGTTCGGCCAGAACTCGAAATCCGTCCGGCCAGTCCCGCAATCGTCCGGCCAGTCACGCAACCGTCCGGCCAGTGCCCGGCCACCAGGGCTCGACGACTCGATTTCCGAAAAACGTACGGAATGATTACGACGAAAAGTTCGCGGACAACATCAACGACCCGAAATGAAAGCGCAATGCAATAATTAATCATACGCGACCGAGAAAAGTGTCGAGACAACAAATACAGAAACGAATACCCATAACTTTGGGTAAATTACAAAATGGCCCAAAATGCCCGAAAATCACGATACGTGATCGAATAACCAAACCGAAGTTCACAACACGTCTAACAAAGTTAGACGGACTTATGGGAAACTCGGAACAGGAGTTTAGAACGAGATTCGCAAGAATCGAACCCAAGTGCGGAAAAGTCGCTAAAAAGCACGGAACTCGACAAAACGACACCGAAACGAACTCGGATGTTGAAAAGTGTAGAATTAATCATTCTCAGGATGACGAAACGGTCCCAAGCGAGTCGTCAAAACGGACTTCCGCCAAAAAAAAAGAAAATTACCGGAAATCGAATTTGCGGATATTACATGTGGTTGCTCGGTCGTGTCCGTTCGTTGTTCCGTTGCTCGTGGTTCTAAGGCAAGTATCTTTCCCACACATTACATGTTTTGTGGATATAATAGTTGATAATTGTCGATATGTGCTAAATGAATTACTATAACTAATTTCCAAAAGAATCGGTATACTTTTCACTAAAGATTTTCCTCAAACATAACTCATGTGTTTTGTGGTTAAGTATGCTTATCTAAGTACGTGTATAAGTGTTGAGTATAAGAATGCTTACCTTTATGTGGTGTTGTTTTCTGTGATTATGTCGTTTCTAGATTTAAAAGTTCTAACCTTTCATTAAGGTGTGTGCGTGGGAACGTGTGTTTATCGATGATCATGTGATGTTGTGTGATAAAGGTTATAACTCTTTTATGAGGAGGTTGTGCCGTTCGGCATGGCTGGAGAGGTATTTTCTCTCGTTGTTATGTGATTGGTGCTAGTTGCATCATTGCATTCTAGAGTTTGTGACAATCTGGCCATTCTAGCAAGGTACCTCGACTATATATATTGCGATTGACTTTTGAGGTTGTGGTTTTGCAAACTGTGAATTGTGGAATTGTGATTTTTGTTTGTTGTGAGGATGTCCTCGGGGTACTCGCACTCGGGGATTGCTCGACGGGGCACACCGGGACTTGGCCGGGTTGTAATATATTAGATTTTCGGTACAATTTTTTCGCATTATTTTATTTGAGATATACTTGATAGCATGTTATCTATACAATATGAATAAAATAAATTGAGAACTATATTTTGGAAAACATTTAATTATTCGTAAAATATTACTGTCTTTGCCTCTTTGGCGTATTTGAAACGATTGTGAAAATGATTTTTTATCCTTGTGGGTTCCGGTGCGGGGCCCACGGCGTCCCGGATATTTTTGGGGGTGTTACAAAAGATGGTATGGGTTTTGTGAAACCCGGGCATGTGTGTTATGTGGCTCTACCAGTACGGTAGTAGCGCGGCTTTTGAAATGATTTTTCCAACTTTTGAGTCAAACCGATTTTGGATGTTACCAAAATATTTGAGACATTTTCAAAATTGCTGTAACTACGATATTGGTGTATATTGGTATTGTGTTGAGACTTTGTATGGGAGTCGTATGCTAGTATCACGGGAGATCATCGGCTTCACGCACCTGTAAGTATACTGTTTTGGTTATTCGCTTGTGACGACGATTGATTACTCTTGTGATGCGTTGGAAATTTTAGTTGATCTGTTGGTTGTGACAGGATTGCAAGTTTTGAGGACGAAACTTATTTTAAGGGGGGTAGTATGTAATATATGGGATTTTTGGTACAAATTTTTCGCGTTATTTTATCCGAGATATACTGATAGCATGGTATCTATACAGTATGAATAAAATAAATTGAGAACTATATTTTGAAAAACATTTAATTATTCGTAAAATATTATTGTCTTTGCCTCTTTGGCGTGTTTGAAACGATTGTGAAAATGATTTTTTAGCCTTGTGAGTTCCGATGCAGGCCCCACAGTGCTGTAATATCCCCAGATGGTTTTGGGGGTGTTACACGGGTGACCTTGCGTGAGGGTTACCTTCTAGGTGAGGTATTCTCACCTGGGGATTGCTCGACGGGGCACACAGGAACTTCTACGGGGCACACAGGGACTTGGACGGGTGGTCTTGTCACGATAATTACCAGAGAGTTTTCCTGATGATTAATTGTGATATGTTTGGAGTATCACAATGCTTTGTCCTCGGGGTCGAGATACATTATATATAGAGTCTTGGTGTTTGGCTAGAATGGCATAAAAGTGAAGTGTTGTGTGAAAATTTGTGCTTGGTCGTGAGTTTATGTCTAATTCAGTTTTCGTAAATATATTTTCCAAGCAAAGCTCTCAAGATTTGTAATTGTTTTCAAAATGTTCACTTGTTTCATTTCTTCTTTCGAGACTTGAACTATTTTAACTAAATAAAACATCTCGGGAAGTCTTTTAAAGTGTTTGAGTCGTGGATTAATCAAGTTGTTGTATTCTCGGAATGTGTCGTCTATGACTAGTATTTGCACTTTATACTTGCACTAGCAAAATAGTGGAATTTTGCTAACCCCCGAGTAATCGGGGGGTGGATGTCTGTATTGCATCCAGGTACATGCAGGTCCTTGGGGAGCTAAACACAGGATCGTTACGAAGGATGATGGAGGGCGAATGATACTAATCACGTGAAGACTAGTTTTGGGCGTAGTGAGTTGGAGTTCATTGTTTGGTCTTTTCCGCTGTCGTACTTTTCTGTTTGTGAGTGGATTTGACCCTTGCGTGGGTACGAGTCCTGTTAGAGTTATGTATATTTGAGTTGTATGTTATTGTTGAAAGACCAAGTCTATCTAATGATTTGTAATTTAGCCATGTTGGCAAGATATGTGATGTCCTGTTTTGTGTTTAGCCTGGTAGATTCTCACGGAGAGGGTCTGCGGCGTGTAATATTCTCGGATAGTTTCTGGGGGTGTTACATTTATGGTATCGAAGCTTAGGTTGTGGAAACCTAGGCTGTCGGGTGTAGTCGTGTATTTTCGAGTCTTGTCTTGTCAGATTGTGTCTGACTTAGTCGTGTCGCGACGCATTATCTGAGATGTCGGTTGTGATTAGTATCGTGGTGCAACCATCATCTTCGTGCGATCTGTGTATGTAAGTCTCCCTACCATGTGTTGTGCCTCGTGTTATATGAGTTTGTGTGAATCTGTGTTATGAGGTGGAGTTTGAATGTGAATTGTGAACATGTGATCTATGCTTATTTGATTCTCGTGTTGTGCTGGAATGAAGAGTGGTGCCAGTGTATATATCTTGTATAAACCATTTTACGAGAGTAATGGCTTTGGTATTTTAAGGCTTGAATGTTTTTGTGGAGTCACATAAGTTCATTTTAAAACATCCCCCAAGGGAGGAAATTTTTTGATTTTCGTATGATGACCTCAAGGCCGATTTTTTTTTTTTGAGAATTCCAACTATTGATATTTCATTTTCATCTTGTACTATAATTTTTTGAAACGTAACTTTTAAACTCAAATGGGGTCTTACAAATTTACTCAAGACGTGACCCTCGCTTTAACTTTTCGGTTCATGGTGAACAGTCAGGAAGTATGTGATGTTGATGACATTGTTGTTTGGCAATAGTGTTCAGAATTGTGACCAAGTTGATGGTGTGAATGTTAAGTCATTCTGTATGCACTCGTGGTAATAGCCCTCTTTACTGAGATGTGGGATTTCAGTTTTAAATGTTAATTATCTGTTGAAGATTCCTTGTGTGATATTGTATATATGTGCGAACCGTTGGAGTTTGGATTTGTATATTGTCGTTTATTTGTAACCTTCGATTCTAATAGCATTCGGGAGGTGTTCACGATTGTGCTACTGAGCCGGAGCAGTTAGCGCATGCTAAATATGAGATAACGCGCTAATTTGGCATAAGTAGCGCACGCTAAGCCCTATTGTAGCGCGCGCTAAACCAGCTGGGCAGAACCTTTGGGACTGCATTTTAACCGTGGGGTCTAACTTTTGCAGTCATAAGCCCGATCACCTATGACTTTATTTTAGGTATGTTGTCTGGTTATGTTAATTGTTGTGTGAATATGTAATATGTTTTTCGTTGTGCTATGTGGTTATTTGTTTAGTATGCCGAGGGGTAGAGACCGTGGTCGTCACCGTGGTACCGATGACCACGGGGATTTATTGCAACAAGTAGCGACACAGGTGACTCTGTTGACCTGGGCAGTTCAGCATAACACCACGGTAATACAGAATATTGGAGCATATCAATGGGTTCGAGAGGTGGTTCGTATGAATTCCCCTCGATTCACTGGTGTTGCAGATGATGCTGGAGATTCACCAGTATATATGGCAGGATTCGCTTGCATTACGATGAGAGCGTATCAGAATTGTGCATTAGCCTTCGAGTTAACCTTGTTATCAACTGAATGTGTGCCCGAGTATAAGAAACAGAAGAAGTCTGATGATCTTGTTGTCAGTACAGGAGCTGGAGTTTCTAAACTGTAACACCATGGTCTTTTTGCCGTGAAGCTTCATCGTTCGATGGGTGGAACTGAGGGCCAAGTCGTCATTTTTGACTCCTGGTAGAGCTAGGAGGTGTTTCAACTGTAATGTGCCGTGGCGTGTACATGCACACTGTCCTCCTCCGCCAGTAACGTTACAAGTACGGGTCGTGGGACACATAATTCAGTTTTGCGAGTTGGTCATCGAGCCTTCCGAGGCACGAACTCCAACACCGATATCAGGATTGACTCTGAGAAGTCCCTGAAATGTGTTGTCTGTCAGTTGATTGTTATGTTATTATCTTGTTTTCGTTGTTTTCAATTCCGGGCACAAACTTCTTTTATTGGAAGTGGATCGTAATAACTGGATTTTTGACTTATGTATCCTTTCAATTCTATCGACTCTCTAGTGTTTGTCGATACTTCCGAGCTTGTTCTGTTCTTCAATTTTCGTCGTTTTAGCGAGTTGTGATATTGTTTCGGATTAATCCGTTATCGTTATGACCTTTCCAAGTTCGGTTCGACTTTCATGGGCCCTATGCGAAATGAACATCTTGTAGTTCTTATAAGTTCACCTAATGATTTGAGTTGAGGTGTGAACTTCATATTTGTTGTTTGATCATTGTTGTTCGATCATGGTTGATCTATAGTTGTTGTTCGATCATGGTTGTTCGATCGTCGTTGTTCGATCATTGTTGTTCGATCGTTATTGTTCGATCGTGGTTATCCAATCGTTGTTTTATGATTGTTGATGTTCAATCTCGTATCGTGATTATGGGCGTCTGGGCCACTTCGTAATTTCCTTATGTTTTGGGTAATTTTTCCGATATGTGATCTTCCCAACCTTTGAGGTTATCGGAATTTCGTACTTTTTCAGCATTAGACTCGTGTTTTGGTTGTTGCACCGATCAGTTTTATCAACCGTAGTAATTCATGTTCGTTGCTTTTCATAAACATTCTTGCGTATTGAATCGGACCACAATAGCTCTGTACTGCATGGAGATCTTGTGCGCTGTGAATAAAAGATAACGTGTGTTATCTAGGGTCGCCTTGCTTGATTGTTTCTTGTTTTAAGTTTCGGGACGAAACTTATTTTTAGTGGGGTAGTATGTAATACCCGAGATTTTTGTTTCCAGTTATTTGGAATTATTTGTGGGTTCTGCCGATTATTTTGTTCCGTTGATGATTATTTGAGATTTTTCCCTATGTTGGGTACAGGATGATGTACCGTGTTGTGGTGTTCGTCGGGTACGAGTTGTCGTTGCGTAAGTCGTGCAAATCTTATGTCGGGCTTCATTATCTGTTCATTTTCTTCCAGGTCATCACGTGTTTTTTGTCCCGGTGGGAAGTATCGTTGTTGGGACGAGTTTGGTTCGATATAGGTGTAGTGCACACTACTCGGTGACGTAGCGCGTGCTACTGTGCAGAGTTAGCGCATGCTACCCTGTGGATAGCGCACGCTAACTGGTAGTTCGGGATAGTACAAAAGCTACTGGACTAGGACTGAAGGTCTCAATAGCGCACGCCAACGCTTGTAGTTAGCGCACGCTATCGGCTATCTTAGCGCACACTGTCGTCAGTCTAGCGCACGCTACCTGGAGGGTGCGGAACTGTCCAGAAGCCACTGGACTGAATTCGTGACTCGTTAGCGCACGCTATGGAGACCAGCTAGCGCGCGCTATCAGTGTTGTGGACAGAATGTGCTGGAAGCATTGACCCGTTAGCGCATGCTACGGAGGCCAGGCTAGCGCACGCTAATAGCTGTCCAGTATAAATACTAGACAAGAGTTTGCTTTTTGTCATTTCTCATTCTTTCTTCATTTCTATCCATCGGGACGAGTTTTTGAGGCAATTTTGGGTGATCTTCAGTATCAAGCTTCTCCTTGGTAAGTCTTCTTCGTGCTTATCACATCATCTAACTTTTTTTCGTTCCGGATCGAAGTATTTTCTTCTTAGAACCCTAGATGAGTTATTTTGGGTTTTTTTCTTGATTTCATTCGGAAGTGATGAATCGATAAAATAACTCTTGTTGTTTTGGTTGTAACCTACGGATTAGAAACTCGTTTATTGATTTTATTTCACCTGGAGCATGATTTTGGTTTCCTTGGAGCGAACCCTTGAACCCTCATTGTTCTTGTTGTTCCGCAGCGAGTTAGAGTCGGATTTTGAGGGATATTGTTAGTCGTTGTGGAGTTATTCTTGTAGTGTTCCGGAGCTGCCGCTTGTTTGCTGAACACGAAAAATCTGTGGTTGCTCAGTCGTGTCCATTCGTTGTTCCATTGCTTGTGGTTCTGAGGCAAGTATATTTCCCATACATTACGTGTTTTGTGGATATAATAGTTGGTAACTATCAATAGGTGCTAAATATATGATTATAACGAATTTCCAAAAGAATCGGTATACTTTTCACTGAAGATTTTCCTCAAAGATAACTCATGTGTTTTTTGGTTAAGTATGCTTATCTAAGTACGTATATAAGTGTTGAGTATAAGAATGCTTACCTTTGTGTGGTGTCGTTTTGTGTGATTATGTCGTTTCTAGATTTAAAAGTTCTAACCTTTCGTTAAGGTGTGTGCGTGGGAACATGTGCATCGATGATCATGTGATGTTGTGTGATAAAGGTTTGTAAATCCTTTATGAGGAGGTTGTGCCGTTCGGCATGGTTGGAAAGGTATTTTCTCTCGTTGTTATGTGATTGGTGCTAGTTGCACCATTGGACTCTAGTGTTGATGGTATTGACTCTTGGTCATGAGTATGTGTTGGACAATATGGCCATTCTAGCAAGGTACCTCGACTATATATATTGTGATTTACTTTCGAGGTTGTGGTTCTGCAGGCTGTGAATTGTGGAATTGTGATTTTTGTGTGTTGTGAGGATGTTCTCGGGGTACTCTCACCTCGGGATTGCTCGACGGGGAACACAGGGACTTGGCCGGGTGGCCTTGCGTGAGGGTTACCTTTGAGGTGGGGTATTCTCACCTGGGGATTGCCCGACTGGGAACACAGAGACTTGGCTGGGTGGTCTTGTCACGAGAATTACCAGAGAGTTTTGCTGATGATTAATTGTGATATGTCCGGAGTATCACAATGCTCTGTCCTCGGGGTCGAGATACATTGTATATAGAGTCTTGGTGTTTGGATAGAATGGCATAAGAATGAAGTGCTGTATGAAAATTTTTCCTTGGTCATGAGTTGATGTCTGATACAGTTTTCGTAAATATATTTTCCAAGCAAAGCTCCCGAGATTTGGAATTGTTTTCAAAGTGTTCACTTGTTTCATTTCTTCTTTCGAGACTTGAACTATTTAACTAAATGAAACATCTCGGGAAGTCTTTCGAAGTGTTTGAATCATGGATTAATCATGTTATTGTATTCTCGAAATGTGTTGTGTATGGCTAGTATTTGCACTTTATACTTGCACTAGCAAAATAGTGGAATTTTCCTACCCCGAGTAATCGGGGGGTGGACATCTGTATTGCGTCCAAGTACATGCAGGTCCTTGGGGAGCTAAACACAGGATCGTTACGAAGGATGATGGAGGCCGAATGATACTAATCACGTGAAGACCAATTTTGGGTGTAGTGAGTTGAAGTTCATTGTTTGGTCTTTTCTGCTGTCGTACTTTTCTGTTTGTGAGTGTATTTGACCCTTGCATGGGTACGAGTCCTGTCAGAGTTATGTATATTTGAGTTGTATGTTATTGTTGAAAGACCAAGTCTGTCTAATGATTTTTAATTTAGCCATGTCGGCAAGATATGTGATGTCCTGCTCTGTGTTTAGCCTGGTAGGTTCTCACGGAGAGGGTCTGCGGTGTGTGATATTCCCGGATAGTTTCTGAGGGTGTTACAATATCTTTGGTGTAACTTCCCCGTGATTTACAGGAATATTACAGCGCCGTAGATTCTTTTTGGATAACCTACCAGGCTTAGACCCAAATAAAACACCTTAAATACGACAAACATAAACGTTCATACATTCAAAACCAACTTCAATTTCAACATGACATACATCACAATACCAAACAACATATCATCCCGTGGGATCATAACCAATACAACCGTTCACAACTGGAATACAACAAAATCATTAACCATTAATAATGACACGACATACAACACCGGACAGTACCCGCGCAAGTACAAAACCAAAACACGACTTTGACCATGATCATATGACCACCAACTCAAAATAATGCACGATATCAATGCTGCCCACCAAGCTCGTGTCCGTCCTGTGCTAGTCCTCCCACTGGACCTGTACCTGAATACACAAAATTATATCCACCTCAGAAGGGGTCAGCAAGAAGACGGTGCAAGTACAATGATTCTAGAATATGTACAACAAGTGAATAATCAACAAAAACCACAGAAATCATAGTGCCATCACAGATATTCCGGAATACCACATCACAATCATCATCACAAAACAACCTCCCGAGCTATACTGGCCCTGTACCTCTCAAGCAAGATACACACCCCAGAGACACCTCGTCAGGCCCTCCCTAGTGTATAGCCCAACCGAGTGATACGTAGGGAAACACGGCCTACCGAACCCCAGGGGACCCTTACTAGTTTTACTCGGCTCACACACACTCAATCAACAATTGGCACAAATCCCATTTTTACATATTCACATGAAGTACATTAAACACAATCAAAGTACTTGCCTCAATATGAACGACATGAGAAACGGTGAACGGATGAATGTACGATCCGAACTTCCTTCAACGATTCGATCCTAACACATCAAAATACCGAATCAAAACACAACACCACGGAAATGGAAGGATTCACCCTAAGTTCTACCCTTAGGGACATTTATTCAAACACTACGAAGGCAACATAGCTCGAATCCAAACTATGAAAGGTAACTTAGGGTTAAATCCGTGAATCTTGGAGAAAAATGAAGGATTATGATTACAACATCCCAAATCTAGCACAAATTGGAGCTAAGATAGATTAGAATCAAAGATCTCAACAAAACCCCCAAAATATGAAGAACTAGGGTTCCAACGGTTTTACCTTGATTTGGGCGGTGAAAGCTGATAAGATGTTGATAATTTGGTGTTAGGAGATCAAAATTATTGTTGGATGAAGAAATCCGACCAAAATCTGCACTCTCCAATGATCAAGCATGCCCAACCGCCGAAGAGAAGAGGAAGAGGTGAAAAATCACATTTCTAGAACCTGCCCCCCAATATATATATATATATATATACTGGGAGGTATTAGCGCACGCTAAGGCTACAGGCTTAGCGTGCGCTAACGAGCTGAGGGCGGTGCACTGCTGAAGAAAAGGCAGTCCAGAACTTTCTGCCAGACTCCGGTAGCGTACGCTGAACTATCTGTTAGCGTGCGCTATCGATTGCCACTAGCGCGCGCTAACTCCATATAGTAGCATGCGCTACCTTCAAGTACCTGCAGTCCAGAAACGTTTATGTCCTCACTCACCTGACACCATAGCACACGCTATCCTACAAATAACGTGCGCTAGTACATCGAAATAGCGTAAGCTAGTCCATCCATAGCATACGCTAACGCCCCATTCCAGAGTCCAGGAAGTTCACTGTCCAGCGGGCCTAACGCATGCTATTGCACAAGAATAGCGTGCGCTACTCGAACCTGGTTAGCGTGCGCTAGACATACAGTCTTAGCGTGCGCTAACTGCTATCCTCCATAAATTAAATTCGCAAAGTCTGGCCAAAACGAGCACAATCTGAGAATCACAGAACCCAACAATTATCAGCCATGAACATACCAAGGTCAATCATCAATATATACGGTCCAAATAACCGCAATACCACAAAATACATCTAAAACAACACTCATAAAATACACGGGTATTACATTTGGATTGTGTGCGTCGATTGAATATTGATTGCTTGTCTGTTTGTGAACCTTTTGTGGTTAAATTGCCTAGTGGGGATAGAATTATGGGGGATAGGGAGGTCAGAGATTGTCCAGTGATGATTGTCGGGAACTGAACAAAGTGACCATTAAGAATAAATATCCCTTGCCTCGCATAGATAATTTGTTTGACCAGTTGCAGGGAGCTACAGTGTTCTCAAAGATCGACTTGAGATCTGGATACTACCAGCTTCGGGTGAGGGACTCCGATATTCCAAAGACCGCCTTTCCTATGAGGCACGGGTATTATGAGTTTGAGGTTATGCCATTCGGGCTAACCAATGCGCCAGCAGTATTTATGCAGCTGATGAATAAAATATTCATCAATGATATCTTAGTCTATTCTCGTGATGACGACGAACACACTCAGCATTTGCGATTAGTGTTGGAGATTATGAGAACTCAGCGTCACTATGCAAAGTTCTCGAAATGTGAGTTTTGGTTGAAGGAGGTTATGCTTCTCGGACAAGTGATTTCATCTGAACAGGGCCGTGTAGATCCCCAGAAGATCGAGGCAGTGTTAGATTGGGCACTGCCTAAAAATGTGAAGGATGTTCGTAGCTTTTTGGGTCTTGCGGGGTACTATCGACGGTTCATCGAGGGGTTCTCTAAACTTGCTCGACCACTTACTCAGTTAATCCAAAAGTCCGAAAAGTTAGAATGGAATGATGAGAGGCAACAGAATTTCGAAGAACTGAAAAGGCGGTAGATTACGGCACCGGTTCTAGCCTTGCCTCAAGGGAACGATGGATTTTCGGTTTATAGTGATGCTTCAGGCCAGGGACTCGGGTGCATCCTCATGCAACACGAAAGGACTATAGGTTTTACATCGCGACAGCTGAAACCGTACGAAATGAATTATCCTACTCACGACCTAGAGTTAGCTGCAGTGGTGTTTGCACTGAAGATTTGGCGCCACTATCTATACGGTTCTCCGTGCTGGATTTATACCAACCATAAGAGTGTAAAATACATTTCAGCTAGAAAGAACTGACTATGAGACAACGTCGCTGGTTAGAATTAATAAAGGATTACGACTTGGAAATCCTTTACCATGCGGGGACAGCTAATATTGTGGTGGAGACGTTGAGTCGGAAGCCGGTATCTCTTCAGATGCTTGAGGTTCTCACACCACAAGCGAAGATTCGACAAGAGTTTACTAAGCAGGGAATCAAGGTATGGATTCAGCATGTGCAAGGTCAGTTGTGTGCCCTCGAGATTACTTCGTCCTTAGTTGATGACATCAAAGGGGAGCAGATGAATGACCTGATGATCAGTTAACTAAAGACGGATGCAGAAAAAGAGAAAGCCCCCGGCTTTATAGTTCATGAGGATAGCATTTTGAGATTTCAGGGAAGACTTTGCATCCCGAATGATTTAGAATTGAGGCAGAGAATACTTAGAGAAGCCCTTGCTACTCCTTACTCTATCCATCCCAGAGCGAGTAAGATGTTTAAAGACCTTAGGAAAAAGTTTTGGTGGAATAATATAAAAAAGGATTGTGATATCCTGGATTTTTCAGTATAAATATTTCGCGTTATTTTATCTGAGATATGTTGGATAATGTGGTATCTATACAGTATTGATAAAATGACTGAGAACTGAGACATTTGTGTTATTATAATTGTTGTACTTAGTCGACAATTGCATTTGAGGATATTGTGTATCAGGTGTATTATATGGGAATGTTATTGGAATGAGAATGTGTATTCAGTATGTCGTGTATATGTATTCGGTATATTGAGACGACATGTAGGAGCAGTTGTAAATGACTAAGTATAGAAGCCATAACGTACGTTAAGCATAGGAGCTTACGTACGTTAAGATACAAGTGTAACGTACGTTACGTAGAGTACATAACATGTATTATGAGGAAAATCGGACAGGATCCGAGCTATGATCGAAGAGTGGGCCCGGTATCGGCAACTTTCGGCACGGATGTGGACAAGAGAGTCAACCAAGAATTTAATGTACGTTATTTGGGCATGAAGATTGCATACGTTATACCTGTTGTGTTACGTACGTAAGAGTATATGTTGATAAGAACCATAGCTTCTGGATTATAGATTACATACGTAATTATTTTGAGATTTCGTACGTTTAGGGTGTGTCCAATAGCAAGTCAACGTCTGTGTTACGTACGCCATGGCATAGGCCTTACGTACGTAAGACATGGTACAAATTGAGGCAGCTGCCTCTGGATTGGCATTACGTATGCTATCAAAGTCGGGCAACATAATTAATGTGCGTTACGTACGTTAGGTGGATTAAGTAACGTACGTAACAACTGAAGTTTATATAAATATTTGAGACCCATCACTGTGGCATTTTTTGAGATGTTCACTTCATTTTTCGCCCTTCAACCCTCCAAGATGGATTTTTGGCTCTTCTAACTTGATTATGAGCTTGATGGCATGGATTGGAGTTTGAGATATGAAGATATTATTGATTCTTTAGGTGTTGATTATGTTGCTCATCTTCAAGAGGTATGTTGGGTAATCCCTCTCTTTAATTTTGGATTTTGATGTTGTTAATGATTAATTCGTATGATGATGGATATGGTGGTATAGTCGTGATTCTTGATGTTATGTGAAGTGTATGTTGAGGAATATGACATTATATTGGTTGTAGTAGTAGACCTTGTATATCCTTGATGAGTAATGAATCATGATATGAGGTTGAATCCGGAGAGGTTGTGGTTAATCTTGGATTACGATTATTCATGATATTGAGCTATTTGGATAGTTCGGATTGATGATAATACCCGGTAATTGTTTTTCTATGAACTTACGAGTATGAACAAGAAGGAACCTTGTTAATTCGTATTTAAGGATGAAGTTGGAATCCAGAATGTTCAGACGCTTGTTTGAATTGATTATTGTTATGATTATTGAATTGCAGCTAGTATTGCTATAAGTTCATAATCATTTGAGTTGAATTTCTTGGATTTGTATATGATTGAGGTTTTTTTGATCCGTCGAGTTCGTGGTTGGTTATATCGGTTGTTGATTGTTATTCGAACATGTTGTTAATTGATTATTGCATTAAGTTGTGATAATTGATTGTTGATTACAACCTTTCTGTTGTGGGTGAGATTGAAGAATTCGTGGATCACCTTGGTCGGGGCTGAGGAGCTTGTAGATGAAGGCGACGGAATTGGTAACAACTTCATCGTATCGGTATCGAGGCAAGTTTATACTTGCTCAGTTCATAATCTTCAATAAATGGTTTTGATTTCATTTCATTTATAATTTATATAGCAATGATACTATAAATATGAATTGTCGAGATGCTGGTATGTATATTATGCTTTGGTTTGGGTTAGATCATAATGTATATGATTTAAAGGGGTTTGGTGAAAACGGAGATGTAGATTATCTTTGGTCTATAATATGGGATGTTGGGTACCGAAGATAGTTTATCGTGCCGACATTAATCTCGAGGTGGTGGTTTGTTGATAGTGATGGACTGTACTTCATTCCAAATCATTCGAATAATTGTGTATTCGTTCAAAGACGTTGTTCCTGTAAAGGTTAGTGTCTCCGGCTTTGAGGTAATTTAGTATCTCTTAATTATGAGAATAATTATTCCGACGCATTGTTGTATATGTTGTATGTTGATGTTTCATGTAATGAGTGTGCATCACTGTTTGGTGTTTTTTTGTGTCGTTGTCTTTCTTTAGAACTGTAATTTTAATGGGCCGATGTGTTAGGGAGGGGGGGGGGGGGGGTAAAACTTGAATGGTACCACGTGGAACCGTTTAGGGGGGTAAAACCTGAATGGTACCCCATGGAACTGTGTTGAGGGATAAAACCTGAATGGTACCCACGTTCGGAGTATTCCTGTGTAGATGCTTCCATGACTCTTGGTTGCGACCTTGGGAATTTATGTGTTGATAGATAAGACAACGTTAGGCATTATGTGAACTATTGTCTAGCGGAAATACGACATTATGTTCGTGTCGATCTTTCATTGTCGAGTTCTCGTTGTTCACTTTGTTAAGTCCTTTTGATACTTATTGGATATGTGTTTCCTTGGGTTTCATTGTCGTGTTGCATCGCGAGATATCTGGAGTCACATCTGAGTGCCGATTGGTTGCGTGTAGGATTTTCAGGACGGGCACGTATAGTCATGTGTTGGTTTCGACCTCACGTTGAGTTGTGCACACGAGACGTACTTTGTGCGACTGATTAGGTACAAGACCACACGTGTATTCGATCGATACTTGTTGGTGGCTTGTGCATGGACACATTTCTAGATCAGGCATATCATTACGTCCATCTTGATCCATATTGATTGGTCGATCACAGTCCATGTATGATTGGGTACGTACGACAGTCAGATTTGTCTTTGAGATCCATTATATGTGATTTGTATAATGTTTGACGATTTTATCCTCTCGTATGTCTGTCCCTGTGGTCCTTTGTTGATCTTGTTTGGAGTTTACCATATCGATGGTATTCTCAGTCGTTGTTGCCCTTTATTGATCTTTTTTGGAGTTTACCATATCGATGGTATTCTCGGTCGTTGTTGGTCCTTTATTGATCTTGTTTGGAGTTTACCATATCGATGGTATTCTCGGTCATTGTTGGTCTTTTATTGATCTTGTTTGGAGTTTACCACATCGATGGTATTCTCGGTCATTGTTGGCCCTTTATTGATCTTGTTTGGAGTTTACCACATCGATGGTATTCTCGGTCACTCATACAAACTGGATCTTAGGAAACGCACCTTAGATAGCGCTTTTATAAAGCGCTAGCCAAGGTGTAAACTTCCGTAGCACATCCGCACCTAATAAATTTAATAACCAAGGGGAGAAAAAGAAAAAAACTACCATAGCGTATATTTAGGGAAATGCTATCTCGAGAAAATCTAAGGTAACGCTTAATAGAAATGCTACGGTACTATATGCTTCATAAGTTTTTTTTTTTTGAGATATCACTTCCATTTACTCCATTCCCCCAATCCAAAAAAGGAGCAAAAATGAATACGGAGACAACTGACCGCCACCAGCCATCGCCACCACCACCAAACAGCACAAACCACCGACGGCAGATCCCAGAGCATTAAACCGACAAAAATCTTCAACACAAAACTGACGACATAGCACAAAAATTCGAGGTTAGTATTATAATTAAGGTTTATATTTGAGGATTTATCTATTCTTTCTGGCTCTTGCCCTTTTTATTGGGTTTGATTTTAATTCTTTTTGGGGGATTTCTCATATTAGAGAAACGCTATCACTGGGGATTTCACAATATCTTGGTTGGCTATCGATTGGGGAAATAGAATTGATACCATTATAGTTTGAGAAATTGGTCTGGTTACTACCAGTAGCCTTATGTGGGTGTGTTAATCAAATGATAATTTGATCTTAGTTGTTATATCCATGTTTGATGGGTACTGTTATGAAGGTCTTTATTGTTCCATTATATGTCATCAGATTAGATGTTTTATCATGTTATTGGTTAAATATATGATGTAATTACTTTGTTAATATATACATTTATCATTGCGAGTTTTGACTATATTCTGCTGTTCAATGAATCCCACATGACATGCAGTGATTATTGCATGTTTAAATGACTTGAGTACTTTTTTTTGTTGTTTTGTGGTGTAAAAATTTCCTAATTACTACCTTCTTTTATAGATGATATTTTTTTACTTCAGTGCTACAACTTCTCTTGCTTAGGAACCTGATTGTTTGACTACTAGGTGACTTACATTTGCTTATTTACATTACATCCCGGAGCTTCTTTGAATGTCGATGTAATATATTAGTGCAATCGGTGTACACAAACCTGCAAAAGTTGATGCCTAATTTATTTCTGTTCTCTTTGGTCGCGATTGTTTTATTACTATTGGAATTAGTGGATAGTTGGTTATGGGTTATGAAATATTAGTTTACTTGCAATTATTAAAAATGAAATTAGTCCAGTATTAGAATTAGGGTTTATATGACATTGCATTTTACTTTTGTCTAATTTGGGTTTTTTGAAATATTAGTTTACTTGTAATTATTCAAAAATCGTTATTGTGGCATTTACTTGTAATTTAGTTAACTGTGGATCATAAGTGGATTGTTGCGGACCGATCATCAAAAGTGTACAAGAATAGGGTCAAAGATTTCTGTACACGTACAGCCCAACATGGTAGTAATCCTCGGTTCATCACATGTCCATGTCAAAAATGTATGAATGTTAAAACTGTCAGTGGTCAGAAAGTGTTGTATGAACATTTAATTTGTCATGGTATCGATAAAACATACACCGTATGGACATATCATGGTGAGGAGAAAGGTCAATGTAGCTCAAACCGTTCAAGTCCCGGCTTCTGCTCTTCAGATAAGATGGATAAAAGTATTGGGCCAGTTGATCGCGATGGAGCATCTAGTCCTGTAACAGATACTCCGTCTGTTGTTAATGAAGAATTACGGGACCATCCTGATATGCACGAGAGGTTGAGGGCTGATGTTGGGTTACCCTTATGGCCTGGGTGTACGAAGGCAACAAAACTGTCTGCTGTGTTGACTTTATATAACTTAAAAGCTGGTCACTAGGTTTTTGATGTGTTCTTTATAGAATTGTTACAAATCGTGAGTGATATGTTGCCTAAAAATAATGTGCTCCCTCGTCAAGCGTATGAAGCAAAACAGATGCTCAAACTAATTGGCTTAACACATGAGAAGATTTATGCTTGCCCAAAAGATTGTATTATGTACCGGAAAGAGTATGCTGATCTTGGTGAATGTCCTAAGTGTGGTACAAAACGTTATAACAAAAATAAGTCCCCTGCCAAGCTTCTGTGGTACTTCCAGATAATTCCAAGACTTAGGCGGTTATATAACACCCCGAATGATGCTAAATATTTGACATGGCATCAAGATGGGAGAATTAAAGTTGGAATGTTTAGACACCCAGCCGATTCACCTCAATGGAAGAAATTTGATGATAGATATCCAGGATTTGGCTAAGAACCAAGAAACTTTCGCTTAGTACTTTCTTCTGATTGAATGAATCTTTTTGGGATTCAAAGTAATACCCATAGTACATGGCCTGTTGTTCAAATGATTTATAATCTGTCACCTTCGTTGTGTATGAAGCGCCGGTACATGAAGCTATCTACTTTGATACCAGGTCCCAAACAAATCGGTAATGACATTGACGTCTACTTGGCTCCTCTAATCGACGACTTGAAGTTATTGTGGGATTTCTTCGAGAAAATATCGCCCCTCTCTCTTGGAAGCTCTCGGTCGAATGGTATATATATATATATATGAATAAAGATATCCCACCATATATTATCATTATGGCATTATAAGTTGACTAATTAGGGTGGGATTACCCATCACAAAACAACAAAAAAGGAAACCACCAAGGAAGAGGAGAAGGGGGCGGCCCATGTGAAGTTTCTAAGAAACGGGCCGAGTCACTCGGCTCGTGTACCGGACGTTCGTCAAACGACTCTGTGAAATACACTCTGTTTTATCTCCAATGTATTTATACTAATTAATTTATCCAATTAATTATTCATATCAAATACAAATATATTTCTTTAAGAATTATAATTTATTAATTAAATTAAATACCCACTAACTTAATTTCAATTCATAAGACCGCTATTTGATTTATCCAATAGATCATAATTAGATATCCAATATCTAGTATTAATAGAGAGATAACAAATTCTTATTTATCCATCAACAATCCTAATGTGTGACTCTGTAGCTCCATCTCAGCCGGCATTGGGAGGAACCAATGAGTGCTGGCAGCACATAGCCAGCCTAGCGGGCCGCACTGTAAACCCCGACTGAGAACGAATGAAGGGATCATTCCATAACCATTATTTCGTGAATAACATATACGTATAGACCCTTCATCAGATGTCCCAGTCAAGCCTTTGGGTCACGGTAAAGTCAAAACCTACTGTTGACTAGACACTATACATGTGTTAATGCAAATCAAGACCGACTTATTACTAGTGTATCCAATACGACTAGATCAGAATGCTTTGGCCAAAGACTTAAGATATTATTTGCCATTAACCGTATAGGACATTTGCCTGCTCACTAACAGGAGATAGAATCCTTTCTTGGTGTACAGTAAAGACTTCTACCTGCCCATATAGTCCGCACTTCGAGGTTGACCCAGTGATTAAGCAAATGGATCTAACTACTCTAATGACAAACTAAATAACACAGGTACATCTCTTACTGAACCCTCAAGTC
Organism: Orobanche coerulescens; assembly: GCA_033398695.1. Taxonomy (NCBI): domain Eukaryota; kingdom Viridiplantae; phylum Streptophyta; class Magnoliopsida; order Lamiales; family Orobanchaceae; genus Orobanche; species Orobanche coerulescens. The sequence goes on from CM065812.1 coordinate 52,617,717, forward strand.
AAAGGTCCACGTATACTATCACAACCTTTCGATTCATCATCGACTCTCCAAGAGTGAATATCGTGTGACTGAATCAAGTATGAGTCATGTTCAAGTACAGTGGTAGTGTAATAATCGTACCTTTTATTGGTTATAATTATAAATTCATGAACTTTGTGGTTTGGCTTGTAATTTTTTTCGAATATTGGTGTCATGTGTTTGATTCGAGATTGAGCCTATATGTTGTGTTTCTTGTCGGTATTCCGCTAATATTCATTAACGGTGTGTCATTCCATTTGTATCGCTTCCGCAACCTAGGGCTAACATGCGCTAAGTTATCCGAGTAACGTACGAAATGGAGGTCGTAGGCTAGCGCACGCTACCGCCGGAAGGATAGCGCACACTAACCGGCAGCATGGGACAGTCCATAGGGTACTGGACTGGGACAAGGATCGAGCTAGCGCACGCTAAGGCAACTTACTAGTGCACGCTAGGGGAACAGGTAGCGCACGCCACTATCGGGTGATAACGCGCGCTAAGCGGACCGGACAATAAGGACAGTGAGGTCTGGACTTTGGCCAGACCAACAGGTAACGTGCGCTAAGATGGTCTTTGTGTGCGCTAACTCGTCGATCGTAGCGCACGCTAGTCGGTCGTAGCGCACGCTACCAGGATGGACAAAAGGGTTTCTGAACAGGGCATGAAGGTTCTGGACTTAGACTGGACACCTGATAGCGCACGCTAATTCGGAAGCGCCGCGCGCTAACTCAGCGGTACAGCGCACGCTAACTCGATTGAGTAGCGCACGTTGTTGGATGTGGTGCACACCAGATCGGCCGGGCAGAAGGGTCTGGGCTGCAGGCCTAGGCCAATAGCGCACGCTATTCGGTAAGCATTAGCGCGCGCTAGGGCGCACTTATATAAATACATGTGTTGCGGTCAACACTTGTCATTTTTCACTTTTTTTCTTCTTCTCCGAGTTTCTAGACGACTCCAGGGCTGTGTAGGCGAGGGTTTCGGTGGAGCACGGTTGAAACTCAAATCTTTTCAACTTCAAGTAAAGATCTATCAATCCTACATCATTTTCATCAAGGAATTGAGGCAATCCTTCCGTAGAACCCTAACTTTGGGGCAGTTTGGGGGTTTTGGTGATCTCATTTCTCCAACCGTTTTAGCTCCAAATTTATGATGAATTATAGTTGAAATAGTTGCATAAGTATGATTTCATGATTTCCTCAATGTTTTATGGATTGATTCCAAATCTTCTTTGTAAATCGAGCAAAACCCGTTACGCCCCCTTAGTGCTCGATGAAATGGTCATAAGGGTAGAACTTAGCATGGATTTTAGTGTTTCCAACAACATTGTAAATGATTGAGCCTCGATGTTTGTTAGGAGCGGGATTTGGAAGATAGCTCGGACCCTAGCCTTGTTCGTTGTTGTTCCTTTAAGAGTAAGAAAATACAGGCAAGTACTTTATTGCATTAGTTTATGGCATGCATTTATGTGATGGTTTAGTTAATGATGAGAGTTGAAAGGTTGTTCTCGGGTACTCTCACTCGGGGATCGACTCGACGGGGTCACACGGGGACTTGGTGGCTTAGCGGCTTGACCGGGTCACGAGAGATACTTTGAGTGGACATCGTCACCTGGGGTTGCTCGACGGGGCACACAGGGACATGGTGGCTTGAGGGCCGGACCGGGTCGCGAAGATCGTCGGAGTGTTTTTACTGATGATCGATATTGATATTCCGGAATATCGAGAATTGAACTGTTTTGGATTTTGAAATAATTTGGAAATGCCTTTGGATTAAAATATTGTAATACTGTACTTGCACTAGCGGTTGTGGCTAACCCCTCATTGGGGTGGAATGTTTTGTACATTTCAGGTACCCTCGAGGGACAGGAGACCCCATGCGGTGCACACGGAGTTGACAAAAGCACACTAGATGTTAGAGAGCTCGTATGAGTCGTTGTATTTGTGATGTTTGAGTCGATGTTATATATATATATATATTATTGTTGGTTTTGAGTTGTACTTTGTCGTGTAATGTTTGCGTTCAGTGCTCGATATGAACTATACTATTTTGGCCGCGGTCGAGGCCTAACTCGTGTTTTGTATCCTGTGTTGGACTGTTATGTCGTGGTTATTATGTATTGGATTGTGGCTTAATCCTGTGTGTCGTTAGCCTGGCAGAACCTTTGTGTGTCCTGCGGCGTGTAATAACCCAAAGTGAAATAGGGTGTTACATTTATAGTATCAGAGCCTTAGGTTTCGGGAATACCTAGACCTTTGGTTATTTGGGTTGTCAAGTCGTAAGAGTCGTATAAACTGATCGAGCTTAACACCGTGTGTTGCTGTCGAGCCGTGTGACCCGTGGTAGTAAGACTCCTTGAACTCTCTTTGTACTTGGTCGCTTTCATAATATTGAAGATTGGAAATCCTTGGACTGTGAACTGTTCTGATAATTTTAATCCTTTTATATTTCAGTATGTTGAGAGGCCATGGCGGACGTGGATGCGGCAGAGGCCGTGGTCGTGGTACTGCTAATGAATCTGGCACACATTCTAATGATGCATCTGATTCGGCATCCCATACGGAGCCGAACACCACTTCTCTGAACCCAAGCGGTCAGCCTGATCCTACTGTAAGTCAAGAACCGTCGGCTGACTCTAATGTGAATGCCAGCATAGCTGCTATACTCCAGCAGGTGGCAGCATAGTTAGTTAAGTTGAATGAGTCCAGGCATCATGATCAACCGACAGATGAGAGTAAATGGCTTCAGGGAGTGATGAAAATGCAACCTCCTCGTTTTACTGGTCCGTCTGATACGTTGGGCTGGGAAGGATGGTTGTTTCAGTTTGGTAGGATTTTTGATGCCGTTTCATGCCCCGAAGAGAGACGCGTCCCTATTGTGCAGTATTTCCTTGACAAGGAGGCTGCAGATTGGTGGGAAGCTGCAAAACCTACGGATCGTGTGGCCACTTGGGCCGAGTTTAAAGCTGCGATAGAGGAAGAGTATTGTCCTTGGCTTATTAAAGAAAAACATATTGCAGATTTCTTTACGGCAACACCTCAAGATGTACCTGTCACCGAGGCCATTGTCACATTTAATCAGCACCTGAATCATGTTCGTGAGCAAGTAAAGACTGAAGTGGATAAAATCCGTTACTTTGATTTGAGAATGAAGCCCAGGATTCGTGAGGCTATGGCGGGTTTCAGATGTGTTACTTTGAAGGAATATCAGGATCGTGCTTTGGCTATCGAGATGGCCATTTCTGCGTCAAGGCCGGGTACCGAGATCAAGAAGCCAAAGACGACTGGTGGGTTTTCGGGAAGTAAGAGTGGTGGATTTCACAAATCTCAAGCTTCTCACTCCGCTATTGGGAAGTCTGTTCAGCAAGCCAGTAGTGGTCCGAGTTTACGACTGGGCCAGTCTTCTGCCTTTGGTAGAGGACAATGTTTCAATTGTAATCAAACAGGCCATCAGTATTGAGAGTGTCCACTTACCCCCGTTATTTGTTTCACATGCGGCTAGGCCGGTCATCGGGCGGCTCATTGCGAGGCTGCCACCAGATTTATTAAACAGCAGAGTTCGGCACCAACTCCGAGTGTGAACCCGAGGACTACATCTAATAAGACGTAACAGACTCTGGGACGTGGAAGAGGTAGGGTCCGGTTGGGTCGTCAAGCTGCATCGAGTGTGGGTTCGGTATAGCCGAGAGTGTACCAGATGAGACGCGCGGATGACACAGAGGCTCCGGTAGCTGCAGGTATCACGCAAATACTTTCTCAACCTGTATCGGTATTATTTGATTCAGGATCTACCCATTCGTTTATTGCTCTCGATTGTGTGAAACGTTTGAATCTTGGGTGTTTGATTGATTGCGAACCATTCATAGTAAGTACTCCTAGCGGAGAGCGTTTTATGGGGAACCAAGATATTAAAAATTGTCTCGTGCATATCGGGAGTTGAGATTGGCCTTCAGACCTCATTGTGGTAGATCTGAAAGGAGAGGACGTAATTCTGGGAGATGATTGGTTGAATCGTCATGGTGCTATCATGAACTACCGAACGCGAACTATTTCTATAAAGCGGAAGATGGTGTCGAGCACACTTTCTTGGGTCGTAAACCGGGTAGTTCAGGTGGGGTGATTTCCGCCGTTAAGATGATAAAAATGTTGAAACAAGACTGTATTGGTTATTGGTGTTACGCCATGAGCACAAATGACGGTGAAGCTAATTTATTGTCAATTCCAGTTGTGAATGAATACCCAGATGTATTTCCAGATGATCTACCGAGATTACCTCCGCCTAGAGAGGTAGAGTTTCCTATTGATCTTGTTCCAAGCGCAGCACCTGTTTCCCGAGCGCCGTATCGTATGGCACCCTCTGAGATGTTAGAACTGAAGAAACAATTGGGCGAGCTTCTGTATGAAGGGTACATTCGACCTAGTGCAACACCTTGGGGTGTGCCGGTCCTCTTCGTTAAGAAGAAGGACGAATCGTTCCGTCTATGCATTGATTATCGGGAAGTGAATAAGTTAACCATTAAGAACAAATATCCTTTGCCTCGGATAGATGACTTGTTCGACCAACTTCAGGGTGCCACAGTTTTCTCTAAAATTGACTTGCGATCGGGATATTACCAGCTGAGGATTCAGGATTCTGACATTCCGAAGACTGCCTTCCATACTCGGTACGGCCATTACGAATTTATGGTTATGCCATTTGGCCTAACCAACGCTCCTGCCGTGTTTATGCAGTTGATGAACAAAGTTTTCATTGACTATCTTGATAAATTTGTGGTCGTTTTCATTGATGATATTCTTGTCTACTCCTGGAATGAGGAAGATCATGCTAAACATCTCCGAATGGTGTAGAACACTTTGATAATGGAGAAACTTTACGCTAAATTCTCAAAGTGCGAATTCTGGCTTAAAGAGGTGACATTTCTTGGACATGTAATTTCGGTTGATGGAGTTCGGGTGGATCCCCAAAATATAGCGGCCATTGTTGAGTGGGAACCGCCTAGGAGTGTGAAGGAGACCCGAAGTTTTCTAGGGCTTGCCGGCTATTATCGCAGATTCATCGAGGGATTTTCAAAAATCGCTCGACCACTTACTCAATTGCTCCAGAAATCTCGGAAGTTCGAGTGGACTGATGAGAGGCAAAACAGTTTTGATGAACTTAAACGATGGTTAACTTCGGCGCCCGTGTTATCGTTACCTCAGGGCACCGATGATTTCGAAGTGTATAGTGATGCTTCTGGACTTGGATTGGTTGTTTTTTAATGCAGAGAGGTAGAGTAATTTCATATGCGTCCCGACAATTGAAACCATATGAAATAAATTACCCTACACATGATTTAGAGTTATCGGCAGTTGTATTCGCGCTAAAAATTTGGAGGCATTATCTTTATGGCTCTTCGTGTAAAATCTACACGGATCACAAAAGCCTAAAATATATATTTAGCCAAAAGGAGCTAAATATGAGACAACGTCGATGGTTAGAGCTGATTAAGGATTACGATCTCGAAATATTATATCATCCAGGAAAAGCTAATATGGTAGCGGATGCATTGAGTCAGAGACCCATAGCCCTCCAAATGCTGAGTATGCTTACATCTCAACACGAGATCCGTCGAGACATAATTAGGCAAGATATAGAGATTTGGCTTCAGAAAGTTCAAGGCCAATTATGTACTTTGGAAATCAGGCCGTCTTTGGTCAATGAAACCAAGTCGAAGCAATTTGAGGATCCTTTACTAGTCTAGCTAAGAAAGGATGTGATGGGACGAAAAGCTCTCGGATTTATGATTCAGGACGATGGTGTTTTAAGGTTTAGAGGTAGACTTTGTATACCTGCAGACGTCAAGCTTAAGCAGACCATATTGAGGGAAGCGCACACTACACCGTATTCTCTTCACCCCGGTACAAGCAAAATGTATAAAGACGTGAAGAATAACTATTGGTGGAGCAATATGAAAAATGATGTTGAAGAGTTCGTGTCGAAATGCTTGACGTTTCAGCAAGTCAAAATTGAACATCAACGGCCAGCGGGGTTGCTTAAATCGCTACCAATCCCAGAATGGAAATGGGAGGATATAACAATGGATTTTGTCACCAATATGCCGAGGACGCGAACGGGGATGAACATGATTTGGGTTATTGTCGATTGACTAACCAAGTCAGCTCACTTTCTGGGAATTAAACATAATTGGGGCCCCGAGAAACTAGCTCGTGTATTCATCGTGGAAATTGTAAGATTACACGGGACTCCTAAGAGCATTATTTCCGATCGAGACGGTAGATTTGTGTCGCACTTCTGGCAATCCGTTCACTGAGCTTTAGGGACGGAACTGAGGCTCAGTACATCGTACCATCCTCGGGCCCGATGGGCGATGCGAACGGACAATTCAGACCCTTGAGGACATGCTGCGAGCATGTGCCTTAAATTGGAAGCATGACTGGGAATCGCACGTGACACTAATTGAATTTGCCTACAATAATAGCTGGCATGCGTCGATTAAAATGGCACCGTTTGAGGCTCTATATGGATGGAAATGTAAGTCACCATTGTGTTGGTATGATTCCTCTGAACTAAGTGGGAAGGAGCCGGATATGTTAGTGGAGACCCGGGAAAAGATTTCTTTGATTCGCGAGAGGCTTTTGGCGGCCCAAAGCCGACAGAAGTCATATGCCGATAATCGACGTCGACCGCTAGAGTTCAAAGTCGGCGATCATGTGTTGATAAAAGTATCACCAACCCGTGGAGTTTATCGCTTTGGGAATAAGGGTAAACTCAGTCCGAGATATGTTCGGCCATTCGAGATTATAGAACGAATTGGCGAACTTGCTTACCGCGTGGGCCTTCCGCCTTCACTGAGTCATGTGCATAATGTATTTCATGTTTCGCAGTTAAGGAAATACGTAGTAGACCTTAAGCATATTATTGATTTTGGAGAGATTGAATTGAATTCCGATATCACCTTTGAGGAAAAACCAATCCAGATTTTGGAGCGTCGGGTAGAACAACTTAAGCGCAAAGTTATCCCTTTGGTCAAAGTACAATGGTCGAGACATGGATCAGAAGAAGCCACGTGGGGGACAGAAGAGCATATGAAGTCTAGATACCCCGAATTATTCACTTCGTAAGTTTCGGGACGAAACTTATTTTTAGGGGGAGAGAATGTAATAATCGTACCTTTTATTGGTTATAATTATAAATTCATGAAATTTGTGGTTTGGCTTGTATTTTTTTTCGAATATTGGTGTCATGTATTTGATTCGAGATTGAGCCTATATGTTGTGTTTCTTGTCGGTATTCTGCTAATATTCGTTATTGGTGTGTCGTACTGTTTGTATCGCTTCCGCAACCTAGGGCTAAAATGCGCTAAGTTATCCGAGTAACGTACGCAATGGAGGTCGTAGGCTAATGAACGCTACCTCCGGAAGGATAGCGCACGCTACCCGGCAGCATGGGACAGTCCAGGGGGCACTGGACTGGGACAAGGATCGAGCTAGCGCACGCTAAGTTAACTTAGTAGCGCACGCTAGGGGAACAGGTAGCGCACGCCACTGTCGGGTGATAACGCGCGCTAAGCGGCCCGGACAGTAAGGACAGTGAGGTCTGTACTTTGGCCAGAGCAACTAGTAACGTGCGCTAAGACGGTCATTGCGTGCGCTAACTCGTCGATCATAGCGCACGCTAGTCAGTTGTAGCGCACACTACCAGGATGGACAGAAGGGTTTCTGAACAGGGTAGAAAGGTTCTGGACTTGGACTGGACACCTGATAGCGCACGCTAAGGCGGAAGCTGCGCGCGCTAACTCGGTGATACAACGCACGCTAACTCGATTGAGTAGCGCATGCTGTCGGATGTGGTGCACACCAGCTCGGCTGGGCAGAAGGGTCTGGGCTGCAGGCCTAGGCCGATAGCGCACGCTATTCGGTAAGCGTTAGCGCGCGCTAGGGCGCACTTATATAAATTCATGTGTTGCGGTCAACACTTGTCGTTTTTCACCTTTTTTCTTCTTCTCCAAGTTTCTAGACGACTCCAGGGTTGTGTAGGCGAGGGTTTCGGCGAAGCCCAGTTGAAACTCAAATATTTTCAACTTCAAGTAAAGATCTATCAATCCTACATCATTTTCATCAAGGAATTGAGGTAATCCTTCCGTAGAACCCTAACTTTGGGGAAGTTTGGGGGTTTTGGTGATCTCGTTTCTCCAACCGTTTAGCTCCAAATTTATGATGAATTATAGTTGAAATAGTTGCTTAAGTATGATTTCATGATTTCTTCAATGTTTTATGGATTGATTCCAAATCTTCTTTGTAAATCGAGCCAAACCCGTCACGCCCCCTTAGTGCTCGATGAAATGGTCATAAGGGTAGAACTTAGCATGGATTTTAGTGTTTCCAACAACATTGTAAATGATTGAGCCTCGATGTTTGTTAGGAGCGGGATTTGGAAGATAGCTCGGACCCTAGCCTTGTTCGTTGTTGTTCCTTTAAGAGTAAGAAAATACAGGCAAGTACTTTATTGCATTAGTTTATGGCATGCATTTATGTGATGGTTTAGTTAATGATGAGAGTTGAAAGGTTGCTCTCGGGTACTCTCACTCGGGGATCGACTCGAAGGGGTCACACGGGGACTTGGTGGCTTAGCGGCTTGACCGGGTCACGAGAGATACTTTGAGTGGACATCCTCACCTGGGGTTGCTCGACGGGGCACACAGGGACTTGGTGGTTTGAGGGCCGGACCAGGTCGCGAGGATCGTCGGAGTGTTTTTACTGATGATCGATATTGATATTCCGGAATATCGAGAATTGAACTGTTTTGGATTTTGAAATAATTTGGAAATGCCTTTGGATTAAAATATTGTAATACTGTACTTGCACTAGCGGTTGTGGCTAACCCCTCATTGGGGTGGAATGTTTTGTACATTTCAGGTACCCTCGAGGGACAGGAGACCCCATGCAGTGCACACGGAGTTGACAAAAGCACACTAGATATTAGAGAGCTCGTATCAGTCGTTGTATTTGTGATGTTTGAGTCGATGTTATATATATATATATATATATATTATATTATTGTTGGTTTTGAGTTGTACTTTGTCGTGTAATGTTTGCGTTCAGTGATCGATGTTGAACTATACTATTTTGGCCGCGGTCGAGGTCTAACTCGTGTTTTGTATCCTGTGTTGGACTGTTATGTCGTGGTTATTATGTATTGGATTGTGGCTTAATCCTGTGTGTCGTCAGCCTGGCAGAACCTTTGTGTGTCCTGCGGCGTGTAATATCCCAAAGTGAAATTAGGGTGTTACATTTATGGTATCAGAGCCTTAGGTTTCGGGAATACCTAGACCTTTGGTTATTTGGGTTGTCAAGTCGTAAGAGTCCTATAAACTGATCGAGCTTAACACCATGTGTTGCTGTCGAGCCGTGTGACCCGTGGTAGTAAGACTCCTTGAACTCTCTTTGTACTTGGTCGCTTTCATAATATTGAAGATTGGAAATCCTTGGACTGTGAACTGTTCTGATAATTTTAATCCTTTTATATTTCAGTATGTTGAGAGGCCGTGGCGGACGTGGATGCGGCAGAAGTCGTGGTCGTGGTACTGCTAACGAATCTGGCACGCATTCTAATGATGCATCTGATTCGGCATCCCATACGGAGCGGAACACCACTTCTCTGAACCCAAGCGGTCAGCCTGATCCTACTGTAAGTCAAGAACCGTCGGCTGACTCTAATGTGAATGCCAGCATAGCTGCTATACTCCAGCAGGTGGCGGCATAGTTAGTTAAGTTGAATGAGTTCAGGCATCATGATCAACCGACAGATGAGAGTAAATGGCTTCAGGGAGTGATGAAAATGCAACCTCCTCGTTTTACTGGTCCGTCTGATACGTTGGGCTGGGAAGGATGGTTGTTTCAGTTTGGTAGGATTTTTGATGCCGTTACATGCCCCGAAGAGAGACGCGTCCCTATTGTGCAGTATTTCCTTGACAAGGAGGCTGTGGATTGGTGGGAAGCTGCAAAACCTACGGATCGTGTGGCCACTTGGGCCGAGTTTAAAGCTGCGATAGAGGAAGAGTATTGTCCTTGGCCTATTAAAGAAAAACATATTGCAGATTTCTTTACGGCAACACCTCAAGATGTACCTGTCACCGAGGGATTTTCACATATAATCAGCACCTGAATCATGTTCGTGAGCAAGTAAAGACTGAAGTGGATAAAATCCGTTACTTTGATTTGAGAATGAAGCCCAGGATTCGTGAGGCTATGGCGGGTTTCAGATGTGTTACTTTGAAGGAATATCAGGATCGTGCTTTGGCTATAGAGATGGCCATTTCTGCGTCAAGGCCGGGTACCGAGATCAAGAAGCTGAAGACGACTGGTGGGTTTTCGGGAAGTAAGAGTGGTGGATTTCACAAATCTCAAGCTTCTCACTCCGCTATTGGGAAGTCTGTTCAGCAAGCCAGTAGTGGTCCGAGTTTACGACCGGGCCAGTCTTCTGCCTTTGGTAGAGGACAATGTTTCAATTGTAATCAAACAGGCCATCAGTATTGAGAGTGTCCACTTCCCCCCGTTATTTGTTTCACATGCGGCTAGGCCGGTCATCGGGCGGCTCATTGCGAGGCTGCCACTAGATTTATTAAACAGCAGAGTTCGGCACCAACTCCGAGTGTGAACCCGAGGACTACATCTAATAAGACGCAACAGACTCTGGGACGTGGAAGAGGTAGGGTCCGGTTGGGTCGTCAAGCTGCATTGAGTGTGGGTTCGGTATAGCCGAGAGTGTACCAGATGAGACGCGCGGATGACACAGAGGCTCCGGTAGCTGCAGGTATCACGCAAATACTTTCTCAACCTGTATCGGTATTATTTGATTCAGGAGCTACCCATTCGTTTATTGCTCTCGATTGTGTGAAACGTTTGAGTCTTGGGTGTTTGATTGATTGCGAACCATTTATAGTAAGTACTCCTAGCGGAGAGCGTTTTATGGGGAACCAAGATATTAAAAATTGTCTCGTGCATATCGGGAGTTGAGATTGGCCTTCAGACCTCATTGTGGTAGATCTGAAAGGAGAGGACGTAATTCTGGGAGATGATTGGTTGAATCGTCATGGTTCTATCATGAACTACCGAACGCGAACTATTTCTATAATAGCGGAAGATGGTGTCGAGCACACTTTCTTGGGTCGTAAACCGGGTAGTTCAGGTGGGGTGATTTCCGCCGTTAAGACGATAAAAATGTTGAAACAAGACTGTATTGGTTATTGGTGTTACGCCATGAGCACAAATGATGGTTAAGCCAATTTATTGTCAATTCCAGTTGTGAATGAATACCCAGATGTATTTCCAGATGATCTACCGAGATTACCTCCGCCTAGAGAGATAGAGTTTCCTATTGATCTTGTTCCAAGCGCAGCACCTGTTTCCCGAGCGCCGTATCGTATGGCACCCTCCGATATGTTAGAACTGAAGAAACAATTGGGCGAGCTTCTGTATGAAGGGTACATTCGACCTAGTGCAACACCTTGGGGTGTGCTGGTCCTCTTCGTTAAGAAGAAGGACGAATCGTTCCGTCTATGCATTGATTATCGGGAAGTGGATAAGTTAACCATTAAGAACAAATATCCTTTGCCTCGGATAGATGACTTGTTCGACCAACTTCAAGGTGCCACAGTTTTCTCTAAAATTGACTTGCGATCGGGATATTACCAGCTGAGGATTCAGGATTCTGACATTCCGAAGACTGCCTTCCATACTCGGTACGGCCATTACGAATTTATGGTTATGCCATTTGGCCTAACCAACGCTCCTGCCGTGTTTATGCAGTTGATGAACAAAGTTTTCGTTGACTATCTTGATAAATTTGTGGTCGTTTTCATTGATGATATTCTTGTCTACTCCCGGAATGAGGAAGATCATGCTAAACATCTCCGAATGGTGTTGAACACTTTGATAATGGAGAAACTTTACGCTAAATTCTCAAAGTGCGAATTCTGGCTTAAAGAGGTGACATTTCTTGGACATGTAATTTCGGTTGATGGAGTTCGGGTGGATCCCCAAAATATAGCGGCCATTGTTGAGTGGGAACCGCCTAGGAGTGTGAAGGAGACCCGAAGTTTTCTAGGGCTTGCCGGCTATTATCGCAGATTCATCGAGGGATTTTCAAAAATCGCTCGACCACTTACACAATTGCTCCAGAAATCTCGGAAGTTCGAGTAGACTGATGAGAGGCAAAACAGTTTTGATGAACTTAAACGATGGTTAACTTCGGCGCCCGTGTTATCGTTACCTCAGGGCACCGATGATTTCGAAGTGTATAGTGATGCTTTCGGACTTGGATTGGTTGTTTTTTAATGCAGAGAGGTAGAGTAATTTCATATGCGTCCCGACAATTGAAACGATATGAAATAAATTACCCTACACATGATTTAGAGTTATCGGCGGTTGTATTCGCGCTAAAAATTTGGAGGCATTATCTTTATGGCTCTTCGTGTAAAATCTACACGGATCACAAAAGCCTAAAATATATATTTAGCCAAAAGGAGCTAAATATGAGACAACGTCGATGGTTAGAGGTGATTAAGGATTACGATCTCGAAATATTATATCATCCATGAAAAGCTAATATGGTAGCGGATGCATTGAGTCAGAGACCCATAGCCCTCCAAATGCTGAGTATGCTTACATCTCAACACGAGATCTGTCGAGACATAATTAGGCAAGATATAGAGATTTGGGTTCAGAAAGTTCAAGGCCAATTATGTACTTTGGAAATCACGCCGTCTTTGGTCAATGAAATCAAGTCGAAGGAATTTGAGGATCCTTTACTAGTCCAGCTAAGAAAGGATGTGATGGGACGAAAAGCTCTCGGATTTATGATTCAGGACGATGGTGTTTTAAGGTTTAGAGGTAGACTTTGTATACCTGCAGACGTCGAGCTTAAGCAGACCATATTGAGGGAAGCGCACACTACACTGTATTCTCTTCACCCCGGTACAAGCAAAATGTATAAAGACGTGAAGAATAACTATTGGTGGAGCAATATGAAAAATGATGTTGAAGAGTTCGTGTCGAAATGCTTGACGTGTCAGCAAGTGAAAATTGAACATCAACGGCCAGCGGGGTTGCTTAAATCGCTACCAATCCCAGAATGGAAATGGGAGGATATAACAATGGATTTTGTCACCAATATGCCGAGGACGCGAACGGGGATGAACATGATTTGGGTTATTGTCGATTGACTAACCAAGTCAGCTCACTTTCTGGGAATTAAACATAATTGGGGCCCCGAGAAACTAGCTCGTGTATTCATCGCGGAAATTGTAAGATTACACGGGACTCCTAAGAGCATTATTTCCGATCGAGACGGTAGATTTGTGTCGCACTTCTGGCAATCCGTTCACTGCGCTTTAGGGACGGAACTGAGGCTCAGTACATCGTACCATCCTCAGACTGATGGGCAGTCTGAACGGACAATTCAGACCCTTGAGGACATGCTGCGAGCATGTGCCTTAAATTGGAAGCATGACTGGGAATCGCACGTGACACTAATCGAATTTGCCTACAATAATAGCTGGCATGCATCGATTAAAATGGCACCGTTTGAGGCTCTATATGGATGGAAATGTAAGTCACCATTGTGTTGGTATGATTCCTCTGAACTAATTGGGACGGAGCCGGATATGTTAGTGGAGACCCGGGAAAAGATTTCTTTAATTCGCGAGAGGCTTTTGGCGGCCCAAAGCCGACAGAAGTCATATGCCGATAATCGGCGTCGACCGCTAGAGTTCAAAGTCGGCGATCATGTGTTGATAAAAGTATCGCCAACCCGTGGAGTTTATCGCTTTGGTAAGAAGGGTAAACTCAGTCCGAGAGATGTTGGGCCATTCGAGATTATAGAACGAATTGGCGAACTTGCTTACCGCGTGGGCCTTACGCCTTCACTGAGTCATGTGCATAATGTATTTCATGTTTCGCAGTTAAGGAAATACGTACCAGACCTTAAGCATATTATTGATTTTGGAGAGATTGAATTGAATTCCGATATCACCTTTGAGGAAAAACCAATCCAGATTTTGGAGCGTCGGGTAGAACAACTTAAGCGCAAAGTTATCCCTTTGGTCAAAGTACAATGGTCGAGACATGGATCAGAAGAAGCCACGTGGGAGACAGAAGAGCATATGAAGTCTAGATACCCCGAATTATTCACTTCGTAAGTTTCAGGACGAAACTTATTTTTAGGGGGAGAGAATGTAATAATCGTACCTTTTATTGGTTATAATTATAAATTCATGAAATTTGTGGTTTGGCTTGTATTTTTTTTCGAATATTGGTGTCATGTATTTGATTCGAGATTGAGCCTATATGTTGTGTTTCTTGTCGGTATTCTGCTAATATTCGTTATTAGTGTGTCGTACCGTTTGTATCGCTTCCGCAACCTAGGGCTAACATGCGCTAAGTTATCCGAGTAACGTACGCAATGGAGGTCGTAGGCTAACGCACGCTACCTCCGGAAGGATAGCGCACGCTACCTCCGGAAGGATAGCGCACGCTACCCGGCAGCATGGGACAGTCCAGGGGGCACTGGACTGGGACAAGGATCGAGCTAGCGCACGCTAAGTTAACTTAGTAGCGCACGCTAGGGGAACAGGTAGCGCACGCCACTGTCGGGTGATAACGTGCGCTAAGCGGCCCGGATAGTAAGGACAGTGAGGTCTGTACTTTGGCCAGACCAACTTGTAACGTGCGCTAAGGCGGTCATTGCGTGCGCTAACTCGTCGATCGTAGCGCACGCTAGTCAGTTGTAGCGCACACTACCAGGATGGACAGAAGGGTTTCTGAACAGGGCAGAAAGGTTCTGGACTTGGACTGGACACCTGATAGCGCACGCTAAGGCGGAAGCTGCGCGCGCTAACTCAGAGATACAACGCACGCTAACTCGATTGAGTAGCGCATGCTGTCGGATGTGGTGCACACCAGCTCGGCTGGGCAGAAGGGTCTGGGCTGCAGGCCTAGGCCGATAGCGCACGCTATTCGGTAAGCATTAGCGCGCGCTAGGGCGCACTTATATAAATTCATGTGTTGCGGTCAACACTTGTCGTTTTTCACCTTCTTTCTTCTTCTCCAAGTTTCTAGACGACTCCAGGGTTGTGTAGGCGAGGGTTTCGGCGAAGCACAGTTGAAACTCAAATAATTTCAACTTCAAGTAAAGATCTATCAATCCTACATCATTTTCATCAAGGAATTGAGGTAATCCTTCCGTAGAACCCTAACTTTGGGGAAGTTTGGGGGTTTTGGTGATCTCGTTTCTCCAACCGTTTTAGCTCCAAATTTATGATGAATTATAGTTGAAATAGTTGCATAAGTATGATTTCATGATTTCCTCAATGTTTTATGGATTGATTCCAAATCTTCTTTGTAAATCGAGCAAAACCCGTTACGCCCCCTTAGTGCTCGATGAAATGGTCATAAGGGTAGAACTTAGCATGGATTTTAGTGTTTCCAACAACATTGTAAATGATTGAGCCTCGATGTTTGTTAGGAGCGGGATTTGGAAGATACCTCGGACCCTAGCCTTGTTCGTTGTTGTTCCTTTAAGAGTAAGAAAATACAGGCAAGTACTTTATTGTATTAGTTTATGGAATGCATTTATGTGATGGTTTAGTTAATGATGAGAGTTGAAAGGTTTCTCTCGGGTACTCTCACTCGGGGATCGACTCGACGGGGTCACACGGGGACTTGGTGGCTTAGCGGCTTGACCGGGTCACGAGAGATACTTTGAGTGGACATCCTCACCTGGGGTTGCTCGACGGGGCACACAGGGACTTGGTGGTTTGAGGGCCGGACCGGGTCGCGAGGATCGTCGGAGTGTTTTTACTGATGATCGATATTGATATTCCGGAATATCGAGAATTGAACTGTTTTGGATTTTGAAATAATTTGGAAATGCCTTTGGATTAAAATATTGTAATACTGTACTTGCACTAGCGGTTGTGGCTAACCCCTCATTGGGGTGGTATGTTTTGTACATTTCAGGTACCCTCGAGGGACAGGAGACCCCATGCAGTGCACACGGAGTTGACAAAAGCACAGTAGATGTTAGAGAGCTCGTATCAGTCGTTGTATTTGTGATGTTTGAGTCGATGTTATATATATATATATATTATATTATTGTTGGTTTTGAGTTGTACTTTGTCGTGTAATGTTTGCGTTCAGTGATCGATGTTGAACTATACTATTTTGGCCGCGGTCGAGGCCTAACTCGTGTTTTGTATCCTGTGTTGGACTGTTATGTCGTGGTTATTATGTATTGGATTGTGGCTTAATCCTGTGTGTCGTCAGCCTGGCAGAACCTTTGTGTGTCCTGCGGCGTGTAATAACCCAAAGTGAAATTAGGGTGTTACATTTATGGTATCAGAGCCTTAGGTTTCGGGAATACCTAGACCTTTGGTTATTTGGGTTGTCAAGTCGTAAGAGTCGTATAAACTGATCGAGCTTAACACCATGTGTTGCTGTCGAGCCGTGTGACCCGTGGTAGTGAGACTCCTTGAACTCTCTTTGTACTTGGTCGCTTTCATAATATTGAAGATTGGAAATCCTTGGACTGTGAACTGTTCTGATAATTTTAATCCTTTTATATTTCAGTATGTTGAGAGGCCGTGGCGGACGTGGATGCGGCAGAGGCCGTGGTCGTGGTACTACTAACGAATCTGGCACGCATTCTAATGATGCATCTGATTCGGCATCCCATACGGAGCCGAACACCACTTCTCTGAACCCAAGCGGTCAGCCTGATCCTACTGTAAGTCAAGAACCGTCGGCTGACTCTAATGTGAATGTCAGCATAGCTGCTATACTCCAGCAGGTGGCAGCATAGTTAGTTAAGTTGAATGAGTTCAGGCATCATGATCAACCGACAGATGAGAGTAAATGGCTTCATGGAGTGATGAAAATGCAACCTCCTCGTTTTACTGGTCCGTCTGATACGTTGGGCTGGGAAGGATGGTTGTTTCAGTTTGGTAGGATTTTTGATGCCGTTGCATGCCCCGAAGAGAGACGCGTCCCTATTGTGCAGTATTTCCTTGACAAGGAGGCTGCGGATTGGTGGGAAGCTGCAAAACCTACGGATCGTGTGGCCACTTGGGCCGAGTTTAAAGCTGCGATAGAGGAAGAGTATTGTCCTTGGCCTATTAAAGAAAGACATATTGCAGATTTCTTTACGGCAACACCTCAAGATGTACCTGTCACCGAGGCCATTGTCACATATAATCAACACCTGAATCATGTTCGTGAGCAAGTAAAGACTGAAGTGGATAAAATCCGTTACTTTGATTTGAGAATGAAGCCCAGGATTCGTGAGGCTATGGCGGGTTTCAGATGTGTTACTTTGAAGGAATATCAGGATCGTGCTTTGGCTATAGAGATGGCCATTTCTGCGTCAAGGCCGGGTACCGAGATCAAGAAGCTGAAGACGACTGGTGGGTTTTCGGGAAGTAAGAGTGGTGGATTTCACAAATCTCAAGCTTCTCACTCCGCTATTGGGAAGTCTGTTCAGCAAGCCAGTAGTGGTCCGAGTTTACGACCGGGCCAATCTTCTGCCTTTGGTAGAGGACAATGTTTCAATTGTAATCAAACAGGCCATCAGTATTGAGAGTGTCCACTTCCCCCCGTTATTTGTTTCACATGCGGCTAGGCCGGTCATCGGGCGGCTCATTGCGAGGCTGCCACTAGATTTATTAAACAGCAGAGTTCGGCACCAACTCCGAGTGTGAACCCGAGAACTACATCTAATAAGACGCAACAGACTCTGGGACGTGGAAGAGGTAGGGTCCGGTTGGGTCGTCAAGCTGCATCGAGTGTGGGTTCGGTATAGCCGAGAGTGTACCAGATGAGACGCGCGGATGACACAGAGGCTCCGGTAGCTGCAGGTATCACGCAAATACTTTCTCAACCTGTATCGGTATTATTTGATTCAGGAGCTACCCATTCGTTTATTGCTCTCGATTGTGTGAAACGTTTGAGTCTTGGGTGTTTGATTGATTGCGAACCATTCATAGTAAGTACTCCTAGCGGAGAGCGTTTTATGGGGAACCAAGATATTAAAAATTGTCTCGTGCATATCGGGAGTTGAGATTGGCCTTCAGACCTCATTGTGGTAGATCTGAAAGGAGAGGACGTAATTCTGGGAGATGATTGGTTGAATCGTCATGGTGCTATCATGAACTACTGAACGCGAACTATTTCTATAATAGCAGAAGATGGTGTCGAGCACACTTTCTTGGGTCGTAAACCGGGTAGTTCAGGTGGGGTGATTTCCGCCGTTAAGACGATAAAAATGTTGAAACAAGACTGTATTGGTTATTGGTGTTACGCCATGAGCACAAATGATGGTGAAGCCAATTTATTGTCAATTCCAGTTGTGAATGAATACCCAGATGTATTTCCAGATAATCTACCGAGATTACCTCCGCCTAGAGAGATAGATTTTCCTATTGATCTTGTTCCAAGCGCAGCACCTGTTTCCCGAGCGCCGTATCGTATGGCACTCTCCGAGATGTTAGAACTGAAGAAACAATTGGGCGAGCTTCTGTATGAAGGGTACATTCGACCTAGTGCAACACCTTGGGGTGTGCCGGTCCTCTTCGTTAAGAAGAAGGACGAATCGTTCCGTCTATGCATTGATTATCGGGAAGTGAATAAGTTAACCATTAAGAACAAATATCCTTTGCCTCGGATAGATGACTTGTTCGACCAACTTCAGGTTGCCACAGTTTTCTCTAAAATTGACTTGCGATTGGGATATTACCAGCTGAGGATTCAGGATTCTGACATTCCGAAGACTGCCTTCCATACTCGGTACGGCCATTACGAATTTATGGTTATGCCATTTGGCCTAACCAACGCTCCTGCCGTGTTTATGCAGTTGATGAACAAAGTTTTCGTTGACTATCTTGATAAATTTGTGGTCGTTTTCATTGATGATATTCTTGTCTACTCCCGGAATGAGGAAGATCATGCTAAACATCTCCGAATGGTGTTGAACACTTTGATAATGGAGAAACTTTAAGCTAAATTCTCAAAGTGCGAATTCTGGCTTAAAGAGGTGACATTTCTTGGACATGTAATTTCGGTTGATGGAGTTAGGGTGGATCCCCAAAATATAGCGGCCATTGTTGAGTGGGAACTGCCTAGGAGTGTGAAGGAGACCCGAAGTTTTCTAGGGCTTGCCGGCTATTATCGCAGATTCATCGAGGGATTTTCAAAAATCGCTCGACCACTTACTCAATTGCTCCAGAAATCTCGGAAGTTCGAGTGGACTGATGAGAGGCAAAACAGTTTTGATGAACTTAAACGATGGTTAACTTCGGCGCCCATGTTATCGTTACCTCAGGGCACCGATGATTTCGAAGTGTATAGTGATGCTTCCGGACTTGGATTGGTTGTTTTTTAATGCAGAGAGGTAGAGTAATTTCATATGCGTCCCGACAATTGAAACCATATGAAATAAATTACCCTACACATGATTTAGAGTTATCGGCGGTTGTATTCGCGCTAAAAATTTGGAGGCATTATCTTTATGGCTCTTCGTGTAAAATCTACACGGATCACAAAAGCCTAAAATATATATTTAGCCAAAAGGAGCTAAATATGAGACAACGTCGATGGTTAGAGCTGATTAAGGATTACGATCTCGAAATATTATATCATCCAGGAAAAGCTAATATGGTAACGGATGCATTGAGTCAGAGACCCATAGCCCTCCAAATGCTGAGTATGCTTACATCTCAACATGAGATCCGTCGAGACATAATTAGGCAAGATATAGAGATTTGGCTTCAGAAAGTTCAAGGCCAATTATGTACTTTGGAAATCACGCCATCTTTGGTCAATGAAATCAAGTCGAAGCAATTTGAGGATCCTTTACTAGTCCAGCTAAGAAAGGATGTGATGGGACGAAAAGCTCTCGGATTTATGATTCAGGACGATGGTGTTTTAAGGTTTAGAGGTAGACTTTGTATACCTGCAGACGTCGAGCTTAACCAGACCATATTGAGGGAAGCGCACACTACACCGTATTCTCTTCACCCCGGTACAAGCAAAATGTATAAAGACGTGAAGAATAACTATTGGTGGAGCAATATGAAAAATGATGTTGAAGAGTTCGTGTTGAAATGCTTGACGTTTCAGCAAGTCAAAATTGAACATCAACGGCCAGCGGGGTTGCTTAAATCGCTACCAATCCCAGAATGGAAATGGGAGGATATAACAATGGATTTTGTCACCAATATGCCGAGGACGCGAACGGGGATGAACATGATTTGGGTTATTGTCGATTGACTAACCAAGTCAGCTCACTTTCTGGGAATTAAACATAATTGGGGCCCCGAGAAACTAGCTCGTGTATTCATCGCGGAAATTATAAGATTACACGGGACTCCTAAGAGCATTATTTCCGATCGAAACGGTAGATTTGTGTCGCACTTCTGGCAATCCGTTCATTGAGCTTTAGGGACGGAACTGAGGCTCAGTACATCGTACCATCCTCAGACTGATGGGCAGTCTGAACGGACAATTCAGACCCTTGAGGACATGCTGCGAGCATGTGCCTTAAATTGGAAGCATGACTGGGAATCGCACGTGACACTAATCGAATTTGCCTACAATAATAGCTGGCATGCGTCGATTAAAATGGCACCGTTTGAGGCTCTATATGGATGGAAATGTAAGTCACCATTGTGTTGGTATGATTCCTCTGAACTAATTGGGACGGAGCCGGATATGTTAGTGGAGACCCGGGAAAAGATTTCTTTGATTCGCGAGAGGCTTTTGGCGGCCCAAAGCCGACAGAAGTCATATGCCGATAATCGACGTCGACCGCTAGAGTTCAAAGTCGGCGATCATGTGTTGATAAAAGTATCGCCAACCCGTGGAGTTTATCGCTTTGGGAAGAAGGGTAAACTCAGACCGAGATATGTTGGGCCATTTGAGATTATAGAACGAATTGGCGAACTTGCTTACCGCGTGGGCCTTCCGCCTTCACTGAGTCATGTGCATAATATATTTCATGTTTCGCAGTTAAGGAAATACGTACCAGACCTTAAGCATATTATTGATTTTGGAGAGATTGAATTGAATTCCGATATCACCTTTGAGGAAAAACCAATCCAGATTTTGGAGCGTCGGGTATAACAACTTAAGCGCAAAGTTATCCCTTTGGTCAAACTACAATGGTCGAGACATGGATCAGAAGAAGCCACGTGGGAGACAGAAGAGCATATGAAGTCTAGATGCCCCGAATTATTCACTTCGTAAGTTTCGAGACGAAACTTATTTTTAGGGGGAGAGAATGTAATAATCGTACCTTTTATTGGTTATAATTATAAATTCATGAAATTTGTGTTTTGGCTTGTATTTTTTTTCGAATATTGGTGTCATGTCTTTGATTCGAGATTGAGCCTATATGTTGTGTTTCTTGTCGGTATTCTGCTAATATTCATTATTGGTGTGTCGTACCGTTTGTATCGCTTCCGCAACCTAGGGCTAACATGCGCTAAGTTATCCGAGTAACGTACGCAATGGAGGTCGTAGGCTAACGCACGCTACCTCCGGAAGGATAGCGCACGCTACTCGGCAGCATGGGACAGTCCAGGGGGCACTGGATTGGGACAAGGATCGAGCTAGCGCACGCTAAGTTAACTTAGTAGCGCACGCTAGGGGAACAGGTAGCGCACGCCACTGTCGGGTGATAACGCGCGCTAAGCGGCCCGGACAGTAAGGACAGTGAGGTCTGTACTTTGGCCAGACCAATAGGTAACGTGCGCTAAGACGGTCATTGCGTGCGCTAACTCGTCGATCGTAGCGCACGCTATTCAGTTGTAGCGCACACTACCAGGATGGACAGAAGGGTTTCTGAACAGGGCACAAAGGTTCTGGACTTGGACTGGACACCTGATAGCGCACGCTAAGGCGGAAGCTGCGCGCGCTAACTCGGCGATACAATGCACGCTAACTCGATTGAGTAGCGCACGCTGTCGGATGTGGTGCACACCAGCTCGGCTGGGCAGAAGGGTCTGGGCTGCAGGCCTAGGCCGATAGTGCACGCTATTCGGTAAGCGTTAGCGCGCGCTAGGGCGCACTTATATAAATTCATGTGTTGCGGTTAACACTTGTCGTTTTTCACCTTCTTTCTTCTTCTCCAAGTTTCTAGACGACTCCAGGGTTGTGTAGGCGAGGGTTTCGGCGAAGCACAGTTGAAACTCAAATATTTTCAACTTCAAGTAAAGATCTATCAATCCTACATCATTTTCATCAAGGAATTGAGGTAATCCTTCCGTAGAACCCTAACTTTGGGGAAGTTTGGGGGTTTTGGTGATCTCGTTTCTCCAACCGTTTTAGCTCCAAATTTATGATGAATTATAGTTGAAATAGTTGCATAAGTATGATTTCATGATTTCCTCAAGGTTTTTTGAATTGATTCCAAATCTTCTTTTGTAAATCGAGCAAAACCCGTTATGCCCCCTTAGTGCTTGATGAAATGGTCCTAAGGGTAGAACTTAGGATAGATTTCAGTGTTTCCAACAACATTGTAAATGATTGAGCCTCGATGTTTGTTAGGAGCGGGATTTGGAAGATTGTTCGGACCCTAGCCTTGTTCGTTGTTGTTCCTTTAAGAGTAAGAAAATCCAGGCAAGTACTTTATTGCATTAGTTTATGGTATGCATTTCTGTGATGGTTTAGTTAATGATGAGAGTTGAAAGGTTGTTCTCGGGTACTCTCACTCGGGGATTGACTCGACGGGGTCACACGGGGACTTGGTGGCTTAGCGGCTGGACCGGGTCATGAGAGATACTTTGAGTGGACATCCTCACCTGGGGTTGCTCGACGGGGCACACAGGGACTTGGTGGCTTGAGGGCCGGACCGGGTCGCGAGGATCGTCCGAGTGTTGTTACTGATGATCGATATTGATATTCTAGAATATCGGGAATTGAACTATTTTGGATTTTGAAATAATTTGGAAATGCCTGTGGATTAAAATATTGTAATATTGTACTTGCACTATCGGTTGTGGCTAACCCCTCGTTGGGGTGGAATGTTTTGTACATTTCAGGTACTCTCGTGGGACAGGAGCCCCCATGCGGTGCACACGGAGTTGACAAGCACACTGGATGTTAGAGAGCTCGTATCAGTCGTTGTATTTCTGATGTTTGAGTTTATATATATATATATATATATATATATATATATATATTATTGTTGGTTTTGAGTTGTACTTTGTCGTGTAATGTTTGCGTTCAGTGATCAATGTTGAACTATACTATTTTGGCCGCGGCCGAGGCCTAACTCGTGTTTTGTATCCTGTGTTGGATTATTATGTCGTGGTTATTATGTATTGGATTGTGGGTTAATCATGTGTGTCGTCAGCCTGGCGGGACCTTTGTGTGTCCTGCGGCGTGTAATAACCCAAAGTGAAATTGGGGTGTTCCAGGTAGGGTAGGAAACCTCGTAACCTTTTCAAACATAGTATATTTATTTGTCGGGAGAACTTCGCGATTAGTGTTACACTTTGCACATTAATTTATTTATAAGCGCGTTGATGTTTGTCAATCATTCAAAATGAAAAAACAGTAAATAGCAACCTAGTTACTACCAACATATAGCTCATGGACCTTACTGGGCCAAGCGAATGACCTAATAAAGAAAAACAAAAAATACAGTCTCGATTCTTCATCTTCTCGGCCGGTTGTCTTCGGCCTTCATTATAGCCAAATAAATAATTACATCATTTAAAAATGCATCCTATTATACAAATTTTCTAGTAAAAATAAATAGGCTCAAAACGGCCTTTACAACCCAATCGAATCGAACAAATCAGAAACTAATTCCACGAGCTATATCACCATCACATAAGGCATTCCATACAACATGTAACGGCAATAAAATTAAATAATTAATTTAATATATTAATCCAATTAATATATGAAATGAATCTATTCAATTTCTACAATATTAATCCAATTAATATTTAGTGGCATTAAAATTAAATATTTATTAATATGTTAATCCAACTAATATAAAAATTAATCTATTCAATATTAATGGTAATAATCCAATCAATATTTATAATCTTCATTTTAATTCGTTCGAAGTAATCCAGCCAAAATAATATTTGCGTTTAATTTATTTCCCTTAATAAAATATTCCAAATATATATTTAAGTCAAATTAAATCCAATTTAAATTTTGGAAAATAATTACAACAAAAATAAACTCAAAACGGAGTCCTGGACAATCTGGTATCAGGCCCAGCCGGCGACCCGATTCAAAATCGGGTCAAGACCCGAGAGGCAGCATGGTCGAGCCATGTCTCGACAACTCTCGGCTGCCTGGCCGAGAGACATATCGGTAGCCTGGGCAGCAGGCCCTGGCTGCACTGCCGACAACCCTGTTTTTTCCGTTTCTCCGGCTCGTTTCCAAAATGTGAAAATTACAACGAACAATTAAATATCTCCGATTATACCAAATATGATACTAAATCATAAACATCATCCAAAAGCATTCAAAATGCAAATATAATCGTATATACGGTATCATTGACCACTCTCCGATACCACTGTTGGGATTCCAGATACAAAATCGAGTACGCAGCGGAATAATAAAACTCAATATAAAGAATCACAAACAGGATCGATCAAGTAACATATATACGAAAAATAAAATGAACGAAGACAACGGATTAAAGTCCCATACCGTTGAAGCCTTTGAAAATATCTTCGTTAGTTGATGATGATCACGAACCCAAACACGAGCACAAATCATCTTCGTCACCACGCGATGGAACTTGATCGGAAAAATCAACGAGACTCCGTTCTATCAAGAACACGGCTAGGGAAACTCGTGGAAATTTTTCTCTCTTATTTTTATTACTTTTCTTCCACCTCAAAGTTGAAGAATGCTTGAAGAAAAAAATCTCCCCTCCCTCTTGGAAGCTCTCGGCCGAATGGTATCAAAATGATGGTGGTGTTGTTGTTTTGGTTTTGATATATATATGAATAAAGAGATCCCACTATATATTATCATTATGGCATTA
This sequence comes from Orobanche coerulescens, assembly GCA_033398695.1. NCBI lineage: Eukaryota > Viridiplantae > Streptophyta > Magnoliopsida > Lamiales > Orobanchaceae > Orobanche > Orobanche coerulescens. The sequence continues at coordinate 52,642,800 of CM065812.1, forward strand.
TAAGTGGACTAATCAGGGTGGGATCACCCATCACAAAACAACAAAAAAGGAAACCACCAAGCAAGATGAGAGGGGGGGCGGCCCATGTGAAGTTTCTAAGAAACGGGCCGAGTCACTCGACTCGTGTACCGGACGTTCATCAAACGACTCTGGTAAATACACTCTGTTTTATCTCCAATGTATTTATACTAATTAATTAATCCAATTAATTATTCATATCAAATACAAATATATTTCTCTAAGAAATATAATTTATGAATTAAATAAATACCCAGTAACTTAATTTCAATTCATAAGACCGCTATTTGATTCATCTAATAAATCATAATTAGATATCCAATATCTAATATTAATAGATAGATGATAAATTCTTATTTATCCGTCAATGATCTTGATGCTCGACTCTGCAGGTCTGTCTCAGTCGGTATTGGGAGGAACCAATGAGTGCGGTCAGCACTTAGCCAGCCTAGCGGGCCGCACTATAAACCCCGACTGAGAATGAATGAAGGGATCATTCCAGAATCATTATGTCGTGAATACCATATGCGTATAGACCCTTGATTAAATGTCTGGGTCAAGTCTTCCGGTCACGGTAAAGTCAAACCCTACTGTTGACTAGACACTATACATGTGTTAATGCAAATCAAGACCGACTGATTACTAGTGTATCTAATACGACTAGATCAGAATGCTTTAGCCAAAGACTTATGATCTTATTTGCCATTAACCGTATAGGACATTTGCCTGCTCACTAACAGGAGATAGAATTCTTTCTTGGCGTACAGTAAAGACTACTACCTGCCCATATAGTCTGCACTTCAAGGTTGACGCAGCGATTAAGCAAATGGATCTAACTACTCTAATGACAAACTAAATGACACAGGTACATCTCTTACTGATCCCTCAAGTCAAAGGTCCACGTATACTATCACAACCTTTCGATTCGTCGTCGACTCTCCAAGAGTGAATACCGTGTGACTGAATCAAGTATGAGTCATGTTCGAGTACACTGTCCCACCAATATACTTATAATTATGCTATCAATACATGCACATGTCCTAGAATCAGTTATCATGTCTTTCTTTAGCCATAAAACACATATATACTTTATCTTCGATCTCATCGTCGAAGGAGTCACTGTCAGTGATTGCCTGAAGGCACTCCTCGGTCTTGTTCGATGCGGGCTGGGCTTCTGATTCACCAATCAAGGCCTTGAGCTTGTTTTTCGAGACACGTCTTCTTTCATCTTTTTCTTGTTGCTCAGCTTATGACTACTTTTGCACATTTGGATGTGGACACTTAAGTTAGAATCATCGGATGAAGGAGATTCATAACTTACCTTGTGGAAAGGTTTAGGCCTGTAGGGAGTCTTTCCATATTATTTAATGAACTTTTTGAACTTGTGCATAAGCAGGGCCATTTCATCTTGTGATAGGATGTCATCATCGTTGTCTGCAGTTTTGTGAGCTGATTTGGATGTGCTGGGTGTAGAGCTGTGTCTCCTTTCAGATAAAATAGCTAGTGCTGTAGTCTTGGCAGGTGACTCTTTGGCCTTTTCTCTCCTGTCAATATCATACTCAAACGCTTTGAGGTCAGATAAGAGGTCGAAAGTAGAAATATCGTTAAGATTACAGGATACACGCATAGTTGTAGTCTTAATGTCCTATCAGGCAGGAAGCGATCTAAAGATTTGTAATTTTTTCTCCTTTGGGGTATACACTTTACCCAATGCTTCAAGTTCACTGACAATGTCAGTGAATCTGATGTCAAGCTCCTCAAGCATTTCTAAAGATTTCATTTCAAAATATTCGAACTGCTGAGTAAGTTTTGAATTTTTGTTTTTTTCGAGAGATCAGTTCCCTCACAAATTAGCTTGAGTTTCTCCCAGATTTCTTTGACTGTCTTACAGCACTTTACCTTTAAGAATGTGCCTTTGTCGAGAGTGACAAACAGTGCATTATTAGCAACATTGTCAAGGTTCGCACGCTTGCGATCGTCCGTTGTCCATTGCTCGCGCTCCTTCTCGAGCATTTCAACGTGATTCTGTCTTTCTAACCGCGTGGCTGGATTAACCTTCATGATCTATATTGGGCTTTCCTGGATGACGAATATCATCTCCTCGTGCATGGCTGCAAGATGAGCCTCCATCCTAATCCTCTAGTCATCAAATTCATTAATGGAGAACATTGAAACTTTGTTTATCATAGAGGTATCCATTTTAACAAATAGAAAAAAGATGATGAAAATATAATACGGTTTTCAAAAGTTGGTGATTTGTGGATCCGATTCAGTTAAAAATTAACCGATTCTTTTTAGATCCAATCACTGCGATACCACTTGTTGGCCATAGAGTATATAGTAAACAACTTAGATGGTAAAGATATAATAAGTTGTACGATTTTTGAAGTTAATTGCGTAGCGGAAGTCTGTTTAGTGGGTTTCCATAAATACACCAAGTAGGTGTTCTCCTGTTTGCTTGATGCGTACAGGGTTTAACAATGTATACTTAATAAATCATAGTAGAATGAAAACAATAAAGACATAAGTAAATGAGACACAGTTTAAAGTGGTTCAAGGTAAACCCCTCTACGTCTACTGGTCCTCCACACAGGAGTAAAGAGTTTATTAAAATCACTACGTACACAACTACATGACTTTAACTAAACATGTCTCTGTATCGTTCACACATATTGATACGGGGACTGTTGCTTTGGGACGTTCACACATATTGGCTTGAACTCCTTCGACTCGCTTCTTCTCACACAGATCAAAGCTTCATCTTCAATACTATTCTTCCCACACAGGTTGGAATACGCAAGGATTTTTAATCCACACAGGGATAATGATAATCTCAACGGTAAGGGTAGAAAAATTCCAAACAGCAGCTATATCTTTGATGATCAGCGCTGTATGCTGTGTTATTTGCGTTGAGGACTTAGTATATTTCCTTACTTGGATACGGATGTATGCTCAGGAAATATACTGCTCTTGTAATAGCCATAATGTCAGAGTAATCTGTCAGAGTATGCGCGATAATGAATAACTTTGGTGTGTTAAGTCCTCTTGCTTGGTGGTATTTATAACCTCGGAAATGTATCCGTTATAAATGTGGCCATTGTTGATTGGTGGGATGTTGACATCTCTGACTGATAGTTGCTGAATATTTGAATTAAAATAGATTGCATTTAATGCTTCAGACATTCTTTCTGGCTTTGCATTAAATGCTCTTCAGAGCATTCAGACTTGTCTCTCTCCAGTCGCATTAAATATTGTCCTATCAGCAACAAATGTTGCTTTTAACCGTGAATACTTTATGATTAAACAATATTTATCTCACAACGGTTTAAAGCTTTTTCCATTCAGTCCTATTGGGTGTGTGTTATTTTTCTAAGTAAAACATCTATAGCCTCACTGCTGCATCCAACGTACCATTTCTCTTGCTGTATGAAGTAGGCTCTGTCGGATGGACTCTGTAGAAGATCCCTTTGCTGTATGGATGGGTTGTATGACGAATCCTAATAGCTTCCATACTTACGATATTCTGACTTATTTAAGACTTCTTTGTTGTATGTTGGCAATTATCAAAACAGAAATACGTATCCTAACACTGGTTTATTCATGAATCTATCATGATGAGTTTGTATCTTAGTTGCAGTTTGTTTCCACAGTATTTCTATCGTTATAAAGTCAATATGATTTAGAATTCTCAAAATCTCGACATAAAGTCAGAAGTTTAATCTGGAGGATATTAATAAAACAATAAACTTCAATAACAAGATCCGAGAATATCAAAAGATAAACCCTAATAAAATTCGAGAATATCATTAAAATGATAAACTCCAAAACAATTCGAGAATATCAACAAAATAATAAACTCCAATAAAATACGAGAATATCAATAAAATGATAAACTCCAAAAATAAAATCCGAGAATATCAATAAAATGATAAACTCCAATAAAATTCGAGAATATCAATAAAATGATAACCAAAAATAAAATCCGAGAATATCAGCACAATGATAAACTCCAATAAAGTACGAGAATATCAATAAAATGATAAATACCAAAAATAAATTCCAAGAATATCAACAAAATGATAAACTCCAATAAAATCAGTCGAGAATATCATCACCATAAACTCCAATAAATTCACCTGAGAATACCAATATCATGATAAACTTTAAAAAAATTAATCGAGAATATCAATACCATGATAAACTCCAACAGATCAATAGAAGGATCAACAAATTATCAATTCGTCTAGCCAGTAATTAAATTATGGTACAAAATCACATACCATACTTTGGAGGTGGGGCTTGACACTAGTCCGATCAATGATGACTTTACAAGGAGAAACGATTCAGATGCGTAGTTTTCGGGAAAAAACACTCTCTGATACCATATTCTGTAACACCGCAAATTCGGCAGTTATTACAGTGCCGAGAATCCCCAATTAGGACCCACCAGGCGAAACACAATATGGTAATTTACATAACATATCTGCAGTACCGAACCACATTATGTTCACCAAATACTCCGATGAGGAGTTTGTACATATATTCTGGCTAACATGTGTCAAACAGACCAGGATCAATATAATACAGGTATACCCTATATGAAGATAGTATACTGATATAATATAAATACAAGAGAATGATGATACAACGGAAATGAAAAGAACAAATCCGAAAGCAACAAAACTCGGGCCCTTGAGTAGTACTCTTGAGACTCTTCGCTGTCACCTTGTCTTTCGTGTGCCTTAGTCTTCCCGCGACCTAAAATATGATAAAATAACATATTTCGCCCAAAACCACAGGACCAGTTACACAAGATAATAAATCTCAATATGTCGAACAAATGCAATCACACATGTTGTATGAACTAACAAATCATCATTTCAAATTGGAATATACGAAATCACACATGCTGCATAAACCCAAAAGTTCAAGCATAATCTCAAATGTTGAACACATGTGATCAAATGTGAATCGGTCAGATTATAACCCAACCCCATTGAAAATGTATGCAATCAAACATGATATATGAGTCAAGTAAGGCTTCCCAATGAGGAGAAGCCCGAACGGATTTACGGCTCAAAGGATGGCGTCACACTATGTCCGAGATGAAAATGTATCTGTTGGCCACTTAAGTATACTGGATACAGTTTGGAAAAGTAGTTTAAACAACAAACTGTATGGAATCTAAATCTGAGTGCGTAGCGGAAGTCTTGGATACAGTTAATTGCCGTGGATACAGCAACAGAGTACTTGGTGTATACTTAATATATCACAGTTATTTCAAACAAGAAAAGTCAAGGTAAATGACACGATAATTTAAGTGGTTCGAGGTAAACCCCTCTACGTCCACTGGTCCTCCACACAGGAGTAAAAAGTTTATTATATAATTACTGCGTACACAACTACGTAATTATAAACAAACCTATCCTTGTATCGTTCACACAGATTGATACAAAGAATATCACTTTCAACCGTTCACACAGATTGGTTAAAGCTTCCTTCTTGACTAGCTTCTTCACACACAGTTCCAAAGCTTCGTCCTTATTCGTCCCACACAGGTCAGAATAACTTGTTGAGTTCACACAGAGCTCGGTTTTTACACAGAGGTAAAAGGTTAGGTAACCAGGTAAGAACAGCAGCTTTGAATATCAAGATCTGATGATAGCTGTTCTTGATGTTTGAGCACTGTATATCTCTTTCGTTTTAACTTGCAGTTTGCTCTGGAGATATGTTTGCTCAGATGATAACTTTGATAGCTTTTTGAGAGTTGGGTTACTTTAGTAGATTTCGTGAGTAACTGATCTTCAATGTCTTCAAGGATATATATATATAGCCTCTGAAGAAAGTATCCGTTGAGATGTCCGTTTGAATAAGATTTTCCTTCAACGGGAATATGACATGATCCGGATTTCGCGGGATTCTGAAGATTCAAGATCGACAAGTATTTAAATACTTTATCCTTGAGTATTTAAATACTTCTTTGTTCAACGGAACTTGACTTGTGTTCTTTCTTGTCCTTTTGTGAACCGTATGGAGAATGATCGTATTTAGGATGTCGAGACAGTTTCCATACTTGATCTTTTACAAGTCTTCAAGTCAGACCGACGAGCTTCACTTATGCCGATTCGAGGTGTCTTGATACATGATAAATCCTTGAATCCTCGATACAGTTTTCCTTTACTGTATTTGGCATATATGTCAAAACCTTTTCAATAACAAATAACAATCGATACAGGATCGGGTATCCCTACTGAATCGATACAGGTGTTTGTTTTTCCTAACAATTTCCCTTTTGACAATTTGCCAAGTCTTAACTTAAACTCTTCGAGTCTTCTTGATGATGCCAAAACCTTCTTCATGAAGCGTTCTTCTTTGATGACTTCCGCATTTCTTGGTCTTTTGTCAATAGGTCGACTTAGTGACTTAGTCTACAATAATGAACCGCTCGCAGCACGTTCGATACAGTTTGAGATTTATTACAACTTAAGCCTATGATTGGCGCGCAGGCACAATCTTACAATGTATTCTAAGTTTACAACTGAAACTATGAACTGTTCGTAGACTAGTTCGTACAGCTTAATTTTTCAATCAAGTTTATCTAACTTGAGATTCCTATCAAACAATTTTAAGTAATCATATATTAACACAGTAGATTACGAGTTGTAATCTTTCAAGACAAACAAACTGTTTTATTGATATTGAAAAAGATTGGGTACAAAGTTTGTGTCGAATAGAAATTACAAAAACAACAATAATGTACATAAATTTCAGCTCTTTATCTTTGATCCGCATGCCTCCAAGGTCTCCTTCCTGGCTCATTCTCGGTGCCGCGCCACCAGTTTTGAAGTGAATCATTGCCTCGTTCTTGGTAAATTGCTCTTCCTTCATAAGAACGATCAAAGGCAAGTATCCAATCCTCTGGATGGGTGACCCGATCTCCTCTTCTATGTTTTGATTTCATCTCGATTTGGAGAGGGAGCTTACCTTCTTCTAGCATCTTTGAAAATTTGTCTGCCGCTTCCGCCAATGTCTTATAATTTTTGAAGATGGCGGATTCCCTGATGAGTCTGACAAAATATCTCATCAGTTCATTCTTCCTCCAAAGGTGCTTCACTTCTTCGGTTGGGTTGCGGTTGGTTGTGACGTATTTCCGAAGGTCTTTGAACAAGATTTTGCCAAGGGACATTTGGGTCATGGAATTCTCGTCCGAGCCCGAAATTCTAAAACTTTGGGGTTGAGGTGCTAGCTTGTTCAATTCGGCCTATCTTGCTACGAGCGACCTCAAATTCCCTTTCTGTTGCGCCTTATTCTCCTTGCGGCTTCTCGAGCTTCTTCCCCTTTTGGCCTCATCAAGACTTTGCGGGATTTCAAGAGCGGCGTCTGTTTGGTCTCGATCTTGTTTATTCTTTCAACGAGGGAGGAAAGAGTCTCGCGACATCTCTTGAATGGATTTGTCATGCGCACGTAGCCGAGAGCCGTTCTCTATCATTGCAGCGGTCTTGGCTTCAGCAATTCTTGTCTTGAAGCTTCCTCCTTCAAAGCTTGCGCTTGTTTATCTTCCATGATTTTCAAGGCTTGCTTGAACACTTCTCGGCAAGATGATGAATGCTTCGACAACTCGAGATACTTCGTGTTGAAGAGTTGTCATTTCTTCAAGCAGAGGTGTGCATCCATTCGATGCATTTTCTACTAAGAGAGAGCGTTAATCGCATCTTGGATAAATACACGAAGGCCAAGAGCTTGCAGCGCTCTTTGCGTGCGCAGAGATAGGAGAGTCAGCCGGGCGAAGTCTTCAAGACCATTTAACCTTCTTACGTTCACGGATGGACGTGAAGTAAGTTGGACATCCTCGTGTTCGTTACCGTCCTCGGATTCCAAGGTTGCGGGCGGGAGTAGCTTCTTGTGGAATGGCGACAGTTGGTTCTGAAGCGTCTGTGGCGAAGGTTCTTCGGCAGATAAGGATGCAAAGGGATCGAATCCTCTGGGTTGTAGGATCGCTTCTTTGGTCGCAATGTGCTCGGGTGCCTGTTCCAAAATTTCTTGATCTTCCACGATGGAGGGACCGATTCCTCTGGTGGGAATGTTCTCCTACCGTGGCGAAGGTGGATTAGCTTGGGTAGATGGCCCTTCGTCGTTTCGGGTGGAGAGGTGGCTTGGGCTTCACCTCTTCACGGCTCAATCTCGGACACGCTTGAAGAGCATCGCCGCCGTCTCGAGTCATGGTCGTCGTCTTTTGGATTGATGGGAGAGTCCTCTGACTTCTTCTTTCCTTTTCTTCTGGCGTCGGATTTGTGCAGCAGGTGGCTTTCAATGAGATCTTTGCAAGAAGCGTTGTCCCATCGAAGCAGGGCCTCAATTTCAGTTGAGTCAGTTACTTCGGAGACAAATCGTTCTTCGTGGCTCCATTCGCTCCAGTTGTACAGAGTGTCGTACGGAGCTAGCCTAAAGCTTTTCCATTGCAGAAATCTTTCGTACGCCTGTTCAATTTGTACTGAAAGAAGTGTTTGATTTATAATTGAGTCTGGGGAGGGACTTCGAATCACGTCTGGAGACGCTGTTTCGAGGGATTCCAGTACAGGTATGGGATCCTGCACGGAAGATGGACTCCTTGCAGGGGATGGTGCCCCGAAGGAAATTGGATCCTGTACGGGTGTTGGATCCCGTAGAGGAGAAGTAGATTTTGTCTCCGAATGGGCAGCCGACGTGCTAACGTCTTGAATGTTGGCAGATGTCTCTAAATCCGTCGTAGCCGCCAAGGGCTCGGGATCTACTGTCGATGCAGTAGGAGACACCTCTTCCGCAGGGGTTGGGCCCTGGGGTGCTATATCAGTGGGTTGCGCCACGGGCGAGACATCCTCGGAGTGTTTGGCTTTGATTTTTGAGAGCCTCCGGAGTCTCTTCTTCGACTTCTCATCAGCAGAGTGCTTCTTGCTGTGAGAACGCTTGCGCTTCTTCTTTGAAGATTCCAATTCAGGGACCTTCACGGTTTCATCTCTGGGATTGTCAGAAATAGGCATGTGACTTGTTCTTGGGTGATTGGCATACATTGTGCTCTGGTTATAGGCAGAGGGTTTGACGCCTCCTAAATATATCCGTGAGCTGTTTTTCTTGGCATCGGCTGATTGCTTGACTCCGCACTTCGTCAGAATGTAGTTCAGCATTAAACCGAACGATTTCTTTTGGGTGGCCGGTTTGCACACCTCTTCCTGAAGTCGTTTCAAAATGATTTGGCACCAGTTGACCTTTTCACAGGTCAAGATAGCGACCATCATTCTGAACCTAAGATTCGTGCACATCTCGAACGCACCGGTTCGATTTTCAATGATCCTGGAACAGAAATCGTGGAGATAAACGAAATGAAGAAGAAAATTTTTCTTGTGGCACGTGGTTGTCACCATATCAACCACTTTGGACCCGGTAAATAGTCCATAAAACTTGGTAATCAGTTCTTGAGACCCAAACGTCTCAAGCTGGTCCATGGTCAGCCGCCGGGCAAATGTAGATTTTCTCAAGTAAGTCGCTATTTATGCATTTGCACTCCTTGGATCTGCGGTGATGTCGCAACATGTCCTCCTGGCTAGTGAGAGAAAGCGAGCAGCGGCGTTGAGGTAGAATTCCTCAACCGGATGAGCATCGTATTTGTCGGCGGTTTTGCTTCCGGCGATAAAGACCTTGTTGTTCAAGACGAGTAATGATATACTCCATCGGTTCAGTGTCGTTGATTTCAGAGATGATACGCTCGATGATGACGGGTTTCGAGAAGATCCGGCCATCAATGATGTTGGAGGTTTTCTTCAGAAAGGGGGATGAAGATTGACTAGCCATGGATGTTTTCATAAAACGGCCGAAGAAAACAAGAGAGAAATTCGCAGTGAATATGCAGAAAATATGTAGTCGTTTGCTTGAGATCTCTTGTAATTGCACGCGTAAAGAGTCTCTAATGGCGATACTGATCCTTTTATACTTGGGCGGCGAAATAGGGTTTGCAGAGTACGAATGGTCAGATTTTAAGGGATGGGAACCGTTTTTGAAATCGACGGTCAGGATGGATTTAGTATAACTGGTACGCTAATCCATTAAAAGGTTTTAAAATACAGCGGGTCCCACTTCTGACATAGGTTGATTACCCTAAATGCCTAAAACGGCGGTTTAAAAATAATCAATTTGAAAACATTGCGGCTTTTGAGATTCAGTTGTCCAGATGTCGTGTAAGGCATTTAATGACGTTTGACATAAAACAGGGCACGTGGACAAAAATTATTTTAAAAAGGAAATAATATTATATTATATACTGAATCGAAATCCTATAGTATGTGCTGTTCTCCGCGTCGATACAGCGTTCCCCCTTAAAAAGGTACTAATAGGTTTTAAATTCCATACAGCAATGTTTGGATTAATGCTGTATTCATGGGTCCTACAGTATTCCCCCTTAATTATTGCACACATCAGCTGTAGTATTCATATGCCTTCGTTCGCTACTGATCGTATTGATGATTCTGAGTGTACAGATAATTACCGTTGGATACAGTATTCACGGGTCTTACAAAGATTCCCCTCAATTGTTGAGTAAAAGCAAGAAATTTACTTACAGGAGTCCGGTGTAGTATTCCCACTCGTTCTTAGCATGTTGAATCTTGCCGTGTCGAGAGGCTTGGTGAAAATGTCGCCACCGGATGTCTCAGATGGACTTTTTCCAGCGAACATCCTTGTTCTCGACATGATTCCCGATGAAATGATGCTTCATGTTGATATGCTTAGTGCGCGAGTGCAAACAGATTGTGCGTGATTGCAATTGCACTCGTGCTATCACACATGATCGAGTCTCTCTAGCATCGATTCCATAATCAAAGTTGTTGCCGCATCCAAAGGATTCGCATACAGCCTACCAAAGAAAGATAGTACTGATTCACCGTGGAAAGAGAATTTGCCAATTGCTTCTTCAACCAAGAAACGAGCCTAGGTCCAAGAAAGTGACAAGTTCCACTTGTACTCTTCCTATCTAGCTTGCACCTCCGAGATCCGAGTCACGTATCCAACTAAATCGAATCCGCCTTCCTTAGGATACCACAGTCCGCATCGACTGCCTTTAACGTATTTCGTGATTCGCTTAGTATTGAAGTGTGATTCCTTAGGTGCAACTTGGTATCTCGCACACACTCCAACAAAGAATCGATATCGGCTCGCTAGCCGTTAGGTACAGGAGCGAACCAATGAGCTTCCCGTAGAGTGATTGGTCAAACGGCTTTCCGGCTTCATCAAGACTAATTTGCACGGAAGTGCTCATGGGGTTGGCGAGGATTTGGAAGTGTTCATTCCAAATTTGTTGAGAAGCTCCTTCTTTGTATTTCTCCGGTTGATGAATATACCGTAGGCATCCGCTTTATCTCGCAAACCTAGGAAATAACTAAGTTCCCCATCATACTCATTTCAAATTTGCTTTGCATGAGATGTGAGAACCTTTGACATAGAGCAAGGTTAGTTGAACCAAAAATAATATCATCGACATAAATTTGTACCATTAGAAGGTCATCTCCTTCTGTATTTTGAACAATGTTTTGTCGACACCTTTCTCAAATCCGTTGTTGGTTAGATATCGGGACAGGTTTCGTACTGTGCTCTAGGGGCTTGTTTAAGTCCGCAGGCTTTCCTTAGCCTCGTAAACTAGATCGATACCGTCTGTGTTGGCAAACCCCGGTGGTTGTTCAACATAAACTTCTTAAAGCTCTCCATTCAGAAAGCACTCTTGACGTCCATTTGGTATACGATAAAATTCTTATGGGCGGCAAAGGCTAAAAATATCCCGATGGCTTCTAGTCTCGCTACAGGCGAAGGTTTCATCATAGTCGATTCCTTCTTCCCGACAATAGCCTTGTGCTACTAGTCCTGGATTTGTTTCTTATGATAAGTCCATTTCCATCCTTTTTGTTTGAAATACCCATTTGGTTCCTATAACCGATTGGTGTGTCGGTCTGGGTACAAGATACCATACATTATTTCTTTCAAACCGTTAAGCTCTTCTTCCATAGATGTAATCCAATGAGAGTTGTTAAGAGCGTCTATGGTCGAAACAGTTCGACCGGGCTAAGAATACGGCGATAGTGCACATATTGAGTCTCCTAAGTTCGGATTGAGATTTCCATTCAGAAACCGTGAGACTTCGAGATTAGATTCTTCTTGTGCACAAAGTACATTTCCTTGTGTACTGTATTCTCCTACGAGTAGAAACACTGCATTAATGTTTCCAATGATCAGCTCTGCGGGTGATCTCTCAACCATCTTCGGTCGGGTTCTAGTTCGTGGTCCGTCTTGTGTCGAAAGTTTCGTAGTACGGCTTCACTTGTACAATCGCCTTCATCCACATCGATTCTTACAATTGCGGGGTTGATTTCTAAATCAACTACAGTTCAATGGGTGTAGGTGGATCCAAGATAGATAGATGGTGAATGTCCTGAGTGATATCATCTATTCCTGTAGGGTCATGGTGTGGTTCGTCGAACACTACATGAATCGATTCTCGATCGTCACCTCCTTTTATTAAAGATTCAAAGCTTTGTGACGGAGGAGTATCCTACGAATATTCCTTCATCCGATTTTTCATCAAATGTTCTAAGTTGGTCCTTCCCATTGTTCAATACGTAACACCCGCATCCAAAATGTGAAAATACGAAACTAATGGAGTTTTGTTGTTCCATACCTCGTAAGTCGTTTTGTTGTGGTGCTTGTTGACGATACAATGGTTTTGAGTGTAGCACGTCAGTATTGGTTGCTTCACCCTTAAACGCTGCGGCAATTTGCTTCTGCAATCATTGTCCTTGTTGCTTCTTTCAACGCCCTATTCTTTCGCTCGGCAACACCATTTTGTTGAGGTGTTCGGCACTGAGTACTCGTCTTTGTATTCCATTCTCCGAACAAAGATTGCTCTATAAAGCGGTTAGTAAATTCAAGACCTGTCGAACGAATGCACACGATACTCGATGCTTTTTCATTCCGCAACTTTCTCAGAGCTCGGGCACCTTGATGTTGTTTCCTTCTTCTTGCTAAGAAAGATCGTCCAAGCATACCGGAATAATCATCAACAACAACCATACAATATTTCTTACCTCCCAAACTTACTGGGTCTACAGACCGTAGAGATCCATGTGTAGCATTTCCAATACTCTTTGGGTTGAAAGGTAGGATTTGCTCTTCGAGTTGACTTGATTTGCTTGCCTTTTCGGCATGGTCCGCAGACGCCCTTCTTGAATGACACATCCGGCAAACCTCTTACCATACCTGTCTTGAAAGCTTGTTGATCGTCTTGAAGTTGACGTGAGACATCCTCTTGTGCCATAGCCGCCTAAGATCTGCAGTGCCTTTGGCAACAAAACATGGAATTGAGGAGCTCATAGGCTTCCAAACAAGAATGTACATATTACCCGATCTGCTTCCTGTAAGTACAACTTCCTTGGTTTGGATGTTCTTGACTCTACAATGATCTATATAGAACTTCACCGAGAACTGTTTATCACAGAACAGGCTAATACTAAGTAGATTATACTGTAAGCCTTCAACATATGCGACATCGGTGACTTTGAATTTCCCGACAAGTAGGTTTCCTTTCCCTCTTGTTCTTCCTTTAGATTTATCACCGAAGCGAACTTTTGGACCGCGACCTTCTACAAAATCAGATAACTTGCTCCTGTCTCCAGTCATGTGACGAGAGCATCCACTATCGAAGTACCAGGTATCCTCCTCTAGAATGTCCTGTAACAAAGAAATTAGGTAGATTTAGGTCCCCTTTGATTTTTGGGTCCATATATGTTAGTTCCTTTAGGTACCCAGATTTTCCTGACAGCAATTGGTTTACTGTAGGATGTACTCGGTACAGTATTGCGGTATCTACGGGGGGCATATCCGTAGTTGTTATAATCATGATAATTATTATGCATGTAAAAATCAGGATTATTATTATTATTCCAGTACGAGTGCCGTCTAGGAGGTGGAGCCATTTTCCTAGGCCTAACAGCTTGTCTTCTGGGTCTCCAGTTGGATTCCCAATGCTGTTGTTGATACTGAACTGGCATCTGCTGTCTTGAGGGATAACGGGGCTCCTGTATCCAATACCTAGGTGCACTGTACTGAGGGTACTGCTGTGCGGGCCTTTGGTGGTTGGATACCGTCTTCTTTCTGAATGACTTTCGGCTTTGATGATATGATTGGGGAGCATGCTTTAGATTACGCCTTCTGAGTGGTTGTTGGTTCCACTGTCTCGAATTGTAGAGTTGTGGAGGCGGAATGGCAGCTTTTGGTTTTCTCGATGCAAAGGTTCCTTTATGGGACTAGGAACATCTTCCGATTCGAATGTTTTCCACACTCTTGACGAACAAAGTACTAGTTTTACCTTTATTCTAACATGAGCTGTATCCTAAGACACTTTTATCATGAGCATGTTGCCCAGGCTCAATTTCTTCCATTCTTTTGGACGATTTTTCAAAAGACTTGAGAATGGTCTCAAGTTCGGCTTTCGCTTCTCGAGAGTTGTAATTTTGGTTTGTAGTAGAACCAAATCATTTGTCTTGCTCTCATTATGGGTTTTAACCTCATTTAGTTCATGAGCAAGTTGATGATTGCTCTCCATGAGTTTTTCAAAATCGACCTTGCCGTTTCACAATCAAGAGACATATTATCATAGTTTATCTTCAAAGAAGTCATTCTCATCTTTCACTCTAGATTTGTTAATCAAGTCGTATATTCTCGCTTTTAAAGTCTCATGGGCTTTTTGAATGTTTTTGAATTCATTCATCATATTTTCAAGGTATGAGATGCATTAGATGGAATAACCGAGGTTGAACTTACCTCATCGTCTGCCTTCACCTTCGGAATATCTTTAGCCATAAAGCACATGTATGCTTTATCATCGAACTCATCGCCGATGAATCACTCTCGATGACCACCCGAAGACATTCTGCAGATTTGGATGGTGTGGGGAGGCTTCGATTCTCCAATCGGTGGCCTTGAGCTTGTCTTTCCAAGCACGTCTTCTTTCATCTCGCTCTTGTTGCTCGGCCTCCGGCAACCTTTGGACTTTGGGATGAGGACATTTGTTTGCATAATGGCTGGTTTCCTCAGCTTATAACACAGTTAGCATCACCGGATGATGTTTGGTACTTACCTTGTTGATGTGTTTGGGCTCGTAGGAGTCTTTCCAGATCGTTTGATAAACTTTTTGAATTTATGCATTAGAAGCGCCATTTCATCTTGTGACAGATGTCGTTGCCATTGCCGCCGTTCTTGTGACTGGCTTCGACGAGCTAGGCAAGTCGTGTCGAGTTCGATACAGAAATGAGAGTCATGACCTTTGAAGGAGATTCTTCACTTTCTCTTCTCACAATGTCATACTCAAATGCTTTAAGGTCGAGAAGAGATCAAAAGTGGATATTTCATTAAGATTACATGATACACGCATAGTTGTGGTCTTAATGTCCCATCGGGCCGAGAGATCTCGAAAATTTTTAAGTTCTTCTCCTTTTGGGTGTAAATCTTGCCCAACGCTTCAAGTTCACCAACAATACCAAGAAATGAGGTCAAGTTCCTCAAGTGTTTCCGTTGGTTTCATTTCAAAAGATTCGAATTCTTGAGTGAGTTTTGAAATTTTGTTTTCTTTGAGAGCTCGGTTCCCTCACAAATTAACTTGAGTTTATCCTGATTTCTTTGTCGCTTTTGGCTCTTTACCTTGAGAACGTGCCTTTGTCAAGAGTGACAAATAACGCGTTCTTAGCCACGTTGTCTAGATTGGCTCGCTTCCTTTCATCGGTTGTCCATTGCTCGCGTTCCTTCTCGAGCATTTCAAGATGGGCTTGGCCTCAATCCTTGCGGCCGGATTGACCTTCATAATCTTGATCGGACCATCTGTATAACAAAGATCATCTCTTCGTGCATTGCCGCAAGATGAGCTTCCATTCTAATTCTCCAGCCAAATTCGTTAATAGAGAACATAGGGACTTTGTTAATCATAGAAGTATCCATACTGATAATATAGGAATGAAAGAAACTGTTTTGAAAATAAGTGATTTGAATCTGATTCGGTTAAAAGAAATACGACTGATTCTTTTTAGAATCAACCGCTCCGATACCACTTGTTGGCCACTTAAGTATACTGGATACAGTTTGGAAAAGTAGTTTAAACAACAAAATGTATGGAATCTAAATCTGAGTGCGTAGCGGAAGTCTTGGATACAGTTAATTGCCGTGGATACAGCAACAGAGTACTTGGTGTATACTTAATATATCACAGTTATTTCAAACAAGAAAAGTGAAGGTAAATGACACATTAATTTAAGTGGTTCGAGGTAAACCCCTCTACGTCCACCGGTCCTCCACACAGAGTAAAGTTTATTATATAATTACTGCGTACACAACTACATAATTATAAACAAACCTATCCTTGTATCGTTCACACAGATTGATACAAAGAATATCACTTTCAACCATTCACACAGATTGGTTAAAGCTTCCTTCTTGACTAGCTTCTTCACACACAGCCTAAAGCTTCGTCCTTATTCGTCCCACACAGTCGAATAAATTGTTGAGTTCACACAGAGCTCGGTTTTTACACGAGGTAAAAGGTTAGGTAAACTGTAAGAACAAGACTTTGAATATCAAGATCTGATGATAGCTGTTCTTGATGTTTGAGCACTGTATATCTCTTTCGTTTTAACTTGCAGTTTGCTCTGGAGATATGTTTGCTCAGATGATAACTTTGATAGCTTTTTGAGAGTTAGGTTACTTTAGTAGATTTCGTGAGTAACTGATCTTCAATGTCTTCAAGGATATATATATAGCCTCTGAAGAAAGTATCCGTTGAGATGTCCGTTTGAATAAGATTTTCCTTCAACGGGAATATGACATGATCCGGATTTCGCGGGATTCTGAAGATCTGAAGATATGCATTATTTAAATTATTTATCCTTGAGTATTTAAATACTTCTTTGTTCAACGGAACTTGACTTGTGTTCTTTCTTGTCCTTTTGTGAACTGTATGGAGAATGACTGTATTTAGGATGTCGAGACAGTTTCCATACTTGATCTTTTTACAAGTCTTCAAGCTGTACTGACGAGCTTCACTTATGCTGATTCGAGGCAGGTCTTCGATACATGATAAATCCTTGAATCCTCGATACAGTTTTCCTTTACTGTATTTGGCATATATGTCAAAACCTTTTCAATAACAAATAACAATCGATACAGGGATCGGGTATCCCGGCTGAATCGATACAGGGTGCTTGTTTTTCCTAACAGTATCCGTGCACAAGCCACCAATGAGTGTCGATCGAATACACGTGTGGCCTTGCACCTAGAAAGTCTCATGAAGTAATCATCTCGTGTGCACACTACAATATGAGGTTAACTACCAACACACGACCTTATATGTGCCCAACATGAAAATCCTACACATACCAACCGGTACGCCAGTATGACCCGAAATGCCACGATATAACAAAAGCGACATCGAAATGTAATAATGACTTAACGATTCCCAACTATCACGCCTCCACACTGGGGTTGGACGAGAACGCGACAGTTAACGTAATTAAATAACATTTGTGATAATAAATTCCAATAAAGCATGCATGTGCCAGATCTTAGCCCGATGAACTAAGACTGGTTATTTGATTGAAAAGAAATATTCATGAGTAAAGCGGAATCATTACATCAAAGTATGAAAGATTTCAGCAGAAACAAGACTAAAATTTTGACATAGGAATAAAAGAAATGCTGAATAAATCTCCACGAATCCTATGTCATGTTGGCAATCCTCAAGGCCGGGATTCATTCCTCGTCAGGTTCTGCCTCTTCTTCCTCTTTGTTCCCTTCATCTAGTGGGGCTTTAGAATAAATCAAAGTGAGGTGAGAATAATGGATTCTTAGTGAATTGGGTTTCATTATTTTACGATTTTTTATATGTATATATTTATTTTGAAACATAATATATTTCTCCCACATTTGAAAATAATATTGCTAATAAGTAGTGCAAGTTTTCAAAGTAATGCAATGAATTGTAGCATGAGTGTACAGTCAATCTCCGTAGATTGATGTTGAGTATGATGATGTGCGGCATCGAGCTCCTAGTGAATATTTAGCTTCGGGAGGTCGTCTATATGACTTAGTCCCTTAGCCTCCTTATAACGTCTTAGACCGTTATCAGTGTTTGGCCTTTGACTATCGCCACGATCTTTGGTTGAAGGATCGTAGCCTTGGGCGTTTGTCAGACAGTTACTATAATATTGGCCTTTGAGCTTATCACTCTCACGCTTGGTGACGTGCTTATCTCTTATCTGGGCTCTCGTTTTGTAGTCGTTTTTATTGACGACATCCTGATCTACTCTCGTGATCACGAGGAGCATAAGTGTCACCTCCGCCAGGTTCTCGATGCATTAAGGCGAGAACAACTCTATGGAAAATTTTCTAAGTGTGAATTCTGGATGTCTGAAGTTATTTTTTGGGTCATGTAATATCAGCAGATGGAGTAAGAGTAGACCCACAGAAGACGTGGTTATCCGAGATCGGCTACCTCCAAGAACATGAACGAAGTTCGTAGTTTTCTGGTCTAGCAGCTATTACAGGCATTCG
This sequence comes from Orobanche coerulescens, assembly GCA_033398695.1. Classification (NCBI taxonomy): domain Eukaryota; kingdom Viridiplantae; phylum Streptophyta; class Magnoliopsida; order Lamiales; family Orobanchaceae; genus Orobanche; species Orobanche coerulescens. Next base: position 52,661,427 of record CM065812.1, read on the forward strand.
TGTAAGGATTTTAAAAAATTGCTCAACCGATTACTTATCTTTTTAGAAAAGATAAGAAGTACTTGTGGTCGGAAGCATGTCAGCAAAGTTTTGATGAACTCAAAAGTCGATTAATTTCAGCACCTGTTTTGGTACTACCTAGAGGAACGGAAGGATTCGTGGTATATAGCGATGCATCGAGACAGGGCCTTGGTTGCGTATTAATGCAGGACGGGAAAGTGATCGCCTATGCGTCCAGATAGTTGCGTACTTACGAGTTCAACTACCCGACTCATGATTTGGAGTTAGCAGCCGTAGTGTTTGCCTTAAAAATCTGGCGCCACTATCTGTATGGAGTTACCTGCCGGATTTTTACGGACCACAAGAGCCTGAAGTATATTTTTACCCAAAAGGAGTTGAATATGAGACAAAGGAGGTGGTTAGAGCTAATCAAAGACTATGATATCGAGATCCTTTATCATCCAGGCAAGGCAAACGTGGTTGCCGATGCCTTGAGCCGCAAGACGGTGCAGGAGCAGATACTGGCTCGTTTGACCGCCCAGAAGGAGTTGCAATTAGAGTTCATGAGACCAGAGATTGAGGTCTGGTTACAACGCATTCAGGGACAACTATGCACGCTTGAGATTTCATCATCCCTTGATGAGACGATCAGGACGAAACAGATGACGGACCCATTCTTATCCGGAGTTCGAGGAGAAATCAATCAGGGGAAGGCTCCTGGATTTGTGGTTCACGAGGATGGACTGATACGCTTTAAAAACCGAGTATGTGTACCAGCAGACGAAGAGTTGAGGAATACTATTCTGAAGGAGGCTCATGCTACCCCGTATTCCATACACCCAGGATCGAACAAAATGTATAAGGATTTGAAGCCGTATTATTGGTTGGGTAACATGAAACGGGAGGTTGCCGAATTCATTTCGAAATGTTTGACCTGTCAGCAGGTCAAGATTGAACATCAACGACCAGCTGGCATGATGAAACCGCTTCCGATTCCTGAGTGGAAGTGGGAAGACATATCGATGGATTTTATTACTAGTTTGCCGACGAGCCGTCGAGGCATGAATACGATTTGGGTGATTGTGGGTCGATTGACTAAATCAGCCCACTTCTTGGAGATCAAGGATACTTGGGGCCCTGAGAGATTGGCCCAACTATTCATCAAAGAGATTGTGAGACTGCATGGCACCCTTAAGAGTATTGTATCAGATCGGGACGGACGGTTCGTGTCGCACTTCTGGAAGGCGGTTCATCGTGCTATGGGTACACAGTTGAACTTCAGTACGGCTTTTCATCCTCAGACCGACGGTCAGTCTGAGAGGACTATTCAAACTCTAGAGGATATGTTGAGGGCATGTGCTCTCGATTGGAAGCCCGACTGGGAAGCCCAACTACCGTTGGTAGAATTCACATATGATAATAGCTGGCACGCCTCGATCATGATGGCACCTTATGAGGCATTGTATGGTCGTCGTTGTAGGTCCCCTTTGTGCTGGGACGATTTGTCTGAATCTATTGGTAGGGAACCTGATATGTTATTGGCAGCCCGCGAGAAGATTTCCCTGATCAAGAGTAGTCTATTAACGGCTCAAAGCTGCCAGAAATCATATGCAGATAATCGTCGACGACCACTCGAGTTTGAGGTTGGTGACCATGTACTAGTCAAAGTATCTCCTACTAGAGGTGTTTTCCGATTCGGGAAGAGAGGCAAGTTGAGCCCAAGGTATATTGGTCCGTTTGAGATCCTGGAACGAGTAGGCGACCTAGCCTATCGTTTAGCATTACCACCAGCTTTGAGCCGGATTCACAACGTATTCCATGTATCTCAGTTGAGGAAGTATGTTGCTGACCCAAGCCACATTATTCAATTCGACGAGGTCGAAATAGACGATGACCATTCGTATGAAGAATGGCCTGTGCAGATACTTGAGAGAAGAATTAAACAGCTGAGGAACAAGGCGATTCCCTTATTAAAAATTCGATGGTCAAGACATGGAGTCGAGGAAGCTACGTGGGAGACTGAAGATAGCATGCGAGAGAAATACCCCGAGATGTTTACCCCTTAGTTTCGTGGACGAAACTCCTTTTAAGGGGGGGAGTATGTAATACCCTCGCCTTTACTATTGTATTTTCTGATTTAAACCAAGTATCTTCGCACCATATCTGTACTGTTATAACAAGTATATCGACGAATTATGTTAAGATGGAATCATGGTCATTCATACTATATTAATTGTTGGGTGATATTGGGAGAATTCCATTTATGCTTGTTATAGCACTTAACGTACGTTAATCCATCTTCTTAACGTATGCTATGTACGTCGCCTTACGTACGTAACATCCATATGTTAACGTACGTAATGCGGGAGATCCACCAGCAGTCCGCCTTTCGGCGGGTGGGGCCGAGCGGGGGTAGGTGGTCGGGAGTCGATCGCGACAGCCAAGTCAACGGCTATTACGTACGTAATAGCTATATAGTTACGTACGTAACGATTTGCGTGTTTTGAGGCAGAAAGATCTGATGAAATTGGTTACGTACGTAATGATCATGAGATTACATATGTAAGGACTGTAACGCACATTAACACCTTTCTTTAACGTACGTAACGAGGAGTTCAGGTTATAAAATTATGACTTGCCATTCATTTCCTGCTCGGCCCATTCAACCTCCCAACTGAGAAAAACGATTCCCTTCCCTTCCAACTCTATTTCTAGCCCTTCTAACTTGTGTTGGAGCTTCAGCACTTGATTGGTGACTTGGAGAGTTAGAGATTGAAGTGTATCCCTTGAAGTGTTGGTGTTGTTCTTCATTTTGAGGTTGGTCTTTCTTTAACTCATATCAAATCCATGCTTATGATGATGTTAGTAGATAAATACTTCACATAATGTTAGTTTAAGCTAGTGTAAACATGATAAGTTAATTGAATCATGCTCAAACCAAGTGAAGATTAACATTAAAGGTATTAGTGTTACTTCTTGATGTAAATAACTTCATAATGTGGTTGTGTTGATAATGATATACATAAAACCTGATGTATAACATGATAATCGGAAGTTGATTATAGTCTCAACACTAGGAACATGTTAGGGATGAAATCCTTAATGATTAAAGGTGAGAAATGTTAAACTTGTCTTGAACATTCAATTGATTCTTGAAGGTAATATGGAACCATAATTTTGGCCTCTAAAACCAACACTTTGTTAATAAATTGTTGGAAGAATTATGTTAACCCTTTAGAGATGATCTTCACAAGATGGGATGAAGTTACTTTTAGAATTTCAAGTATCCAATGATATAACTAGGCTTTTAATAAATTCTTCAAAAGTAAAACAATAGATTTTGATGGAAGGAAGTTGTAATCTTCATATGATCAAGTTAATCGAGTTCGTTGATAGCTTAAAAGGGTGTTAAATGCTACATTAATATGTTAATAATGTTCTTAAGAGGATTGTAGTGAATGTGGTGATACAAATGCGGTAGATGAGTAGCCGAATTCCATTTCATTAATCCGTGTATGTTAAGAGACGTAAATTAAGATGATGTTCTTAGTGCACTAAAAACTTGAGCTTATGCTTCATATAGGAATCAGTTTTAAATGTAAAATAATGAAGAACGTAATTAACACAAACTTATATCGTAATCGGAAGTGCCGATGATTTGAAAAGATGTTTTCACAATGTTACTTTGGTAATAAACTGAACTTCAAGTATTTGTCATTAATGTTAGACTATGTGAATGAACATGATAAACATATGATGATTTGTAATAAGAACATTAAAGCGATCAATAGGATAATTGATTTATTCAAGTAAATTTACGAATATTATTTATGTAATAATACCGTTATCGTACGAATGTGCTGTTGAATGAATTACATTTCATTCAAGGTTGCTTGTTCACGTGAGTATTGTTAGATGAGGATACCGTTCGTTTGACCATTCAAAGAAGGATTATTCATCTACGGAATTGAGGCAAGTTATCTTGCTTGGTTATAATGATGGTTGAATTCTTGTGATTATTATGCGTTTCGTGTGTATGAAATGTTCTGATAATCTATGATTCGTGATATGGTGATACCCTTGATCGTATTGTCATGGTGTTGGGGATGATATACCCGAAATTACCGTCCTTGATACCGTTAGTCCTTTTGAGCTTTGGTTGACACTTCGGTGAGTCGTTCGATTCCTTGATAAAGGTGTAATTCGTTAGGTTTTGTTGTCATGTTGTATCGTGACATCTCTGGAGTCATATCTGCGTGCTGATTGGTTATATGTAGGATTTTTAGCCGGGCACTTGATGATCATGCGTGGATGTTTTCCGCATTTAGATCGTGCACACGAGACGTAGTTCGTGAGGCTAATTAGGTACATCGTCCCACGTATATTCTGGATTCCGTATACGGGGTGGACATGTGCACGGACACATTTCCGGATCGGGCGTACTGTGACGTACATCTTGAGCCATATTATATGGTCGTTCGTATATTTGGTTATGTTCGACAGTTGGGACTGATTGTTTATACGCCTTCGAGGTATATTCAGTAGTCTATGGTTTTCTTTGAGATCAGTATATATATGAATTGTATAATGTCATGAGAATTATTATCATGTATAGCTGACCCTGTGGTTTGGGGCGAAATACATGTATTTCTGGGCGAGGAAAGGGCAAGTCACAAGAGGAGCACAATGGCGACGGAGGGTTTTGAAGGATGCTATTTCGGGGGGCCCGAGTCTTTTGATGTTCGGTTATGTATTATTGTGATTTTCATTTTATTTTGTGTCGGATGATTGTACTATAATCTGTTAGGTATTGCCCATCGTCATATGGTCTGTACCGAATTTGGATCCTGTGTACGTTTGCTCGTATTAAAGACATGTATAACTTATACTCCACATCGGGGTTTTTATTGTGGTACGGTGCCACATTGTCAGGTTGTAAGTTTATATCGTGATAACGCCTGGTGGGTCCCGGTAGGGGGTCCACGGCACTGTAATAGCCACTGTTTTCGGGCTGTTACAATAATGCCTCTAAATTTAAATTTTAATAATAAGCCCACTAAACAAGTTGGACTATTAAATTAAATAGCCCATTTAGCTAATAAATTAAAATTTATAAAATAATTAAGTTAATTAATCTTATAGTATATTATCATTTTTATTTATTTGCTTGATGTAATAAAAATAATTAGATTGTTAAAACTTATAGAATTTATTTAGCTAATGTGACTATGCATAAAGGTAAGAACTAAATTTATTCGATAATGAAATACTGTAAACTTTATTTTATCTATTGAAAATTAATAATCTAATCTACATACAAAATAATGGGGTCTCACACCAACAAGAGACTAAACGACTAAACGAAGGAAATACGAATCCAACGAAGATCAAATCACTAACCAAAATGCAACGAGGGTATAAATAAGACTCAGAACCACTGTTTCATACTGGATGATCGACAAGATCAATAACAACATCATTATGACGTTAAATTCACAAAGCATAAACATGCGTAAAACGTACAACATATATAAGATATATTATCATCATAACCAGGCAAGAATTCACTTGCCTCAATACCGAAGACGTAAAATGCTTCTACATGATCAAACATCCTCCACGAAACGAACGAACAACGATCAAATGAACAACATCAATCATTCAAACGAACAACCTTAGGTCCAACGACTGCAATTTCTAATCACGGGATAGCTCACGAACTCATTGGTTCACAAAGTACATCCAATTATCGTACACAAATACACGATTAATTAATAAAAATACTATTATTAATTTACTTGATTCAATAACTAGATTAATTATCACTAGATAATATTTTAATGACATCATACCTTGAATTAGGTCAAAATCGAAAGGTAGCTGAATTTATTCGAAATTCGACTGTCAATTCAGGAAAATCAACGGACAATCAATCGATCAAATCTCTAACCCAAATTAATCTCATTTTCCCAACTCTACAAATTAATGAATCTGGCCCAACAACATATTCCAACACGAACACATACACACACATACACACAAATTCAACACACAAAAAAACTCATAGTTACCCACTTTTGTAGTGACCACTTTTCAAAATATCATTTTCTAATAATTTCAAGGGAGACCAAATGTATTTAAGAAAAAAAAATGATTAAATAATCGCAGCGGAAATTGAAATAAAGTCAACCATTCGCAAGTAACTAAATACTAAATTCTCAACATTTTCAAAACATCCATAATATTCAACCATGACATTGAAAATAAAGTTAAATTTAACTAAACTAAGAAGTAGATAAATATTATTATCATGCCACGCCATTGCCCGCCACGTCAGACTCCTCAACCTGAAAGGTTTAAATAATAGGGTGAGCTTTTAACTCGCTCAGTGAGGAGGGTACGCATTGTTAAATTTAATTACATACATATTGACAAGTACACATATATGCCTACACACGTTGGTTGCCCGAAGGCCATAATTATGCATAATTAAGCACAAGTAGTTGCCCAGGGGGACTTGTAGTTGCTCAGAGAGACTTGTTGTTGCCCAAAGGGACTTGTAGTTGCTCGAAGAGACTTGTAATATAGTTGGTATAGAACATACACATATATAAGCAACATGTACATAATTAAATAAAACAAGCGTAAAATTCCCTACCTAGATAATTTCAGTGAATGAGATTGATGATGATGATTCTCGACATAACAGTACTAGATCTGAAAATCTTTGTTATACGAATTAGTCTGGAAGGGGAGTTCTAGGGTTATGGGTTTGGATTGAACGGCAGTAACTGATTTTGGATAAAACATAAGAGTAGAAATTATTCACAAGATATATTATATTATTGGAATAATTCAAGTCTTCCATTAGCTATAATAGATGGACTATTTGTAGGATGCAAAAGACTCTTCAAAATACAGATAAACTTAAATAGAAATAAATGAAAAGACTCTTCATAACATCAACATTAAATTTGACTCTTTAAATTCTGTATTAAATATAAACGTTGATAACTCCTTGAATACTTAGAACATGAAGGTGTAATATATTGTTTTGAGGACAATTGAGTTGACTTACCAATGCCATCAACCACACATGAAATAAACATTTATAGAAATAATTATGATGAGAACAAGACAAAATGCCACTGCAGAAACTGTATAAATTTCTATAGGTTTTATATGAGGTGTTACGTCTACTATAAATTTGTTTGCAGGAGATAGAAAACGGCATAAATTAATTATGTCTTAATTATGTTTATAAATATTGGTGATTCCCGCCAGGATTTTATATTTCTAATTCTGGCAGCTGGAAGAATGGTTCTTGACGTAAAAAGAAAATTGTAATGGTTGAAGAGTAGTAGTTGTTGTAGCTTAAGGTAAAAGACTGGAGATGATAATAGTTTCACAATATTGTGAAATCAAAAACGAATTGTGCAGTGAGTTATATGTTGAGAATTAAGAAAACTTCATGGTGCTGTTACTAAAATGTTTGAAATAAAAAGTAATGATCAATTGACAAATAGCAGATAAGAAAAAAAAATCATTAGACTTACCTTATTTTAGTTCTGATAATTTTTATCGGATGTCCCGGTACATACATACATATATATATATATATATATATATATATATATATATATATATATATATATAGGCGCATACATACTCACACACATGGAAGCATACACACACAGATATACCAACACATACACACACAACCAGAAACACACATATAAAGTAGAAACGCCCGTGTCGGAACCCGGCCATCACCTTAGTTCAGTTCTGATGCCGCCCCACCCCGCCATCAAGACACCAACCTAAAACCATCCCTGCTAGTTAACCCTCATCTGAACCACCATAACAGTCACTGGACCCAGAAGCGAAAGTCGCCATCCAGACCAAAGTTCCAAAACTCCAGCCGTCGAGCTCCGATATTACACCGGCAAATCCATCACTGTAAAGATAAGGCCCGAACAACCCGATCTAAATGGAGTGGTCAACAGCTCGACTGCGTTTAGATCCATCAACGACCTAACCTTGTATAGATGCACCTCCGGCATCCATCCCTACAGTCAAACCACTGGAACACAATATCGAGGTCGGAAACCCAGTTCATTTCCGGCTCCATCTTGACCTTCTTCAAAACTCCATCCAGAAACCATCTTCAAGGTTGTCTGTACTGTCATCCGCCGCAATGTTGAGACAGCAAGCAAAGAGAAAGGAAACTCACTGGAAAATCGAACAATTCGCTGTCTGAACATCTCGTCCGAAAATCTTTCTCGAGCCGCCACGCACGTGACATTTGCCACCGTTCCTCGGTTCCGACGACCCTTGATTGTCCATGGCACCAACATCTCACATCCCGTCGATATCCAGTACTCTCGTGGTTGCTGAAGAAGAAGGAGATGAAAGATGGATGGTGGTGGTCGTCCATTCATGGGGTTAGGTGGGAAGAAAATTAAGGGGGGAGAGAGAGAGGTAGTGAGAGAGAAAGGAATGCGACTAACGGTGGAAAGAAACGGTTCCGTCCATAGAGAGACCCCATGTAGTGCATCCCCTGCCGGATGCACTACACGTGGCGTACATGGACGGTGCAGATTGATGCACTATATGGTGCAGCGATCTGCACCGTCCATGCACACCACGTGTAGTGCATCCGGCAGGGATGCACTACATGGGGTCTCTCCATGGACGGTACCAAAACAAAGTGATAACATATGTATGTGTGCGTGTGTGTTTTAGATATATATATATATATATATATATATTAGTTTTTGGTCCCGTGCAATGCACGGGATTGCCCATATATGTTGTTTTATGTTCGTTATTATCATTTTAATTTTATATTAGTAGAATAGATTCTTTTTAGAACTTATATTGTATATGTTACAGTCATTTTAAAAATACGTGCAATTATGATAAAGGAAGGAAAACGTGAATGTACAAATTTGATGAAGATTTGTGGATATACAATGATGTAGAGTTTGGACATTTCGTACCTCTATCTATATCATGTGCACTTGGATATTTGTGTTTTGCTTTGATATATCCGTGCTATCAAAAGACTTTCATTCTCGTTTTACCTTCTCCATATTTGTTACATGTGTATGTACATTGATTTATATGTTTATTGTATACACATAATGCGTTACTGGTTCCATCAGCTCAGATTTTTAGTACATCTGTTTTTTTTCTTTCACATTATGTCTTCTCCCTGATATTTTTAAAAACTATTCTCAGGTGCTGATTGCTTTCTACCTTTGTTGCTATAAAGAGATTTTCATTTTGGTCCCGTGCAATGCACGGGATTGACCATGTATGATTCAGACCATATTGTGTGTATTTGAGTTGGAATTCTATTAATGTTGGAGTTATTTGTTTAGATTCGAGTTTTTTTTACTTGGATATGGTTATAATAATAGTTGCAGTTTTGGTAGCTCTTTCTACAATGATATTGTTGAATAATTTTGAAAACAATTACTTGAAAATTAACAATATATATATATATATATATATATATATATCGAATATATATGATATATAAGCCCTGCAGAAAATTTGTTAGCAAAACGAAATCCGCCGATCCCGAATATAAAACGAATGTCTCACTGTTGAGTCCAAATAATCTGTCTCCTTAAAGCAAATTCGTCCTCACCACGGTGTCTGACGTCTGCCTCCCAGGATAAAACAACAGCTCCATGTAACGAATCTGTGATCTGCTGCACCCTCAACGAACTAGAACAAAATATGTCTACTATCACCGACCGAAGAAGAAAAGTGAAGAATAAAAAATATTTGGCTGTAAAGGTTCTCAGAATTCGTCCGCAAAAAAGTGTGTAAAAACGAGCCCCTCAAGCCGGGTATTTATAGGTGAAGGCTGGAGGAGGTTGTGTGCTGGAAGAACTCTATACCGATCAGAGTTGGTATCTGGAGGAACTCTAAACCGATCAGAATTAGTATCTCAATACTTATCCGTTTAATTCGATTTTATCCGGATCCAAAAAATTCGGAATTTATTAATTGAGGTATTTTTGGTAAAATAAAATTTGACCGAATAAAATTGCACTAAAAAGATAACTTCGAGACGCCGAGACATTTCGCCCAAATCGCCCTTCGACCGACCCGACCCGAGCCGGACGACCGGACGGACGGCCGGCGGCGGCGGCGGCGCGCGCGCGCGTGTGTGTGCGCGAGGGGCGCCTAGTCACACATCCACACAAGTCTCATTTTGAACATGCCTTTGTCCACATCTCCTTATATACTCACAATTTCTCCCTTCTTTTTCCAATGTGGGATAACATCCCAAATTCATTTCTAAAGGGTTCACTTTGGAACATTATATTTTATTTATATCTAAATCATTTTGAGTGTTCTTACATGTTTTGGAAACCTCATACGGAGTACTACATATTCAAACTAAGTCCCGACATAAACTCATAGTCGAGCCCACTCAAAATTTCCTCTCAAATGGGCTGCTCAAAACACCCCATTTCCTCCATTTTATCTTATATTTCCAATAATCCCCCACATGAATGAGATTGATGGTCCAGCAGCACACGTCAGACATGGAGTTGACATTGTGATAGTTACTACGGTTAGGCATTGCATAGGATAGGTAGAGTATGCTCCTTGAACATTCCCTCGAAAAGATATATTTTCCTAACTGGCTAGACAGTGTGACTATATGCCTTAGAACTGTCCAACCGCTTGTGTAAGTGAACGTATATCCTTCACAAGTGCCCTTCCTGATTTGTTCTGTTCTCATTATTGTGCCCATTTTGGCCGTGGACACCATCCTGGTTCTGCGAGAGTTTCTAAAGAATTGTGCCTTAGCAATTCTCCTTTGAAGCGGCCCCTCTTCTCTCTAACATAGATGATTCTCTTTAAGTGTTTTGAGTAAACCTGTATTTTACTCCACCCGACTATATGTTGTCGACCTAAGAATCATTAAAGGCATAAGCTTAACCTCTCCCTATGGGTATCACTATTTTCATCCTAGGAATGGTCGGTTCGGGGTAACCCCCACAGTGATCGTGCCCAGTTTTATGGATTGGTTGTCCCATTCAACCTAGATCTTGGGATCTTTAGTCATCTTAGGTTGGGTATCCTCCATAAAACCATTAGCTCAAGGCAATAGACCCATTCCTCTTGATGATTTATCAACAAGGTCTCTTGATAACCCTTTGGTTAGCGGATCCGCAATGTTATCCTTTGATGACACATAGTCAATAGTGATAACTCCTGTTGATATCAATTGTCTAATGGTATTATGTCTCCTCCTTATGTGAAGAGACTTACCATTGTACATTACGCTCTGTGCCCTGCCAATCGCCGATTGACTATCGCAATGAATACATATTATAGTCACAGGCTTTGCCCATCTTGGAATATCTTCTAGAAAATGGTGTAGTCATTCTACCTCTTCTACACATTTATCTAAGGCTATAAACTCGGATTCCATCGTTGACCGAGATATAAGTGTCTGTTTCGAAGATTTCCATGCCACCGCTGCACCGGCTAGTGTGAATACATATCTGCTTGTATACTTGGAGTCTTTTATATCAGATATCCAATTTGCATCACTATATCCTTCAAGTACTGCTGGATATTTGGTATAGTGCAGCCCATACTCTCGAGTACCCCTTAAGTATATTAGTACCCTTATGATTGCCTTCCAGTGATCCTTTCCGGGGTTGCTCGTGTATCTACTTAGTTTACTAACTGAGTAGGCTATGTCTGGTCTTGTACAGCTCATTAGGTACATCAGACTTCCTATTATGCGTGAGTATTCGAGTTGAGATACTCCTTCACCCTTATTCTTGGATAGTCGCAACGTCATATCCACCGGGGTTTTGGCTGTGCCCGAGTCATCTATATTAAATCTTTCAAGGATTTTGTCCACATAGTGGGCTTGACTCAGCATGAGACCTTCCGACGTTCGTGTGATTTTAATCCCTAAAATTACATCTGCGAGTCCCATATCTTTCATATCAAACCTCGACCTCAGCATGTCTTTGGTCGATTTGATTATTCTTTCATTACTGCCGGTAATGAGTAAATCATCTACATATAGACACAAAATGACATAGCCATCTTCTGTGTCTTTCACATATACACATTTGTCGGATTCATTAATTTTGAATCCACCGCTTATCATGACATGATCAAATTTTTCATGCCACTGTTTTGGTGCCTGCTTCAATCCGTACAAAGATTTTACCAGCTTGCAGACTTTCCTTTCTTGTCCAGGGGCATAGAACCCCTCGAGTTGTTCCATGTAGATTTCCTCTTCTAAGTCCCCATTAAGAAAGGCAGTCTTAACATCCATTTGATGAACTTCTAAGCCTCGTAATGCTGCGATGGCAAGTATCATCCTGATGGAAGTTATTCTCGTCACAGGAGAGTAAGTATCAAAATATTCTAGGCCTTCACGTTGGTTATATCCCTTCGCTACGAGCCTAGCCTTATATTTACACTTAGGAGGAAATTCCACTAGTTCCCAAGTATGATTCTGTAATATAGAATCAATCTCTTCTTTGATAGCCTCCTTCCATATAGGTCCATCCGTCGAGCTTACAACTTCTTTGTAAGTCTGAGGAGCCTTTTTGAGCAAGTAGGTGATGAAATCTGGTCCGTAAGATTTCTCCGTCCTTTGTCGCTTGATCCTTCTAGGTTCGTCCTTATTATCCATTATTTGGTCTTCATTATCTTCATCCATTAGTTCAGAAGTCTGTTCGTATGAGATAAGCGGTTCACTTGCAGTCTTACAAGGAAAGATATTCTCAAAGAATGACGGATTCCTTGATTCCATAATCGTATTCTTGTGAATCTCAGGCACTTTGGATTCATGCACAAGAAATCGGTAAGCATTGCTGTTGTGTGCATATCCAATGAAAATGCAGTCAACCGTTTTTGGGCCTATTTTAACTTTCTTAGGAGTAGGTATCAGCACCTTTGCTAGACACCCCCACACTTTCATGTAGTTGTAGGAAGGCTTGACTCCTTTCAACAATTCATAAGGAGTTTTGTCCCCGTTCTTACGGCATATCTTGTTTAAGAGATAATTCGCCGTTAAGATGGCTTCTCCCCACATATTTTGCGGCAGACCTGAATTTAGTAATATCGCGTTCATCATCTCTTTCAGAGTGTGATTCTTACGTTCCGCCACGCCATTTGACTGTGGTGCATATGGGGCCGTGACTTCATGAATAATCCCATGTTGCGAGCAAAATTCGCCAAATGGTTCCACATATCACCTTCACGGTCACTTCTCGAGATTTTTATCTTAGAATTCAATTGATTCTTAACTTTCATTTTATAGAGAACGAATTTCTCTATGGCTTCATCTTTGCTTTTAAGCAAGTATACATAGCAATATTTAGTACAATCATCCACGAAAGTAATAAAATATTTATTTCCACCTCTAGTTTGAAGAAATTTCAAATCACATAGGTCGCTATGTATTAATTCTAAAGGTTTGGTGTTTCTTTCCACTTGTCGGAATGGAGATCGATTTAATTTTGCCTCTACACAAGTTTCACACTTGTGGTTTAAATCAATTTTAAACTTTGGTATGTGTTCTAATGCAATTAGTCTACGCATTGCATTAAAATTAACATGTCCTAATTTGGCATGCCATAAATTAGGAGACTCAAGCAAGTAAGCAGAAGAAATCTTCATTTCATTATTTTTTATAGTCATTACATTGAGCTTAACTAGCCCGTCACATTCATATCCCTTGCCTATAAACACACCATTTTTCGACAAAATAACTTTATCGGACTCGAAAACTGTTCTAAAGCCATGCTTCATCAACAAGGTACCAGAAATAAGGTTCCTGCGAATATCAGACACATATAACACACGTTTAAGAGTCACTTCCTTTCCAGACGTCATATTTAAGATCACCGTGCCTTCGCCCAAGATAGTTGAGGTTGCAGAATTTCCCATATACAATATATCACCAGCATCCGTTTCTTCCAAGGAGGAGAACATAGTCTTGTTGGCACATATATGCCTAGTTGCTCTAGTGTCAATCCACCACTCTTTGGTGTTTGAGCCAACTAGGTTAACTTCGGAGATCATAGCACATAAGTCAAGATGTTCCACTTGTTTGGTGATCAGATGTGCTGCATTACCCTCCTTTTTCTTTGGTTTCTTTGTCAGCCTGCAGTCGGCCGCCCTATGAACCATCTTTCCACAGTTGTAGCATTTTCCAAGGAATTTTTCTTTCTTTTTCCCAATTCCTCCTTTAGGTCCCATCTTGGTTCCCTTTCCATTGTTGCCTTTCTTGGATGTCTGTCCCGTTTCCACAACATTGGCCTTTGCCATAACAATATTTACTTTCTTCTATGATCCTCGGTTGTCTTCCTCTATGCGAAGTCTAACGATCAGATCTTCTATGCTCATTTCTTTGCGCTTGTGCTTTAGATAATTCTTGAAATCTTTCCAAGTCAGGGGCAATTTTTCGATCACAGCAGCCACTTGGAAGGATTCGCTAATGACCATTCCTTCAGCATGGATTTCGTGAATGATCACTTGCAGCTCTTGTACCTGACTCACTACAGTCTTGGAGTCCATCTGTAATACCCGTAATTTTTGTTCCCCGGAAATTTTCTATTTTTGGCGGAAGTCTATTTTGACGACTTGCTTGGGACCGCTTCGTCATCCTGAGGATGATTAATTCTACACTTTTTGTCATCCGAGTTCGTTTCGGTATCGTTCTGTTGAATTCCGTGTTCTTTAGCGACTTTTCCACGTATAAGTTCGACTTTGTTAAATCACCATAAATTCTTGGAAACTCCAAAAATTCTGAATCTCGTCAATATTATAAAGCATCGAGTTAGCTTTCCAATGGTTCAAACGGTGAGTCAATCGGAGTCCAGACGAGGGAGTTATGGTCGAAATAGCTAAGTCACTCTCATTTTCCAGATTCGGCCAAAACCGCCTGTACCCGGTGCCGCGGCACACCTGGGCTGAGCCGCGGCACACTGCCGAGCCCTGGGAGCGAATTTTGGGCCTGTGCCGCGGCACACATATACTGAGCCGCGGCACACATGACAGTCAGCCCTATATCTGCGTTTTTCTGTGCGTTTCAACCGATATTTTTTTCATTCCTTCACCTTCACACGAGAGAGGAGGTTTGAGAGGAAGATGTTTCTTCACCTATCACTTGAGTGTGTGATTCCTCTTCATCTCTTTTCGATTGTGAAGCCCGGATCATCGTTCTATCGCGTGCTCTTCGAATCATAGTGCTTGAATCTTCAAGAGGTAATTTCTTCAACATCTCGGATTTCGATTTTGTATTGGGTAATGATGTTTTGGATGTTAAAATCATGGGGTATGAAGTGATATACGCATGATTATGGACTTGTTGGAGTATTCATCGGATTATTGAAAGATTATTCAAGAACACTTCGAATTTTGTGTTGGAAATTGGGGATTTTGTTTGACTTCATCCTTTTAATCCGTAGTAATTTAGATTAGTGATGGATTGATGATGATTTAGGTGTATTCTATCATTTCCATCGTTATTCCGCGGTTGGATTGTATTGATTCGTCGTTTTGGTTGAGTTATTAGTCGACGCCTTGAGGGTGTCCGACAAACGGTCTAAGAGGGGGGTTTTGTGCGTTGTACGATTATTATTCATCGTACGATTGTTGATTTATCATTGATATGACTTAGGGACGAAATCCTTGTGAAGAACTCAAGTCGGAACCCTTCCGTTCGTTGTCTTCTTCGTGGTTCAAGCTTTCCGGTCGAACCGTGTTCTTCGGGATCTTCGGTAACGATTATTAAGGCAAGTATACATTTATGATTGTACGTTCTCGACTTTGAAAGTATGAAATATTGATGGTATTATTATTTCTAGCCACTCCGGGACGGGCCTATGGTCCTCTGAGGGTTTCGTATCCTCTGGTGCGATTCCATGGTTGATATGAATGAACCGTTTCTACGGCATTCATATGAAATAATGTTGGCATGTAATGAACGAACCGTTTTGACGGCATTCCTACATGTAACGGCGTATGATATGAACGAACCGTTTCTACGGCATTCACATACGTCTTGAGATTTTAGTCATTCCGGAATACTAGTCTTAAATTGATGAATTGACGGATATTGATGAATTGACGGATTACATTTACTTTATTGTCGAGGAGTACTATGTTTCATATTGTTATACTTGCACTAGCTATTCGACGGCTAACCCCTTTATGGGGGAAATACGTTTCATGTATTTCAGGTTCCAGGAGAGCGGACAGGTGGGTACGGGGTCGGCATGAAGATGATGGGCAAGTGTGATACTGTGTTTTGTCTCCGGTTATTTTCTTGGATTCCTCCATTCAGGTTGTTGTACTGGAATGGATTTTCAAATACTCGAGTATTGTATTTCAGTTTCCTTGATGTTCCGGCCTGTGTTGCCGAGGTATTGATTCGTGCAGTGATGTATATGGTTTCATTGGTTATGGTTTTTGAATACCATTTGTATCGTCTTTCTTTCTATTGTATGTAGACCTTATCGGTCAAGTGTATAGTTCCGCTTATGTTTAGCCTTGTGGGTCCCACGGCGGGGCTCACGGCGCTGTAATATACCCTGAATAACTTGGGGGTGTTACAGAATATGGTATCAGAGCTTAGGTTTATGGATACCTAGGCTGTCGGTCTTTTGTGTCGATTGAGTTGTCATTTGTCCACAGTATCACTACTCTGCCATCATCACAGTGCGACCGGTACTTGTAAGTCCTCTCACTCTTCTCGTATTTTTCTTAATCGTTTCGTTTATAGCTTGGTATTCTTGGGAATTGGTCACTTCGAGATTTTGCGATTCGGATTATACTTACGCACGTGTGTGCCTTTCAGAATGTTGGCTGAAAGTAGGAAGAATCGTGGCCGTGGTCACGGACGTGAACTCTTCATTGAGATTTTGTTAAGTTGCTAATGGCGATAATGGTGTGTATCGATATTATGCTGAGACTTTGTTTAGGAGTCGCATGCTAGTATCACGGGAGATCTTAGACTTCGCAGACCTGTAAGTATGTTGTTCGGATTATTTGATAATTCTTGGTTATCTTGGTGATTTTGGATTTTCCGTTGAAATGTTGTTTATACGAGTGATTGTAAGTTTCGAGGACGAAACTTATTTTTAAGGGGGGTAGAGTGTAATACCCCGATTTTTCGGATATATTTTTTTCGTTTATATATTGGATATCGTGGATGGTTAATTATGCTCGAGGACGTTGTGAACGTTTGAAAATGTTATTGAATTGAGTATATGTATTGATTTTGCCGTATGCTCGTATTTGGTATGTCATGAATTTGGACAGGAGTTGTTGAAATTGGCTAAGTATGGAATTATTACGTACGTTAATAAGGTGAGATTACGTACGTAAGATTGGCATGGTTACGTACGTTAAGGCTAAGGTATTACGTACGTAACGAAGGCATCGGACAGAACCGAGTCCTGATCGGCAGGTGGGACCCTGTTTCGGCAACTTTCGGCGAAGGATGTTGACAGGTGAGTCAACGTACGTGTTACGTACGTTATACAGGACGTGTTACGTACGTAACACAACCATTGTACTGTAACAAGTCAACTGGTATATTACGTACGTTATATGGTATGGGTTACGTACGTAATGGACTGCACGGAATGAGACAGTGAGTTGGTTACGTACGTTATGGATTTTGGATTACGTACGTTAAAGTTGTTACGTACGTTAGGAAAGGACACTTACGTACGTAATGACAGTGCAATTTATATATTGAAGTGTTGCCTTTCATTTCTCTCACGATCCTTTGAGATATTTCTCTGCAAAACTCGTCCCTCTTCACTTTTAAGAGTGTTCTAAACACTTTTAACATGATTGTGAGCTTGGAATCATGGAATTAGAGCTTGGTTATGGAACTATTGTTGATTCTTGAAGTGATTTCTTGTGTTATCCATATTCTATGAGGTTTATGTTGATTATGATTATGGAATCATAGAGATCTTGATGTTCTTGAGGCCATATGATGACTATGATGATTTAATGATTCTTGGAATGGAGTTCAATTATTCTTTCTTCGTGGTTCGTCCATACAAGGTAATCCTCGTATCCCTTTGATAGTGGCTTATTTTTTTTTTTTTGGATTACTACTTGGGAGGGAGTATGTTGGGAATCGTGTATTTTGATGTTCGTCTTAATTCAATGAAAATGCATAAATTGGACTGTACTTTTATCCGCTGCGTGAGTATTTTTGAAATGGATTTTGGTATTTTGCCAACTGAAATTTTATTTTGTAAAACCGATTCCCTAAACTGAGTTTTTGGCATTTTAACCTTGATCGTTTTGACGGTATTTGGAAAATGATTTTTTTTAGTATTTGAAAAATATTACCGTCATCAGTCTTTTTGACATTTTTGAAATAACGTGGAAAATTGTGCTTAGCCTGGTAAATCCTTGTGAGAAGGGTTTACGGCGTGTAATATTCCCAGGAGGATCTGGGGTGTTACAATTATGGTATCATGTGATAATGTTATACGAGATTTATTGGAATTGTAATAAGAGATTTCGGATGTTGATATGATTATTGAGATCTTCTTCATATGACGATAAGGGTTTGTTGTGATTCTTGAGGTTGTATGAATGACATGATGAAGAAAATGGTAACATGGAGATATATACCTCGGATATGTTGTTCTGAACGTGATTTCGGATATTTCATGTTCTTGCAGAACTCTTGAATTATCCGAGGTGATGAAAATTTTTTTTAGAAGTGTTGATGTTTTGAAAATGAATATGGAATATTCATATCTAGAGCTAAACTATGTGTTGGAAATAATATTCGTATAGGAATACGAATGTGATTATGAGTTTGATGAGACTATTATTCATCTCTGAATTTGGAAGCCCATACGTATGGAGCAAATATTCAAATCGAATGATTGGATTGTTTGATAACCTTTTTAATATGATTATCTATTGTTTTGAACCAGTCGGATGATTCGAATTGATGACGGTCATAAGTAAATTTTAACGATGGATTTACGAAAAGGGAACCTTGTCAATTCATATTTAAGAATTGAGTTTGGAACATTTAGACCCTTATTATTGGTCCGAATTGGTTGCTGATATGATCATCATATTTCGACTCGTATTGTTGACAGGATTTGTAAGTGTCTGAGTTGGATTGTTCAGACTGTGATTAGTCGAGATATGGTAAAACGATTGAGTTCGTGGTTTGGTGGTATTGATATTGGTCGTCATCGAACCGGTTGATTATCAATCCTTCGTTTTACAATAAGGTATAATGTTTGATCGTGAATTATGACTGTTGTGTTGCGGTTAAGGTTGAAGGGTTCGTAGATTAACTTGGTCGAGACTGAGGGAATTCGTAAGACGAAATCAACTGAATTGGTAACAGTTCGTTGTATTGATATCGAGGCAAGTTTTATACTCGTACTAATCAATGAGACTAATGTTATCGTGTAGACGTACGTTTGTGTGTATCATTTTGGGACTTGGCCTCTTTATGATGGTATTGATATCAAGGGATTGGTTGACACGACGCCGTCGGCAAATTGTGCCAAATGTTACTGTTGTTTGTAAATGGCCGGTTCAAGGCATTACGATACTTGTTGGTAAAGTTGCTATCGATAGCCGGTTCGCGGTATCGATGTATCGATTATTATTGTTCGCGATTAATGTCGTTCTGAGACATCGTTGAACCTTTGTCGTCAATCGAATCTGCTATGATGTTGCGTTAACCGATTGGGGACGTTTGATATATCCTTTTGTCATCTCCGTTTCGGTGGTCGGTTTAAGACACCGGGACATCTATTCTATCGTATCATTGATTATCGATTGACCGTTCTAGGGTAATCGAGGTATTGAATTGGGATTTTCGAAGATAATTCCCATCCGTTGTCAAAGATATTCTCATCCGTTGTATCGTTGTTATCGATTGGCCATTCTACGGTAATCGAAGCATTGATTTGGGACTGTCGAGGATAGTTCCCATCCATTGAATTATTATTGCCGTGTTGGCCGACTCAAGGCAGCACACTATTATTCTTGTGAACTTGATAATTTTGTGATCGTTGAGGGTTGAGGATTTCCCGAATTGTGGTGTTGTGACTATTGCCGTGTTAATCGGTCCTTAGGGAATTCTGATCCCAGGATGGTTGTTTGAATATCGTTGGTCGTGTCGATCTTTCATTATTCGTGTGTCATCGTTCACTTGGTGAGTCGTATGATCCATACTGGATGTTTTATCCCTTGAGTTTCGTTGTCATGTTGTATCGTGGCATATCTGGAATCATGTATGCGTGCCGATTGGTTATGTGTAGGATTTTTAGCCGGGCACCCGATGGTCATGCGTGGATATTTCCGCATTGGACCGTGCACACGAGACGTAGTTCTTGAGGCTAATTAGGTACATTGTCACACGTATATTCTGGATTCCGTATACAGGGTGGATATGTGCACGGACACATTTCCGGATCGGGCGTACTGTGATGTCCCTCTTGAGCTTTATTGATTGATCGTTCGTAGTCCATGTTGTATTGGATATGTCCGACGATTTGCG
Organism: Orobanche coerulescens; assembly: GCA_033398695.1. NCBI lineage: Eukaryota > Viridiplantae > Streptophyta > Magnoliopsida > Lamiales > Orobanchaceae > Orobanche > Orobanche coerulescens. The sequence goes on from CM065812.1 coordinate 52,682,002, forward strand.
ACTGGTTGTTCATACGCCGAGGGGTATGTCCGATACCAGGTTTGCTTCTTTGAGATCTGTATTGTGATGATTTACAGCTTTGGGCTGTTCGGCTTTCAGGCCATTGTGATGTATCGGTATTTCCGTTGGAGCCTTCGGGCATTGTGAATTCGTATCTTTTTCGGCATTGGTTTGGTTTACCTTCGGGTAATGTATTGTTGTGTTCTATATTGATGATTCGCCGTTTGGGCGTAAGTTTCGGTTCTTGTGCATCTCGTTGAGTTTTTCCTGGCGAAATATTTCTTCCCCTACCTGTTTTAAGTTTCGGGACGAAACTTCTTTTAAGGAGGGTAGAATGTAATACCCGTAATTTTTGTTCCCCGGAAATTTTCTATTTTTGGCGGAAGTCTATTTTGACGACTTGCTTGGGACCGTTTCGTCATCCTGAGGATGATTAATTCTACACTTTTTGTCATCCGAGTTCGTTTCGGTATCGTTCTGTTGAATTCCGTGTTCTTTAGCGACTTTTCCACGTATAAGTTCGACTTTGTTAAATCACCATAAATTCTTGGAAACTCCAAAAATTCTGAATCTTGGCAATATTATAAAGCATCGAGTTATCTTTCCAATGGTTCAAACGTTGAGTCAATTGGAGTCCAGACGAGGGAGTTATGGTCGAAATAGCTAAGTCACTCTCATTTTCCAGATTCGGCCAAAACCGCCTGTACCCGGTGCCGCGGCACACCTGGGCTGAGCCGCGGCACACTGCCGAGCCCTGGGAGCAAATTTTGGGCCTGTGCCGCGGCACACCTATACTGAGCCGCGGCACACATGACAGTCAGCCCTATATCTGCGTTTTTCTGTGCGTTTCAACCGATATTTTTTTCATTCCTTCACCTTCACACGAGAGAGGAGGTTTGAGAGGAAGATGTTTCTTCACCTATCACTTGAGTGTGTGATTCCTCTTCATCTCTTTTCAATTGTGAAGCCCGGATCATCGTTCTATCGCGTGCTCTTCGAATCATAGTGCTTGAATCTTCAAGAGGTAATTTCTTCAACATCTCGGATTTCGATTTTGTATTGGGTAATGATGTTTTGGATGTTAAAATCATGGGGTATGAAGTGATATACGCATGATTATGGACTTGTTGGAGTATTCATCGGATTATTGAAAGATTATTCAAGAACACTTCGAATTCTGTGTTGGAAATTGGGGATTTTGTTTGACTTCATCCTTTTAATCCGTAGTAATTTAGATTAGTGATGGATTGATGATGATTTAGGTGTATTCTATCATTTCCATCGTTATTCCGCGGTTGGATTGTATTGATTCGTCGTTTTGGTTGAGTTATTAGTCGACGCCTTGAGAGTGTCCGACAAAAGGTCTAAGAGGGGGGTTTTGTGCATTGTACGATTATTATTCATCGTACGATTGTTGATTTATCATTGATATGACTTAGGGACGAAATCCTTGTGAAGAACTCAAGTCGGAACCCTTCCGTTCGTTGTCTTCTTCGTGGTTCAAGCTTCCCGGTCGAACCGTGTTCTTCGGGATCTTTGGTAACGATTATTAAGGCAAGTATACATTTATGATTGTACGTTCTCGACTTTGAAAGTATGAAATATTGATGGTATTATTATTTCTAGCCACTCCGGGACGGGCCTATGGTCCTCTGAGGGTTTCGTAGCCTCTGGTGCGATTCCATGGTTGATATGAACGAACCGTTTCTACGACATTCATATGAAATAATGTTGGCATGTAATGAACGAACCGTTTTGACGGCATTCCTACATGTAACGGCGTATGATATGAACGAACCGTTTCTACGGCATTCACATACGTCTTTAGATTTTAGTCATTCCGGAATACTAGTCTTAAATTGATGAATTGACGGATATTGATGAATTGACGGATTACATTTACTTTATTGTCGAGGAGTACTATGTTTCATATTGTTATACTTGCACTAGCTATTCGACGGCTAACCCCTTTATGGGAGAAATACGTTTCATGTATTTCAGGTTCCAGGAGAGCGGACATGTGGGTACCGGGTCGGCATGAAGATGATGGGCAAGTGTGATACTGTGTTTTGTCTCCGGTTATTTTCTTGGATTCCTCCATTCAGGTTGTTGTACTGGAATGGATTTTCAAATACTCGAGTATTGTATTTCAGTTTCCTTGATGTTCCGGCCTGTGTTGCCGAGGTATTGATTCGTGCAGTGATGTATATGGTTTCATTGGTTATGGTTTTTGAATACCATTTGTATCGTCTTTCTTTCTATTGTATGTAGACCTTATCGGTCAAGTGTATAGTTCCGCTTATGTTTAGCCTTGTGGGTCCCACGACGGGGCTCACGGCGCTGTAATATACCCTGAATAACTTGGGGGTGTTACACCATCATCTTGTAATCGAGAAACCATCCAACAATCCACTTCTTGGCACCGGCGTCCTCAATTTTGTATTTATGGTCTACTGAGTCCCATAACGCCTTAGATGATTTAGCACTGTTGTACACGTTGTACAGTGAATCGGCAAGGCCATTCATCACATAGTTCCGACACAGATAGTCGGAAGTTTTCCAAGCGTCAATGGCCATTAGAGTTTGTTGGTCACTGTCTTCGTCATATTTTGGCGCATCCTCCTTGAGGAATTGAGACAAGCCTAGAGTGGTCAGATAGAACATCATCTTCTGCTAGACACTGTTTTCAGAGGCATCCTCCTTGAGTTTGTTGGACACTGTTTTCAGATAGAACATCATCTTCTGCTAGACACTGTACCCGATCCAGTTATCAGAGGCGCACCTCCAGTCGCTGAACCCGAGCCTATTTTCTGAGGCGCACCTCCAGAAACATCCATAGACACTGTTTGGTTTTGAGAATCCATATTGACGAATTTTTCGAAAATAGATCTGTTTTAATCAAGTAAAAAAAAATTTGCTTTAAGATTGTTGAATAATTTTGAAAATAATTACTTGAAAATTAACAGAATATATATATATATATCGAATATATATGATATATAAGCCCTGCAGAAAATTTGTTAGCAAAACAAAATCCGCCGATCCCGAATATAAAACGAAAGTTTCGTTGTTGAGTCCAGATAATCTGTCTCCTTAAAGCAAATTCATCCTCACCACGGTGTCTGACGTCTGCCTCCCAGGATAAAACAACAACTCGATGTAACGAATCTGTGATCCGCTGCACCCTCAACGAACTAGAACAAAATCTGTCTACTATCACCGACCGAAGAAGAAAAGTGAAGAAGAAAAAATATTTGGCTGTAAAGGCTCTCAGAATTCGTCCGCAAAAAAGTGTGTAAAAACGAGCCCCTCAAGCCGGGTATTTATAGGTGAAGGCTGGAGGAAGTTGTCTGCTGGAAGAACTCTATACCGATCAGAGTTGGTATCTGGAGGAACTCTAAACCGATCAGGATTAGTATCTCAATACTTATCCGTTTAATTCGATTTTATCCGGATCCGAAAAATTCGGAATTTATTAATTGAGGTATTTTCGGTAAAATAAAATTTTACCGAATAAAATTGCACTAAAAAGATAACTTCGAGACGCCGAGACATTTCGCCCAAATCGCCCTTCGACCGAGACCGAGACCGACCCGACCCGAGCCGAGCCGAGCCGGACGGACGGACGGACGGCGGCGGCGGTGGCACGCGCGTGTGTGTGTGCACGAGGGGCGCCTAGTCACACATCTACACATGTCTCATTTTGAACATGCCTTTGTCCACATCTCCTTATATACTCACAATTTCTCCCTTCTTTTTCCAATGTGGGATAGCATCCCAAATTCATTTCTAAAGGGCTCACTTTGGAACATTATATCTCATTCATACCTCAATCATTTTGAGCGTTCTTACATGTTTTGGAAACCTCGTACGGAGTACTACGTATTCCAACTAAGTCCTGACTTTAATTCGTAGTCGAGCCCACTCAAAATTTCCTCTCAAATGGGCTGCTCAAAACACCCAATTTCCTTCATTTTATCTTATATTTCCAACAGATATTTTGCACACATGCAGAATCCTTTTTTTTTTTTTCATAAAATATAAGTTGTATTCAGTTTATTTCGTTAGGCAAAGAGCGTTCAGAATTGAAAGTTATGTTGGGAAGAAGAAATAGGTTTGTGAGGGCAATGAAATTTGTATAATGTGCATAGTGTGTGCAGTACGTAATTTGGATTATGTATTTACTATTATTATCTGTTTTTTGTGAAACTGGACAATCAAATATCATATACGACATAGTAAAAATGCCTTTATTTGGTTGAGTTTTTTTTTTAAAAATTTCGCACTGTCTTCAAATGGCGCACAGTTATGGTTTTCATGAATGTTAAGGCAGTTTGTATACTGCACGGGATTGCCCATGTATGATTTAGACCACATTTTATGTATTTAAATTGGAAAGTAGTTATTTACATATTGACCGTTATGCTACATATTTATTTATTTTACTCAAAACTGGTTATTAATAATTTTGGTTAGTCCTTTACATATTGATTGTCATGCTACATAGTTAATTTCATTGTGGGATCCAATTGAAAATAAGAAAGAGTTAATAATGTTATTAATAACGATATTAGTGGATAATGAAAAGAAGGCAAAAGTTTCAGGTGCTACTCTGAAAAGTAGGAAAATATATTGATATAATTTTACGAATACAGTTGCAGTTTTTATAGCCTTTTCTGTAATGATATTTTGCACATTTGAAGAAATTTTTTTGGTTTGGTCCTAAAATATATGTTGTACTCACTTTATTTGGTTAGGCAAAGAGTGTTCCGAATTGAAAATTATGTTGGGAAGAAAAATATCATGTGCACATTATTAGCCAGAAAATTGCAAATAAATCACGAAATATGTATAATATAACACCCCCAAAACCATCCGGGATATTACAGCGCCGTGGGTGCCGCGCCGGAACCCACCAGGCTAAAAACCGTTTACAAAACCATTTCAAAAACATTTAAAAACGCCAAAAGGCCGATGACTGTAATATTTTGCAAATACTCAAATATTTTCAAAAGCATAGTTCTCAAATACCGTCATAAAATACCATTTGAAAATACAAAGCGAAGTGCCAATTCTTGACAGTTCAAAACGTACGTTAAGCTACCACTTAAACATACCGATAAAATAATTTGGGAAAAAGAGTTTGACGAAAATAACCCAAGTTCGTAAAATGCCAAAAGGCCATTTAAAATACACACACGCAGCGGATAAAGATATCGAAAAGCTATTTTGAAATATACACACGCAGCGGATAAAAACACAGTTCAAAATACACATTTAAAGCGGAAATAAAACAACCAGAAAGGAATACTCGATACTCAAAATCATGCCACAGCCAGTATCACCCGGGAAGCTCACCCTTTCACCACCGCTACTAGCTCGATCTCTGAGTACCTAAAAATAAAGCCCACGATGGGGTCAGCCACAATACTCAACAATGATATCGATCACATCATCATAAATAATTACATACCAATGTAATAATATAGTAAGAATACTACCAAAGTAATCTTACCGTCATACCTTTCCAATCCATAACAATCCAATCCGTACCATAATCCACATTTCGCATCCTCGAATGACGAAATGAACTTAACAACAATTATTTGTATTGAATTTCAAAAATACCAACAATCCTCAAAACATCATCATAACTCATAAGCATGGATATAATCTAATATGTGCCAAATCCTATCCGTCGGATTACACAATCAAATATCAACCTGGATAAACCAATAATACACAACATTTATGTAGATCAACTATCACATGACAATGAATACAAATCCCGAAACATCGACGTATAGTCCGAATGCTCATACGATCAATAACAATGATCAACCAAAACATCACTGAGAATATCATCGACATGATAATTCCAATACGACCAATAAAGGATCACGATAATTGAGAATTCCATCAACAAGGTAAATCTCGAACGCAATCAATGAAAGATCAACAATAACCGAGAATACCATCAACAAGGTAAACTCCAAATGATCAACAAAGGACCAACAATAACCAAGAATACCATCAACAAGGTAAAATCCAAACGATCAACAATAATGGATCTCAATAAAATAACCTCGACTGTCGAAACATACCCCTCGGGCGTATGAACAACCAGTCGCAAACCGTCGAACATACCCAACCATGAATAGAGGATGAACGACCAAATAATATGGCTCAAAGATAGAAGTCATAGTACGCTCGATCCGGAAGTGTGTCCGTGCACAAGCCACCCCGGGTATCGATCAAATACACGTGTGGTCTTGTACCTAATTAGCCTCACGAACTACGTCTCGTGTGCACGGTTCAATGTGGAAATATCAACACATAACCATCATGTGTCCGGCTAAAAATCCCACACATTAACCAATCTGCACGCAGATATGACTCCAGATATGTCACGATGCAACATGACAACGAAACTCAAAGAAACACATATCCAATAAGGATCAAAAGAATCACTGAAGTGAACAACAATAGACTGACAATGACAAGCCGACACGACTAATCAATATTCAAATCATCAATCCTGGGATCATCATCGCCAAATGAATGACCAACACGATCTACGATCTCAATAAAACAGTCCTGGGATCAACATCCCTCAACAATAACCGATACGAAACTCATTACACGAAACCTCAACATATACAACAACTCAACTTACTAATTATCCACATGACTGAACAAATACTTAGATTACCTCAAAGCCGAGGACCATATCCATCAACATCCCCCAATGAGACGATCAACACAACCATTAATACCAACAATAGTCCTGGGATCAACATCCCTCAATGAACAACCAGTACGAATCTCAATATACGAAGCCTCAACATACAACATATACAATAACTCAACATAATAATTATCTCATAACTGAACAATACATAAATTACCTCAAAGACGAAGACAACATCCTTCCCACGAACAACATCCCTGAACGAATACATAGTTATACAAATAATCTCAAATAAGGTACCATCCATTCAATACCAATAAACCTTTATCCCGATACTTATGTCATCACGATAACTATCCTCGATATCCGATATTCTATATCCTCGACCAAAGATAACTCGCGTCTTCCCTGAACACAATTAAATCATATACCTTATGATTTATTACAACCACAGTACGATATACAAACCATTATCCCAACAACTTACATTTCTAACAACATTGCTATACGAATTATAAATGAAATGAAAACAAAACCATTCATCAAATATTATAAACTGAAGAAGTAGAAACTTGCCTCGATACCGATACCACGAAGCCGTTACCAAAATCCATTGCCTTAGTATGCGAGCTCCTCAGCCCCGACCAAAATCAATCTACGAACTCTTTAGCCTCAACCGCAACACAACGGTTATAATCCACGATCAAAACATATCAACCTATTGCAATAACCGATTAACACACATTCGATAAAAATCAATAACCGACATACCCAACCAACAAACTCAACGGTTCAACAAATACGAACTCATATCCACAATACAAGCCGTAACTCGATGATCACAAATAACAATCAATAAACCTAACGGTTCAACGATATCCCGATTAAATACAAATCCAAATAACCCGAACCAATCAAACACGAATTCAAAACCACAATACAATTCCACAATCCGAAGATCATATCGATAATCAATTTAACCAAGTCTAAGCATTACCGATTTCATATTCAATCTTAAATAAGATTACAAGTTTCCTCGTTGTATAATCATAATTAAAATCAATTACCGATTATCATCATCAATCCGGACAATCCGATCAATTCAACATTATAGAATACCATAGTCCAAAGGTTTCAAATATTTCCATTATCCGAATTGAACACTTATTCAACACGTATGAATTCTCAAACTCAAAAGTTAATCATAACCTTATCAAATCTGGAATCATATTCGTATTCCTATACAAAATTGTACCAAGACACATAACTTAGTTTTAGATATGAATATTCCATATTCATATCTAAAACACCAACACCTCTTAAACATGTTCAACAATTCATATAATCCAAGAGTTCCTTAAGAACACAACTAATTCCGAAATCATATTCAAAATCTCTAATACGACATAATCCGATGTGTTCTAACATCTAAACAATCCTTATTCACAATTCAAGGTGTATATAATCATGTTCTTCAACATATATACTTCACATAACATCATGAATCGCAACAAACCACCAAGAACATCGAGAATACTACGATTCCATAATCATAACAACATAATCGAATCATTTGATCACCGATTCATCATCTTCCTTTAACAAAATTCCCATAATTACCAAGAATCATCACAACAATATCATTTCAACCATCATTCATACGAAAACGTGTAGAATTCTCCAAGTTCTACTCATTGAGACATTTCATCGAACACTTTGAAGGCATAGTCCAATTAAATCGATTATTCAAAGAAATACTCGAATTCATTCCACAAAACTTCAAGAGTATTGAATGATTACTAGTTTACAATCAAGTTCAATCAATAATCTGAATCAAAACGAAGCAAATCGGCCAAAACACCAAGAAACCTCAAGAACATCCAAAAACCAAAAGTTTAGGTGTTCTTACCTTCGATCCGGGTGGAAGATGATGTTAATCCATGATTCCTGTAATACCCTCGCCTTTACTATTGTATTTTCTGATTTAAATCGAGTATTATCGCACCATATCTGTATTTATTGTAGCAAGCATATTAATGAATTATGTTAAGTTGAAATCCTGGTCATTCATACTATTTTGATTGTTGGACGTTATTGGGAGAATCCCACTTTTACTTGTTATAGAACTTAGCGTATGTTAGCCTAGATTTCTTTAAGTACGCTATATCAGCTGAATTACGTACGTAACCTTTACTTGTTAACGCACGTAATACGGGGGATGTTTCAGCAGATCACCTTTCGGCGGGTGGGGCCGAGTGAGTAAGTGGTGGTCGGAAGTCGATCGCGACAGCCAAGTCAACGGCTATTACGTACGTAATGGCTAGATATTTACGTACGTAACGATTGGTGTATTTTAAGTCAGAAAGATCTGATGAATCGACTACGTACGTAATGTTCATAATATTACGTACATAAGTGCTTTAACGTACATTAACCCCTCTCTTTAGCGTACGTAGTGTTGAATCCGGGTTATAAAAATATGGCTTGCCTTTCATTTTTCTGCTCGACCCATTCAACCTTTCCTCTGATAAAACGATCCCCCACCTTTCCAAATCGATTTCTATCTTGTGTTGGAGTTTCAGCACTTGGATTTTGACTTGGAGATTAAGAAATTGAAGTGTGTTCTTGGAAGTGTTGGTGTTGTTCTTCATTTTGAGGTTGGTTTTTCTTTAACTCATATTAAATCTATGCTTGTGTTGCTGCTAGTATATCAATACTTCACATAATGTTATTTCAATCTAGTATTAAACATGATAAATTATTTGAATCATGCTAAAACTAAGTAAAGAACAACATTAGGAATGTTAGTATCACTTCTTGATGTATGATAACTTCATAATGTGGTTGTGTTGATAATAATAAGTAAAACCTGATTAATAACATGATAATCAGAAGTTGATTATAGTCTCGACACTAAGAACATGTAAGGAATGAAAACCTTAATTATTAGAGGTGGGAGATACTAATCATGTCTTGAACATTCAAGTGATTCTTGAAAGGTAACATGGAACCATATTTTTGGCCCTCTAGAACCGAAACCTTTGTGATGAATTGTTTGAAGAATTATGTTAACCCTTTGAAGATAATTTTCACAAGATGGGATGAAGTTATATTTAGAATTCTAAATATCCAATGATATGACTAGGTTTTTAATAACTTCTTCAAAAGTAAAACAATGGATTTGGATGGAATACACTCGTAATCTTCATATGTCCAAGTTAATCGATTTCGTTGATAAGTTAAAGAGGTGTTAATCACTACATTAATATGTTGATAATGTTCTTAGGAGGGTTGTAGTGAGTATGGTGATACAAATGCAGTAGAGTGAGTAGCCAAATTCCACTTCATTAATCTGTGTGTATTAAGAGACGTTAATTAAGATGATGTTCTTAGTTTACTAAAAACTTAAAGTTATGATTTCATATAGGAATCAGTTTTAATGTAATCGTTGGTAAGATAATGGAAAACGTAATTAAACACAAACTTATATCATAATCGGAAGTGCCGATGATTTGAAAAGATGTTTTAACAATGTTATATTGGTAAAATTCTGGGCTTCAAGTGTTTGACATTAATGCTAGAATATGTGAATGAACCTAATAAACATGTTATATGATGATTCGTAATTGGAACATAAAAATATTCAATAGAATGATTGAACTATTCAAGTAAACTTACAAATATTATTCCTACATAATAATACCATTATCATACGAATGTGTTGTTGAATGAATTACGTTTCATTTAAGGTTGCTTGTTCACGTGAGTATTGTTAGACGAGGATACCGTTCGTTTGACCATTCAAAGAAGGATTATTCATCTACGGAACTGAGGCAAGTTATCTTGCTTGGTTGTAATGATGGTTGAATTCTTGTGATCATTATGCGTTTCGTGTATATGAAATGTCCTGAGAACCTATGATTCATGATATGGTGAGGTGCTTGATCGTGTTATCATTTGGGGTGAGATGATATGCCCGAGTTTATGTTCTTATTACCGTTGGTTCTGTTGAGTTTTGTTGTCACTTCGGTGAGTTGTTCGATTCCTTGATAAAGGTGTAATTTGTTGAGTTTCGTTGTCATGTTGCATCGTGACATCTCTGGACTCATATCTGCGTGCCGATTGGTTATGTGTAGGATTTTTAGCCGGGCACTTGATGATCATGCGTGGATGTTTCCGCATTTAGATCGTGCACACGAGACGTAGTTTGTGAGGCTAATTAGTTACATCGTCCCATGTATATTTTAGATTCCGTATACGGGGTGTACGTGTGCATGGACACATTTCTGGATCGGGCGTACTGTGACGTCCGTCTTGAGGCATATTATGTGGTTGTTCGTATATTTGGATATGTTCGACAGTTGGGACTGACTGTTTATACGCCTGCGGGGTATATTCAGTAGTCGGTTGTTTTCTTTGAGATACATATATATATATATATATATATATATATATATATATATGAATTGTATAATGTCATGAGAATGATTATCATGTATAGCTGACCCTGTGGTTTGGGTGAAATACTTGTATTTCAGGGCGAGGAAAGGGCAAGGCACAGGAAGAGCATGATGGTGACGGAGGGTTTTGAAGGATGCTAATTCAGGGGGGGGGGGGGGGGAGTCTTTTAATGTTCAGTTATGTCTTATTGTGATTTTCATTTTTACTTTGTGTCGGAGGAATATACTATAATTTGTAAGGTATTGCCCATTGTCATATGGTCTGTACCGAATTTGGATCCTGTGTACGATTGCTCATATTAAAGACATGTATAATTTATACTCCACATCGGGGTTTTGATAAATATTGTGGTACGGTGCCACGTTGTCGGGTTGTAGGTGTATATCGTGATATTGCCTGGTGGGTCCCGGTAGGGGTCCACGACACTGTAATAGCCGCCGTTTTCGGGCTGTTACAGAAGATGGTATCTGAGAGTGTGTTTTCTTTTGAGTTATTGTAGAATCGAATTAACATCAAGAAACCTTCGTGCCACATGTAACCTGTGCAAGCGCCTGACCCGTCGAATACGGTATGTTTCTCGTGAGGCATGGTTTAATTACTGGCATAATATTGATGACATATTAATCTCTTTATTGATCTTGGCATCTTGATAACGTGTGGTAAGATTCATCTATTTGATTTTTTGGGGAAAACCTAAATTGAAAATGTGATTGGAACTGGTTTGATTTAATGTTGATATGATATTGAGTGTGTAGCACCCGCGGTGCCAGTGATTCATTACGAACTATTTTATTGGATATGTAATTCCTTGTTGCTATTAACTTAGCATGAATTATGGTTGATAATTTGAATTGTACTTATGATTTGATTCTTCAGTATGCCGTGGCAGAGGGGGACGAGGCCGCGGAAGGGGCCGAATCACGATACCACGAGCCAACAGACGCGCGATTGTGGAACAGAGTTCCGCAGGCAGTGATTCGCCTTCTAGGGACCAATCACACCACACTGGAGAAAATGCACGTGTCGATCCTTACACTGTGATGCAGGGCATGATGGGCCAGATGACCCAAACGGGACAGCTGATGGAAGCTATGCAGAGGAATACTACTGGTCAACAGCAGGGGCAACAGCCTCCGCCTCTGGTTCATGGAGGGATCGTGAGCCGGATTATTAGTGACATATCACGACAGCGAGCTCTAACTTTTGAAGGCTCATCTAAGCCTGCTGACATTGTACACTGGTTAGAGCATTTTGAGAAACTGTTCAAGATGGTGGAGTGCCCAGAGGAGAATCGAGTTGCTGTGGCAGCCTACTACCTTAGTAAGAGTGCCCATACTTGGTGGCTTTCTGTGAGGCCTGCTGATGGCGCGAGTACTTGGGAGGAATTCAAGAACCTTATTCTAGATCGTTACTATCCTACACCCCTTCGTGAGGCCAAACTGTCCGAATTACTAAACCCCGATCCATCGAAAGACGAGGATATGTTAGCTATTGCTGATAAATTCCAAGCACTTCTCCCTTTTGCTACGTCATTTGTCCGTTCGGAAGCTGATAAGATCAAATACTTCCTCAAGAGGCTTAAACCCCGAATGAGGATGCAATTGCTTAATCACCACTGTACGACCCTACTAGAGTTTATTGAGAAGGCTTTGGAGTATGAACTTACTGTGAAGGAGATTTCCAAGAAGTAACCTCCGTTTTCCAACAAGATATCCAGGATCCAGGCCCAGGCAGACAGTAACCGAGGGATGTTCAAGAAGCCCCAGCCTGTCCCAAATCCTCCTTAATGGCCACCTATGGCGCCGAAGCCGACAGGAATGCACTCTCGGGCAATCAGCTTGCCTGTCGTGTGTTATAACTGTGGGGACCAGGGACATACCAGCTCCAAGTGTCCGAAGCCGGCCGTTGCCTGTCACACTTGTGGGAAGAACGGACATCATGCTCGCTATTGCAGGGGTGGACCCGGGCATGCTCCAGTAGCATCTATTGCTCCAGTACAGTCTTCTGTCCAGGACCGTGCTCCTTTGTTCACTTCTTACCAGACTACCGGGGCAAACAAAGGGATGGGTCGTGGAAATCAAGCTGGTACACCTGCTTCCGGGGTTGCAAAACCCAGAGTCTATGAGATGAAGAAAGCCGATGATCCCGAAGCCAGCATGATTGCAGGTACTCTCGAGATCCACTCTCAGCCCGTTTGTGTTCTTTTTGATACTGGTGCTTCACACTCCTTTTTGTCTACTTCTTATTTGAGTCATTTGCAACTGAATCATGTTACCCATTGTGAACCTTATGTAATTGGTCTATCTGATGGTAGAAGAATTATTGGGAATCGTGAAGTACAGAACTGTCCGATTTGCATGAACGATCGTGAGTGGTTGTCCGACTTGATTGTGGTTGAATTACCTAAAGATGACGTAATCTTGGGTATCTACTGGATGGATCGTCACAATGCCGTGCTTAGCGTCCGTAAGCGAATGGTGACCATCACATCTGATGATGGCGTCGAGTGTATTTTTCGGGGTGATAATCCCAATCATTCTGGGAGAGTCATCAGCGCTATGATGGCTGTTAGATTATTGAACCAGGGATGCATTGGTTATTGGTATTACATGACCAAGACAACTGACCGACCAGTCGAATTGGTTGATATTCCGGAAGTTCGAGACTATCCAGATGTATTTCCAGAAGAGCTTCCAGGACTACCCCCACAGCGAGAGGTAGAATTCATCATCGAGTTGGAGCCAGGGACGTCCCCGCTTTCGAAGGCACCGTAACGTATGGGCCCGACTAAGATGCAGGAGTTGAAGAGACAACTTGAGGAGTTAATTGAAAAAGGATATGTTCGACCCAGTGCATCCCCTTGGGGAGCGCCGGTGTTATTCGTACGGAAGAAAGACGGATCGCTGCGTTTGTGTATTGATTACCGTGAGCTGAACAAAGTAACAATTAAGAACAAATATCCTTTACCTCGCATCGATGATTTATTGGATAAGCTCCAGGGAGCCGCTGTATTTTCCAAGATCGAATTGAGATCCGGGTACCACCAATTGCGGATTCGAGAGTCTGAAATTCCGAAGACAGCTTTTTGCACTCGCTATGGGCATTATGAGTTTGTTGTCATGCCATTCGGACTGACTAATGCACCGGCAGTATTCATGGAATTTATGAATCGGGTTTTTATTAATTATCTAGATCATTTTGTAGTCGTTTTTATTGATGACATTCTAATCTACTCTCGTGATCATGAGGAGCATGAGTGTCATCTCCGCCAGGTTCTCGATGCGTTAAGGCGAGAACAACTCTATGGAAAATTTTCTAAATGTGAATTCTGGATGCCTGAAGTTATTTTTCTGGGGCATGTAATATCAGCAGATGGAGTGAGAGTAGACTCACAGAAGACAGAAGCTATCCAAGACTGGCTACCTCCGAAGAATGTGAAGGAAGTTCGTAGTTTTCTGGGTCTAGCAGGTTATTACAGACGATTCGTGGAAGGTTTTTCCAAAATTTCTCAACCGATGACTAATCTGTTGAGGAAAGATAAGAAGTACTTGTGGTCAGAAGCATGTCAGCAAAGTTTTGATGAACTCAATAGTCGATTAATTTCAGCACCTGTTTTGGTTCTACCTAAAGGAACGGAAGGATTCGTGGTATATAGCGATGCATCGAGACAGAGCCTTGGCTGCGTATTAATGCAGAACGGGAAAGTGATCGCATATGAATCTAGACAGTTGCGTCCTTACGAGGTCAACTACCCGACTCATGTTTTAGAGTTAGCAGCTGTAGTGTTTGCTTTAAAAATCTGGTGCCACTATCCGTATGGAGTTACCTACCAGATTTTTACGGATCATAAGAGTCTGAAGTATATTTTTACTCAGAAGGAGTTGAATATGAGACAGAGTAGGTGGTTAGATCTAATCAAAGACTATGATATCGAGATCCTTTATCATCCAGGCAAGGCAAATGTGGTTGCCGATGCCTTGAGCCGTAAGACCGTGCAGGAGCAGATATTGGCTCGTTTGACCACCCAGAGGGAATTGCAGTTAGAGTTCATGAGACCAGAGATAGAGGTCTGGTTACAGCGCATTCAGGGACAACTTTGCATGCTCGAGATTTCATCATCCCTGGATGAGATGGTCAGGACGAAACAGATGGCGGACCCGTTCTTATCCAGAATTCGAGGAGAAATCAATCAGGGGAAGGCCCCTGGATTTGTGATTCACGAGGATGGACTGATACGCTTTAAAAACCGAGTATGTGTACCAGCAGACGAAGAGTTGAGGAATACTATTCTGAAGGAGGCTCATGCTACCCCGTATTCCATACACCCGGGATCAAATAAAATGTATAAGGATTTGAAGCCGTATTATTGGTGGGGTAACATGAAACAGGAGATTGACAAATTCGTTTCGAAGTGTTTGACCTGTCAGCAGGTCAAGATTTAGCATCAGGGACCAGCTGGCATGATGAAACCGCTCCCGATTCCCGAGTGGAAGTGGGAAGACATGTCGATGGATTTTATTACTAGCTTGCCGACGAGCCGTCGAGGCATGAATACGATTTGGGTGATTGTGGATCGACTGACTAAATCAGCCCACTTCTTGGAGATTAAGGATACGTGGGGTCCTGAGAGATTGGCCCAGTTGTTCATCAAAGAGATTGTGAGACTGCATGGTACCCCTAAGAGTATTATATCAGATCGTGACGGACGGTTCGTGTCGTACTTCTGGGAGGCGGTTCATCATGCGATGGGCACACAGTTGAATTTCAGTACAGCTTTTCATCCTCAGACCGATGGTCAGCCTGAGAGGACTATTCAAACTCTAGAGGATATGTTGAGGGCATGTGCTCTCGATTGGAAGTACAACTGGGAAGCCCAACTACCGTTAGTGGACTTCACATATAATAACAGCTGGCATGCCTCAATCATGATGGCACCTTATGAGGCATTGTATGGTCGTCGTTGTAGGTCCCCTTTGTGTTGGGATGATTTATCTGAATCTATTGGTACGGAGCCTGATATGTTATTAGCAGCCCGCGAGAAGATTACCCTGATCAAGAGTTGTCTTTTAACGGACCAAAGCCACCAGAAATCATATGCAGATAATCGTCGATGACCACTCGAGTTTGAAGTTGGTGATCATGTACTAGTCAAAGTATCTCCTACTCGAGGTGTTTTCGGATTCGGGAAGAGAGGCAAGTTGAGCCCAAGGTATATTGGTCCGTTTTAGATTCTAGAGCGAGTAGGCGACCTAGCCTATCGTTTAGCATTACCACCAGCCTTGAGCCGGATTCACAACGTATTCCATGTATCTCAGTTGAGGAAGTATGTTGCTGACCCAAGCCACATTATTCAATTCGGCAAGGTCGAAAGAGCCGATGACCATTCGTATGAAGAGCGCCCTATGCGGATACTTGAGAGGAGAGTCAAACAGCTGAGGAACAAGGCGATTCCCTTATTAAAAATTCAGTGGTTGAGACATGGAGTCAAGGAAGCTACGTGGGAGACTGAGGATAGCATGCGAGAGAGATACCCCGATATATTTACCCCTTAGTTTCGGGGATGAAACTCCTTTTAAGGGGGGAGTATGTAATACCTTCGCCTTTACTATTGTATTTTCTGATTTAAATCGAGTATTATTGCACCATATCTGTATTTATTGTAGCAAGCATATTGATGAATTATGTTAAGTTGAAATCCTGGTCATTACTATTTTGATTGTTGGACGTTATTGGGAGAATCCCACTTTTACATGTTATAGAACTTAGCGTACATTAGCCTAGCTTTCTTTACGTATGATATATCAGCTAAATTACATACGTAACCTTTACTCGTTAACGTACGTAATACGGGGGATCTTTCAGCAGATCACCTTTCGGCGGGTGGGGCCGAGTGAGTAGGTGGTGGTCGGAAGTCGATCGCGACAGCCAAGTCAATGGCTATTACGTACGTAATGGCTAGATATTTACGTACGTAACGATTGGTGTATTTTAAGTCAGAAAGATCTGATGAATAGACTACGTACGTAATGTTCATAATATTACGTACGTAAGTGATTTAACGTACGTTAACCCCTATCTTTAGTGTACGTAGTGTTGAATCCGGGTTATAAAAATATGGCTTGCTTTTCATTTTACTGCTCGACCCATTCAACCTTTCCTCTGATAAAACGATCCCCCACCTTGCCAAATCGATTTCTATCCTTTCTATCTTGTGTTGGAGCTTCAACACTTGGATTTTGACTTGGAGATTAAGAGATTGAAGTGGGTTCTTGGAAGTGTTGGTGTTGTTCTTCATTTTGAGGTTGGATTTTCTTTAACTCATATTAAATCTATGCTTGTGTTGATGCTAGTATATCAATACTTCACATAATGTTATTTCAATCTAGTATTAAACATGATAAATTATTTGAATCATGCTAAAACTAAGTAAAGAACAATATTAGGAATGTTAGTATCACTTCTTGATGTATGACAAGTTCATAATGTGGTTGTGTTGATAATAATAAGTAAAACCTGATTAATAACATGATAATCGGAAGTTGATTATAGTCTCGACACTAAGAACATGTAAGGAATGAAAACCTTAATTATTAGAGGTGGGAGATACTAATCTTGTCTTGAACATTCAAGTGATTCTTGAAAGGTAACATGGAACCATATTTTTGGCCCTCTAGAACCGAAACCTTCGTGATGAATTGTTTGAAGAATTATGTTAACCCTCCGAAGATAATTTTAACAAGATGGGATGAAGTTATATTTAGAATTCCAAATATCCAATGATATGACTAGGTTTTTAATAACTTCTTCAAAAGTAAAACAATGGATTTGGATGGAATACACTCGTAATCTTCATATGTCCAAGTTAATCGATTTCGTTGATAAGTTAAAGTGGTGTTAATCACTACATTAATATGTTGATAATGTTCTTAGGAGGGTTGTAGTGAGTATGGTGATACAAATGTGGTAGAGTGAGCAGCCGAATTCCACTTCATTAATCCGTGTGTATTAAGAGACGTTAATTAAGATGATGTTCTTAGTTTACTAAAAACTTAAAGTTATGATTTCATATAGGAATCGGTTTTAATGTAATCGTTGGTAAGATAATGAAGAACGTAATTAAACACAAACTTATATCATAATCGGAAGTGCCGATGATTTGAAAAGATGTTTTCACAATGTTACATTGGTAAAATTCGAGGCTTCAAGTGTTTGACATTAATGTTAGAATATGTGAATGAACCTAATGAACATGTTATATGATGATTCATAATTGGAACATTAAAATGTTCATTAGAATGATTGAACTATTCAAGTAAACTTACAAATATTGTTCCTACGTAATAATACCATTATCATACGAATGTGTTGTTGAATGAATTACATTTCATTTAAGGTTGCTTGTTCACGTGAGTATTGTAAGACGAGGATACCGTTCGTTTGACCATTCAAAGAAGGATTATTCATCTATGGAATTGAGGCAAGTTATCTTGCTTGGTTATAATGATTGTTCAAATCTTGTGATTATTATGCGTTTCGTGTATATGAAATGTCCTGAGAACCTATGATTCATGATATGGTGAGGTCCTTGATCGTGTTATCATTTGTGGTGAGATGATATGCCCGAGTTTACGTTCTTGTTACCGTTGGTTCTATTGAGTTTTGTTGTCACTTCGGTGAGTTGTTCGATTCCTTGATAAAGTTGTAATTCGTTGAGTTTCATTGTCATGTTGCATCGTGACATCTCTGGAGTTATATCTGCGTGCCGATTGGTTGTGTATGATTTTTAGCCAGGCACTTGATGATAATGCGTAGATGTTTCCGCATTTAGATCGTGCACACGAGACGTAGTTCGTGAGGCTAATTAGGTACATCGTCCCACATATATTTTGGATTCCGTATACGGGATGGACGTGTGCACGGACACATTTCCGGATCAGGCGTACCGTGACGTCTGTCTTGAGCCATATTATGTGGTCGTTCGTATATTTGGATATGTTCGACAGTTGGGACTGACTGTTTATACGCCTGCGGGTTATATTCAGTAGTCGGTTGTTTCCTTTGAGATCCATATATATATGAATTATATAATGTCATGAGAATGATTATCATGTATAGCTGACCTTGTGGTTTGGGCGAAATACTTGTATTTCAGGGCGAGGAAAGGGCAAGGCATGGGAAGAGCACGATGGTGACGGAGGGTTTTGAAGGATGTTAATTCGGGGGGGCCCGGAGTCTTTTAATGTTCGGTTATGTCTTATTGTGATTTTCATTTTTATTTTGTGTCGGAGGAATGTACTATAATTTGTAAGGTATTGCCCATCGTCATATGGTCTGTACCGAATTTGGATCCTATGTACGATTGCTCGTATTAAAGACATGTATAATTTATACTCCACATCAGTGTTTTGATAAATATTGTGGTATGGTGACACGTTGTCGGCTTATAGGTGTATATCGTGATATCGCCTGGTGGGTCCCGGTAGGGGTCCACGGCATTGTAATAGCCGCCTTTTTCGGGCTGTTACAATTCCAACTTCCAAAACATGTTGTTACATGATGATCTTACTCAAATCCATCCACTTTTTCTGAAGGAATCGCGAAAAAACGAAGAAAAATGAAAAATGCCCAAGATGACTCAGTCCAGGCCTTATATAGGCCAAGTCCTGTTGGCACGTTACGGCCGTAACCGGCCGTGGCTTACGTACGTAACCGGCCGTGGCCTACCCTACTGCCCAGTTTGGCCGACAGCCTTACGTACGTAACAGGCAGCTGCTTATGTACGTAACGGTCCCTTACGGCCATAACCGGCCGGTTCCTTACGTACGTTATCGGCCAGTCCTTGCCCCCAGCGAGTCACTGCCGACCGCGATCGGCCATCCCTGCGAGTCACTGCCGATCATGATCGGCCACTGCAGGTCCTCTCGGCCACGACTCGGCCAGCCGCCCCGTAACGTACGTAACACTTATTCTATTGCGTACGTAATACATACGTTGACTTGCTACAGTATTATACTCGTATTACGTACGTAATACTCCCTATATAACGTACGTAACCCCATACGTTGACTCACCTGTCCACATCTGCGCCGAAAGCTGCCGACACAGAGCCCAACTGTCCGATTCCTCTTGTTACGTACGTAATATATTAGCCATAACATACGTAACACTATCAACTTAACGTACGTTAGCTCTTAAATTTAGCGTACGTAATGGCCTATATACTTAGCCAAAAATCTAATTGTTCCTATTCGTCTCGACATATTGGATACGAACATACGACATACTGAATACACATATACTCAACCCAAAAATATTCTCATACGATATACCTGATATCCAAATTAGTTCAACCTGATACAACAAATCCTCAATATAAATGTCAATCAAAACGTCAATTACACAAGTATACTGTCTCGGTCCTCAATTTATTTTATCCATACTGTATAGATACCAAACTATACAGTATATCTCAGATAAAATAATGCGAAAAATTTATACTGAAAATCCGGGTATTACATACTACCCCCCTTAAAATAAGTTTCGTCCTCGAAAGTTGCAACCTGTAGCCAATAACAGATAAATCCAAAATTTCCAACTCATCACAAAAACAATCAAGTGTCGCCACAAGCGAATAACCAAACCAATATACTTACAGGTGCGTGAATCCGATGATCTCCCGTGATACTGGCACACGACTTGTAATAC
Source organism: Orobanche coerulescens (assembly GCA_033398695.1). NCBI lineage: Eukaryota > Viridiplantae > Streptophyta > Magnoliopsida > Lamiales > Orobanchaceae > Orobanche > Orobanche coerulescens. Next base: position 52,702,859 of record CM065812.1, read on the forward strand.
CCGAGATCTTTATTCCGGATTCGTTGGGTTTTCTAGGTTTTATCGGATTATCATTGTCCTCATCATTGGAATTTTGTGTCATATTTTGGTCGTGCCTTATTGTAGTATGTGTTTGGAGGCGTTTCGGATCACTTTGTGAGTTTTCGGGTTTTTGTGGTGTAGCGCACGCTAATGCTTGTGGCATAGCGCACGCTAAGGCGTTGTGGTTAACGCATGCTACCGAATGTGTAGCGCACGCTAACTGGCAGTCCAGGGGCAGTCCAGGAGCTACTGGACTGGGACTGGGGCTTTGTTAGCGCACGCTAAGATCGATAGCTAGTGCACGCTATCGACTGCTTAGCGCACGCTAATCGTTATTTCTAGCGCACGCTACTTGGTAGGTGCAGATCTGTCCAGGGGCTACTGGACTGGTTTTGTGACCCGTTAGCGCATGCTACGGCTTTTGGCTAGCGCACGCTAACTGTGTTATAGGCGGTTTCTCTGGAGCGTTGACCCTGTTAGCGCACGCTAATGCAGGGTGTTTAGCGCGCGCTAATAACTGTCCAGTATAAATACTGGACAGCAGCATTAAGTCGTCATTTCCTTTCCCTTCTTCATCCCTTCCGACGGGAGTGAGTTCCAGAGGCGATTTTAAGCGATCTTCTTCATCAAGCTTCATTTTGTAACGGATATGTAGATGTTTAACAACATCTAATCATCTTCTTGATCCAAATCAAGGTAATCTCTTCTTAGAACCCTAGTTCTTAAATTTTGGGGGTTTATGAGGTTTTGGCCGATTTAAACCGATCTAGACCAGATTTTTGTAAGATCTTCGTTGTATACTCGAGATCCTTTGTTAGTATTGAGACTTTGTGGTATGAACTTCGTGAATCCTTATGTTCATCGATTATGTTAGTATGAGCCTTGAGATGTCCGGTGAAATGCTCCAATGGGTAGAATTTAGGATGATTCCTATATTTTCGAAGTATTGTTGATTCATAGTGGTACTATTTTCATAGTATTCGTGGGCTGTCGAAGTCTTGGTCGTTTTTGGAAGTTAAAAGGCTACCCGATCGTGCCCGTTCGTCGTTTCATCGCTCGTGATATCGAGGCAAGTATCTTGTCTATACGTTTCATGTTTCGTAGGCGTAATCATTTATAAATGATTTTATGCGAAACCCAATGTTTAATGAACGTAAAAAGGGATCGGTATTTTCTCGATAAATGTTGTCTTTCAACGATAATTCGTGTACTTCGTGAATATATGTGTTCTCGGAATATGTGCGTTGCTTTTGTATGTTGAATGATGCTATGATCACTTTGAGTGAGTTTATTAGACCGTAATCCTTTGCCTGGGATTACATAATGTTATGTGTACTTGTTCGGGAAGAATATATTGTGTGTGATATTAGTTGTTACTCCTTTGAAAGGAGGTTGTGATGTTTAAGTGTTGCTTGGCTTGATGTTCTGCTCATTGTTATGTGATCGTTGAAAGTGATGTACCTCCGGGTAAGATTGTTGAATCTCTGGGATCCATACTTGTTAGTATGGGTCAGGCGTGACCGTAGGGTTATCCAATCCGGGTATGTCTTGCGGGGACTCCGAGGTTCGGGGCTTGCTAGCCCGATGCCGGGATAACTTGTGGGGGTTATCATCGGGTATGTCTTGCGGGGACTCCGAGGTTCATGGCTTGTTAGCGCGATGCCGGGATAACTTTATGGTTGTGGTTTGGAATGGTTCCGTGACTGTTGTCACGAGGACATGTGATTTGGTATGGTTTCCTATTGGGTTATTCACTCGGGTATGTTCTACGGGAGCATCTGTGGTTCGTGGCTTGTTAGCACGGGACACGAATAATCCTTAGGAACATGTGTTATGTGACTTGGGTCGTGGACCCTATGTTCTGTGATTTGGGTCGTGGACCCTGTGGCTTATGATCTGGGTCTTGGACCTCGTGTGTTGTGAATTGTGTTGTGAACCCGCGTTTTATTATTGGAATCATATTTTGGAAAGATGATTTTGAGCCATGTCCCCAAGTGTTTTCGAAAGACTTGATAATTCCTTAATTCCAAATGTTTTCAAACTCCCGAGATCGTAAAATATTTTGTATAAGATACATGGTTCTATTCCTACCTTTTCTAAATCAAACTGTTTTGATTAAGTGAATTATCTCGGGAAATATATTCAAGATTTTTATATTCTTGGAGTATGTTGCGTATGGCTTGTATTACTGTTTTATACTTGCACTAGCAAAATAGTGGAGTTTTGCTAACCCCCGAGTATTCGGGGGGTGGATGACTGTATTGCGTCTAGGTACTTGCCGGTTGTTGGGGAGCGAATCACAGGATCGATACGAAGGATGATGGAAGACGACGATACTAATCACATGAAGACCATTCGTTGAGTATTTTGGTAGAGTCTTAGTATTTGGCTCTCCGTTGTGTAGTTTTCCCGTTTTATGGGTATATTGATGTATTCCAACCCTTGCGTGGGTATGAGTTTTAAGTCGAGTTGTATATGTTGATGTATGGTATTGTGTTAAAAGACCAAATAGGTCTAGCAGTTCTTTATGTAGCCATGTCGGCATGTAATGTGAGGTATTATTTTTGTTTTTAGCCTGGTAGATCCTCACGGAGAGGGTTTGCGGCGCTGTAATATCTCCAAGCGATTTGGGGGTGTTACAGAACACGGTATCGGAGCTTCGGTTGAGGAAACCTATGCTGTCGGGTTGAGTTGTGTGTTGTCGGGTCTTGTCTTGTCAGATTTGGTCTGACTGAGTGGTGTCGCGACGCGTCGTCTGAGTTGTCGATCGTGGTTGGTATCGAGGCGCAACCATCATCTTCGTGCGATCTGTGGATGTAAGTCTCCCTACTTTTCTGTGTCTCGTGTTATACGAGTTTATGTGATTATGTGTTATTATGTCGAGTTTAACTGTGCCTCGTGAATACTTACACCATACTTGTTTGATTCTCGTATTGTGCTGGGACAAAGAGTAGTACCGATATATATATATATATATCAACCTTGTGTGAAATCGTTTTTACAGGAGTGATGTTTTAGATTGGTTATTCAATAAAAGTTTATCAATGTGGTATTTTAAACTTCAAATGTTTTGCGGAAGTCACGTAAATCCTATTTAAAAACATCCTTCGAGGAGGAAAAATGATTTAATTTTCATATGATGACCTCGAGACCAAAGATTTTGGGAATTCAACTACATATATTTTTGTTCATCTTGTATTGAAATTTTTTTAAAGTTTGATTTTTAAATGCTCAAACGAGGTCTATGAAAAGTTTACTTGAGACGTGACTTTCGCCTTCGACTTTTTGGTTTCATGAATGTCGGTTAGAAGTTATGTAGTGAGAATGTAAATTGTTGGCGTTTGGATTGTATGTTGCTGTTTATTTTTAACCTGTGACCTTTGGTATCATTTAGTATATGCTCATGAATGTGTTGCTGGATTAGAATGGCTAGCGCGCGCTAATGTGGCATGACTAGCGCACGCTAAGTCTCTGTTAAATCATACACTAGTTGGTCTGAACAGAAGCTCAGAAACTACATTCCAGACGTGAGTCTAACTTTTACGATTGATTAGGCTGACCGTATAAGACCGTACTCTATGTGTGTTGTTCGGGAATAACAATTGTTGTGTGTGGTTATGTGTAATTTGAACTGTGTTCTTGTCCGCTGCGTGTGTAAAGTTCAAAATGACTTTTTGATACTTTACCAAATAGTGTGTGTTTTAAAATGACCTTTTGGGTTCGTAAATTGGAGTCATTTCGTTGACCCTTTTTCCTAACTCTTTTGTCGGGTGCCTTAACGTATATTTTGAAACTATTGAGTTTTCGCGTCTTCGCCTTGTAATTTCAAATGATATTTTATGACGGTCTTTGGTATTTGGAAAATAACTTTTGGTGAGTATTTGGAAAGTATTACCGTCATCGGCCTTTTTGGTATTTTTGAACGTTTTTGAAAATGGTTTTCAACTTGATGAGTTCTGACGCGGAACCCGTACAGAAAATTATTTTGATATAATGAATGACTTTAATTTCATTGCATTTGTAATTCACATAACAACGGCATTATAAATGAAGATTTTTGGGATAATAGTTTGTATTTTGTGCTCTAGCTTGAATTAAATCGTAATATGTATATGATTTAATGGTGTTTGATTAAAGACGGAGATGTGAATATCTTGCTATGTGTTATGATCTTTCGTTGCCATAGGTTGTTGTTTGTTAGTATGCCGAGGGGCAGAGGTCGTGGTCATAACCGTGGTGCTGATGGCCACGGGGATCAGATGCAGAATCGAGAGAATGTTGCTGGGAATGATTTTAGTTTGGGTGTTGCTACTATACTGCAACAAGTAGAAACTCAGATGACTCAGTTGACCCAAGTGGTTCAACGTAGCATTGACGCGAGTCAAAACGTTGGTGTAAATCAATGGCTTCGCGAGGTAGTTCATATGAATCCCCCTCGATTCGCCGGTGCTGCAGATGCGTTGGGTTGGGATGGTTGGATTTTCCAGTTGGGAAAGATTTTCAAGGCTGTCGGATGTCCTGAAGAGCGGAAGGTACCTATCGCTCAGTACCTTATTGACAAAGATGCCGCTAATTTGTGGGAAGCTGTTAAACCTCGTGATCGTGATGTCACGTGGGCGGAGTTCCTAGCATTTATGGAAGCTGAGTTCTGTCCGAAACCGATTAGAGAGCAAAGGATTCGCAAATTCTATTTGGCAGAACCGCAAGATATATCGGTGTCGCAAGCTATCATCAATTATAGCAAACAACTCAGTTATGTGCGAGACCGGGTGAGAACCGAGGAAGAGAGGATCCTTCACTTTGACAGACGGATGAAGCCGGATATTCACGTGTATATGTCGGGATTCAATTGCACTTCGTTGAGGGACTATCAAGATCGAGCATTAGCCCGTGAAGTAGCTTCGTTATCGTCGGAGCGTCTGCCCGAGTCGAAGAAGCAGAGGAAGTCCGATGACTGTGTGGACGGTGCAGGAGTTGGTGGTGTAATACCCGTGTATTTTATGAGTGTTGTTTTAGATGTATTTTGTGGTATTGTGGCTATTTGGATCGTAGATATTGATGATTGACCTTGGTATGTTCATGGCTGATAATTATTGAGTTTTGTGATTTTCAGATTGTGCTCGTTTTGGCCGGAATGTCGAAGTGGTGACTTGAGAGTTATGGCCGTAAGATATGAATGTATTACCAAAAGGGTGTTAATAGAATAAGAGTAGGTATTTCCGAATTGTGATTTGCACAAGGGCTGACTTCGGTCGATCACCATAAATTCCACAAAAATCCAAAAATTCTAAAATTTTACATAACAGTAGAGAATTGAGTTATCTTTCTAATGGTTCAAACGGTGAGTCAATCGAAGAGGGACGAAGGAGTTATGGCCTAAATAGCGGACCCTAGTGCAGTGACACGGCCGTGTCATTTGATGCGAGCGTGTCGAACTGTTACGGTTAAGCAACAAGGTTCTGGACTGTGACACGACCCCTGACTCGACCGTGTCCTGTGATACGACCGGAAGTGCAGAAATGCTGAAAAACCCATTTCGGGAGCTATATATAGCCTTTGGTCGATTTTTTGGGCATTCTAGCACCTTCCCTTCATCCTCCACCTAGAATCCTTCATCTTAAACTCCAAAATCAAGAAATAAACATGTTCCAAACACTATAGAATCAAGATATCAAGTTCATTATTGAAGAATTATCCATCTCTTCGTTGAATTAAGGTATATGGCTGAAGTTCTTCAAGTTATTTCAAAGAATTTTGGGGTTTGTTGGGAATTCTTGATTCAAGTTCGTTTTGGCTTTGGATTATGTTAGATTATGATGTTGTAATCATGTTCCTTTGTTTTCCCTCAAAGTTTATGGATTAAATTCCGAGTTTTTAATCCGTTCTTGGGTTCGACCTTTGTCGCCTCCGTAGTGGTCGATTAAATGTCTCTAAGGGTAGAACTTAGGGTGAATTCTTCCGTTTCCATGGTGTTGTGTTTTGATTCGGTATCTCGATGTGTTAGGGTTGAATTGTTGAAGGAAGTTCGAACCGTACGTCCATCCGTTCGTTGTTTCCCGTGTCGTTCGAATTGAGGCAAGTACTGTGATTGTGTTTAATGTACTTCGTGTGAATATGTAAAAATGTGATTTGTGCCAATTGTTGATCGAGTGTGTGTGAGCCGAGTAAAACCAGTGAGGGTCCCCTGGGGTCTGGTAGGCTGCGTTTCCCTACGGATCACTCGGTTGGGCTATACATCCAGAGAGAGCCTAACGAGGTCTCTTGGGGTGCGTATCTTGCGAGATACGGGGCCAGTATAGCTCGGGAGGTTGTTTTGTGATGATGATTGTGATGTGGTATTCCGAAATATCTGTGATGGCACTGTGATTTCTGTGGTTTTTTGTTGATTATTCACTTGTTGTACATATTCTAGAATTATTGTACTTGCACCGGCTTCTTGCTGACCCGTTCTGGGGCGGATATACTTTTGTGTATTCATGTACAGGTCCAGTGGGAGGACTAGCACAGGGCGGACACGAGCTTGGTGGGCAGCAGTGATATCGTGTGCTAATTTGAGTTGGTGGTTGTTTGGTCATGGTCAAAGTCATGTTTTAGTTTTGTACTCGTGCAGGTACTGTTTGTGTTGTATGTCGTGCCAGATTTGATGGTTAATGATGTTGTTGTACTCCCATTTAAATGGTTGTGTTTTATGATCCTACGGGACGATTTGTTATTTGGTATTGTGGTGTACAACTTATCGAGTTGAATTTGGTGTCTTTTAATGGATGAATGTCCTAGTTTTGTTATCGTTTAATGTATTTTGTGTTGGTCTTAGCCTGGTAGATTCTCTAAAAAGAATCTACGGCGCTGTAATATCCCTGTAAATCACGGGGGGTGTTACAGAATATGGTATCGGAGACTAGGTTTATGGATACCTAGGCTGTCGGTGTTTTGGGTCAGTTAAATTGAGTCAGTTGTTGTCTACGATATCATTGGCATGCTACCACCCCGTGTTGCCTGTGCTGGAAGACCCTTCAGATGTTGGTTGTTTCTTTACTTCGGAAATAATTACCTTAATATTGTGCAATCTATTATTGTAATCATTTCCTTGTTGAACCATTCTTATTCTTCAGTATGCCGAGAGGTAGAACTATCCGTCAACGCGGTCATGGACGAGGCCGTGTCAGAGTAGTAGTGTCTGAGTCCGAGAGGTCCGTTTCAGAATCAGCATCTCGTTCTGCGACTAGGTTAGACCCGATCCCTTCGGGAGGTTCAGATGGAGGCTCGGAGGCCGACATGCCTAACGTTCTTCAACAAGTCGTAACACAAGTGCACCAACTGGCACAAGTGGTGCAGAATATTAATACTGGCGGGATGGTTGAGGATCGATGGCTTCAAGAAGTTATGAAGATGAACCCTCCCAGATTCGATGGTTTCGGTGATGCGGACAACTGGGATCATTGGTTAGTTGAGCTGGAGAAGATCTTTGACGGTATTGGTTGTCCTGAAGCCAAGAGAGTCCCGATTGATCAATATCTGACAGTTGATGACGCTTCGGACTGGTGGCGAGCTGTTAAGCCCAAGGACCGTGATGTCACTTGGGAAGAATTTAAAGAATTGATGGAAGCTCAGTATTGTCCAGCGCCGGTACAGTTAGCAAGAGTCAGTGAGTTCTTCAGAGCTCAACCCGAAGATGTTCCTATTTCTGAGGCAATCTAGACATACAACAAGCAGCTAGTGTATGTCCAAGATCGGGTTAAGGATGAGATAGACAAGATACTTCATTTCGACGCAAGGATGAAACTGGAGGTCCGAAAGTATATGGCGGGCCTTGGGTGTACTACTTTGAGAGAATATCAAGATAGAGCACTTGCTTATGAGATGGTGTCAGTTCCGGTTCCTGCAGTTTCGAGCTCGAAGAAACAGAAATTTTCCGGTAGTTTCCGAGGCAGTGGATCGCGTAGGCCTCAACCTTCTGTGCAATCTTCTGTTGGTTCCCCTCAGCCTAGTGGAGGAGTGCCGAAAGTTTGTTTTAATTGTGGAAATCTGGGACATATCAGTTCTCGTTGGACTTCTCGCCCCATTCATTGTTTTAAGTGTGGGAAGCAGGGTCATCGCGCATTATATTGTGAGTCAGTGGGCAGGATCTTCTCTAAACAGTCTCCTACTTCGGCCGGCACAGTTATGGGTCAGCCAACTCCGAGTGTCGGACGCGGCAGTGATAGAGGTAAGACCGAGCGTAGGGATGCACCTAGTATTGGATCAGCTCCACCTCGATTGTACGAGATGAGGCGGACTGATGACATAGGGACTGCAACTGCGTCAGGTATTGTTTATATTTCGATGCACCCGGTAGATGTATTGTTTGATTCTGGAGCTACTCATTCTTTTATATCATTGTCTTGTGTGAATCGTTTGGGTCTAAACAGTCTCTCTGCATGTGAACCTTTTATTGTTGGGATGCCAAGTGGGGAAAGGATAATTGGGGATCGAGAGATTTCCAATTGTCCTGTAACCATTGGCAGTAAAGATTGGTCATCCGACTTGATTGTGATCGATATGATGGGAGAGGATTTAATCCTCGGTGATGATTGGTTAAATCGGCATGGAGCGATAGTAGATTATCATCGGAAAATAATTTCGATAGTCGCGCCGGATGGTACTGAGCACGTTTTTGAAGGGAAGAAACCTGGTACATCTAGGAAGATTATTTGAGCCATGAAGGCGATGAAATTATTACGACAAGGTTGTACCAGTTATTTGTGTTACGCGTTGAAGTCGGAAGTTGGCGAGGTACAGTTGTCCTCTGTTCCAGTTGTGAATGAATTTCCAGACGTATTTCTGGATGATTTGCCGGGATTGCCACCACATCGTGAACTAGAATTCATCATCGAACTAGAGCCCAATGCGGTGCCAATATCCAAGGCACCGTACAGAATGGCCCCATCGGAAATGTTAGAATTGAAGAAACAATTGGGTGAATTATTGGACAAAGGTTATATTCGGCCTAGTGTGTCGCCATGGGGTGCACCGGTATTGTTCGTACGAAAGAAAGATGGGTCCTTACGGCTATATATTGACTATCGTGAGTTGAATAAAGTCACTATCAAGAACAAGTATCCGTTGCCAAGAATCGATGATCTATTTAACCAATTACAAGGGGCTACGGTTTTCTCCAAGATTGATTTGAGGTCAGGATATTACCAACTACGAATTCGAGATTCGGATATCCCCAGGTCAGCATTTCGAACGAGGTATGGGCATTACGAATTCGTAGTTATGCCATTCGGTTTAACAAATGCTCCGGCGGCATTTATGCAGCTTATGAACAAAACCTTTATCGAATATCTCGTTAAATTTGTGGTGGTGTTTATTGACGATATTTTAATCTATTCCAAAAGTGAGACGGAGCATGCCGAACACTTGAGGACCTCGTTGATTATTTTGAGGGTTGATAAGCTCTATGCTAAATTTTCTAAGTGCTAGTTCTGGCTTAGAGAAGTTTCTTTTCTGGGACACATCATATCAGCCGATGGTATTCGAGTATACCCTCAAAAGTTTGAAGCAGTCTTAGCTTGGGAGCCTCCATGGAATGTTAAGGAAGTTCGGAATTTTTTGGGATTAGCGGGCTATTATCGTCGATTTGTCGAAGGATTCTCAAAAATTGCTCGACCGCTCACTCTATTATTGTAGAAAACTCAGAAATTTGAATGGAGTGACGAGTGTCAGAGGAGTATTGATGAATTAAAGAAGAGGCTGACTACGTTTCCGATCCTAGCCTTACCACAAGGAATGGAAGGTTTCGTTATTTATAGTGATGCCTCTAAACAAGGATTGGCATGTGTATTGATGCAAAATGATAGAGTAATGGCTTATGCGTCTCGACAATTAAAGTCATACGAGATGAATTATCCTACTCATGATCTTGAGTTAGCCGCTGTGGTGCTTGCGTTGAAAATTTGGAGGCATTACTTATATGGTTCTTCTTGTCGAGTGTATACGGATCATAAGAGCTTGAAGTATATATTCACGCAGAAGGAGCTTAATATGCATCAGTGGCGATGGTTGGAATTGCTTAAAGATTATGATCTTGACATTCTTTACCATCCATGTAAAGCGAATGTCGTTGCCGATGCGTTAATCCGCAAGTCAGTCGTGTTGCTGAAGTTGGAACTACTTACCATTCAACCGAAGCTCAGACGAGAATTTATTGACTTGGAAATTGATGTTTAGCCTCACAGAACTCAAGGACAGTTGCGTTTCCTTGAGATTACGTCCTCCGTGATGGAAGATATTAAGTCCAAACAGTTAGATGATCTCTCAATTGTGCAGCTTCGGGAAGACAATGTTAAAGGAAAAGCTCCTGGATTCTTAATCGATGAAGACGGAGTTCTTCGATTTTGAAGTAGAACTTGTGTACCTAATCGGGATGATCTCAAACAAGTGATTTTGAATGAAGCACATTCTACTCCGTACTCGATTCATCCGGGTATGAGTAAAATGTATAAGGACTTGAAGAAAAAATTTTGGTGGCCGAACATGAAGAAAGATATAACGGAGTTTGTGTCGAAATGCTTGACTTGTCATCAGGTTAAAGCGGAGCATCAGAGACCTGCCGGTAAATTGCAACCGCTACCAATTCCGGAATGGAAGTGGGAAGATATAGCGATAGCTTTTATTGTGGGAATGCCAAAGACGCGAACTGGAGTGAATGTGATTTGGGTAATCGTTGATCGGCTAACCAAATCCGCACACTTTCTGGGCATTAGAGATACTTGGGGACCGGAGAGGTTAGCTCGGTTATTTTATTGCGAAGATTGTGAGACTCCATGTTACCCCAAAAAGTATAGTGTCTGATCGCGATAGGCGTTTTGTGTCTCATTTCTGGCAAGCAATACATCGAGCACTCAGTACCAAACTGAATTTCAGCACCGCTTATCATCCCCAAACAGACGGACAGTCGGAGAGGACGATCCAAATGCTGGAAGACATGTTGAGGGCTTGTGCGTTGGATTGGAAAGAAGATTGGGAGACTCATTTACCATTGATTGAATTTGCGTACAATAACAGTTGGCATAGTCCGATTGGGATGGCTCCATTTGAAGCATTATATGGAAGACGGTGTAGATCGCCAATCTGTTGGGACGAACCGTACGAGATACTTGGAGTAGAACCGGACTTGGTGGTTCAAACACGGGAAAAAGTCGCAATTATTCGGCAAAGGTTGTTGACCGCTCAGAGTCGACAAAAGTCATATGCCGATGTTCGTCGTCGACCGTTAGAGTTCCCGGCAGGAGAACATGTGTTGTTGAAAGTATCGCCGACTCGTAGAGTTCTTCGGTTTGGCAAGAAGGGGAAGCTTAGTCCTCGTTATATTGGCCCCTTCGAGATCATGGACAAGGAAGGTGATGTAGCTTATCGACTAGCGTTGCCTCCAACACTTAGTCATGTTCATAATGTGTTTCATGTTTCACAATTGCGTAAGTATGTTCCCGATCCAAGCCATGTTATTGATTATCAAGAGATTGAGGTTAATGACGATGTCACGTATGAAGAACAACCGGTAACCATACTAGAGCGACGAGTAAAACAATTGCGACGGAAAGTGATTCCGTTAGTAAAGGTCCAATGGTCTAAGCATGGAATTGAGGAGGCCACGTGGGAGACCTAGGATAGTATGCGTGCCCCATACCCCGAACTTTTTGTATCTTAAGTTTCGGGACGAAACTTCTTTTTAGGGGGTAAGGGTGTAATACCCGTGTATTTTATGAGTGTTGTTTTAGATGTATTTTGTGGTATTGTGGCTATTTGGATCGTATGTATTGATGATTGACCTTGGTATGTTCATGGCTGATAATTATTGAGTTTTCTGATTTTTGGATTGTGCTCATTTTGGCCGGAATGTCGAAGTGGTGACTCGAGAGTTATGGCCGTAAGATATGAATGTATTACCGAAAGGGTGTTAATAGAATAAGAGTAGGTATTTCCGAATTATGATTTGCACAGGGGCTGACTTCGGGAGATCACCATAAATTTCAAAAAATCCAAAAATTCTAAAATTTTATAGAATTGTAGAGAATTGAGTTAGCTTTCTAATGGTTCAAATGGTGAGTCAATCGGAGTCCGGACGAAGGAGTTATGGTCGAAATAGCGGACCCTGGTGCAATGACAAGGCCGTGTCATTTGATGCGGGCGTGTCGAACTGTTACGGTTAAGCAAAAAAATTCTTGATTGCGGCACGACCCCTCACTCGACCGTGTCCTGTGACACGACCGGAAGTGCAGAAATGCTGAAAAACCCATTTCGGGAGCTATATATAGCCTTTGGTCGATTTTTTGGGCATTCTAGCACCTTCCCTTCATCCTCCACCTAGAATCCTTCATCTTAAAACTCCAAAATCAAGCCATAAACATGTTCCAAACACTATAGAATCAAGATATCAAGTTCATTATTGAAGAATTATCCATCTCTTGGTTGAATTAAGGTATATGGTTGAAGTTCTTCAAGTTATTTCAAAGAATTTTGGGGTTTGTTGGAAATTATTTCAAGTTCGTTTTGGCTTTGGATTATGTTAGATTATGATGTTGTAATCATGTTCCTTTGTTTTCCCTCAAAGTTTATGGATTAAATTCCGAGTTTTTAATCCGTTCTTGGGTTCGACCTTTGTCACCTCCGTAGTGTTCGATTAAATATCTCTAAGGGTAGAACTTAGGGTGAATTCTTCCGTTTCCATGGTGTTGTGTTTTGATTCGGTATCTCGATGTGTTAGGGTTGAATTGTTGAAGGAAGTTTGAATCGTACGTCCATCCATTCGTTGTTTCCCGTGTCGTTCGAAATGAGGCAAGTACTTTGATTGTGTTTAATGTACTTCATGTGAATATGTAAAAATGTGATTTGTGCCAATTGTTGATCGAGTGTGTGTGAGCCGAGTAAAACCAGTGAGGGTCCCCTGGGGTCCGGTAGGTTGCGTTTCCCTACGGATCACTCGGTTGGGCTATACAACCAGAGAGAGCCTGACGAGGTCTCTTGGGGTGCGTATCTTGCGAGATGCGGGGCCAGTATAGCTCGGGAGGTTGTTTTGTGATGATGATTGTGATGTGGTATTCCGGAATATCTGTGATGGCACTGTGATTTCTGTGGTTTTTTGTTGATTATTCCCTTGTTGTACATATTCTAGAATCATTGTACTTGCACCGGCTTCTTGCTGACCCCTTCTGGGGTGGATATACTTTTGTGTATTCAGGTACAGGTCCAGTGGGAGGACTAGCACAGGGCGTACACGAGCTTCATGGGCAGCAGTGATATCGTGTGCTAATTTGAGTTGGTGGTTGTTTGGTCATGGTCAAAGTCATGTTTTGGTTCTGTACTCGCTGGTATCATGCGTGTTGTATGTCGTGTCAGATTTGATGGTTAATGATGTTGTTGTACTCCCGTTGAAATGGTTGTGTTTTATGATCCTACGGGACGATTTGTTATTTGGTATTGTGGTGTACAACTTATCGAGTTGAATTTGGAGTCTTTTAATGGATGAATGTCCTAGTTTTGTTATCGTTTAATGTATTTTGTGTTGGTCTTAGCCTGGTAGATTCTCTAAGAAGAATCTACGGCGCTGTAATATCCCTGTAAATCACGGGAGGTGTTACAGGTGTTTCTAGTTTTCAATGTCGTAGCCTTTCCGCTGTGAAGCTCCATCGCTCGATGCGTGGAACTGAGAGTTCCAAGTCGTCTGCTCTGACTCCTGGTAAAGCCAGGAGATGTTTTAACTGTAATGTGGCAGGACATGTTCGTGCACATTGTCCTTCTCCGCCAGTAACGTGTTACAGGTGCGGACTCGAGGGACACCGGGTTCAGTTTTGCGAGTTCGGCACCGAGCCTTCCGAGGCACGGACTTGAGCGCTGATATCACGATCGACTCCGAGTAGTCCCGGAGGGACGTGGTCTACCAGTTGTATGTTGAGTTATTTTCCCTTGTTTTGTTGTTTTGAATTTCGGAGATTAACTTCTTTTATTTGAAGTGGATCGGATTTTGAACTCTGTACTTTCGACTCTGTCGAATCGTTTATGTTCGTTGATATTTTCTGAACTTGTTCTGTCTTGTACTTTTGTTGATCGAACGAGTTGTGGTATTGTTTTAGAATAACCCATTTGTCGTTATGACTTTCCAATTGCTATTCCCTTTCCTGTGGACCTTATGTGAATGCACATCTTGTTGTCTTCACCGGATCGTATATTTTCTCGAGTCGAGATGTGAACTTTGGGGTTGTTGTTTGAGTATTATTATTCGTCGTGATTCGAACATGATTGATCGACTGTTGTTGTCTCGATTGTTGTAACTCAATCATTTGATTGTTCAGTTTTTGTTGATCTCGTTTCGTAATTGTTGAGCGTTCGGACTCCTTCGTGATTTCCTTAAGTTCGGGAAATTTGCTTCATTTTCGATCTTCCAATCCTCGTGTTGTGGAATTTCGTATTTGTTCAGCGATTAGATCGCATTTTGATTGGCGTACTGTTTGGGTTGGTCAACCATATTGATTGTTTGTTGCGTTCTGTTATCTTTCTGACGTAGCGACATGCATGGTAGCAGCCACGTGCTGCATGTGATTCGTTACAGGTTGTCGACAACGGATAGCTTATGTCATCTAGAATTGTTTTTCGTTATTCATTTTATGTTTCAAGTTTCGGGGACGAAACTTCTTTTAAGATGGGTAGAATGTAATACCCGAGATCTTTATTCCGGATTCGTTGGGTTTTCTCGATTTTATCGGATTGTCATTGTCCTCATCGTTGGAATTTTATGTCATATTTTGGTCGTGCCTTATTGGGGTATGCGTCTGGAGGCGTTTCGGATCACTTTGTGAGTTTTTGGGTTTTTGTGGTGTAGCGCACGCTAATGCTTGTGGCATAGCGCACGCTACGGCGTTGTGGTTAGCACAGGCTACCGAATGTGTAGCGCACGCTAACTGGCAGTCTAGGGCGATCCAGAGCTACCGGATCGGGATCGGGCTTTGTTAGCGCACGCTAAGGTCGATAGCTAGCGCACGCTATCGACTGCTTAGCGCACGCTAATCGTTATTTCTAGCGCATGCTACTTGGTAGGTGCAGATCTGTCCAGGGGCTACTGGACTGGTTTTGTGACCAGTTAGCGCACGCTACGGCTTTTGGCTAGCGCACGCTAACTGTGTTATAGGCAGTTTATCTGGAGCGTTGACCCCGTTAGCGCACGCTAATGCAGGGTGTTTAGCGCGCGCTAATAACTGTCTAGTATAAATACTGGACAACAACATTAAGTCTTCATTTCCTTTCCCTTCTTCATCCCTTCCGACGGGAGTGAGCTCCAGAGGCGATTTTGAGCGATCTTCTTCATCAAGCTTCATTTTGTAATGGATTTGTAGATGTTTAACAACATCTAATCATCTTCTTGATCCAAATCAAGGTAATCTCTTCTTAGAACCCTAATTCTTGAATTTTGGGGGTTTGTGAGGTTTTGGACGATTTAAACCGATCTAGACCAGATTTTTGTAAGATCTTCATTGTATACTCGAGATCCTTTGTTAATATTGAGACTTTGTGGTATGAACTTCGTAAATCCTTATGTTCGTCGATTATGTTAGTATGAGCCTTGAGATGTCCGGTGAAATGCTCCAATGGGTAGAATTTAGGATGATTCCTATATTTTCGAAGTATTGTTGATTCATAGTGGTACTATTTACGTAGTATTCGTGGGCTGTCGAAGTCTTGGTCGTTTTTGGAAGTTCGAAGGCTACCCGATCGTGCCCGTTCGTCGTTTCATCGCTTGTGATATCGAGGCAAGTATCTTGTCCATACGTTTCATGTTTCGTAGGGGTAATTATTGATAAATGATTTTATGCGAAACCCAATGTTTAATGAACGTAAAAAGGGATCGGTATGTTCTCGATAAATGTTGTCTTTC
This sequence comes from Orobanche coerulescens, assembly GCA_033398695.1. Classification (NCBI taxonomy): domain Eukaryota; kingdom Viridiplantae; phylum Streptophyta; class Magnoliopsida; order Lamiales; family Orobanchaceae; genus Orobanche; species Orobanche coerulescens. Next base: position 52,718,790 of record CM065812.1, read on the forward strand.
AACGATAATTCATGTACTTCGTGAATATATGTGTTCTCGGAATATGTGTGTTGGTTTTGTATGTTGAAAGATGCTATGATCACTTTGAGTGAGTTTATTAGACCGTAATCCTTTGTTGGGGATTACGTAATGTTATGTGTACTTGTTCGGTAAGAGTATATTGTGTGTGATATTAGTTGTTACTCCTTTGAAAGGAGGTTGTGATGTTTAAGTGTTGATTGGCTTGATGTTCTGCTCATTGTTATGTGATCGTTGAAAGTGATGTGCCTCCGGGTAGGATTGTTGAATCTCCGGGATCCATACTTGTTAATATGGGTCAGGCGTGACCGTAGGGTTATCCAATCCGGGTATGTCTTCAAGGGACTCCGAGGTTCGGGGCTTGCTAGCCCGATGCCGGGATAACTTGTGGGGGTTATCATCGGGTATGTCTTGCGGGGACTCCGAGGTTCGTGGCCTGTTAGCGCGATGCCGGGATAACTTATGGTTGTGGTTTGGAATGGTTCCGTGACTGTTGTCACGAGGACATGTGTTTTGGTATGGTTTCCTATTGGGTTATTCACTTGGGTATGTTCTACGGGAGCATCTGAGGTTCGTGGCTTGTTAGCACGGGACACGAATAATCCTTAGGAACATATGTTATGTGACTTGGGTCGTGGACCCTGTGTTCTGTGATTTGGGTCGTGGACCCTGTGGCTTATGATCTGGGTCTTGGACCCCATGTGATGTGAATTGGGTTGTGAACCCGCGTTTTATTATTGGAATCATATTTTGGAAAGATGATTTTGGGCCATGTCCCCAAGTGTTTTCGAAAGACTTGAGAATTCCTTAATTCCAAATGTTTTCAAACTCCCGAGATCGTAAAATATTTTGTATAAGATACATGATTCTATTCCTACCTTTTCTGAATCAAACTGTTTTGAAATATATTCAAGATTTTTATATTCTTGGAGTATGTTGCGTATGGCTTGTATTTCTGTTTTATACTTGCACTAGCAAAATAGTGGAGTTTTGCTAACCCCCGAGTATTCGGGGGGTGGATGTCTGTATTGCGTCCAGGTACTTGCAGGTTGTTGGGGAGCGAATCACAGGATCCATAAGAAGGATGATGGAAGACGACGATACTAATCACATGAAGACCATTCGTTGAGTATTTTGGTAGAGTCTCAGTATTTGGCTCTCCGTTGTGTAGTTTTCCCATTTTATGGGTATATTGATGTATTCCAACCCCTGCGTGGGTATGAGTTTTAAGTCGAGTTGTATATGTTGATGTATGGTATTATGGTAAAAGACCAAATCGGTCTAGCAGTTCATTATGTAGCCATGTCGGCATGTAATGTGTAGTATTGTTTTTGTTTTTAGCATGGTAGATCCTCACGGAGAGGGTCTGCGGCGCTGTAATATTCCCAAGTGGTTTGGGGGTGTTACACGACTCCCACACGAAGTCTCAATACAATCAAAACACACGAATATCACAAATAGCAATTTGAAAAGAATCTCAAAAATTTTGGAAACTCCAAAAATCGGTTCGACTCAAAAGTCAGAAAAACTCATTTTCAAAAATCACGTTACTACCATACCGGTAGAGCCACATAACACACATGTCTGGGTTTCACAAAACCCAAGCTCTGATACCATCTTATGTAACACCCCCAAAACCATCCGGGATATTACAGCGCCGTGGGTCCCACGCCGGAACCCACCAGGCTAAAAACCGTTTACAAAACCATTTTAAAAACGCCAAAAGGCCGATGACAGTAATATTTTGCAAATACTCAAATATTTTCAAAAGCATAGTTCTCAAATACCGTCATAAAATACCATTTGAAAATACAAGGCGAAGTGCCAATACTCGACAGTTCAAAATGTACGTTAAGTGTTGCGATATTTCCTACACGCAAGTGCACGTCATCGTTTACAAGTAATAAAGTGATAAGTAGAGTATCGTTCCCACGAGGATTGAATCTCTAACTACCGATTTTTTCGTATTCCAATTTTATCTGAACAATCGAAAATGGGTTTTGCGATTAATAACTAAAAGAAGTACTAAAAGACTAAACAGTAGAAAACAATATCTTGGATAAAATAAATCAAATGATGAATTAGTCTAGGGTTCTGAATCCACCTTAGTTTATCTGAATTTACTCTCGATTATCCGTACTAAATAATTTTCCCAATTTATTGAAGGCGGAGATTGCTAATATATTCTACCGCCTCTCCCGAGGTCAATAGATTTATCTAACGGCGACTAATGCACTCTATCCCTAGGTGAATTATTTCGTCGATAGGCAAAAAGCATGAAATCTCCTAAAGGCCACGTAGTTCCTATGAGTATATTCCTATCTCACAGAATAAAACGGTCCTCACCAATAGTTCCTCACCAAATCTCCTCTCCCGATTCGAAGTGAATGATTAAATCAATACAACTATTGGCCAGATAATTGCAAGCATTAAACATAATTGGGAAAACTCAATAAAAAGGTAATAAATTGGATAATCTCAATCAATTCGTCAAAACAAAGGTTTCATCAAAACCCTAGATTAGGGCTTTAGCCTGACATACTAAAAACTGAAAATACAGAATAAATAAACGAAAGCATAAAATTCAAACGCAGATGAAGCTCGGATTCCTCCGTTCTTCAGCTTCCGCCTTCTGCCCTTGAATTCTTCTGCTTTCCTCTTCTTCTGCCGTCTCCCAGCTTAAGCTCTCCAAGGTTTTAGATTCAATGATTCCCACCTTATTTAATTAGGGTCTTAAACCCTATTTATAGCTCAGCACCTCCACAAATCGCGTCCGTATTAGTCGGTCGAAAACTGGCTTCGAAACGGCCCAAAATCCGCACAGACGTACAAAACCCGCTAAGTGTGCCGCGGCTCACTAAACTCGTGCGCGCACATCGCCTTCAGTGAATGCAGGCGTTAATTAATTCTTACGTGCCGCGGCTCACCTGGCCGTGACGGCACGCAGGCACTTACTCGCCCTTCGGTGGTGTCTTCTGCCGCGGCTCGATTCCTTGTGCCGCGGCTCGAGTCGATTTTGCCGTCTTCGCCCGTTTTGCCTCGTTTTAGCTTCCGGACTTAAATTTCCTGTCAATCATACAAAATTAAGGCATTAAAAGCTCATTTAGATGATTTCACTCACCAAAACACTACAAAATAATGATAAATAAGCGTATAAAAATACGCCTAACAAATACCCCCAAACTTAAGCCTTTGCTTGTCCTCAAGCAAAAAGAATTAAAGTCAATAAAAGAATGTCGTGAATCATCGTGCAACTCATAGTGTTCAACCTAATCAATACTATCCTGTAATTCTCTCTAAATAATACGAGTGTCATAAAAGCGAGCTGCACTCAGAATAATGATTCCGCAAAGTAATCAAATTCAGTCCTAATCACTCGTTCATGAAGAAAATTCAGCTCAAAGATTAACAAAACGTGAGTCAAATCGACCGTCAATATGAAAGGCTAACACAACCAAGCTAGTTCGTCCCGTTCCACAGTCGAAAGGCACAATTTTCACGAGTTTCATAACAAATAAACCTCGGACAGTATCCCCTTATATATATGCTCAAGAATTTGATTCGAGTTGACCACTAGGTTAGGATCTCGGGATGTTTCATCGGGATAATCCTAGGGTGGAACTTCCATTCTCATGTATTAGGAAACCGTTTGACGTAAAAGACACTCATGGGGCACATGGATGCTTCTAGTTACTAAGTTCCCGTCTACAGCGGAGAAACAACTCGAATATATAATTTCCGCATGTCCGAATCAAGGTTGCCATTTTACGCGAGAGTAAACAGCGGGTCACGCGAATACCCCCAGTTACTAGGCTTCCTATCATTGGCACATGTGAAATATCTAAATTACTAGTCTAATAAGGGTCGTCGTTTTACGCGAGAGTAAACAACGGGTCACGCGAATACCCCCGGTTACTAGACTTCCCTTCATAGAACACTTTATCTCGACTTTTGGGAAAAACTGACCGACTCTAAACTCAATCTAAGTGCCAACACGACTAAAGAAACAGTACGACTCACTATCTGGAAAATGTAGCCAAACGTATTGATGGGGATTTAGCAACAAGTATGTATCGTCTCTTATCTGCCAAGACCTCTACAATCACGAAAAATTTCGGACCTAATTGAATACTAAGCAGAACAGAAATAACTGACTACAACTCGACTAGAACTCGCCCGCTTCTTCAGAGAGAAAGACAGTGTCGTAACATCAGTATCACACAAATAGAAGCACGAAAATTCACGAATAAAGAAAAACTACGACAAGCAAGGCTATCTAAAAAAAAATTTTACGCAGGGTAATGAAAAGTGCAACGAAATAAAGTACAGCAAGAAAATAAAATACAGCAATGAATGTAGCAACTGAAAGTAAATCCCCCCCCCCCCCAAACTTAGGACGTACATTGACCTCAATGGACAAAAATGATATGCAATAAAAGTAAAAGGTCAAGTACTCCCCTCCAGTCTGCTCAGGAGCTGGTGCCGGCATCGTCCGGTGAGCTTCCATGCTTCTTGACTACATCATGCGGAATGTGAATAAACGAGCTTGCATCATCAAAAAGGAAGTTAAGTACGAGCTCTCAAGTTGAACATGATGTAGGGGTTGGGGATAATGTAATTGGACAACATGATTCATTGCATATAAGTTTGAAAATGCCTAGCTTACCAATTTTTCATTGCTGCAATTTATCAAACACCTTGTGTGCACAAGTTAAAATGAAGAACAAGAATTTTGATGGTTAATTCCAAATCCCAAAAATAATAACACAGATTATAACCCTGAATCACAACAACTATCATCAACAGTTCGTTCATAAACATCAATTCCCTCACAATATCAAATTCCCCATATTCCAACTCCATTTTAGAAACAAAAGTGAAGAACAACTAGCAATATAGAACTTCAAATCTTTTCACATCAAGAATCACATATGATTTAGAAATCAACAATTACCTGGAGAATTTGAGAAGGAGACAAATAGAATGGAATCACTAACCTCATTGTGTGCAGGAAGGAAATGAAGGGAGGGGAAGAAAGGAGATACCTTGTGCATGCCGAACGATTGAATGAGCCCTACCTGGCTGCTCTTATTTTGCGACGGGGGCCGCGGCACAGTAAAAGTGAGCCGCGGCCCAAAGTACAGTCGGACTGGGACGTTTTGTTATGTCGTCGGGTGCCGCGGCTCAGTTTCCGGGTGCCGCGGCTCAGTATGTTAGTGTGCCGCGGCTCAGGTTTAGTGTGCCTCGGCATAAAGTACAGGCTCCCTGGGCGTTTCTTGGCCATTTAGTGTGCCGCGGCTCAGCTTTAGTGTGCCGCGGCTCAGAGACCTAGTGTGCCGCGGCTCAGTAAGATCATGCCGCGGCACAGGGTACAGTTTGATCAGCCATTTTTCATCAGCTGGTGTGTGCCGCGGCTCACCTGGACTGTGTCGCGGCCCATCATTGAATTTCTCCCCTTTGCTGATTCCTGCACAGAAATTTGAGAAGAAGACGTTAAAAACGAGAGGCAGAAGCAAATTGAAGCACAAAAATGATGAAAAATAAGAATCACGAATGCAAGAAAAATAAATAAATGCAAAAATCTACAACTACGAACTCGGGTTGCCTCCCGAGAAGCGCTAAGTTTATAGTCTTCAGCCGGACCTATTGGACAACGTTAGTTCGCTTTTCGCAAACTCCATTTGGTTTCCGCCCCGTTCATCGAACCGTTTATATTTTGGTTAAAATTATGACCATTGGTCATCAGCGGTTCGACTTTCGGTTCGGTCATCAAATGTTGTTTGCGAAAAGGTTTCGACGTGAATAACTTCCCGAAACACCCGGTTTCTCCATGACTAATTTTCCGCTTTTCTCACTCTCCTCCTTCACAAACGAACTCACGACTGCAGCAGATTTTTCCTCATGCTCGAGGAACGCCACTCGTTCTACATCCTTCTTAAAACTTGGCCCATTTAACATAAAATCTGAATTTTCCCACCGAAGATGTTTTCGGTGCTTTCCTCTTTCAACAACATCCACACCTTCAATTTGTGATCCTTTATCAGCACTTCCGGGACATGGGAACGACTTGAATACTTGAAAAGTAACTTGCTCGTCTTGGACCCTCAGAGTTAACTCCCCCTTTTCCACGTCTATAAGGGTTCGGCCCGTCGCTAGAAATGGTCGTCCCAAGATGATTGGAATATTTTCATCTTCCTCCATGTCTAGTACGATGAAATCGGCAGGAAAGATGAACTTATCAACTTTAACTAAAACATCCTCGATCACTCCCCTCGGATACTTTATCGATCGATCCGCCAATTGCAATGAGACTGTGGTTGGCTTGGCTTCCCCAATATTCAGCTTTTTGAAAATCGACAGAGGCATGAGGTTGATACTCGCACCAAGATCGCATAGTGCCTTATTAAATGAAAGATTCCCCATGGTGCAAGGTATGTTGAAGCTTCCCGGATCTTTCAATTTAGGTGGGAGCTTCTTTTGAAGAATTGCACTGCACTCCTCTGTCAAGGTGACCGTTTCAAACTCCTCAAGCTTTCTCTTCTTCGATAATATCTCTTTCATGAACTTGACATAACTCGGCATCTGTTCCAATGCGTCGGCGAACGGAATATTTATGTGAAGCTTTTTGAACACATCAAGGAACTTAGAAAATTGTTTGTCCGCCCTTCTTTGCTGTAGTCTATGCGGAAACGGAACGGGGGGACACATGTCTTCGAGTTATCCGGCTTCAAATCCTTCGACTCCTCTGGCTTTAAATTCATCTGACTCCTCAATTTCCTTCTTCTCTTTACCCCGCTCGGGCTTATCCAACACCTCTCTCCCGCTTCTCAAGCTAATTGCGTTTAGACTCTCTCTAGGATTTGTCTCTGTTGTACTCGGCAAAGCTCCCTCCGGACGAGCTGTCAACACATTAGCAATTTGGCCCAGCTGGACCTCCAAATTCCGAATGGAAGCAGAATGATTTTGTAATGTAGCTTCCGTACGAGTCATAAATTGACTCGTATTTGCCGCCAATTTTTCAAGTGCTTCCTCGAGAGACACTTTGGGAGCGGAAGGGGGCTGCTGTTGATTCTGGGCGAATGGGGGCTGGTGTGAGTTCTGTCCGTTTCTCCATGAAAAGTTGGGATGATTGCGCCACCCCGGATTATAAGTATTGGAGTACGGGTTATTCGGTCGATTCCCATTTCCTACGAATTGAGCCTGCTCCATCTGATTTTGCTCGAACGGATTTCCAACTTGACATTCCGCGCTCGGGTGTGATCCGTTACACCAATTGCATGTCTCAATGGTAACGGGGTCAAAGTGCGAAAATGCTGGAGTGTTGTGTCAAAGCGGCGACTTGAGCTGACAAGGTGGAAATCGGATCATTGCTTGAAACTTCCATGACTCTCTTCGGTGTCAATCTTTCCGATGGCCATTGGTATGCGTTTTCGGCCATATCTTCCAAAAGCACGTGTGCCTCGGCCATAGATTTTCCCATTAAGGTCCCACCGGAGGCCGCATCCACGAGAGTGCGTGTAGAAGCACTCAAACCATTATAGAACGTATGAAGCTGAAGCCAATCCGGAATGCCGTGATGAGGGCATCTTCGTAGCAATTCTTTATATCGCTCCCACGCCTCGTGGAGCGATTCCATATCGTACTGGGCAAAAGTGGTTATTTCGTTTCTCAACCTCGCCGTCTTAGCTGGTGGGAAAAATTTGGCAAGGAAGGCTTGCGCTAACCTCTCCCATGTTGTAATCGACCCCGGCGGTAAGGAATTTAACCAGAATTTTGCTTTATCCCTCAAAGAGAAAGGGAAAAGCCTCAATCGGATGGCATCGTCGGTGACACAATTAGTTTTGAATGTATCGCATATCTCAAGGAAAGAAGCAATGTGGGCATTCGGGTCGTCCTTCGGCGAATTACGAATGGGCTCGCCCGCACCATCTGAATAATGGCGGGCTTGATCTCAAAATTATTAGCTTGGATAGTGGGACGCCGAATTCCCGAAAAATTAGCGTTGACCTGCGGCATGGCATAATCTCGAAGAGCTAGTTCCGGTTGAACTTGCCGCACTTGGTTATCTCCTCCTTGGATTTCAATATTCTCGGCCATGTTGACCGTAAATGCAACTCTCTTTTCTCCTTTTTGTTCCTTCTTAGAGTGCGCTCGAGCTCGGTGTCCAAAGGTAGTAGGCCTTCGTTACCGAGTCTTCTCATGCACTACACAAAAGGTCCTGAAAGGAAAAACAAATAAACGAAATTAAATACACAAAAATAAAAATAAAACGTTCAAATTAAGACTGGAAATACTTAAATCGATATTAGAAAAATTTCAATCCCCGGCAACGGCGCCAAAAACTTGTTGCGATATTTCCTACACGCAAGTGCACGTCATCGTTTACAAGTAATAAAGTGATAAGTAGAGTATCGTTCCCACGAGGATTGAATCTCTAACTACCGATTTTTTCGTATTCCAATTTTATCTGAACAATCGAAAATGGGTTTTGCGATTAATAACTAAAAGAAGTACTAAAAGACTAAACAGTAGAAAACAATATCTTGGATAGAATAAATCAAATGATGAATTAGTCTAGGGTTCTGAATCCACCTTAGTTTATCTGAATTTACTCTCGATTATCCGTACTAAATAATTTTCCCAATTTATTGAAGGCGGAGATTGCTAATATATTCTACCGCCTCTCCCGAGGTCAATAGATTTATCTAACGGCGACTAATGCACTCTATCCCTAGGTGAATTATTTCGTCGATAGGCAAAAAGCATGAAATCTCCTAAAGGCCACGTAGTTCCTATGAGTATATTCCTATCTCACAGAATAAAACGGTCCTCACCAATAGTTCCTCACCAAATCTCCTCTCCCGATTCGAAGTGAATGATTAAATCAATACAACTATTGGCCAGATAATTGCAAGCATTAAACATAATTGGGAAAACTCAATAAAAAGGTAATAAATTGGATAATCTCAATCAATTCGTCAAAACAAAGGTTTCATCAAAACCCTAGATTAGGGCTTTAGCCTGACATACTAAAAACTGAAAATACAGAATAAATAAACGAAAGCATAAAATTCAAACGCAGATGAAGCTCGGATTCCTCCGTTCTTCAGCTTCCGCCTTCTGCCCTTGAATTCTTCTGCTTTCCTCTTCTTCTGCCGTCTCCCAGCTTAAGCTCTCCAAGGTTTTAGATTCAATGATTCCCACCTTATTTAATTAGGGTCTTAAACCCTATTTATAGCTCAGCACCTCCACAAATCGCGTCCGTATTAGTCGGTCGAAAACTGGCTTCGAAACGGCCCAAAATCCGCACAGACGTACAAAACCCGCTAAGTGTGCCGCGGCTCACTAAACCTGTGCCGCGGCACATCGCCTTCAGCTGAATGCCTGGGCGTTAATTAATTCTTCTGTGCCGGCTCACTGGCCGTGGCCGCGGCACGTAGTCTGGCTTACTCTGCCCTTCGGCTGGTGTCTTCCTGTGCCGCGGCTCAGATTCCTTGTGCCGCGGCTCAGAGTCCAGTTTTGCCGTCTTCGCCCGTTTTGCCTCGTTTTAGCTTCCGGACTTAAATTTCCTGTCAATCATACAAAATTAAGGCATTAAAAGCTCATTTAGATGATTTCACTCACCAAAACACTACAAAATAATGATAAATAAGCGTATAAAAATACGCCTAACATTAAGCTACCACTTAAACGTACCGATAAAATAATTTGGGAAAAAGAGTTTGACGAAAATAACCCAAGTTCGTAAAATGCCAAAAGGCCATTTAAAATACACACGCAGCGGATAAAGATACCGAAAAACCATTTTGAAATATACACACGCAGCGGATAAAAACACAGTTCAAAATACACATTTGCATCGGAAATAAAACAACCAGAAAGGAATACTCGATACTCAAAATCATGCCACAGCCAGTATCACCCGGGAAGCTCACCCCTTCACGACCGCTACTAGCTCGATCTCCGAGTACCTAAAAATAAAGCCCACGACGGGGTCAGCCACAATACTCAAAAATGATATCGATCGCATCATCATAAATAATTATATACCAATGTAATAATATAATAAGAATACTACCAAAGTAATCTTACCGTCATACCTTTCCAATCCATAACAATCCAATCCCTACCATAATCCACATTTCGCATCCTCGAATGACGAAATGAACTTAACAACAATTATCTGTATTGAATTTCAAAAATACCAACAATCCTCAAAACATCATCATAACTCATAAGCGTGGAAATAAGCCAATCTGTGCCAAATCCTGTCCGTCGGATTACACAATCAGATATCAACCTGGATAAACCAATAATACACAACATTTCTGTAGATCAACTATCACATGACAATGAATACAAATCCCAAAACATCGACGTACAGTCCGAATGCTCATACGATCAATAACAATGATCAACCAAAACATCACCGAGAATATCATCGACATGATAACTCCAATACGACCAATAAAGGATCACGATAATTGAGAATACCATCAACAAGGTAAATCTCGAACGCAATCAATGAAGGATCAACAATAACCGAGAATACCATCAACAAGGTAAACTCTAAATGATCAACAAAGGACCAACAATAACCGAGAATACCATCAACTAGGTAAACTCCAAACGATCAACAATAATGGATCTCAAGAAAATAACCTCGACTGTTGTTAGGCGTATTTTTATACGCTTATTTATCATTATTTTTTATCCATTTTGAGCCTAAATTTGCATAAATGAGCTTTTAATGCACTATCTTTATATGTTTTGTAGAAAATTGGAGTCCGATAGCTCAAACGGCGAAAAACGGGTGAAAAACAGCAATTTTTGGCCAGGGGCCGCGGCACAAGGAGAGTGAGCCGCGGCACACGCACGGCACATAAAGGCACCGAGCAAACTGTACTGTGAGCCGCGGCATAAGGAGAGTGAGCCGCGGCCCATGAAGAAAAATGCGCCCAGGTGTGGGGCGCTGAGCAGTAAGAGCCGCGGCACAGATTAAGTGAGCCGCGGCCCACGTGGCGGTTTGCTGAATCTTCCGCGTTTCTGGGCCGTTTTTGGTGCCTGTTCCCAGACTAATTCCCGGACGCATTTTGGAGGCTAAGGAGAGCTATAAATAAATACTGAAGGTCAGAAAAAGAAAAAAAAAATCGATCTGAAGGAAGACATCGTAGGACATCATCAAGGAACTATTCGAAGAGATTTATGGGCGACGACAAGACCACGGACCCCTTACGGTTTTTCTTAATCGTTCCACGTCTTATTTTCTAGATCTGTTTGAGTAGGATTGTGATTGTAGCCGATTACATGACGGTTTGATTTATTTATTTTTATTTCAATTCACTCGTTATTCGTATTGAATTGGATTCTTCTCACTGTTCTCAATGCTTTCAATTGTCTGGCCAATAGTTGAATTGATTTGAATGTCTTTATGGATTCGGGAGATGAAATTTAGGCATAGTTCTTGTGAGACAAATCATGATTGTCGTGAGATAGGGATATACTCATGGGAATTATGAAGCCTGTTTATTGTGGGAATTCATGAATTGTTTTAGCTATTAATTATCTAATTCGAATATGGATATATCGAGTTAATAATTCTTAGTATTTTCTATCGACCTTGGGAAAGGCTTTAGAATAATTTAGGAATTCCTGGCTTACAATCGATTGAATAAAAGTGAATTGAATTAAATAAAAATCATTCCTGATTGTTTGAGGTGAAAATCATAATCCTACACCCTTATTATTAGTATTTTTATTATTACTATTATTATTTTCGATTTATTTTTCTGCAATTAGTTTAGTTATAAATTCTATATAATTGTTCTTCAAATAAAATTACGAGTTGACTATATTTTGGTACTTAGTGAAACCAGTCCTCGAGGGAACGATATCTTACTTATCACTTTATTACTTGTTGACACCGTGCACTTGCGGCATAGTGTGAGGGATTTCCTCACAACAAGTTTTTGGCGCCGTTGCCGGGGACTGATTTTTCGCTAATATCATTACCAAGCGACTCTAATTTTAATTTGAAGTTTTTTTCTTTAGTCTCTATATTTTTATTTTTTCATTATGTTTTCCTTTGATTATCGTGACCCTTGGTATTTCATAAATTTCGATGATCTTAATAATTTGCCTAATAGGGTCAGTCAGCCCCCTCCCCCAAAACAAAAGACCATGCTTGAACAATGTGTAGACGCTCTCAAAAATCCTGATAGTACCCCTCTTGAGCGAGAATGTGCACGTCGTGGTATTGAGATTCACTATGGTTATTTTCCAGCTCATAGATTTAGTAGTGCAATTGAGGGGAAGGTTGAAAAGAAAGACATGCTGAGTTTTAGGGTCGATCCCCCAGCACCTAATAATTACATAAAGTGTGATGAGCTTGTAGAAGAAGTTACCATTGATGATGTTTCCAAAGAAATTTCATTAAATTGTCATCAAACTTTGAATAATAAGGTGAACACTTTTGTGCCTAAAATTTTATTAACGGTGCCGCGCATAATTTTTCCTAAATCCATAATGGGAGAGATTGATCCCATTACTTTTGATTTTGTTGAGGCTGGTTTTTTGAGTTCTAATGAGGTTGTTCATGATATGTCTTTATTATCTACCCATTCGAACTCTGCTTATTTTTTCATACCTTACAATTATTATATTCTTCCATTATTTTTTGGTTGTCCGCATAATTATTCATACTCATTATTTTTGGCAACCAGGCATGAACCAAAGCCTCCCTTGTGGAATAAGAGGCTTATAGATTGCAAGAAGGGTGTATTTGGCAATCTCCCTAGAAAGAAGCCACGTTAATTTTTTTATTCGCCACGTCGTGCTCAAGACGTAAAATAGAGCGCGTGATGGGAGGCAACCCATCATTTTTACCTGCTTTCTAGTTAGTTGTTTTTATTTGATTTTTTCGTCAATAATTTTTTCTTTGTTTTGGTATTTTGTTTGGATTCGTGTATTCTGGTTGGCCCTTATTTCTAACCCCAATGAGTTATTATCCTTCATATTCTAGTCTTTCTTGACTTAATGTCTTTAGTTATTTCATGACTAGAAACTAAGTTTGGGGGTCCCTGGTGATGTTGAGCATTATTTGAAGTATGGATTGACAGATGATTCCACTCAGACATGTGCTCGCGTTCAAGAAGACATTTGGAATAAGATTCACTTTTCCTTATCTCTTTTATTTTCACATGCGTTTTATTGTTGATGATTTTATGTGTAGTGAAATAAATTGAAGCATGCGAAATTTTCTTAATTTTTCTTGGCTATATATTGCGATTTCATCATTGCTTTATTTTTCTTGCATGCTGTTGAGGGTTTTTGCCAAAAACGTGAATTTTTCGTGAATTTTTCGTGCATCTGTGTGTAAAACTTATGTTACGATACTGATTTCTTTTTGAAGAAACGATTGACTTTTGGTCGAGTTTGCAGTCAGCGATATCTGTTTCCTCTGAGCATTCATTTAGGTCTATATTTTTAGTTTATGTAGAAATCTTAGCGTATAATAAAGGAGACATACGTGTTTTCAAATCGCTGTCTATACGTTTGGTTATACTTTTCGCGTAGCTAGTAGTCCAGTTACATGAGTCTTGTTGGCACTTAAATTGAGTTTAGAGTCGGACAGTTTTTCCCAAAAAGTCGAGAAATTATACATATTCTATTATGGGAAGTTTAGTAACCGGGGGTATTCACGTGACCCGTTGTTTACTCTCGCGTAAAACGACAACCCTGAATAGACTAATGGTTTAGAAATATCGCATTAGCCGATGATGGGAAGCCTAGCAACCTGGGGTATTCATGCGACCCGTTGTTTACTTTCGCGTAAAACAGCAACCTTGACTCGGACGTGCGGGAATAGCTATTCGAGTTTTTTCTCCGCTGTAGAGGGGGACTTAGTAACTAGAAGCATCCATGTGCCCCATGAGTGTCTTTTACGTCAAACGGTTCCCCAATACATGAGAATGGAAATCCACCCTAGGGTCATCCCGATGAAACATCCCGAGATGCGAAACCTAATGGTTAACTCGAATCATATTATTGATCATACATAAGGGAATGCTGTCCGAGGTTTATTTTTGACGATGAAACTCTTAAATTTTTGCCATTAGACTATGGGACTGGGCGAGTTAGCTTGTCTACTCTAACCCTTCGTATTGACGGTCGGTTAAATTCACGCTTGTTAATCTTTGAGCTTGATTTTGTTCATAAACGATTGATTAGCACTAAAAATGGGTTCTTTGTGGAATCAGTGTCCTTGATGTAACTCACTATTACGATACTCGTATTATTTTTTGAGATTTTCAGGGTAGTATTGATTAAGTTGAGCACTATGGATTTGCAAGATCATTCACGATACTTTTTATTTGAAAATTGATTTTTGCTTGAGGACAAGCAAAGGCTCAAGTTTGGGGGTATTTGTTAGGCGTATTTTTATACGCTTATTTATCATTATTTTATATTCATTTTGAGCCTAAATCTACATAAATGAGCTTTTAATGCACTATCTTTATATGTTTTGTAGAAAATTAGAGTCTGGAAGCTCAAACGGCGAAAAACGGGCGAAAAACAACAATTTTTTGCCAGGGGCCGCGACACAAGGAGAGTGAGCCGCGGCCCATGAAGAAAAATGCGCCCAGGTGTGGGGCGCTGAGCAGTAAGGGCCGCGGCACAGATTAAGTGAGCCGCCCACGTGGCGGTTTCTTTGAATCTTCGCGTTCTGGCGTTTTGGAGCCTATTCCCAACCTAATTCCCGGACGCGTTTTGGAGGCTAAGGAGAGCTATAAATAAACACTGAAGGTCAGAAAAACAAAAAAAAATCGATCAGAAGGAAGACATCGTAGGACATCATCAAGGAACTATTCGAAGAGATTTGTGGGCGACGACAAGACCACGGATCCCTTACGGTTTTTCTTAATTGTTCCACATCCTATTTTCTAGATCTGTTTGAGTAGGATTGTGATTGTAGTTGATTACATGACGGTTTGATTTATTTATTTTTATTTCAATTCACTCGTTATTCGTATTGAATTGGATTATTCTCACTGTTCTCAATGCTTTCAATTGTCTGGCCAATAGTTGAATTGATTTGAATGTCTTTATGGATTCGGGAGATGAAATTTAGGCATAGTTCTTGTGAGATAAATCATGATTGTCGTGAGATAGGGATATACTCATGGGAATTATGAAACCTATTTATTGTGGGAATTCATGAACTGTTTTAACTATTAATTATCTAATTCGAATAGGGATATATCGAGTTAATAATTCTTAGTATTTTCTATCGACCTTGGGAAAGGCTTTAGAATAATTTAGGAATTCCTGGCTTACAATCGATTGAATAAAAGTGAATTGAATTAAATAAATATCATTCCTGATTGTTTGAGGTGAAAATCATAATCCTACACCCTTATTATTAGTATTTTTATTATTACTATTATTATTTTCTATTTATTTTTCTGCAATTAGTTTAGTTATAAATTCTATATAATTGTTCTTCAAATAAAATTACGAGTTGACTATATTTTGGTACTTAGTGAAATCAGTCCTCGAGGGAACGATATCTTACTTATCACTTTATTACTTGTTGACACCGTGCACTTGCGGCATAGTGTGAGGGATTTCCTCACAACAACTGTCGAAACATACCCCTCGGGCGTATGAACAACCAGTCGCAAACTGTCGAACATACTCAACCATGAATGGAGGATGAACGACCAAACAATATGGCTCAAAGATGGAAGTCATAGTACGCCCGATCTGGAAATGTATCCGTGCACAAACCACCTCGGGTACCAATCAAATACACATGTGGTCTTGTACCTAATTAGCCTCACGAACTACGTCTCGTATGCACGGTTCAATGTGGAAATATCAACACATAACCATCATGTGCCCGGCTAAAAATCCTACACAATAACCAAATGGCACACAGATATGACTCCAGATATGTCACGATGCAACATGACAACTAAACTCAAAGAAACACATATCCAATAAGGATCAAAAGAATCACTGAAGTGAACAACAACAGACTTACAATGAAAAGTCGACACGACTAATCAATATTCAAAACATCAATCCTGGGATCATCTTCCCCAAATGAATGACCAACACGATCTACGATCTCAATACAACAGTCCAGGGATCAACATCCCTCAACGAATAACCGATACGAAACTCATTACACGAAACCTCAACATATACAACAACTCAACATACTAATTATCGACATGACTGAACAAATACTTAGATTACCTAAAAGCCGAGGACCATATCCATCAACATCCCCCAATGAGACGATCAACACAACCATTAATACCAACAATAGTCCTGGGATCAACATCCCTCAACGAACAACCTGTACGAATCTCAATATACGAAGCCTCAACATACAACATATACAACAACTCAACATAATAATTATCTCATAACTGAACAATACATAAATTACCTCAAAGCCGAAGACAACATCCTTTCCATGAACAACATCCCTGAACGAATACACAGTTATACAAATAATCTCAAATAAGGTACCATCCATTCAATACCAATAAACCTTTATCCCGATACTTATGTCATCACGATAACTATCCTCGATATCCGATATTCTATATCCTCAACTAAAGATAACGCACGTCTTCCCTGAACACAATTAAATCATATACCTTATGATTTATTACAACCAGAGTACGATATACAAACCATTATCCCGACAACTTACATTTCTAACAACATTGCTATACGAATTATAAATGAAATGTAAACGAAACCATTCATCAAATATTATAAACTGAACAAGTAGAAACTTGCCTCGATACCGATACCACGAAGCCGTTACCAAAATCCATTGCCTTAGTATACGAGCTCCTCAGCCCCGACCAAAATCAATCTACGAACTCTTTAGCCTCAACCGCAACACAACGGTCATAATCCACGATCAAAACATATCAACCTATTGCAATAACCGATTAACACACATTCGATAAAAATCAATAACCGACATACCCAACCAATAAACTCAACGGTTCAACAAATACGAACTCATATCCACAATACAAGCCGTAACTCGATGATCAAAAATAACAATCAATAAACCCAACGGTTCCATGATATCCCGATTAAATACAAATCCAAACAACCCGAACCAATCAAACACGAATTCAAAACCACAATACGATTCCACAATCCGAAGATCATATCGATAATCAATTTAACCAAGTCTAAGCATTACCGATTTCATATTCAATCTTAAATAAGATTACAAGTTTCCTCCTTGTATAATCATAATTAAAATCAATTACCGATTATCATCATCAATCCGGACAATCCGATCAATTCAACATTATAGAATACCATAGTCCAAAGGTTTCAAATATTTCCGTTATCCGAATTGAACACTTATTCAACACGTATGAATTCTCAAACTCAAAAGTGAATCATAACCTTATCAAATCCGGAATCATATTCGTATTCCTATACGAATATTGTACCAAGACACATAACTTAGTTTTAGATATGAATATTCCATATTCATATCTAGAACACCAACACCTCATAAACATGTTCAACAATTCATATAATCCAAGAGTTCCTTAAGAACATAACTAATTCCGAAATCATATTCAAAATCTCCAATAAGACATAATCCGATGTGTTCTAACATCTAAACAATCCTTATTCACAATTCAAGGTGTATATAATCATGTTCTTCAACATATATACTTCTCATAACATCATGACTCGCAACAAACCACCAAGAACATCGAGAATACTATGATTCCATAATCATAACAACATAATCGAATCATTTGATCACCGATTCATTAGCTTCCTTTAACGAAATTCCCATAATTACCAAGAATCATCACAACAATATTATTTCAACCATCATTCATACGAAAACGTGTAGAATTTTCCAAGTTCTACTCATTGAGACATTTCATCAAACACTTTGAAGGCATAGTCCAATTCAATCGATTATTCAAAGAAATACTCGAATTCGTTCCACAAAACTTCAAGAGTATTGAATGAAGCAAATCGGCCAAAACACCAAGAAACCTCAAGAACATCCAAAAACCAAAAGTTTAGGTGTTCTTACCTTCGATCCGGGTGGAAGATGATGTTAATCCATGATTCCTGTAATACCCTCGCCTTTACTATTGTATTTTCTGATTTAAATCGAGTATTATCGCACCATATCTGTATTTATTGTAGCAAGCATATTGATGAATTATGTTAAGTTGAAATCCTAGTCATTCATACTATTTTGATTGTTGGACGTTATTGGGAGAATCCCACTTTTACTTGTTATAGAACTTAGCGTACGTTAGCTTAGCTTTCTTTACGTACTCTATATCAGCTGAATTACGTACGTAACCTTTACTTGTTAATGTACGTAATACGGGGGATCTTTCAGTAGATCACCTTTCGGCGGGTGGGGCCGAGTGAGTAGGTGGTGGTCGGAAGTCGATCGCGACAGCCAAGTCAACGGCTATTACGTACGTAATGGCTAGATATTTACGTACGTAACGATTGGTGTATTTTAAGTCAGAAAGATCTGATGAATCGACTACGTACGTAATGTTCATAATATTACGTACGTAAGTGCTTTAACGTACGTTAACCCCTCTCTTTAGCGTACGTAGTGTTGAATCCGGGTTATAAAAATATGACTTGCCTTTCATTTTTCTGCTCGACCCATTCAACATTTCCTCTGAAAAAACGATCCCTCACCTTGCCAAATCGATTTCTATCCTTTCTATCTTGTCTTGGAGCTTCAGCACTTGGATTTTGACTTGGAGATTAAGAGATTGATGTAGGTTCTTGGAAGTGTTGGTGTTGTTCTTCATTTTGAGGCTGGTTTTTATTTAACTCATATTAAATCTATGCTTGTGTTGATGCTAGTATATCAATACTTCACATAATGTTATTTCAATCTAGTATTAAACATGATAAATTATTTGAATCATGCTAAAATTAAGTAAAGAACAACATTAGGAATGTTAGTATCACTTCTTGATGTATGATAACTTCATAATGTGGTTGTGTTGATAATAATAAGTAAAACATGATTAATAACATGATAATCGGAAGTTGATTATAGTCTCGACACTAAGAACATGTAAGGAATGAAAACCTTAATTATTAGAGGTGGGAGATACTAATCTTGTCTTGAACATTCAAGTGATTCTTGAAAGGTAACATGGAACCATATTCTTGGCCCTCTAGAACCGAAACCTTTGTGATGAATTGTTTGAAGAATTATGTTAACCCTCTGAAGATAATTTTCACAAGATGGGATGAAGTTATATTTAGAAATCCAAATATCCAATGATATGACTAGGTTTTTAATAACTTCTTCAAAAGTAAAACAATGGATTTTGATGGAATACACTCGTAACCTTCATATGTCCAAGTTAATCGATTTCGTTGATAAGTTAAAGAGGTGTTAATCACTACATTAATATGTTGATAATGTTCTTAGGAGGGTTGTAGTGAGTATGGTGATACAAATGCGGTAGAGTGAGTAGCCGAATTCCACTTCATTAATCCGTGTGTATTAAGAGACTTTAATGAAGATGATGTTCTTAGTTTACTAAAAACTTAAAGTTATGATTTCATATAGGAATCGGTTTTAATGTAATCGTTGGTAAGATAATGAAGAACGTAATTAAACACAAACTTATATCATAATCGGAAGTGCCGATGATTTGAAAAGATGTTTTCACAATGTTACATTGGTAAAATTCTGGGCTTCAAGTGTTTGAAATTAATGCTAGAATATGTGAATGAACCTAATAATCATGTTATATGATGATTCGTAATTGGAACATTAAAATGTTCAATACAATGATTGAACTATTCAAGTAAACTTACAAATATTGTTCCTACGTAATAATACCATTATCATACGAATGTGTTGTTGAATGAATTACGTTTCATTTAAGGTTGCTTGTTCACGTGAGTATTGTTAGACGAGGATACCGTTCGTTTGACCATTCAAAGAAGGATTATTCATCTACGGAATTGAGGCAAGTTATCTTGCTTGGTTATAATGATGGTTGAATTCTTCTGATTATTATGCGTTTCGTGTATATGAAATGTCCTGAGAACCTATGATTCATGATATGGTGAGGTCCTTGATCGTGTTATCATTTGTGGTGATATGATATGCCCGAGTTTACGTTCTTGTTACCGTTGGTTCTGTTGAGTTTTGTTGTCACTTCGGTGAGTTGTTCGATTCCTTGATAAAGGTGTAATTCGTTGAGTTTCGTTGTCATGTTGCATCGTGACATCTCTGGAGTCATATCTGCGTGCTGATTGGTTATGTGTAGGATTTTTAGCCGGGCACTTGATGATCATGCGTGGATGTTTCCGCATTTAGATCGTGCACACGAGACGTAGTTCGTGAGGCTAATTAGGTACATCGTCCCATGTATATTTTGGATTCTGTATATGGGGTGGACGTGTGCACAGACACATTTCCGGATCGGGCGTACTGTGACGTCCGTCTTGAGCCATATTATGTGGTCGTTCGTATATTTGGATATGTTCGACAGTTGGGACTGACTGTTTATATGCCTGCAGGGTATATTCAGTAGTCGGTTGTTCACATGCTCGGCCACTGCAGGTCCTCTCGGCCACGACTCGGCCAGCCGCCCCGTAACGTACGTAACACTTATTTCGTGGCGTACGTAATACGTACGTTCACTTGCTACAGTATTATACTCGTGTTACGTACGTAATACTCCCTGTATAACGTACGTAACCCTATCCGTTGACTCAACTGTCCACATCTGCGCCGAAAGCTACCGACACCGGGCCCAACTGTCCGATTCCTCTTGTTACGTACGTAATATATTAGCCATAACGTACGTAACACTATCAACTTAACGTACGTTAGCTCTGAAATTTAGCGTACGTAATGGCCTATATACTTAGCCAAAAATCCAATTGTTCCTGTTCGTCTCGACATACTGGATACGAACATACGGCATACTGAATACACATATACTCAACCCAAAAATATTCTCATACGATATACCTAATATCCAAATCAGTTCAACCTGATACAACAAATCCTCAATATAAATGTCAATCAAAACGTCAATTACACAAGTATACTATCTTGGTCCTCAATTTATTTTATCCATACTGTATAGATACCAAACTATACAGTATATCTCAGATAAAATAACGCGAAAAATTTATACTGAAAATCCGGGTA
Organism: Orobanche coerulescens; assembly: GCA_033398695.1. Classification (NCBI taxonomy): domain Eukaryota; kingdom Viridiplantae; phylum Streptophyta; class Magnoliopsida; order Lamiales; family Orobanchaceae; genus Orobanche; species Orobanche coerulescens. Next base: position 52,740,043 of record CM065812.1, read on the forward strand.
TTACATATAATGTGCATTGGGTGTGCAATTTGCAGCCTTAAACAAGACATTTGTTAGGACATTAGAAACCATTCTGTACGAATCTAACTGACGTTTAATATGATGTCATATGAAATTCATTTGGCAACTAAACATACACACTACTAAATACACTACTGTCAACTCAATGCTATTCCAAAAAAATACACATTCTAAACGCAATAATTCCTAAATGTGCAGCTAAAAGAACAATACATAACATTTATTTAATTTACACTGCTGTCAACTAATTCAGCTGGCATTCCATTGAAATATGAAATAAGTAAAATGTTTACAACACAAAATCACAAATAATCATCTCGGTAATTAGTGTAGCATGACCCGACACTTTCGAACACAGTTAAAGCTGTAATATCCGCAATTTTCGATTTTCGGTAAATTTTATTTTTTCGGCGGAAGTTCATTTTGACGACTCGCTCATGACCTTTTCGTCATTTTGAGAATGACTAATTCTGCACTTTTTGTCATCCGAGTTCGTTTCGGTGTCGTTTTGTTGAGTTCCGTGTCCTTAATCGACTTTTTCACGTGGGAGTTCGACTTTGTAAAGTCACCATTAATTCGTGGAAACTCCAAAAATTCTGAATCTTTGCATTATTATAGATCATCAAGTTAGATTTCCAATGGTTCAAACGGTGAGTCAATCGGAGTGCAAATGAAGGAGTTATGGTCGAAATAGCTAAGACTGCACGATGTGCCTTTTTGGTGTTGGAGTGGACTGTACCGTGTGCCGCGGCACACTTCGGCTGAGCCGCGGCACTAAGCTGAATTCTGGGCGTTTTTTTTGGCCCTGGGCGGCGGCACATGTAATATCCGCAATTTTCGATTTCCGGTAATTTATTTTTTTTCGGCGGAAGTCTGTTTTGACGACTCGCTCATGTCCGTTTCGTCATTCTGAGAATGATTAATTCTACACTTTTTGACATCCGAGTTCGTTTGTGTCGTTTCGTTGAGTTACGTGCTTTTTAGCGACTTTTCCGCACTTGAGTTCGATTCTTGCGAATCTCATCCGAAGCTGTTGTTTGAGTTTCCCAAGTCCGTTTATCCTTGTTGGACGTGTTGTGAACTTCGGTTTGGTTATTCAATCACGTATCGTGATTTTCGGGCATTTGGGCCATTTTCGTAATTTCCCAAAGTTTGGGGTAATTACCTTCCGTTATCGAATTTCGAGCCTTCGGGTGGTCGGAATCGTGTGTTCTACTAGCTCTTAGATTCGTCTTTGTGAGTACTTCGTAACCGTATCTTCGGTTCGTATTCGAGCTCGGGTTTCGGTGTCGTTTTGTTGAATTCGGGATTACTAAACGACTTTTCTAAGCATGAGTTCGACTTTGTTAGATCCCCATTAATTTTTGGTAACTCCAAAAATTATAAATCTTGCAATATTATAGAACATCGAGTTAGCTTTCCAATGGTTCAAACGGTGAGTCAATGAGTCGGACGAAAGAGTTATGGTCGTTTTAGTGGCGGTATCGTCACTGTCGGGCACCGTCCGAGCCTTTCGGCCGATAGGGTGGGCCGATAGACTCTCTGCCGGCATTTCTCTATGGCTATCGGTTGGGCCTATCGGCGATAGGCTGGCGATAGGTCTGCTGTGTTACACTATAAATGTGACGTTTTGAGCGTGATCGGCTCATTTCTTCTTTTTTCATCCGCATCGCGAGTAGCGAGAGAGAGGGTATAGAGGAGAGTTCTTCATCCGGGGTCGATTTTCATCATTCCTTTTCGGTTGTGAGGCTCGGATAATCAATCTAACGCGTGTTCTACGGATCTTAACACTTGAATCACTCAAGGTAATCTTCTAAGAACCCATTTTGGGAGATTTTGGGGATTTTGGGTATTTTGGTTGTTTTCGTCCGATTAATCCGATTTAACTTGGTATTATGATAGATTGATGATTATTGAGATGTATTACATCTTTTCCTTGTTATTCCATAGTTGGATCGTATCGATTCGTTGTTTCGTCGAGTTCTTGATCGACGCATTGAAGTGTCCTAAAATGTCATAGAGGGTTTTCGGGCGTTCTACGATTATTCTTCCTCGTATGATCGATGATTTATTGATTATATGTTGTTAGGGTCGAATTCTTGCGAAGAATTCGAGTGAACCCTACCGCTAAATCGCTTTCTTCAAGCTTTTCGATTGTGGGTGTATTCGTTGTCTTCAGGGAATCGTAGGTGTTCGAGGTGTCCCGACTAATCCGTGATTGTGGGAGTGTCGGCATCGATTATCGAGGCAAGTATCTTGCCCATACATTACGTGTTTTGTAGATATAATGGTTGTTAATCGTCGATATGTGCTAAATAAATATTCATAACCATCTTTTTCAAAAGTATCGATATATTTACCATCACGGTTACTTAAAGACGACTCGTGTGTTCCGAGAATTAATATGCTTAATTGAATATATGTATTAATGATGAGTATAAGATCGTAATACTTTTGTGTGATGTCTTTGTGTGTGATTACGTCGTCGGTAAGTTTTGAAGTTTAGTCCTTTGTTTAAGCCGTGCGTGGAGACATGTGGTTATCGATGAATTATGTGAATTTATGTAATATTGGTTGTGCCGTTCGGTGCTTTCTTGTTGATAGTATTAGTTCGGGTTATGAGTATATGTTGGATGAACTGGCCATTCTAGTAAAGTACCTCGACTATATATACCGTGATTGACCTTCGAGGCTTGTGGTTTGCAAATGTGATTTTGGAACGTGTGTGTGTGTTGTTCCTTCCACCCGGAGTGTCCGATGGGATGTCCGGGGTCGATACTAAGGGGTACGGCCACGGAAGTGGACTTGGGTGCGTGTGTGGATGAACTTCCACCCGGAGTGTCCGACGGGATGTCCGGGGTCGATACTAAAGTACGGCCGCGAAGTGGTTTCCCACCGGAGTGTCCGACGGGATGTCCGGGGTCGATACTAAGGGGTACGGCCGCGGGTTACCGATTGTGGTTTTCATCTTGAGGATGACGTTGATGTTTTCGTTAATTGTGATATTGTCAGGAGTATCACAATGCTTTGTGCTCGGGTCGAGAGACATTATATTTCGAGTCTTGGTGCTTGGCTAGAGTGGCATAGGAATAATGTGTTATGTGTAATGTGACCTTGTAAGTGAATTGAAGTGGATGATCGGGTCGTGGACCCTGTGTTTTATGACCGGAATGGTTGGGTCGTGGACCCCGTGTTTTGTTAAACGGATTTGTATTTTGAAGAATGAACTTTGGTGTGACCACTAAATGGCTTTCGAGGAATTAAGAACCTTTTAATTTCGATGTTTTCAAAACTCCCGAGAATTGGAAATGTTTTCACAATGCTTACTTGCTTCATTTCTGCTTTCAAGACTTGAACTATTTTTTTTACTAAATATATCTCGGGAAGTCTTTCGTTGTATTCTCGGAATGTGTTGTGTATGGCTCGTATTTGCACTTTATACTTGCACTAGCGAAACAGTGGAGTTTTGCTAACCCCCGAGTAATCGGGGGGTGGATATCTGTATTGTGTCAGTACATGCGGGTTTTCGGGAGCAAGACACGGGATCGGCACGAGGATGATGAAAGACGAATGATACTAATCACACGAAGGCCGATCTTTGGGTTCAGTTAGTCGGAGTCCATTGTATTGTCTTTTCCGCTGTCTTATTGTTCATTGTTGCAAGTATTTTACCCTTGTGTGGGTATGAGTCTGGATGAGTTTATGTATTTCGATTTGTAAGTCTGTGACGAAAGACCAAATCGGTCTATTGGTCCGTTATTTTGATTCGTCGGTATGTAATGTAATGTGTTGTTTTGATGTCTAGCACAGTGGATTCTCACGGAGAGGGTGCGGCGTGTAATATTCCGGTTTGATCTGGGGGTGTTACATTTATGGTATCGGAGCTTAGGTTGAGGAAACCTAGGCTGTCGGGTCAGTGGTGTCTGTTGAGTCTTTGTCTCGTCGGATTTTATCTGACTAAGTCGTGTCGCGACGCGTCGTCTGAGTTGGTTGGTCGTGATTAGTATCGTGGGCAATCATCGTCTTCGTGCGACCTGTGGCTGTAAGTCTCCCTTCCTTGTGTTGTGCCTCGTGTGACACGAGCTATATTTTTTATGATTATTTATTAAGTGACGGAGTCCTTTTATGGATTTTGATTTCTTGATACGTGACTATTTGACTCTCATATTTCTTTCATGTGAGGAGTAGTTGCTGGATTGTGCATGTTGGACTGTATTTCTTTTTCCGCTGCGTGAGTTCCTTTGTAATAGCTTTCGGTATTTTACAGACTGAATTTTATTTCGAAAATCGATTCCTTTAACCGAGTTGTTGGCCTTGACCGTTTTGACGGTAGTTGGGTGTTTTCAAATGATTTTGTGAGTTTTGATAAGTACTACCGTCATCGACCTTTTTGGGCATTCTAACCCATTGAATTATTTTTGAAAACCTTGAGTATCTTAGAAAATTGAAATTCGAGACGTACTTTTAAAGAGAATTATTTTCTTGCGGTGTTTTTCTGAAAGTTTTTCACTAAAAGAAAGGTGTCCTCATTTTAGTTCAAACGCAAGATGAATTACAGAGTCTCGAAAACGATGTTTGTTTAACTTTTTGTAAATGATACTCAAGATCAACTGGTGTTTCCAAACTGTTTTCAAAAGGTGGTTCTCGTTTTAAAACCTATCATTCCTGTTTGCGGACCGGAAATGCGTGTATGGTTTTCGAACTTTCGTTGCGGTGTCAACCCCGAATTGTGATTGAATTGGTGGCGTGAGCGTCGAGTCGTTCGCCACGCATATGTTTTGTTGGCCCTCTGTGAGAGGTGTGAACTGGTGTTTACTGTTTATCGCCTCGTGGTGATTGCGTATTGTCGCACTAGTGTGGGTTGTTAAAGCCTGGATTTTTATGCGTTATACACATGGGTGATTGTTTCATGATGTTTGTGATTGTGTGATGGCTGTCGTTCGGGATGTTGTAATCTTCGAATGATGCCGTTGTTGTTGTGATTTTTGTATGCGTTGATATGTTATGCTGAGTTGGCATCTCCGGTATGTTGTTTTGCGGTGTTTTGATCCATTGTATCGAGCATTTATATTTTCGGTATGCCGAGCCGAGGCGTTTCAATCGTGTTGTGCCGGGGCATGCACGTGTAAATTGTCTTTCTCGTCGATGACACATTTCAAGTGTGGACTCGAGGACACCGAATTTTGTGAATTGGCTACCGAGACTTTCGGAGTTCGCGCTTCAAAGACAGAGATATCGAATCGGCTTTGAGAGGCCTTTGAAGGATGTTTCGCCGGTTGCTTGTTGTGTCGTCACCTTGATTTCTTTGTTGTGAGTTGCGGGCGACCTTCTTTTATAAGAGGTCGAATGTAGTACCCGTGATGTTTTTAGACTTCTGTATTTTCTCTTTCTCCAGTCTGTCGATTCGCTCGTGATCGTAGGTACTTTATGAACTTGTTCTATATTTCGGTTTCATCGTCCGAACGAGCTGTGATCTTGTTGTGGGTCGATCTGGTTATCGATGTTACTTTTCGGGTTCAGTTCGATTCTTGTGAACCTTGTTTGGGAGTGACATCATCTGGTTCTACTAGTTCTTTTATTCGAAGTGGATCGGCTTTGGAACTCTTGTGTTTTCGACTCTGTCGACTCATTTATGTTCGTTGACATTTCTGAGCTTGTCCTGCCCTTGTTTTTGCTTATCGAACGAGTGTGGTGTTATTTCGGAATAACTCGTTGTCGTTGTGACTTTTCAATCGCTATTCCCTTTCCTGTGGATCTTCGGCAATGCATGTCTTGTAGTTCTCACCAGATCATCCTGGGAGTTGTTGTTTGAACTTTATTGTTCTTTGTGATTCGAACATGATTCTTCGATCTTTGTTGTCTCGATCGTTGTGGTTTGATCGTTTGATTGTTCGGTTTATATTGACCTCGTTCCGTGATTGGCGAACATTCAGGCTCCTTCGTAATTCCCTCCAGTTCGGGAAATTAGTTTCGTTTTCGATCTTCCAGCCCTTAGGCGGTGGGATTTCGTGTTTGTTCAGCGGTTGACTCGCATTTTGATTGATGTACCGTGGGGTTGGTCAATCATATTGATTTTCATTCGTTGTGTTTTGTGATTGTCGGATAATTGACTTGGCTATATTATCCGTTTGATGACGTTTGTCACTTGTTGGTTTTTATTATATCCCTAACGGCGACGTTGTGTTGGTCGCCGTGGAGCGTGTTTTCACGCCGTATACTCCTTTGCGTTGTTTGTAACATTTCGCCGTTGGGCGTTAGTTACGCATTCTTGTGTATCTCGTTGAGTTTTTCCTGGCGTAATATTTCTTCTCCCTACTTGTTTTAAGTTTCGGGACGAAACTTCTTTTAAGGAGGGTAGAATGTAATATCCGCAATTTTCGATTTCCGGTAATTTATTTTTTTTCGGCGGAAGTCTGTTTTGACGACTCGCTCATGTCCGTTTCGTCATTCTGAGAATGATTAATTCTACACTTTTTGACATCCGAGTTCGTTTCGGTGTCGTTTCGTTGAGTTCTGTGCTTTTTAGCGACTTTTCCGCACTTGAGTTCGATTCTTGCGAATCTCATCCGAAACTGTTGTTTCGAGTTTCCCGCAAGTCCGTTTATCCTTGTTGGACGTGTTGTGAACTTCGGTTTGGTTATTCAATCACGTATCGTGATTTTCGGGCATTTGGGCCATTTTCGTAATTTCCCAAAGTTTGGGGTAATTACCTTCCGTTATCGAATTTCGAGCCTTCGGGTGGTCGGAATCGTGTGTTCTACTAGCTCTTAGATTCGTCTTTGTGAGTACTTCGTAACCGTATCTTCGGTTCGTATTCAGGCTCGGGTTTCGGTGTCGTTTTGTTGAATTCAGGATTACTAAACGACTTTTCTAAGCATGAGTTCGACTTTGTTAGATCCCCATTAATTTTTGGTAACTCCAAAAATTATAAATCTTTGCAATATTATAGAACATCGAGTTAGCTTTCCAATGGTTCAAACGGTGAGTCAATCGGAGTCCGGACGAAAGAGTTATGGTCGTTTTAGTGGCAGACTGTCACCGTCGGCACTGGCCCAGGAGCCTTTCGGCCGATAGGGTGGGCCGATAGACTCTACTGCCGGCATTTCTCTATGGCTATCGGTTGGGCCTATCGGCCGATAGGCTGGCCGATAGGTCCTGCTGTGTTACACTATAAATGTGACGTTTTGAGCGTGATCAGCTCATTTCTTCTTTTTTTCATCTGCATCGCGAGAGTAGCGAGAGAGAGGGTATAGAGGGGGAGAGTTCTTCATCCGGGGGTCGATTTTCATCATTCCTTTTCGGTTGTGAGGCTCGGATAATCAATCTAACGCGTGTTCTACGGATCTTAACACTTGAATCACTCAAGGTAATCTTCTAAGAACCCATTTTTGGGAGATTTTGGGGATTTTGGGTATTTTGGTTGTTTTCGTCCGATTAATCCGATTTAACTTGGTATTATGATAGATTGATGATTATTGAGATGTATTACATCTTTTCCCTTGTTATTCCATAGTTGGATCGTATCGATTCGTTGTTTTCGTCGAGTTCTTGATCGACGCATTGAAGGTGTCCAGAAATGTCATAGAGGGGTTTTCGGGCGTTCTACGATTATTCTTCCTCGTATGATCGATGATTTATTGATTATATGTTTTTAGGGTCGAATTCTTGCGAAGAATTCGAGTGAACCCTACCGCTCGTCGTTTTCTTCAAGCTTTTCGATTGTGGGTGTATTCGTTGTCTTCACGGGAATCGTAGGTGTTCGAGGTGTCCCGACTAATCCGTGATTGTGGGAGTGTCCGCATCGATTATCGAGGCAAGTATCTTGCCCATACATTACGTGTTTTGTAGATATAATGGTTGTTAATCGTCGATATGTGCTAAATAAATATTCATAACCATCTTTTTCAAAAGTATCGATATATTTACCATCACGGTTACTTAAAGACGACTCGTGTGTTCCGAGAATTAATATGCTTAATTGAATATATGTATTAATGATGAGTATAAGATCGTAATACTTTTGTGTGATGTCTTTGTGTGTGATTACGTCGTCGTAAGTTTTGAAGTTTAGTCCTTTGTTTAAGCCGTACGTGGAGACATGTGGTTATATTTGAATTATGTGAATTTATGTAATATTGGTTGTGCCGTTCGGTGCTTTCTTGTTGATAGTATTAGTTCGGGTTATGAGTATATGTTGGATGAACTCGCCATTCTAGTAAAGTACCTCGACTATATATACCGTGATTGACCTTCGAGGCTTGTGGTTTGCAAATCGTGATTTTGGAACGTGTGTGTGTGTTGTTCCTTCCACCCGAGTGTCCGGATGGGATGTCCGGGGTCGATACTAAGGGGTACGGCCACGGAAGTGGACTTGGGTGCGTGTGTGGATGAACTTCCACCGGAGTGTCCGACGGATGTCCGGGGTCGATACTAAGGGGTACGGCCATGAAGTGGTTTCCCACCGAGTGTCCGACGGGATGTCCGGGGTCGATACTAAGGGTACGGCCGCGGGTTACCGGGGCCAGGTTTTCATCTTGAGGATGACGTTGATGTTTTCGTTAATTGTGATATTGTCCGAGTATCACAATGCTTTGTGCTCGGGTCGAGAGACATTATATTTCGAGTCTTGGTGCTTGGCTAGAGTGGCATAGGAATAATGTGTTATGTGTAATGTGACCTTGTAAGTGAATTGAAGTGGATGATCGGGTCGTGGACCCTGTGTTTTATGACCGGAATGGTTGGGTCGTGGACCCCGTGTTTTGTTAAACGGATTTGTATTTTGAAGAATGAACTTTGGGGCTGTGACCCTAAATGGCTTTCGAGGAATTAAGAACCTTTTTAATTTCTGATGTTTTCAAAACTCCCGAGAATTGGAAATGTTTTCACAATGCTTACTTGCTTCATTTCTGCTTTCAAGACTTGAACTATTTTTTTTACTAAATATATCTCGGGAAGTCTTTCGTTGTATTCTCGGAATGTGTTGTGTATGGCTCGTATTTGCACTTTATACTTGCACTAGCGAAACAGTGGAGTTTTGCTAACCCCCGAGTAATCGGGGGGTGGATATCTCAGATTGTGTCCGTGCACATGCAGTTTTCGGGAGCAAGACACAGGATCGGCACGAGGGATGATGAAAGACGAATGATACTAATCACACGAAGGCCGCTTTGGGTTCGATTAGTCGAGTCCATTGTATTGTCTTTTCCGCTGTCTTATTGTTCATTGTTGCAAGTATTTTACCCTTGTGTGGGTATGAGTCTGGATGAGTTTATGTATTTCGATTTGTAAGTCTGTGACGAAAGACCAAATCGGTCTATTGGTCCGTTATTTTGATTCGTCGGTATGTAATGTAATGTGTTGTTTTGATGTCTAGCCTGGTGGATTCTCACGGAGAGGGTCTGCGGCGTGTAATATTCCCGGTTTGATCTGGGGGTGTTACAGCACACTTGTCCTGTGCCGCGGCACACGGGCTTTTTCTGCACTTTTTAGCAGATTTTCGAGGAGAAACATTCATTTTCTCCTCTCTTCTTCCTCCTACCATTCTAGGCGATTCTAAGGGCGATTTTGGGCGATTTGAGTGCTCCCAAACTTGTAGAGATCATCCACCTCAAGTCTTGTTGTAGATTTTCGACCTCTACTTGAATCCTTCATCCAAATCAAGGTATTTTGGCTTGAACCCTTGTTTTTGTAGATTTGGGGATTTTCCTTTTTGATTTCGATTCCAATCCGTTTTTGATCAATTAATTGTTGTATAAACGTTGCTTTGAACTTTTTCTACGGATTGGATACTCGTATCTTTGGTTCGTTCGACCCGAGGGGTGATTTCTTTGTTCTTGAAGGGTCTTGAACATTTAATGTTCGATTAAATGTTCGAATGAGTTCCCTTCGATAGTTTGTTGGGATTTCCATTGTTTTCGGCCTTGATTCTCGTCGTAATCATGTTTTATTATTCCTTACGGAGGATTATAGGTGCTCGATGATTCCGATGTTGAATTCCGTTGGTGATTGATGATTCATATGGTGTTTTCCCGTAGTAATTTCGGTGCTATCACGTTCTAGATAGTGTTCGGGAATTTGAGGGCTACCCGGCCATATCCGTTCATTTTTCCATTGCTCGTGATATCGAGGCAAGTATCTTATCCATACAATTCTTGTTTTGTGAATATGATAATTGGTGATTGTCTTTATATGTTTGTTTGATTGTTTGAAACGAGTTTTCAAAGGATTCGGCTAGCCTTGTTAAAGGCTCACTTTCAAAACGCGTGTGTTTTGTAAATGGTGTGGGTTGTAAGTGACTACGTGAATTCTTTGGATATGTTTGGTGTTGATGTTGCGCTTGATAACGCGTGTGCATATATTATCTCATTTCGGTGCATTGTGATTTGACGTTTATGTAGTGCCTTGTGTTTGTTGCCTTTGGTGGATTGTATGAATACCCTTGTTGTGACGGGTTAATTGTGTGGATGTATTTCGCTCACCTCGGGAGGGTCCGACGGGATCACGGAGGGAGTCCAATGGTATAGCCCTGGATTCACGAGTGCGGTTGCTTATGTTTTGTGAATGTGTTTACTCACCGTGGGTTGGTTCGACGGGGCCACGACGGGAGTCCAATGGTATAGCCCTGGATTCACGAGTAAAACTTCACGAGTTGGTGTATATGATTTCGAAAACGCATTCTGCTCACCTTGGGAGGGTCCGACGGGGCCACGAAGGAAATCCAATGGTATAGCCCTGGATTCACGAGTTGGTGTTGTATTTTTGTGACCAATATTTGCGTATCTTGGGCGATAATATTGTATTGATTTTCTGTCCATCGAGGACACGTGACGTGTGTTTTAACCCTGTGGATTACTGTTGGTTTTCTATTTGCGAAAACAAAACTTTTGGGCTGTGACCCCTATTGATTTTGGAAAGATAAGGATTTGATAATCCTAAATTGTTTTCTATTAAAACTCTCGAAGGCATTTTATACTGTTTCATAAATTGTTTCCCTTTGCTTGTGGTTTTCGGTTTTGGAATGTTTTACCCAAACTTATGCCTCGGGAAGTACTTTTCGTTACGTGTGGATCTTTGAGGATTCCTGATTATTATTGTTCTTGGAACTTGTATTGTATGGCTCGTATTTGCACTTTGTTCTTGCACTAGCAAAACAGTGGAGTTTTGCTAACCCCCGGGTATTCGGGGAGTGGATGTCTGTTTTTGCATTCAGGTTTGAGAGCATAACACAGGGTCGGCACAAAGGATGATGAAAGATGAACGATACTAATCACCCGAGGATCCGTATGATGTCATTGGTTTAGTTGTATTTTATTTCCGTTGCAGTATTCTTTCCCATTGTACGGGATTGTGTTGTATTCGACCCCTGTGTGGGCATGTAATGTATTTGAGTTGTATGTAATTATTGAAAGACCAAATCGGTCTACTGGGTCATTTTAGCCTTAAAGGCGATGTTTAGATGTTTGATTTTAGTTATCAGCCTGGTAGATCCTCGAGGAGAGGGTCTACGGCGTGTAATATCCCTGAGTGGATTGGGGGTGTTACATAAATGGTATCAGAGCTTAGGTTGTGGAAACCTAAGCTGTCGGGTCAGTGGTGTTTGTTGAGTTTTGTCTCGTCGGATTTTGTCTAACTGAGTCGTGTCGCGACGCGTCGTCTGAGTTTGTTGGTCGTGATTAGTATCGTGGGGCGACCATCATCTTCGTGCGACCTGTGGATGTAAGTCTCCCTTCTTTGTGTTGTGCCTCGTGTGACAAGAGCTATTTTTATGATTATTTGTTAAGTGATGAAATCCTTCTGTGGATTTTGATTTCATGATATGTATTTAGTCGACTCTCGTATTTGGTTTATGCGAGGAGTGTTGTCGCTGCTGATGTCTTCTTACTGTTGTTTTTGCCCGTTGCCGATGATTTTCGAATCGATTTGCTCGTTTTACAAGTTCTCTTATGGAAGCTTGGTGCTTATATGCATTCGACTTGTTCACTAGCCAGTGCGGGAGGGTCCTTAGAGGCCTCGAATGGGGTCAGTGGTTTTGTTCCGAATCCTAGGTTTTGTGAAAACCGAGCATGGGTGTTATGTGGCTCTACCGGTGTGGTGGTAGCGTGATGTTGTGATAGGGATTTCTGGTTATTCAAACCGTGATGTTTTGGAACTGTGGTATTTTACCGTTTATTTTCCGTTAAAAGACATGTATTGTCTTGATTTTAAACGTTTTGATATGTGTACTAGGAGGTGTTTTAGCGTACGTCGATATGTGTGAGCTTTGGGCATTCTGGCCTATTAGATTTTTGAAAACCTTGAGTATCTTAGAAAAATAAATTTCGAGACATAATTTTGAAATGAATTATTTTCTCGTGGTACATCCAAGATGCCACAATATGTTTCAAAATTCTTCTACTTCGAGGACCAAAATGTTTTGTGATATTTGCATTGTTTTAGAAACACTTTTACTTAGACCCGAGGGTCGAATATTTTGAAAGTTTTCACTAAAATAAAAGTGTCCTCATTTTTGTTCAAACACAAGATGATTTTCAAAGTCTCGACAATGATGTTTGTTCAACTTTTTGTAAAATGATGCTCAAGATCAACTGGTGTTTCCAAACTGTTTTCAAAAGGTGGTATCCGTTTTTAAAACCCATCATTTCCTGCTTGTGGTCGGAGAAGGTGTGTATGATGTTGGTGTTGTTGTTAGGGTGTTAGCCCTTCGAATTGTGATTGAATTGGTGGTGTGAATGTTGAGTCGTTCGCCACGCATATGTTTTGTTAGCCCTCTGTGGGAGGTGTGATGACGATCTTTAATGTTGTCATTTCGTGGTGGCTTGCGTGTTATCTCACCTGTGTGAGCTATTAAAGCTTGGGTTTGTACATTTGTGTGCATGTGTGATTGTTTCATGATGTTTGTAATCATGTGCTGGTTATTGTTCGGGCCGTTAAGGTCGCCGAACGATACCGTCGTTGCTGTAGTGTTTGTGTGTGTATTACTTTACGATGGTAATCGTTGTATATGATATGTGTTATGATTCTTTGTTGTGCTGAGTTGGCATCTCCGCTATGTTGTTTTACGACGTTATGCCCCATTGTATCTAGCATTTGTATTTTCGGTATGCCGAGCCGAGACTTTTCAACCGCGATGTGCTGGGGCATGCACGTGTAAATTGTCCTTCTCGTCTTTTCAAGTGTGGACTCGAGAGACATAGGATCCAGTTTTGCGAGTTGGGTTCCGAGTCTTTCGGGGCGCGAACTTCAGTACAGATATGAGGATCGGTTCTGAGAGGCCCATGGGAGATGTTTCTGTCGTTTGCTTTTTGTGTTGTCACCTTGCTCCCGTTGTTGTGAGTTGCGGGAACGACATTTCTTTTATAAGAGGTCAAATGTAATGCCCGTATCATTTTTTTTTACTTCCGCATTTTCTCTCCCTCAAGTCTATCGACTCGCTCGTGTTCGTTGATACTTTCTGAACTTGTTTTGTATTTCGGTTTCGTCGTTCGAACGAGCTGTGATCTTGTTTTGGGCCGATCTGGTTATCGCTGTGACTTTTTTGAGTCTGGTTCGATTCTTCTGAACTTTGTTTGGAAGTAACATCTTTTGGTTCTACTAGTTCTTTTATTCGTAGTGGATCGGATTTTGAACTTTTGTATTTTCGACTCTGTCGACTCGTTTATGTTCGTTGTTGCTTTTGTTGATCGAACGAGTGCGGTATTGTTTCGGAATAACTCGTTTGTCGTTGTGATTTTTCGATTGCTATTCCCTTTCCTATGGATCTTATGTGAATGCACATCTTGTTGTTTTCACTGGATCATATATTGTCTCGAGTCGAGATGTGAACCTTGGAGTTTTTGTTTGAATTTTATTGTTCTTCGTGATTCGAACATGATTGTTCGATTTTTGTTGTATCGATCGTTGAGTTCGATCGTTTGATTGTTCGGTTTTTGTTGATCTCGTTTCGTGATTGTTGAGCGTTCAGGCTCCTTCCTAATTCCCTTAAGTTCGGGAAATTAGTCTCGTTTTCGATCTTCCAACCCTTGGGTAATGGAATTCCGTATTTGTTCAGCGTTTGGCTCGCGTTTTGATTGATGCACCATTGGGTTGGTCAATCGTATTGATTTTCGTTCGTTGTGTTTTGTGATTGTTCGGATAATTGACTTGATTGTATTATCCATTTGATGACGCTTGTCACTTGTTGGTTTTATTATATCCCTAACGGCGACGTTGTGTTGGTCGTCGGGGAGCATGTTTTCACGCCGTATATTCCTTGCGTTGCTTGTAACGTTTTTCCGATGGGCATAAGTTACGCGTTTCCTTGCGTATCTCGTTGAGTTTTTCTGGTGGGATATTGCTTCTCCCTACTTGTTTTAAGTTTCGGGACGAAACTTCTTTTAAGGAGGGTAGAATGTAATATCCGCAATTTTCAATTTTCGGTAAATTTTCTTTTTTCGGCGGAAGTTCGTTTTGACGACTCTCTCATGACCGTTTCGTCATTCCGAGAATGACTAATTCTGCACTTTTTGTCATCCGAGTTCGTTTCGGTGTCGTTTTGTTGAGTTCCGTGTCCTTAATTGACTTTTTCACGTGGGAGTTCGACTTTGTAAAGTCACCATTAATTCTTGGAAACTCCAAAAATTCTGAATCTTTGCAATATTATAGATCATCAAGTTAGATTTTCAATGGTTCAAACGGTGAGTCAATCGGAGTCCAGACGAAGGAGTTATGGTCGAAATAGATAAGACTGCATGATGTGCCTTTTTGGTGTTGGAGTGGACTGTACCGTGTGCCGCGGCACACTTCGGCTGAGCCGCGGCACTAAGCTGAATTCTGGGCGTTTTTTTTGGCCCTGGGCCGCGGCACACTTGTCCTGTGCCACGGCACACGGGCTTTTTCTGCACTTTTTAGCAGATTTTCGAGGAGAAACATTCATTTTCTCCTCTCTTCTTCCTCCTACCATTCTAGGCGATTCTAAGGGCGATTTTGGGCGATTTGAGTGCTCCCAAACTTGTAGAGATCATCCACCTCAAGTCTTGTTGTAGATTTTCGACCTCTACTTGAATCCTTCATCCAAATCAAGGTATTTTGGCTTGAACCCTTGTTTTTGTATATTTGGGGATTTTCCTTTTTGATTTCGATTCCAATCCGTTTTTGATCAATTAATTGTTGTATAAACGTTGTTTTGAACTTGTTCTACGGATTGGATACTCGTATCTTTGGTTCATTCGACCCGAGGGGTGATTTCTTTGTTCTTGAAGGGTCTTGAACATTTAATGTTCGATTAAATGTTCGAATGAGTTCCCTTCGATAGTTTGTTGGGATTTCCGTTGTTTTCGGCCTTGATTCTCGTCGTAATCATGTTTTATTATTCCTTACGGAGGATTATAGGTGCTCGATGATTCCGATGTTGAATTCCTTTGGTGATTGATGATTCATGTGGTGTTTTCCCGTAGTAATTTCGGTCCTATCGCGTTCTAGATAGTGTTCGGGAATTTGAGGGCTACCCGGCCGTATCCGTTCATTTTTCCATTGCTCGTGATATCGAGGCAAGTACCTTGTCCATACAATTCTTGTTTTGTGAATATGATAATTGGTGATTGTCTTTATATGTTTGTTTGATTGTTTGAAACGAGTTTTCAAAGGATTCGGCTAGCCTCGTTAAAGGCTCACTTTCAAAACGCGTGTGTTTTGTAAATGGTGTGGGTTGTAAGTGACTACGTGAATTCTTTGGATATGTTTGGTGTTGATGTTGCGCTTGATAACGCGTGTGCATATATTATCTCATTTCGGTGCATTGTGATTTGACGTTTATGTAGTGCCTTGTGTTTGTTGCCTTTGGTGGATTGTATGAATATCCTTGTTGTGACGTGTTAATTGTGTGGATGTATTTCGCTCACCCCGGGAGGGTCCGACGGGATCACGGAGGGAGTCCAATGGTATAGCCCTGGATTCACGAGTGCGGTTGCTTATGTTTTGTGAATGTGTTTACTCACCGTGGGTTGGTTAGACGGGGCCACGACGGGAGTCCAATGGTATAGCCCTGGATTCACGAGTAAAACTTCACGAGTTGGTGTATATGATTTCGAAAACGCATTCTGCTCACCTTGGGAGGGTCCGACGGGGCCACGAAGGGAATCCAATGGTATAACCCTGGATTCACGAGTTGGTGTTGTATTTTTGTGACCAAGATTTGCGTATCTTGGGCGATAATATTGTATTGATTTTCTGTCCGTCGAGGACACGTGACGTGTGTTTTAACCCTGTGGATTACTGTTGGTTTTCTATTTGCGAAAACAAAACCTTTGGGCTGTGACCCCTGTTGATTTTGGAAAGATAAGGATTTGATAATCCTAAATTGTTTTCTATTAAAACTCTCGAAGGCATTTTATACTGTTTCATAAATTGTTTCCCTTTAATTGTGGTCTTTCGGTTTTGGAATGTTTTACCCAAACTTATGCCTCGGGAAGTACTTTTCGTTACGTGTGGATCTTTGAGGATTCCTGATTATTATTGTTCTTGGAACTTGTATTGTATGGCTCGTATTTGCACTTTGTTCTTGCACTAGCAAAACAGTGGAGTTTTGCTAACCCCCGAGTATTCGGGGAGTGGATGTCTATTTTTGCATTCATGTTTGAGAGCATAAAACAGGGTCGGCACGAAGGATGATGAAATATGAACGATACTAATCACCCGAGGATCCGTATGATGTCATTGGTTTAGTTGTATTTTATTTCCGCTGCAGTATTCTTTCCCGTTGTACGGGATTGTGTTGTATTCGACCCCTGTGTGGGCATGTAATGTATTTGAGTTGTATGTAATTATTGAAAGACCAAATCGGTCTACTGGGTCATTTTAGCCTTAAAGGCGATGTTTAGATGTTTGATTTTAGTTATCAGCCTAGTAGATCCTCGAGGAGAGGGTCTACGGCGTGTAATATCCCTGAGTGGATTGGGGGTGTTACAAAAGCCCAAAAGCCTCGCATCCTCCTCTGCCTATTTCGTTATGAAATAATAGTCTAATACACAAAAAATATTATATGAAGTAAACGTATTTTATATTTTTCAGGAAAAAGGAAATAGCGTGAGAACAGAAATTTACAGATATGCTATACAAAAACGTCAACAAGTTTGGTAACGATCACAACCACGTCGAGAAATATTTAAGATGAACGAAAAAGTAAAATAAAAATCTTAAGCATATACAGGCAGGGATTAAGGTTGGTGGATGTCCGATCAAACAGACAGACAACAAAGTTGAGCCACTCTACTCTTTTTGCTTTCAAGGTTCGTCCGCGAGAGGATGTATTGATGTGTGCGTCAGGGTTAGGATGATCTGAAATGAAAAAGATGCTGTAATATATATGTAGGGAATGCAAACAAGCAGAACATGTTAATAAGAAATTACCTTTAGTTGTTGGTGGGAGTGTTTTTGTCTCGTTTTTGGGCGGTGTGGAGGTTTTGAAGGTATCTGTGGAAGAAAATGAAATCATGTTTAACATTCTTTGAAACCAAAAATATACAGAGATAACTTTCAACGAGAAATTTGTAATGAGGTTACATGTTTCATGAATCGAGAGACTGGCTATGTGCGACAATGAAAAAAATGTAGGATTGTATGGATCACAAAACTTTACTGATAACTAATCAGTAAAAGAATATCAATAATATGAATCAGATCTCATTATATAGAACGAGAATATTTTCAGCGAGAAATTTGAACAAACACGTGCTAGTACGACGGAAATGTAAAACTGTCAAACCAAAGTTATATCAATAATCTTAATCAGTAAAACACGTGCTTGAGAAGACTTATAAAAAAAGATTTTGACATTAGTGCGAGCACTTGACTTGAATATTTGATCAATTTGAACCTCAATATGAAACCAATACTCTAAAAAAGTTTCAAAACAAAAATCATCATTTAATTAAGCAATCCAGACGTGCAAAGATGCAACGGAACACTGCGCTCCTTACTAAAATGTGAGCAGAATACAAAGGTCAACGATGAATACATTGGCTCTGCCGAATAACCGATTTTATTCAAACATTATTACCAAATAGCTCAGCCGTATAACTGATTTCAGTCAGGTTGAATGATGAATACAATATTTCATATGGCCGATAAGATATAGGACTGTTATCCCCAAAATAGTGCAGCGAAGCTAAAAATATGGACATTGCTGCGAGCACTTTACTCGAACATTTTTAATAAAGTGAGTATTAATATATGGAACACGGCTCATATGAACAAACATAGGCTATACGCCTGGCATTGTTATGTAGGGACTACGAATGCGATAATAGATAAAGAGGCAGATGTGGCTACAGTCTTGGAGAAAACGTGGACATTAGGGATACCTGTAGAGGATGAGGTGATTGTTCCCGTGTCGTAGACAGCCGGAGAATGTATTGGCTAACATTCCAGGGCCTGCATGGTATGTGACATTGTAGTTGTGCCATCCTGTTTGTTAAATACCTTCGACTGAATTTTTACTTTCAATTGGACCTGAGCCAATTTTGAGTCAATGGAGTCTAATATTAAAGCTCCGTCCTGCAGGTTAACATTGTCTGGAGTGAGATAAAATGTACTCTAAACAGTTTAGTTGGGAGCAGTAAGAATACTATTAAGAGGAGTTATTTACACTGAAATACTTTTCGAGAAAGTGATTTGCTGACATTTGCATGATTTCTTCGCCTTCCTTGCCAAAAACAGTAACCTCTGTTTCGCCGGAATCATCATATACTAAGAGAGAGAACCTGAATCTGTTGATACACGGAAAATATAATGTAGTAATTGAGTAAATAGTGTCAGTGTGAAGTAGAATGAGATTGTGTAATGTGTTGAACCTTGGAATGGCAGTCCTCTTTTGTTTACAAGAGTGGCAGTCGAACAGAGAACCGTACTCGACAGTTGTTAAGCGGTGACATTTTTCACAGCAAGGGTAGATAAAATGCTGGCGTCTGCGGGATAGTTTACCTCGGACGAACAGAGTGGTTTTCTCTGCTTGTAAGATAATTGAATTTTCGTAAACGTAGTAATGGGCGAGGAAAATATTAGAGATAGGGAAGTCGGAAGTTTTTACCTGTTTGATTGCAAGAAGTGCCTGAACATATATGATTGCCTGAGAATCTATACCAAAATTGGTCTGTGCTCTCTTGAAAATATCGCCTTGGTGTTGAATTTCATCGATCTTCTGTTTATATATTGAATACCTGTCAAAACATATGTTGTTATAATAAATGTATATAGCAATATAGGTACTTGGAAATATGTACTGCCCATTTCTGAAGTTCTTGGACACGGCTGATTTTGGAGTTCACGAGGACAAGAGATGCAGATGTGGAGCTAAGTGAGATATCTGAAAGTAAGTGAAAGAGAGAATGGAATAGTATAAAATATAAACGTGAAATAATAGTTTTGTTATATGTGATGATATTCAGTGAGCAGAGATCAAGGGACAGCGATATTACTGTGGTAATCCGTGACATTGAAGTTTAGAGCTGCTATAACATGCGTGTCCTTCATAGAATCGAGTAGCTTGTAACCATCATCTGTTGTAGCGTCATTCCAGAAAGTAATAATGAAGGGTTTCAACCTGCAGGAAGGAGCTAAAGAAGTAATATTTTTGAGTATTTTGGTTTGTATGTGATTCATGAAATAGTGCAACAATTTCATACAATTCATCTACTGCTGCATATTCTCGGAGCGTGTTTTGTTTTCCTCTTGAGGACACCATCCTTGGAGGGTGGCTATCAAATATAATGGCGACAGTACCTGCAATAGAGGTATAGAATAAGAAGCAATAAACACTGCATGTTCATTAAAAAATAGAACAAGAAAGATAGCGAGCAAGTAATATTTTATACAGCAGCCGAAAATAAACAACGTGCACAAAGCTGACTAAGTTGTAAATCTTATCGAGAACATGCGTGAGAAGGAACAATCCCAGACAACAGTAGAGAGGAAAGGCAACTTTAAACAACTTTAATCAAAAAGCACAGCAATAAAAATTATTCAGATAAGTAGAAACGGGCTTCTTACATCTACGTAGACCAAGGTCAGGTTTTTAGCCGATAAACCTAAACATATAACATTATTGCAATGGGCGATTTACATATGACTACCTTTTTAGATGGTCTAATTACAGTTTGGTCCCTATTGTTCCAGATATTATAATAAAGGATAAACTTTGCATTGTCCAGAAACTATATTTACAACGAAGGACAAAAGTCAAATTTTCAGATGATGTCACTAGAGAGAGAGTACTGATATTCCAAATTTGCCCTTTTATTTTTCCTTTTCTTGTTCACCCATTTTTTTCGCCTCACGTGGGTGGCACATGCTGGACCTCATTGTAATATATATAACACTTTTGGACTTCAGTATAATAATTTTCAAGCTTTCTAGAAAAAAATATTTTTTCCAAAAAAGAAAGTATTTTCTGGAAAAAATATTATTTTTCGAAAAAAAAAATTTATTTTCTGGGAAAAAAATTATCTTCTCGAAAAAAATATTATTTTATGCAATTTTTATTTTTTTTCGAAAAATTAAAAAATATTTTCTGGAGAAAAAGTTAATTTTTGGCAAAATAATATTTTTTCGAAATAAAATTATTTTCTGAAAAAAAAATTATTTTCTGGAAGAAATATTATTTTTTAAAAAAAATAAAACAATTTTCTGGAAAAAAAATAAAAAAAATATTTTTTCGAAAAAATTAAAAAAATATTTTCTGGAAAAAATATTATTTTTCCGAAAAAATAAAATTATTTTCTGGAAAAAAACAAAAAAAAAATCGAAAAAATTAAAAAAATATTTTCTGGAGGAAAAAATATTTTTTGGCAAAATAATATTTTTGCGAAATAAAATTATTTTCTTGAAAAAATATTATATTTTCGAACAAATAAAATTATTTTGTGGAAAAAAAATTAAATAAAATATTTTTGCGAAAAAAATATATTTTTTGGAAAAAAATTATATTTCGAAAAAAAAATAATTTTCTGAAAAAAGAATATTTTTTAAAAGAAATATATTAGCCAAGCACTTTAATAATTTATAAGCTATTTGTTTAATATGAAATGTATTTTAAAAGAAATATTTTATTCAAGTAAATAGAGGGGCATTTTCGTCTTTCTAATAGAAGTCAACACCAATTCAGGTTTTTGTCCTTCATTGTAATTTATGAAACAATAGGGACTAAAGTGTAAAGAGGCCATCTAATAGGGTAGTTGGCTGTAATTTTCCCTTATTGCAATAGCTGTTTTGAAAAAGGGTAGGAAGCTAAGTTTAAAAAGTGCTACGTATTTTGAACCTAAATTGTGAAGGTAAATAAGAACGAACAGAACATAAAACGAATGACATCACCTAAACAGTCAAGCAACAAGCAAGATTGAAGTACGTACTGAGAAATGAATGAATCTGATAAGAACAGGGAGATTTTTGTGAGAACTGACTTATTAATTTTCTTGTGCGTATAAAATCTCGAAATTTGTCGTATTGTACGAAATTGGGAGAGAGTTCGGACGAGATGGACAAATCTTCCTCAACTGCTAGGATAGTTGTCCGCGCACCAATTATCTATTGATATTTGTTATTGGTCAAAGGATTTTCGAAACCCGGTTTTACTGACCGCACTATTGCATTTGATATAAGGTAGGTCCGATGAGGATGCAAGCTATTTTTGAGCAGGTCAATGTGTAACACCCCGAGATATTCAGAGTATATTACAGCGCCGTGGACCCCCACATGGGAACCACCAGGCTACAAACAAGAAAACTCCACTCGACTAACCATCCCGGTTAGCGAGGACACACGATTAATTATAAGAAATAAAAATTTACTTGAGCAACCGGCGAAATGATCATCAACCAACAATGTAACAATTTAAAAGTAGTACATCACGGGTCCGAATTTGAAAAGCCTAAGTACTCATGATCTGAGTACAAATATCGATTTATAAATATAGAAAACAACCGAACGCAGTGGGACGAAAGAAATAGAAAGACCCAAATGCACATGTCAACGACCCTGGCCAACATCCTCGTCTCGTCCAGGTGCCCGCTCGTCCGGATAATCATAACCTGAAATCCATAACAAGAATTTCCCCAAAACGGGTCCCCAGAGGGGTTAGCAATTACGCTAGTACAAGTAATCAAGGAAAACCAATCGCTTACACATTTCATAGTACATGCACCAATATCATTTCGAAAACCAAAACAAGACATGTCTTTTTCCTGAAATTAACAGTCACAATTAATTTGCCTAGGACCGGGACGAAGCCACGAATCCCACTCGAGGCCTCTAAGGACCCTCCCGAGCCGGCCATATTCATAAAACAAGTCAAGCACCACACGTCACCTAGGACCGGACGAAGCCACGAATCCCACTCGAGGCCTCTAAGGACCCTCCCGAGCTAGCGAATCAAACTCATGAATCTAGGGGAAGCCATAGATTCCCTCCGTGATCCCGTCGGACCCTCCCGAGGTGAGCAAATCACACACAATATACATTACCATTTCACGTTAAGCATAAAGGTTTCCAAAATACTTGCCTTGAATTATTGTGACGCAACGAACGGAAAGGAAAGTCACCGACGAACGCTAGGAACCAATGAAATCGAACCTAACGATTCGAAGAATACAATCACAACCATTTCTAAATGAATATGGAATTGGAATACACCCGGAAACCCGCCTACGATTCATGTATATTCGTATATAAACAACAACGAGGGCGGGCCACAACCAAACCCTCTCGATTCCATAAAAATCACGAAATATACCATGAATCCGTAGGGAAACTAAGAATACCAACAAGATTAATCATATTCATCATGAATTAATCAACAAAATGGAACGAATCGGACAAAAACACGAAAACCCCCAATTTTACCAAAAGTAGGGTTCTAAGGATCTAACCTTGATTCATTTGGA
The DNA here is from genome assembly GCA_033398695.1 of Orobanche coerulescens. Classification (NCBI taxonomy): domain Eukaryota; kingdom Viridiplantae; phylum Streptophyta; class Magnoliopsida; order Lamiales; family Orobanchaceae; genus Orobanche; species Orobanche coerulescens. The sequence goes on from CM065812.1 coordinate 52,762,971, forward strand.
TCAAGGGATGATATCGGACGGATTATTGATGATATAACCTCTAGAACTCCATGGATATGTTGTTAAACAACATGGCTTCAAGCTTAGAACACGCCCGGTGCGGAAGAGGAGAGGAAGAAGGTGAAAATGGCAAGAAAAGCGTCTGCGGGGCCTTATATATGGGTTGATCGCCTGCCGGACACGGCCCGTGCGGTCGGCACGGTCGTGTTACGCGATTGGCCGACAGGACTCGACCGTGTCCCGCTGACACGGCCGCGCGCGTAGGGCCCTCCGACAATGACTTCGTCCGACAATGACTTCGGCACGACTCGGCCGTGTCCGGGACACGGTCGGGCGTGTCCGGCAATCGCTCGCTTATCCGGAAGAGATGCAGCACGGGCCGTGTCGGATGACACGGCGAAGTTCGGTCGGCAGAAACCTTGCATTTCGGACGAGTACAGCGCAGGCCGTGTCGGCCGACACGGTCGGGTCGGTCGGCGGTGATCGGCGTAAATTGAAACGACCATAACTCTCTCGTCCGACTCGATTGACTCACCGTTTGAACCATTGGAAAGCTAACTCGATTTTCTATAATATTGCAAAGATTTAGAATTTTTGGAGTCACCAAAAATTAATGGTGATCTAACAAAGTCGAACTCATATGAGGAAAGTTGAAACAATGAACAATAACGAGAGTACAGTTCACAGTTGACAGAAGGACATCTTGAAAGATACGAGGGTCACTATGGCCGAGAAATATACCAAAAATGAAAATACAAGGGAAATAAAAATACCTGATATTACATTCTACCCCTCTAAAAATAAGTTTCGTCCCGAAACTTAAGAAACAAACAACTCAGGGTACCTAGCACGCATGCTATCCTCGGTTTCCCAAGTTGCCTCCTCGACACCGTGTCTCGACCACCACTTTGACCAAAGGGATGGTCTTATGCCTCGATCGTTTCTCACGATGCTCCAAAATCTTCAAAGGGCGCTCCTCGAAAGTAATATCTTGAGAATATCAATCTCGCCATAATCGATGACGTGACTAGGATCCTAACATATTTCCTCGGTGGGAAACATGAAAACGCTATGAACATGACTCAAGGCCGGAGGTAACGCCAAACGGTATGCTAACCCACCGACTCGCTCGAGAATCTCGAAGGGTCCAATAAATCTCGGACTCGGCTTCCCCTTCTTCCCGAAACGGAAAACTCCTCTCGTTGGCGACACCTTGACAAGACGTGGTCTCCCACCTCGAATTCTAAAGGTCGACGACGGACATCGGCATATGACTTCGCCGACTCCGGGCCGTCAACATCCGTTCTCGAATTAATTCTATCTTCCGCCTCGTCTCTAAAAGCGACATCCGGCTCGGTCCCGACTAAATCGGACGCCTCATTCCAACAAATCGGCGATCGACATCGTCGCCATAAAGTGCCTCATATGGTGCCATCCGAATCGACGCGTGCCAACTATTGTTGTACGTGAATTCGATCAATGGCAAATGCTCCTCCCGATCGCTACTCGATCGAGGGCACAAGCACGCAACATGTCCTCGAATGTCCTGGATAGTGCGTTCACCGTCCATCCGATCGGGATGAAAAGAGGTACTCAAATGCAAGCGGGTACCTAACGCCTTATGCATCGCCTGCCAAAAGTGCGATACAAAACGGCCATCACGATCCGAAAAAATAGACTTCGGAGTACCGTGAAGTCTCACGATCTGCGCGATAAACACACGAGCCAATTTCTCCGGGCCCCAAGTGTCCTTGATGCCCAGAAAATGTGCCGACTTGGTCAGACGATCAACAATCACCCAAACCATATTCATGCCCGATCTCGATCTCGGCAAACTCGTAATGAAATCCATCGATATATCTTCCCATTTCCATTCCGGAACGGGAAGTGACTGCAATAACCCAGCCGGTCGCTGATGCTCGATTTTGACCTGCTGACAAGTCAAACATCTCGCTACAAACTGTGCGACCTCCTCCTTCATATCATTCCACCAGAAGTTCCTCCTCAGGTCCTTGTACATCTTACTCGAACCAGGATGAACGGAATAGGGTGTGGAATGGGCCTCACGCAAAATACTCTGTCGCAACTCTGGATCGCTCGGTACACAAAGCCGACTGAATCTCAAAACACTATCCTCGTGAATCACAAACCGGGAGACTTTCCTTTATGAACGTTCGCTCGGATTTGAGTAATCATCGGATCCTCGATTGCTTGATTTAATTTCATCGATCAAAGACAGCGAAATTTCTAAGGTACAAAGTTGCCCACAGATCCAGCGGCAAAACCTCAACATCTAACTCGATCAAAGCCCGCCGAAGCTCGGGTCGGGCGTAAGGACCTCAAGCGTTTGCAACGCAATCGGTTTCGACTCAAGGCGTCGGCCACGACATTCGCCTTACCCGGATGATAAAGGATTTCGAGGTCATAATCCTTAATCAACTCTAACCACCTCCTCTGCCTCATATTCAACTCTCGCTGAGTAAATATGTACTTCAGACTTTTATGATCGGTAAAAATCTGACATGCAGAGCCGAAAAGATAGTGACGCCAAATCTTGAGTGCAAAGACAACCGCCGCTAACTCCAAATCGTGAGTAGGGTAGTTAAGCTCATACGGCCTCAACTGTCTCGACGCATAGGCAATGGTCTTGCCGTGCTGCATCAATACGCACCCAAGACCCTGACCCGAAGCATCGCTAAAAACGGCGAAACCCTCGTTGCCACATGGCAATGCCAAAACCGGGGCTGAAGTCAAACGCTTCTTCAGCTCCTCAAAACTCGACTGCCTCTCATCGGTCCAGACGAACTTCTCGGATTTCTGGAGCAACTGTGTAAGTGGTCGAGCTAGTTTTGAGAAACCCTCGACGAACCTACGGTAGTAGCCAGCCAAACCCAAGAAACTACGGACCTCCTTCACATTTGTGGGCGATGCCCAATCCAACACTGCCTCAATTTTCTGCGGATCCACTCGAACTCCCTCGGCTGAAATCACGTGGCCCAAAAACATCACTTCTTTCAGCCAGAACTCACATTTCGAGAACTTCGCATAGAGTTGCTCGGTCCTCAAAATGTCTAACACTACCCGCAAATGATGGGCATGCTCTTCCTCATTCCTCGAATAAATAAGAATATCGTCAATGAAGACGACGACACACTTATCCAAATACTCGATAAAGACTTTGTTCATCAGTTGCATGAACACCGCCGGCGCGTTAGTTAACCCGAAAGGCATAACTACAAACTCATAATGTCCGTATCTCGTCCGAAAAGCTGTTTTCGGCACGTCGGACTCCCTCACCCGGAGCTGATAGTACCCCGATCTCAAATCAATCTTTGAGAATACCGCCGCTCCCTGCAACTGATCGAACAAGTCGTCAATCCTCGGCAAAGGATACTTGTTCTTGATGGTCACCTTGTTCAGTTCACGATAGTCGATACACAAACGTAGTGAACCATCCTTCTTACGCACAAACAAGACCGGTGCGCCCCAAGGCGAGGCGCTCGGTCGAACATACCCGACTCAAGAAGTTCACTCAATCGTTTCTTCAACTCGACATCTCGAAGGTGCCATGCGATACGGCGCCTTGAAATCGGAGCCGCACCCGGCTCTAACTCTATAGCAAACTCAACCTCACGATCCGTGGCAATCCGGCAACTCGTCAGAAATACATCGAAACTCACTAACGACCGGAATCGATGAAAGATCGACTCCACCATTCTCCGCCTTCAAGGCGTAGCACCAATAACAGTACACCCTTTTCGCAGAGTTTCACCGCCTTCAAGGCGTTAATAACAAACTTGTTTCTCTTTCGCCCGCGAAAGAGTGTTCGATCGTCCTCGGCCAACATGATAATGATCCTCGTGCGGTAGTTCATGATTGCACCATGCCGTTCGAGCCAATCATTCCCGAGAATTAAATCCTCGCCTTCGATACACACAACAATAAGATTAGAGAGCCAAGCCCTCTCACAAATAATCACAGAACAGTCCCGGACTTCTCGATCACCGACAATTCTATCACCGCTAGGAAGTTTAACGATGAAAGGCTCGCAAGATGACAAGCAGTCGAGACTCAAACGGCGTACACACTCTAGAGAAATGAATGAATGCGTAGCACCCGAATCAAAAAGTACACTGACAGGATGGGAATGGATATGAACGGTACCTGTCGCCACAGTAGCTGCTGGATCATCGGTCCTCCTCATCTCGTAGATACGCGGCTGGGCAGAGCCGACACTGGATGCTCCTCCCCTAGCGGGCTGACCCCGACCCCTACCTCGGCCGGCACTCGGTGGAGGCGGCGGAGCAAATGAGCCCTGGTTCACGCTCGGCTCCATAGGTGCTGGGTGAGAAGAACGGCACCGCGAACCTGGCTATCTGAGCTTCTCGCAAAAAGAAGCTTTGTGGCCCGACTGACCACAAGTATGACAAGTCAAAGGTGGACGAAGACAATCCCGGTTCACGTGGCCTGGCTTGCCACAGTTAAAGCATCTGGGGTCCCGGACGACGGTTCCGGAGGCACTCTGAAAGCTCCCAGAAAAACGAGCCGAACCGCCCGTAGAAATATTTGCAGCCTGAGATTTCTGCTGGCCTCCACTCTTGGGACCAGAAAAATTTCCGACCGACTTCTGCTTCTTGCTCTCGCGAGCCAAATCGCTAGCGGTCACCGACATATCATAAGCAAGAGCTCGACTCTGATAATCCTTCAAGGTAGTACAGACGAGCCCCGACATATAGTCCCGAATGGACAGTTTCATTCTCCTGGAAAAATGAAAAATCTTGTCGCTCTCTTCAACAACTTGGGTCTTCACATAACCCAACTCCTTATTAAAATCGGCAATAGCTTGGGATACGGGATATCCGTGGTTGAGCATCAAAGAAAGCATGCACTCGAGCCTGTCTGACCGGCCATGGACAATACTCGGTCTCCATCAACTCCTGAAACTCGGCCCACGAAGCAACATGATCTTTGGGACCAACGGCCTCCCACCAATCTGTAGCATCTCCCGTGAGAAAGTATTGAGCAATAGGGACCTTACGGTCCTCGGGCGATTGGTAGCAGTGAATACTTTAGATATTTCCTTGATCCACCCTTCCCGGCCCGATCGGGTCCGAAGCTCCCGAAACCGGGAGGATGCATCTTGATGACATCCTCAAGCCAACGCTCCGTTCGCCCGATTAGCATGGGCACGATCGGTGTTCAGACCACTTGAGCTATAGCCGCCATCTGGTTAACCATTTCTTTGCCTGCGGCCGCAATACCAAGATCGGCGCGCTCCGAGAAGAAGCATGGCGTGACGGTCACCGTGCTGCCGGCTCCCGAAGAATGCGACGTGGCCGCCCCACCGCTGCCCCACGTCCTCGGCGCGTCCACGACCACGACCACGACCACGGTTTCCTCCGGCATCCATGCGAAGTTGAGAGATAACGAAGTATATCGATGATGAGTAAGGAGGAAAAGCAACTACGATCCAAAAGTGGAAATACAATGCAAGAAACAAAAGATTCGAATAAGAAAACTTACGAGCACCGGAAATCTTGGGATCTTTGCGGTGTGACAATGTGCAAAACAAATACGACTAGACCCAAATAACCAACAAGCCTAGGTATCCATAAACCTAGAGCTCTGATACCATTTCTGTAACACCCCGAGATATTCAGAGTATATTACAGCGCCGTGGACCCCCACATGGGAACCACCAGGCTACAAACAAGAAAACTCCACTCGACTAACCATCCCGGTTAGCGAGGACACACGATTAATTATAAGAAATAAAAATTTCGCCCGGAGCAACCGGCGAAATGATCATCAACCAACAATGTAACAATTTAAAAGTAGTACATCACGGGGTCTGAATTTGAAAAGCCTAAGTACTCGCGAGTACAGTCTATCAGTTTATAAATATAGAAAACAACCAGAACGCAGTGGACGAAAGAAATAGAAAGACCCAAATGCACATGTCAACGACCCTGGCCAACATCCTCGTACTGTCCAGGTGCCCGCTCGTCCGGATAATCATAACCTGAAATCCATAACAAGAATTTCCCCAAAACGGGTCCCCAGAGGGGTTAGCAATTACGCTAGTACAAGTAATCAAGGAAAACCAATCGCTTACACATTTCATAGTACATGCACCAATATCATTTCGAAAACCAAAACAAGACATGTCTTTTTCCGGAAATAAACAGTCACAATTAATTTGCCTAGGACCGGGACGAAGCCACGAATCCCACTCGAGGCCTCTAAGGACCCTCCCGAGCTGGCCATATTCATAAAACAAGTCAAGCACCACACGTCACCTAGGACCGGGACGAAGCCACGAATCCCACTCGAGGCCTCTAAGGACCCTCCCGAGCTGGCTAACGAATCAAACTCATGAATCTAGGACGAAGCCATAGATTCCCTCCGTGATCCCGTCGGACCCTCCCGAGGTGAGCAAATCACACACAATATACATTACCATTTCACGTTAAGCATAAAGGTTTCCGAAAATACTTGCCTTGAATTATTGACGCAACGAACGGAAAGGAAAGTCACCGACGAACGCTAGGAACCAATGAAATCGAACCTAACGATTCGAAGAATACAATCACAACCATTTCTAAATGAATATGGAATTGGAATACACCCGGAAACCCGCCTACGATTCATGTATATTCGTATATAAACAACAACGAGGGCGGGCCACAACCAAACCCTCTCGATTCCGTAAAAATCACGAAATATACCATGAATCCGTAGGGAAACTAAGAATACCAACAAGATTAATCATATTCATCATGAATTAATCAACAAAATGGAACGAATCGGACAAAACACGAAAACCCCCAATTTTACCAAAAGTAGGGTTCTAAGGATCTAACCTTGATTATTTGGATCAAGGGATGATATCGGACGGATTATTGATGATATAACCTCTAGAACTCCATGGATATGTTGTTAAACAACATGGCTTCAAGCTTAGAACACGCCCGGTGCGGAAGAGGAGAGGAAGAAGGTGAAAAATGGCAAGAAAAAGCGTCTGCGGGGCCTTATATATGGGTTGATCGCCTGCCGGACACGGCCGTGCGGTCGGCACGGTCGTGTTACCTGATTGGTCGACAGGACTCGACCGTGTCTGCTTGACACGGTCGCGGCGCGTAGGGCCCTCCGACAGCTGACTCGTCGACAGCGACTTCGGCGCGACTCGGCCGTGTCACGGGACACGGTCGGGCGTGCCCGGCGATCGCTCCAGCTTATCCGGAAGATGCAGCGCAGGCCGTGTCGGATGACACGGCCGAGTTCGGTCGGCGAAACCTTTGCATTTCCGGACGAGTGCACGCAGGCCGTGTCGGCCGACACGGTCGGTCCGGTCGGCGGTGATCGGCGTAAATTGAAACGACCATAACTCTCTCGTCCGGACTCCGATTGACTCACCGTTTGAACCATTGGAAAGCTAACTCGATTTTCTATAATATTGCAAAGATTTAGAATTTTTGGAGTCACCAAAAATTAATGGTGATCTAACAAAGTCGAACTCATATGAGGAAAGTTGAAACAATGAACAATAACGAGAGTACAGTTCACAGTTGACAGGAAGGACATACTGAAAGATACACGAGGGTCACTATGACCGAGAAATATACCAAAAATGAAAATACAAGGGAAATAAAAATACTGGATATTACACAATGTCCCCTCGATATAACATTCCTTCGACCTTATTTCCCTGAGTCATGTGGGATGAAGAGATGTGGAAAATACTAATAACAATGAGATGTAATCGTAGTTGTAGGGAGGTGTTTACCTTGTCATCTGCCAGGAGCAACTTCTGAAATTTTATAGCAGCGGGATGCACCGATGTTCGAGGCTCTGTTTTGTTGAGGACAGAATTCTTGGCAGTCCAGTTCTTATATCTGGAGTTATTGCGTCAAGTGGAAATATCTTCGGCTCCATTTGCTGACTATATTATGCCATGAAAATGTGGAATAATAAGAGTTTACAATGAACTTGATAAGTTGGTGTTTAACAAGCGAAACTGAAAAATATATTGAAGGCGATGTTGGCAGAAACAGGCAAAAAAATAGGGGTTGGGATATTTTGTACATACATATGTAAGAAATAAAGAAAGGGCAGAACGAGAGTGCAAAGGTTTTGATATTATGGATATGTTAAAGCGATATACAAATATTGAGGCATACATGATGTCGAAACAGGCAGAAAAATACTATCAATTGAAGCGAATAAGAAGTACGAAAAAGAAGCGTGGCAGCAGCAACAAATGAGGGCGAAGTCTGTAGAAAGAACGGTGGAAATGGCACACGAGCGAGGTCGTTGATGTAATGGTTGAGGGCATAACCAAAAAAGTGCTGATCTATATTCAAAGATCATTAATTGTCAAGATATAGTTTTATGTAGGAAAAAATATATATAACAATAAAACTATAAAAAAATGTGGAGAGCTAACTGGGAAAATAAATTAGGCATTCGTACTGAACATGCACCTGATAGGAGCAGCAAAAAATGAACACAAACCTGAAGCAAAAAGAAATTAATAATTAGCATAGACATTTACAGAGGTATATTATGAGAGACATAAAGCGTTAGGGACAGAGAACATTATAGCTCAACATTCCAGTGTGATTGAAGCAGTCACAGTGTGTGTATATAATAAGTATAAGAGAGAACACACAGATCCAAACTGTTAACATTGAGTGGAGCACATATTTCTATTTACAAACAGAGATGCGCATACATGCAGATATGTATAATACACATATACAGAATACATGCCTGATTTTTCTATTTTTTGTTTGGAGTCAGTAGTAGTTCCTCACAAATGGTAGGGAACACATAACACATGAACGTACATAACACATACAGACAATGAATGACAGAAAGTCATTGAAATAGATAAATATTAAAAGCATATCAGATAACTAAATAACATGAATTTTGTTTCGAATGAGAAAGGGGCAAATGTATATTTATTATTGGTGTCTACCGAATGACTATGCAAATGATATGAGAATCACAGAACTGCAACAGCAATAATTTCTCTATACACAATGTTTTTTGTTAGATTCTTTGAGATAGCATGAATTGAAGGTGGGCGAATTAATATTCAAATATCTCCTGCCTTCCTGGCTCGAGAGAGAGCAACGTAAAGCTATCCGTGAGAGAAGATTGGTTCAGGTAGATAAAGGCCGACCTTGTTCAATGTTTGGCCCTGTGATTTATTAATGGTCATCGCAAAACAGAGACAAATAGGAAACTGATGCCTTTTAAATGGGATGGGGCATTTTTGCTTGTATGAGGTCTCTAAAGGTATACGTGGTATAAATACAAAATCTCCAGTATGTTGACTGATACGATTTCAGCACCCAAAATATTTCGATCCAGGCGATGACGGATAAGGCGGGTACCATTGCAAAGTCGTTCAGAAGGGTTAATATTATGTAGAAGCATTATAGGGGAATTGAGTTTAAGTCGAAGTAAATGAGAAGGTAGGCCTGGAGTGTTGACGGAGTTCAAATAATCTTGATAATATGCTTGGTGGAGAGGGTGAGATGTTAGATCCGTGCTATAATAACCCACACTGCAACCTGGGTATCTATCAATTAAGGCATTATTGATTTCATGCACGCAATCATTCTTTGGGGTCAGAATAGCACGTTCAATGACTGAATGAGGATTCTCTATGTGTGCATCAAAATATGGGAAGATTTCTGAGAGCAGCGCGTCGAGAGGATTGTCGTCTGCCTTGTAAGGGAGACACATTTTTGAAGGTAGTGTAATATTCCCATTATGAATATAAGGTTGAGTGTCGTTACCAACTTTAAGTAATAAATCTCTGAAATCAATGTCGTCTTTTGCCCGCATATTCTGGACTAAATGAATTTTGCGCAGACACTGCCATAAGTGAGAATTAATCAGACAAGTATCGACTGCATCCAAACGAGCGCCCATAGGAACTATAGGGACGGTCTGTCTAAAATCACCGCCGAAGACAATGGTCTTGCCGCCGAAAGGCACATCATTCTCCATAAGATCACGCAGCAAAGTGTCGACTACCTCGGTACTCTTCAGGTGTGCCATGGACGCCTCATCCCAAATAATAAGTTTAGCGGCAATCAAGACGCGAGCATGCACACTTTGTTTGCTAATGGTGCAAATCTCATCCTCTACAATTATAGGAAGTTTGAATCGTGAGTGAGCTGTACGGCCACCAGGGAGGAGAGATACAGCAACTCCTGAAGATGTGACTGCGAGAGCAATCAAATGCCATGAACGGACTGCTGCAAGAAGATACCAGTACAAAAATGTTTTTCCCAAGCTGGATGCACCATCGACAAAGAAATCATCGAAAGCCTGGCGTTGGCCTGAATTCAGCGATGCCACTGAATTCAAATCAAAATCGGAGATGAGATAATTTTCTTCCTCTTCGAAATCCTTACTCTGTATTTGTTCTCGTGAGGCTCCAACAATAAAGTCGACCAGACTGAACTCGTCGATCCTTCGACCGGCGGAATGCAAGAAAATGTTAATAGATGCAAGTGCTTTAAGAAATGACTCATCCTCAGTATAATAATCCGCCACAAACATCCTAAAAGTATTCCACAATAGTTGAGGATTAGATGGAGTGCTGTGTAGTAAGATTGTTGCAAAGAGACGGCGGAGGGAATACGGCATTTGATAGGAGAAGGCCTCCGCCAAAGAGTTGGTGACGTCTGTATCTGATTCTAGCAGACCCCATGGTAAAGCAGAAGATTTGAACGTAGGGTATAAAATGTCGTTGTATATTCTGAGATGTTCAAAAGATGTAGGTGCAGGAATATGGTTAAGCAGCAGCCGTAGATAGTACCGTTCTCCATCAAGGGAACTCACACTAACCAAACGTCCAATGCAGATACCTCGAACTCTTCGATGCCATGTTTTCTTTATTGCGTCCCATACGAAAAAGCGAGGAAAGTCTCTGTAAAGCAACTTCAATTTTGCCACTGTGGCTGACTGTGCATTCATGGCAAAAAATTCTGTGAGCTGTGTCTTTGAAGTGTTTGGATTAGCTATTACGTCAAAGAGAGATCGCGAGGATGAGAAAGAAACATGGTGTTTGTTCAGCAAGTGAACATGCAGCTGAAGAACTGCTGGATTAATTTCACTAAGTATAAAAGCATAGATTCTCCACATTGCCTCGGGAGCGCATAACCAACGGGCCGACTGGAAATCTGTAATCTCATCCATTTTTGGGACGACTGACTGCTCCACAACATTGAATGCAATCTTGTTGGTGCCCTTGCAAACATACTTATATAAGTATTTAATCAGTCTCAGGCCAACGCATATTTCGACATTAATATGGCAGTGAAACTTGGCTAAGAGGTAGGGGTTATATGGCACCACCCATCTATTATCAAGAGTGTGACCACGGACGCGCACATTTTTCTGATCATTTCTTCTCCTGTATAATGGATAATTGTCCTCCCGTTGCGAAGAGCTTTCCACATAATCCTTCGGATACTTATTCTTGCATCTGTTATCTTGCATGCATATATTAGAAGGATTTAACAACCCACAAGGACCGTGCATCATATGCCTGACGACACATGCATGAAGATGTGGTATGAGGCCTATGTCGGGTAGCTCTGCACTAACAAACGATGATACGCATCGGACGACATTATTTTATATTTAGGTTGTAAGATAATGATCCAGTGAGCATGCGGAAGTCCTCTTTTTTGGAATTCTATAACATATAAATATGTTGCAACCTCGCCGAAAAGTTTTTCTCGAATAATCTGATGTTTGAATTCCTCGTTGCGGCCTCTAAACACTCTTGCAACGAGGTCGGATCTGTTTTGAGCTTCCTCACTAGGCAACAAGCCGGCGCGTATTTCGGGCCAATTTGGATTACACGTCATCGTAATGAAGAAATCTGGTTTCCCATATTCGCTCACCAAAGTCAATGCATTTAGATAACGGCGCTGCATGTCTCGAGGGCTGCCAATATACGATGCGAGAAGCACAAACCGTTGGCCAATATCAGATCCTTTGACATTGGTGTTGCATGCCATACTGTCAACAATACCTTCGAACGATTCAAGGCGAAGATGTTCCTGCCTTTGTTCACCTCTAAGATAATTAAGGCATTGAGTTTCGATCTTAACATAGCAGTCAATTTGGTATTGTTTTTCCAGCCTTCCTGTACGCAATATATTTGTGACGTCATTGGGTCGTGTTTGGAATAAGTAGCAATAAAATTCTCTTGCAGCCACATTTTTTTGTTTCCATTTATTTGCATTCAAATCTGTTTCAGGTAGGGAAAATAAATAGTCAGGTATTGGCGAGAAGAACATAAAAGAACATGCATTGAGGTTAGGCATAATGAGCGAAGAAATGTATTGTAAAAAAACTATAGAATCATACTTTCGAGTTCTGAAGAAATAATAGAATCTCCAGATTGATGGCCATGAGGATAAACGCTAGTCTGACCACTGCACTGTGCACCAAGCCGGGTACGAGCAGCAGTGGACGTGAGTGATATTCGGCGAATTCCTGTATGCCAGCTGCTTTCTCCGTACAGAAATAATAACCGGTACTGCAGTGGATCGTATCAGCCGTAGTAATAATGGATGCAGTGTGTTTTTCCTGATGCAGTATAGACACGGATATCATGCGGTTCCGCTGCAGGAGTCCCAGTCATTTCATTCCAAATTGCAGTGATCTGGTTAACTGTTGGCAGACTGTAAATTCGCATATCCAAAGATGGGTCTGCACGAAGAACGATGTTGTATTCTTATAAATTCATCAGCTCACGAAGCCCCCAGAAAAAAATTACGTACAAATTTATTTTCATCAACTCAACAATGACCTGTAGGACATGTGAATCAAGATCCCCCGACTGCAATAGTCTATTCTACAGCTCATTTTCAGTTTCGTAAAAATACAATTGCAGCTGTCGCCCAGGACCCTCCGCAGGTAGCAAATCTCTGATGAAATGATAAACTGCTCCCTGAATTATGAGACTGTATACACCCTTGTTAGATTTGGTCAGCGTCTCGTCGTAGGTGATACCCAACGAACTAAAAGCAGAGGTATTGTTATAAGTACGACAACGCTGACGAAATTGAACCGCATCAGAGGACTCAAGTGAGGTATATAATTCCCAAAGTTGTAGTGGCATTGTGGGTAGAGCAAGGGATATTTGTCCATGTAAGCAGCAGAAACCCTCGGGCTCCCTCAAATAAAGCAGGGCTTTACAGGAAACACATGCAGCAGAGAAGGGCGGAGACCAAGCATGCAAGGGGATGTTCTCCATTCTGTTAAGAAGATCATGCCGGATAACAGAAGGCGATCGCGATCTTTTTGCTCGTGGGCCTGTAGTTTGACTGCTCGTGGAACACGTTGCCTTGTTGGCAGTGTCAACTACAGAAAGGAACATGGCACATACATTTAGTAAGGAAAGCGAAATGTAATGTACATGTGGTCAGAGGCTAACAAGATAAGGTAAATAAAGAAAATAGTGAAAGGAAACAAATAAAATTACGAAGTAATTCACTTGTTGTTCGTACTGATTTTTTCTATTGTCTAGTAGAGCAAGCTTCTTTTCTGTGTCCATAGACGCGTATGTATTTTATTTTCGTGTGTTTCTTTTCAGGTCAATTACATTGTGGGATCCTGTCCAAAATAAGAAAGAGTTAATAATGTTATGAATGATGGTGTTAGTGGAGAATGAAAAGAAAGCAAAAGAGGAAGCACCTAACACATCAGAGGATGATGAGTGAAGATTGATTCCATATTCAGTTTCAGGTGTCGTCCTGGAAAGTAAGAGATTGTAATGATATAATTTATCGAATACAGCAGGATATTCAAAAAATTTAGATCCTATTGAGAGCATACATGTGATTTGATTGAGCTGTTTGCTGAGAAGTACCCGCCATTTGATGTAAATTGTAATGATTTCTAGATGAGCGGTAAAATAATTTTTTTTCCTATCCAAAAATGTTGAGCAAGAAATGTTAACCCGGACAGTACGTATTAGTTAAAAAATATTTAAAAAGGATGAAGGACTACTAAGCAAAGAATGGTAAAGAGCTGAGAGTATATTGCAGAATGAAATACCAGAGAATTAGCCGCAATATGGTACAGGCGGTGCAGTCAACTGTTGAAGTTGTTAGAACTAATAAGGTATGCATGTAGCCGTTGCAGTCGCAGCCTGATGACGCAGCAGATATTGAAGACCTCAACAGATGCAGTTAAACGTAGCCCAATACAGAACAATTTATGTACACCCGAACTCAGTAATGTACTATAAAATATAACCCCCACAATCAAATATGTAATTGCCGGGAGTATACTATGCAGGAAATCTAGAAACTTATTATTGCATTTTACAAATAATATTTCTAGAGATATAGTATAATTTGGAGGCAATAGAAATATAACACATAAAACAGCGACGATAACATATTAAAAAGCATTATAGTAATGAAGAGTAAGAGGAAATGTAATTAATTCATGAGAGGCAGAAAATATTCAGTGTACGCGTGAAATGGTCAGGTATTATTTGGAAGACTAATTTTCGAAATATTACAGCTGTAATCTTTGCTATTAGTTTAGGATAATATTTATTGCCAGTATGAGAAAGATATATGCGATTTCCATAATGTTAACGAGAAAGTTGAATGCCGACAAATTTGACAACGTTGAGAATGCAGTAGATATCACAATTTTATTCCAAGCTATGCAGCCAAAGCAGCTCAACAATTCTGGTTTAGACCCACTCATCTGCTTGAAGCCTAAGCATGGGCCGACAGGCCAAGTTCTCTCTTGAAAACATAATCACCCAGATTGGGAATGCAGTAAATGTCAGCAACAGCACGTTCGAGAACACGACGGCGGTCCAGTGTATCGCAGTCCTCAAATAATGGTTTGCATGCAGGTGCCTCATCAAGATAGCCGTATGATTGATTCCACTGACTGCCAGTATAGTACATGATTTTTCTTGATCTGACACTTGAATAGAGTTTGCTGCAGAGATGTCTGATTTGCATTCTTGGAGTTAAAACATCGAGGTGAAGTTCGCCTGAAATATGCGTAGGACTATTCGGAGGGCACTGAAATGGCAATTCATACTCTGGGTACTCAAATAATGAAGTGAGTGCATGAAAATCATCTCGCTTTTGCTGTGTCCCTCTCTCGTAATGAAGAATATTATGAAGTTCCGAAATATGTATGCCTATTTCAATGATAGTTCTCTGCTGCAAATCCTCAAGTGAGTCTGGTTTATAATTTTGTAGAGCTCGTATGCATGTGGCGACATCAGTAGCGGAGCCAACCCAGGTTGGAGGGTCTGATAATTTGTTCATTTCTCTAAGTAACGTTGTCATACATTCGTCCATTACGGCAGATATTTAGAAACTGAAAGAATATTCAGAACAAAAAAACTGGAAGAATAGTTAGTATAGGTACGCAACAAAAATCGACTGTCGTTTGTATTCCATGCACTATACGGAGAAATACATGGAAGATGAAATGAATTGTTCGATGGATTGGAAGAAATAAACGCAAACCAAAGTAAACTACACACAAACCAAAGTAAACAAACGTATGCGACATTCATAAGCAAACTCGAGCTGTTAAGGTATACAGCAATGAAAAGAAACAAACTCATGTAGCGAAGATGTTCAGGTATACAAAAACCAAAGGAGTGCATGCAACAGTTGATGCTGCACAAGAAACTAATAAACCAAAATTGTTCAGGTAAACAGAGACTAGTCGTGCGTTCTTGTTCGTGGCATTGTTACACCTACTTAGACCCAGGCTCTATTCAGAGATTTTAAGGGTCCATGTCAGGTTTCCAGCCGATAAACTCGAACGCATGATGTCATCAGAGCGTTCATTTTCTAGTACGACGTAAATTTAGAAACCTCTTTTTGGAGAGTATGAATCAGATCAAAGATGCATACAATAGTGTCAAATTCAGGGACTCGATTTGAATTTTGAGATTAAAACCCGTTTAAATTAAAATCGGGGCCCGCAAGCTCTTGACAAAGATCCGAGGGACAATTCTGGTCCTGGCAGCGCAAGATTAGTGCTGTTTTGGATTTTAAGGTTTTAATTTGTTTGAATTTTAATTAATAAGGAAACAAGAGTTGTAATACCCGGTTATAAATTCATTGATTATCATTCAGTAATTGTCACTCAGAATTTTTTTTCACTCAGTAATAAACATTCATCATTCATGTTCATTCAGTTATGACCATTGTTCAGCGTACTTTGGAATCACATATCAGTTGCTATTCATCATTCATCACTGTTTGAGATCGAGCCAAGATTATTGTCATCAACATCATCATACTTTGGTAGTATGTGTGTGAGATAGAGCACGCTATGTACTCCTGTTAGCGCGCGCTAATGGGGTATAAGTAGCGCACGCTAGGCATAAGTATTTGCGCACGCTAGCGCAAGTGAGGCAGACAGTCCAGAAGGCACTGGACTGCAGTTGAGTTGTAGTAGCGCACGCTACGAGTGGTGAGTAGCGCGCGCTAGAAGTTTGTGGCAGCGCACGCTATGCAATCGGTATAGCGCACGCTATGGCCGATTAGGCAGAGTCCAGTGTGGGAACTGGACTGAATCGGATTAATTCGTAGCGCACGCTACGAGTGATAAGTAACGTGCACTAATCGTGCTAGTAACGCACGCTAAGTAGCTTTGGTAGCACACGTTAATCACGAACAGGTCAGAGGACAAGAGGTTCTGGACTTTAGTTTTTAGGGCTTCAGGCATCAGTTAGCGCGCGCTAACATTTGGTTAACACACGCTATCAGGAATGCGTTAGCGCACACTACCAAGTTCGTAGCGCACGCTAACGAGGCATTTAGGGCTCACTGGAC
Source organism: Orobanche coerulescens (assembly GCA_033398695.1). Lineage (NCBI taxonomy): Eukaryota > Viridiplantae > Streptophyta > Magnoliopsida > Lamiales > Orobanchaceae > Orobanche > Orobanche coerulescens. The sequence goes on from CM065812.1 coordinate 52,779,845, forward strand.
TGCCCGGTTAACCGCTAGCGCACGATAAACATCATGTCATAGCGTACGCTAATCGAGGATCAGTATATATTGGATAGTTCGGTCCAGGTTCGTCATTTTTCATTTCCTCCTCCTCCTCCCATCGGTTTTGGGTGATTTTGGACGTTTTGGAGAGATCTATTCGAGCTGAATCCATCTAGCATCATCTTCAAGCTTATCATTCGGATTAATCATCATTTCATCCTCTCCAACACATCAAATTAAGGTAATGATTCTTGGATCTAGAATTTCGGATCTTGGGTGTTTTGCTTTCGATCTCTTTGTGTTAACTCGATATTATGTTGGAAAATGTTAGATATGGATTATCTATCTTGGATACATGTATTTCTACGGATTCATTGGTGTAATTTTCGGAATTTATGAATAATTGAGGAATTGTTCAAGAACCCTTACGGGTTGACTATGGAATTTTGGGGTTTTTCCGACTAGATGTTGTTGAAATCCCGATTTAGGTATTCCTATTGGATTATTGATGGTATTCGTGAAGTTTGGTTGGATTGAATCATTCATTGGAGGTTGGTTTTCGATATTATTGGGTTTAGTTGTAAACAATGGGAGATTGTTTACAACGTGTTTGTTTTAATGTCCCAATGAGTTTTGGGTAGTGTTGTATCGACTTTTGAGTTGGTTATGATCATGTTTGATTCGTATATTAAGCGAATTGTTGGTGCTTGTGTTATTCAAGGTTGTTCGAGTGGCCGGTATTTTCCATTAAGGACGTCGATCGTGGAAGGACTTTCTCTCCTTTGGTTTGAGGCAAGTTTTATACTTGTATTAGTCAATGAGATTAATGTCATCATATGTGTATGAATGTGTTGTATCATTACGGGACTTAGTCTCTTCATGAATTCATTGATATTAAGAGATCGTTCGATATGATACCTTTCGGCAATTATGCCAAATGTTATTATTGTTCGTTAATGGCCGATTCAAGGCATTGTGATACTCGTTATTAATGTCATTGTCGATAACCGGTTCGCGGTATCGATGTATCGATTAGTGTTAATAATGATGTCAATCTAAGACATCGTCGAGATCATTGTTATTCCTGTTAGGGTTGTCATTAAAACTGTATTTGGCCGATTAAAGGCACTGGCGTATTCACTTCTCATCTTCGTCGTCGGTAACCGATTAAAGGTGCCGAGGCATCCTTCGTATCATTGTTATCGATTGGCCGTTGTTAGGCAAATCGAAGTGTTCAATCATCCATCATATCATTGTCATCGATTGGCCGCTCTCAGGCAAATTGAAACGTTCAATCATTCACTATATCATTGTTATCGATTGACCGTTCTAAGGCAATTGAGGCATTCAATCATTCATCGTATCATTCGTATCGTTTGTACATTCTAAGGCAATCCAAGCGCTCAATCATTCATGGGATCATCTGCTGCATCATTGTTATCGGTTGGCCATTCTAAGGCAACCGAGGTGTTGAATTGGGGATGTCGAAGACGGTGCCTATCCGTGTGTTACTGTCATCGTGTTGGCCAACTCAAGGCAGCATACTACCTGATTGTGATACGGCTTCGTGCCGTGGCTTCGGCCCTAATTGTGATACGGCTTCGTGCCGCGGCTTCGGCCCTAATTGTGATACGGCTTCGTGCCGTGGCTTCGGCCCTAATTGTGATACGGCTTCGTGCCATGGCTTCGGCCCTAATTGTGATACGGCTTCGTGCCGTGGCTTCGGCCCTAATGGTGATACGATTTCGTGCCGTGGCTTCGGCCCTAATCAATAACAGCTTCGGGATGTTTTGGCTTCAGGTGTTTGTGATAGTTGTTAACTTCCGCTAAACGACTTTCAGGCCTTTTATGATGTCTTGGAATTTTCATTGGAGCCTTCGGGCATGGTGATTCATATCTAATTCAGCTCTGATTTGGTTCATATTCCTGTAATTCATTGTGGTGTTTTATAATTATGATTCATCGTTGGGCATTTATGTTCTACACCTGTTGAACAGGTGTTAATGGTATGCCGTGGGCATAGTATATCATGAATGCTCGGTTCTTACCTTGGTTTGTGAGCATCTCGTATTATCATTATCATTTTACCGTTTCATTTTGCTTTTGGATGCATATCATGTTATACATGTATTTGATGTTCATTATCTGGATGACTGACCAGATAATCATTTGATGTTCATTTGATGCATATCAAATTATCATTTGATGTTCATTTTACCGTTTCATTTTGCTCGTGGAAGTTGTTGTATTTTATTTTGGCCATGTAGGCCCATTGTTTTCGTTGAAATTCCTTATCGGAATATTATGTCGGATATCATGGTAAGGACTATGATTTTCCCTTGTTGTTCAATTTAATGTATTTTAGTCATGTTCGCCTGGTGGATCTCCTGGTGTGGGGTCCACGGCACTGTAATAACCCAATCGGATTTGGGGGTGTTACAGAAATGGTATCGGAGCGTTGGGTTGTGAGATACCCTGAGATATGAGTTATGTGGTCCTACTGACGCGGTAGTCGTGGGACTGTCAGGTTATGACAATCTGGACAGTCGGGTTTTGTGAGTCGTTAAATTTATACGACTGCATAAGTCATTCATTCATCGAGTCGTCGTCAGTGAAGACTAGTATCGTGAGACCTCGAAGCTTCGTATGACCTGTGTAAGGACTCGATTCTCTTTATGTTCATACATTCACCATATCATTATTATTCCTGCTTTGTTGAAACATATATGTGATATTAGTGTTATGAATGATTCATGACTAATTGTTTTGGAGCATGTGCGACCTGTGTAAGCGTTAAGGATCAACTCATTCATCAGTTAATAATCCTCAATCATCATTCTGGTCTTGTCGATCGTGTTAGTTCATTCATCACTCAGTCAATATCATTACTCAGTCAATTCATTCATCACTCAGTCAATATCATTACTCAGTCAATTCATTCATCACTCAGTTAATTCATTCATCACTCAGTCAATATCATTGCTCAGCTAACTCATTCATCACTCAGTTAATTCATTCATCACTTAGTCAATCTCATTGTTCAGATTAATTCATTAATCATCCAGTCCATCTCATTGTCCAGTTGTTGATCTTGTGGATCGAATTTTCAACCTTGTTAACTTGTTCAAGGTAATCATTTCGGGAATTCCAGCAGGTATTCATGTTACCTCATTTGATCTTTCATGCGATCTTATCATATTCCGGCGTCATGTTGATGATCATTTTATTACATTATTATTGCGTTCACTGCGTTATAGCGTGTATGCTCATCATTATCATTCAGTAACGTAATCATAATGCGATCTTCATGCGAGATCTGTAATCATCAAGTGACTTTCCTGCTTCAGTATAGATAGAGCTGTCAAAGGATGCAGGGGAAGAGGCCGCGATGCGGGCCGAAACCCGGGACCTCATGTAAATGCCCGCACGGATGCGAGAGATAACATGTGTTCATCAGTTAGCTATGCTACTCATTCACTGTCAGATAATCATTCACTGTCAGGGAGTCGTACCCGAGAGACATCTCACTCGGAAGGTGTTCGGGTTGACCCATTCATATTTATGCAGGGCATGATGGCCCAGATGACTCAAATGACGCGGATAGTGGAGACCATCCAGTCCTCGATGGTTTGTGGTCCACCGCAACAGGGATGCCAGGTGCCACTTCATGGACAGACTGGAGGAGTGAATCAGATTGTTGGCGATATCTCTCGTCAAATGCCGCCTACTTTTGAGGGTTCATCGGAACCAGCTGATATTGTTCATTGGCTTGAGCATTTTGATAAACTCTTCGACATGGTTCAATGTCCAGAAGAGACTAAAGTGGCAGTAGCGGCTTATTACTTGAGTAAGGGCGCTTATTCGTGGTGGCTTTCCGTGAAACCCATCAATTGTGATTGTATTTGGAGTGAGTTCAAGGCTCTCATGTTAGAGAGGTATTATCCGGCTCCACTTCGTGAAGCCAAATTGTCAGAGGTTTTGAACCCGGAATCCATTGAGGATGAGGGTGTTATTGTCATTGCTGAGAAGTTTCAGGGACTACTTCAGTTTGCTTCGTCAGTTATCCGTACTGAGGCGGATAAGATCAAATATTTTAGCAAGAGGCTAAATCCGCAGTTGAGGGTGCAGTTGTTCAATCACAATTGTAATTCACTAGGTGAGTTCATCGAGAAGGCTCTTGGAGCAGAGCTTTTGATGAAGGAGCTTATTCAGAAACACCCTTTAGTTTCTTCTGATGGGAAGACTAGGATGCCGGTTCGTTCTGAGGGACATCGGGCTCTGACATCCAATAGGTCGTTTTCTAGTCGTCTTCATGCTGAGAAAGCATCTTCCTCTCAGACGACGAGTTCGACTGTTGTTTGCTTTAACTGTGATTCAGCAGGGCACGTCAATACTCGGTGTACGGTGCCACCTATTGTTTGTTTTCTGTGTGGGAATCAGGGACACCTCCAGAAATACTGCAGGAGTTCTAGTGCCAGCAAATATCAAGAGAGCTCAAGGGCCTCGAGAGGTTTTGTTACTCCAGTCCGTACCTCCTCCAAGGGGCCTTATCAGGCTTCGAGAGCCAGAGGTGAGGACATTCTTCACCAGTTTTGGACAAGTAAATTCTTACTCGGTAATAGTATAATCATTCATTTCATTGTCGTTCATTCATTCATATAATTCATTTATCATACATCAATCATGTTGAGACTTATAAGTATCAAACTAATCATTTATTTCACGAGGAACGATGGTTCCAATCATTTCATTGAGTTATCACTCCTTGCGATATTAATTCACCCCGATGAGTCGTTCTTGATCCTTGTTTGATTTCGATTCATTATCATTCATTGTAATCATTTAGTTCTTATGACCTTCCGAGATCACATTGAGCGGTGAGTTCAGATTTGGGTTTACCTTGAATCGATGAGATCGAGGGGATCGATGATTTGGAGGATATCGATGTTTGGTACATTTGATATGTAATCTTGTCTTTCAGATGACTGTGTAACTCAATCCGTAATAATGTATCGTGGTTGTGGATCATTTATTGTTGATCTACTTTATAATAATCGTATTTGAGAAACTTGAGATTTGGATCATTTGATGCATTCTTTTTATGTTGTACCCAAGCTTTTGTGATAATCTGGGTAATTATTCACTGTGATTTGAGACGTCAAGTTTTGAGGATTTGGGCGTGCGATTGATTTGGTCCCGAGGACTATGTGTGCATTATTGTTTTCAGATCATGAGGGATAGTTCATATCCCGAGTTGTTACCCTTAGTTTCGAGGACGAAACTCTTTTTAAGGGGGGGAGTATGTAATACCCGGTTATAAATTCATTGATTATCATTCAGTAATTGTCACTCAGAATTTTTTTTTCACTCAGTAATAAACATTCATCATTCATGTTCATTCAGTTGTGACCATTGTTCGGCGTACTTTGGAATCACATATCAGTTGTTCATCATTCATCACTGTTTGAGATTGAGCCAAGATTATTGTCATCAACATCATCATACTTTGGTAGTATATGTGTGAGATAGCGCACGCTACGTACTCCTGTTAGCGCGTGCTAATGGGGTATAGGTAGCGCACACTAGGCATCAGTATTTGCGCACGCTAGCGCAAGTGAGGCAGACAGTCCAGAAGGCACTGGACTGCAGTTGAGTTGTAGTAGCGCACGCTATAAGTGGCAAGTAGCGCGTGCTAGAAGTTTGAAGTAGCGCACGCTATGCAATCGGTATAGCATGCGCTAAGGCCGATCAGGCAGAGTCCAATGTGGGTACTGGACTGAATCGGATTAATTCGTAGCGCACGCTACGAGTGATAAGTAACGTGCGCTAATCGTGCTAGTAATGCATGCTAAGTCGCTTTGGTAGCGCACGTTAATCACGAACAGGTCAGAGGACATGAGGTTCTGGACTTCAGTTTTTTGGGCTTCAGGCATCAGTTAGCGCGCGCTAACATTTGGTTAATGCACGCTATCGGGAATGCGTTAGCGCACGCTACCAAGTTCGTAGCGCATGCTAACGAGGCAGTCAGGTCTCACTGGACTGCCCGGTTAACCGCTAGTGCACGCTAAACATCATGTCATAGCGTGCGCTAATCAAGGATCACTATATATTGGACAGTTCGGTCCAGGTTCGTCATTTTTCATTTCCTCCTCCTCCCGTCGGTTTTGGGCGATTTTGGACGTTTTGGAGAGATCTCTTCGAGCTGAATCCATCTAGCATCATCTTCAAGCTTATCATTCGGATTAATCATCATTTCATCCTCTCCAACACATCAAATCAAGGTAATGATTCTTGGATCTAGAATTTCGGATCTTGGGTATTTTGCTTTCGATCTCTTCGTGTTAACTCGATATTATGTTGGAAAATGTTAGATATGGATTATCTATCTTGGATACATGTATTTCTACGGATTCATTGGTGTAATTTTCGGAACTTATGAATAATTGAGGAATTGTTCAAGAACCCTTACGAGTTGACTTTGGAATTTTGGGGGGTTTTCCGAGTAGATGCTGAAATCCCGATTTAGGTATTCCTATTGGATTATTGATGGTATTCGTGAAGTTTGGTTGGATTGAATCATTCATTGGAGGTTGGTGTAACACCCCCAGATCCAACCGGGAATATTACACGCCGCAGACCCTCTCCGTGAGGATCCACCAGGCTAGACATCAAAACAACACATTACATTACATATCGATGAATCAAAATAACGAGCCAATAGACCGATTTGGTCTTTCGTCACTGACTTACAAATCAAAATACATACACTCATCCAGACTCATACCCACGCAAGGGTAAAATACTTGCAACAACGAACAATAAGACAGCGGAAAAGACATTACAATGGACATCGACTAACTTAACCCTAAATTGGCCTTCGTGTGATTAGTATCATTCGTCTTTCATCATCCCTCGTACCGATCCTGTGTCTTGCTCCCGAAAACCTGCATGTACCTGGACACAATACAGATATCCACCCCCGATTACTCAGGGGTTAGCAAAACTCCACTATTTCTCTAGTGCAAGTATAAAGTGCAAAAACGAGCCATACACAACACATTCCGAGAATACAACGAAAGACTTCCCGAGATATATTTAATTAAAAATAGTACAAGTCTTGAATGTAGAAACGAAGCAAGTAAGCACTTTGAAAACATTTCCAAATCTCGGGAGTTTTGAAAACAATAGAAATCGAAAAGTTCTTAATTCCTCGAAAGCCATTTAGGGTCACAGCTCCAAAGTTCATTTTACAAAATACAAATCCGTTAACAAAACACGGGGTCCACGGCCCGACCATTTCGATCACAAAACACAGGGCCTACGACCGGATCATCCACTGCAATTCACTTACAAGGACACATTACACATAACACGTTATTCTTATGCCATTCTAGCCAAATACCAAGACTCGATATATAATGTATCTCGACCCCGAGCGTAAAGCATTGTGATACTCCAGACATATCACAATTAATCATCAAAACATCAACATCAATATCACAGAAACCACACTTGGTAACCCGTGGCCGTACCCATTAGTATCGGCCCCCAGAGGTCCCGTCGAACTGTCCCCAGGTGGAAGAACATCAACACACGCACCCAAGTCCAATTCCATGGCCGTACCCATTAGTATCGGCCCCCATAGGCCACATGCCATCCCCAGGTAGAAGAGTAACAACTCACAGATTACAAAACCACAACTCTCAAAGGTCAAACACATAAAATATATATAGTCGAGGTACCTTGCTCGAATGGCCACATTATCCAACACGTACTCACGACCCAGAACTATGTCAATTCACAAGGGAGCACAAGATCTCAACAGCACCGAACGACACAACCAATATCACACAAACTCACATATTCATCCATAACCACGTGACTCCAAGAACATAATTTCACGAGAGAATTACACTTTACATTTACCGACGCCATAATCATACATAATGATATCACACGAAAGTAAGGTGATCCTATACTCGTCACTAGCACACATATCCAACTAAGCATATTAATTTCCGACACACACAGTTCACCTTTACGAAAACCATGATTGTAAATATACCGATTCTTTTGAAAAATGGTTATAGATATTTATTTAGCACATATCGACACTTAGAAACCATTATATCCACAAAACACGTAATGTATGGGCAAGATACTTGCCTCGATAATCAATACTGGACACTCCTACAATCACGGCTCAGTCGGGACACCTCGAACACCTACGATTCTCTGGCGAAGACAATGAATACACCCACGATCGAGAAGCTTGAAGAAAACGACCAACGGAAGGGTTCCGACTCGAGTTATTCACAAGAATTCGACCCTAACAACATATAATCAATAAATCATCGATCATACGAGGAAGAATAATCGTAGAACGCCCGAAAACCCCTCTATGACATTTTACCGGACACCTTCAAGGCGTCGATCAAGAACTCGACCAAAACAACGAATCGATATGATCCAACCATGGAATAACAAGGTAAATGATACAATACATCTAAATAATCATCAATACATCACAATCCAATGTTAAATCTGATTAAATGGACGAAATCGAACAAAATACCCAAAATCCCCAAAACTAGATTTCTAGAAAATCTGACTTGATTCTCTCTATCAAAGGATGTTAGAGGATGGATTATTGATGATATGAATCTCAAAACTTCATGTATTTATTCTATAACAACATGTCTCCATGATTGATCAAGCTTAAGCCGCGGAATGGAAGAAAACGAGTGAGAAAAAATGAGTGAAACCCGACTGCTCTGCCATATTTATACTGCTGCCGGACACCGGCGCAGCAAACGGCCCACACCAGCGCCGGGTGTCTCGGCCGTGTCTCGGCAGTCACGGTCCTGCCGACCCGGCGCAGACACGGCGCCGCGCAAAGGCTGCTGTGGCCATTTCGCCGTATCAGGACTCAGCCTCCGTGCACAAAATGAAGAATCATAACGATTTATCCGAACGAATTCTAAACCCGAACCTGAATACGAACCGAAGATACGGTTACGAAGTACTCGCAAAGACGAATCTAAGAGCTAATAGAACACACGATTCCGACCACCCGAAGGCTTGAAATTCGACAATGGAAGGTAATTACCCCAAACTTTGGGAAATTACGAAAATGGCCCAAAACGTCCGAAAATCACGATACGTGATCGAATAACCAAACCGAAGTTCACAACACGTCTAACAAAGTTAAACGGACTTACGGGAAACTCGAAACAGTAATTTCGATCGAGATTCACGAGAATCGAACTCGAGTGCGGAAAAGTCGTTAGTAAACACGGAACTCAACAAAACAATACCGAAACGAACTCGGATGACAAAAAGTGCAGAATTAATCATTTTCAGAATGATAAAATGGTCCCAAGCGAGTCATCGAAACGGACCTCCACCGGAAAAAAGAAAAGTACCGAAATCCGAAATGGCGGATATTACATTCTACCCTCCTTAAAAGAAGTTTCGTCCCGAAACTTAAATCAAGTAGGAAGAAGCAATATCCCGCCAGGTAAACTCAACGAGATACACAAGAACCGAAAAAAAAAATTGCTCCCAACGGCAAAACATTACAAGCAACGCAAAGGGTATACGGTGTGAAAACACGCTCCACGACGACCAACACAACGCCACCGGTAGAGATATAATAAAACCAACAAGTGAAAATTGTCATCAAATAGATAATACAATCAAGTCTATTATCCGAACAATCACAAAACACAATGAACGAAAATCAATACGATTGACCAACCCAATGGTACATCGATCAAAACGCGAGTCAATCGCTGAACAAATACGGAATTCCACCACCCAAGGGTTGGAAGATCGAAAACGAGACTAATTTCCCGAACTTAAGGGAATTACGAAGGAGTCTGATTGTTCAATATTCACAAAACGAGATCAACAAAACCAAACAATCAAACGATCAAACCACAACGATCGAGACAAAAAAAAATAGAACAATCATGTTTGAATCACGAAGAACAATAAAATTTAAACAACAACTCCAAGGTTCACATCTCGACTCGAGACAATATATGATCCGGTGAAAACAACAAGATGTGCATTCACATAAGATTCACAGGGAAGGGAATAGCAATTGAAAAGTCACCACGACAAACTAGTTATTCCGAAACAATACCACACTTGTTCGATCAACAAAAGCAAGGGGCACGACAAGCTCAGAAAATGTCAACGAACATAAACGAGTCGATAGAGTCGAAAATACAGAAGTTCAAAATCTGATCCACTTCGAATAAAAGAACTAGTAGAACCAAAAGATGTTACTTCCGAACAAGGTTCACAAGAATCGAACCGAACTCGGAAAAGTCACAGCGATAACCAGATCGACCCAAAACAAGATCATAGCTCGTTCGAACGACGAAACCGAAATACATATCAAGTTCAAAAAGTATCAACGAACATGAGCGAATTGATAGACTTGAGGGAGAGAAAATGCGGAAGTCAAAAATGATTCGGGCATTATATTCGACCTCTTATAAAAGAAATGTCGTTCCCGCAATTCACAACAACGGGAGTAAGGTGACAACACAAAAAGCAAACGACATAAACATCTCCCATGGCCTCTCAGAGCCGATCCTCATATTTGTACTGAAGTTCGCGCCCTGAAAGACTCGGAACCCAAGTCGCAAAACTGGATCTTGTGTCTCTCGGGTCCACACTTGAAAAGCGTCGCAGGCGAGGAAGGACAAATTGCACGTACATTCCCTAGGCACATCACGGTAGAAATGCCTCGGCTCGGCATACCGAAAATACAGATGCTAGATACAATGGAACTAACTCCGCAAAACAACATACTGGAGATTCCAACACAGCATAACATATCAATGCATACAAAAATCACAACAACAACGACATCGTTCGACGATTATAACGGCCCGAACGATAGCCAGCACACAATCATAAACATCATGAAACAATCACTAATGTGCATAAACGCACAAAAATCCAAGCTTTAACAACTCACACTCGTGCGACAACACGCAAATCACCACGAGGCGATAAACAGTAAACATCAGTTCACACCTCTCACAGAGGGCTAGTACAACAAATGCGTGGCAACGCCTCGACGTTCATGCCACCAATTCGATCATACTCGGGAGCAAACATCATAACGACAACGCGAATATCATACATACATACCCAACCTTCAAACGGGAATGGATAGGTATTAAAAACAAAAACCTCCTTTTGAAAATAATTTAGAAAAACACCGGTTGATCTTGAGTATCACCTTTCAAAAAAGTACAAGCGTGAAACATCGTTATCGAGACTTTGGAGAACCATTTCGCGTTTGATAAAAATGAGGACACTTTCTCTTAGTGAAAAACTTTCAGAATATTCGACCCTCTGGTCTAAGTAAAAGTGTTTCTAAAACATTAAAAATATCTCAAAATATTTTGGTCCTCTAGGTAGAAGAATTTTGAAACATATTGCGGCACTTTGGATGTACCACGAGAAAATAATTCATTTAAAAAGTACGTCTTGAAATTTATTTTCTAAGATACTCAAGGTTTTCAAAGATAATTCAATGGGCTAGAACGCCCCAAAAATTTCAGGTAATTGCACGGAACATTATAGCGCCGTGGGTCCCGCGCCGGAACCCACTAGGCAAGAAAAACATTTACAAAAAAACGCCAAAAAAGGCCGATGACGGTAATACTTCAAAAACTCACAAAAGCCATTTACAAAATACTAAATATCGTCATAAGAATTTCGCCAAAACGATCAAGGCCACAATGCCAAAAACTCTGTTAAGGGAATCGATTTTCGAAATAAAAATTCAGTCGGTAAAATACCGAAAGCCATTACAAAAGAAGTCACGCAGCGGATAAAAGAAATACAGTCCAACATGCATAATCCAGCAACACTACTCCTCATATGAAGGAAATATGAGAGCCAAATAACCACATATCACGAAATCAAAGTCCATAAGAGGATTCCGTCAATTAACTCATGATCATACCTGTAACTCGCATCAGACGAGGCACAAACACAAAGAAGGGAGACTTACATCCACAAGTCGCACGAAGATGATGGCTGCACCCTGATACTAATCACGGCCGACATTCCAAACGACGCGTCGCGACACGACTCAGTCAGACAAAATCTGACGATACAAGACTCAACAACACATAACTCGACCCGACAGCCTAGGATTCCTCAACCTAAGCTCCGATACCATAAATGTAACACCCCCAGATCCAACCGGGAATATTACACGCCGCAGACCCTCTCCGTGAGGATCCACCAGGCTAGACATCAAAACAACATATTACATTATATATCGATGAATCAAAATAATGAGCCAATAGACCGATTTGGTCTTTCGTCACTGACTTACAAATCAAAATACATAAACTCATCCAGACTCATACCCACGCAAGGGTAAAATACTTGCAACAACGAACAATAAGACAACGGAAAAGACATTACAATGGACATTGACTAACTTAACCCAAAACTGGCCTTCGTGTGATTAGTATCATTCGTCTTTCATCATCCCTCGTACCGATCCTGTGTCTTGCTCCCGAAAACCTGCATGTACCTGGACACATTACAGATATCCACCCCCGATTACTCAGGGGTTAGCAAAACTCCACTGTTTCGCTAGTGCAAGTATAAAGTGCAAAAACGAGCCATACACAACACATTCCGAGAATACAACGAAAGACTTCCCGAGATATATTTAATTAAAAATAGTACAAGTCTTGAAAGTAGAAACGAAGCAAGTAAGCACTTTGAAAACATTTCCAAATCTCGGGAGTTTTGAAAACATTAGAAATCGAAAAGTTCTTAATTCCTCGAAAGCCATTTAGGGTCACAGCTCCAAAGTTCATTTTCCAAAATACAAATCCGTTAACAAAACACGGGGTCCACGGCCCGACCATTTCGATCACAAAACACAGGGCCTACGACCGGATCATCCACTACAATTCACTTACAAGGACACATTACACATAACACGTTATTCTTATGCCATTCTAGCCAAATACCAAGACTCGATATATAATGTATCTCGACCCCGAGCGTAAAGCATTGTGATACTCCGGACATATCACAATTAATCATCAAAACATCAACATCAATATCACAGAAACCACACTTGGTAACCCGTGGCCGTACCCATTATTATCGGCCCCCAGAGGCCCCGTCGGACCGTCCCCAGGTGGGAAACCACTTCCGCGGCTGTACCCATTAGTATCGGCCCCCAGAGGTCCCGTCGAACCGTCCCCAGGTGGAAGAACATCAACACACGCACCCAAGTCCACTTCCGTGGCCGTACCCATTAGTATCGGCCCCCAGAGGCCACATGCCATCTCCAGGTGGAAGAGTAACAACTCACAGATTACAAAACCACAACTCTCAAAGGTCAAACACACAAAATATATATAGTCGAGGTACCTTGCTAGAATGGCCACATTATCCAACACGTACTCACGACCCAGAACTATGTCAATTCACAAGGGAGCACAAGATCTCAACAGCACCGAACGACACAACCAATATCACACAAACTCACATATTCATCCATAACCACGTGACTCCAAGAACATAATTTCATGAGAGAATTACACTTTACATTTACCGATGCCATAATCATACATAATGATATCACACGAAAGTAAGGTGATCCTATACTCGTCACTAGCACACATACCCAACTAAGCATATTAATTTCCGACACACACGGTTCACCTTTACGAAAACCATGATTGTAAATATACCGATTCTTTTGAAAAATGGTTATAGATATTTATTTAGCACATATCGACACTTAGCAACCATTATATCCACAAAACACGTAATGTATGGGCAAGATACTTGCCTTGATAATCGATACCGGACACTCCTACAATCACGGCTCAGTCGGGACACCTCGAACACCTACGATTCTCCGGCGAAGACAATGAATACACCCACGATCGAGAAGCTTGAAGAAAAAGACGAACGGAAGGGTTACGACTCGAGTTCTTCACGAGAATTCGACCCTAACAATATATAATCAATAAATCATCTATCATACGAGGAAGAATAATCGTAGAACGCCCGAAAACCCCTAAATGACATTTTACCGGAAACCTCCAAGGCGTCGATCAAGAACTCGACCAAAACAACGAATCGATACGATCCAACCATAGAATAACAAGGTAAATGATACAATACATCTAAATAATCATTAATACATCACAATCCTAAGTTAAATCGGATTAAACGGACGAAATCGAACAAAATACCCAAAATCCCCAAAATTAGATTTCTAGAAAATCTGACCTGATTCGCTCGATCAAAGGATGTTATAGGATGGATTATTGATGATATGAACCTCAAAACTTTGTGTATATATTTTATAACAACATGTATCCATGATTGATCAAGCTTCAGTCGTGGAATGGAAGAAAAAGAGTGAAAAAAATTAGTGAAACCCGACTGCTCTGCCATATTATACTGCTGCCGGACACGGCGCAGCAAACGGCCCACACCAGCGCCGGGTGTCTCGGCCGTGTATCGGAAGGCTGCCGGTCCTGGCCAACCCGGCGCAGGACACGGCGCTCGGCAGTGCCGTTTTCAGGGCCGTTTCGCCCAGATCAGGCCAGCAACCTCGAGGCACAAAATGAAGAATCACAACGATGATCCGAACGACCCCGAAACCCGAACCTGAATACGAACTGAAGATACGGTTACGAAGTAATCGCAAAGACGAATATAAGAGCTAATAGAAAACACGATTCCGACCACCCGAAGGCTCGAAATTCGACAACAGAAGGTAATTACCCAAAACTTTGGGAAATTACGAAAATGGCCCAAAACGTCCGAAAATCACGATACGTGATCGAATAACCACACCAAAGTCCACAACACGTCTAACAAAGTTAAACGGACTTACGGGAAACTCGAAACAGTAATTTCGAACGAGATTCACGAGAATCGAACTCGAGTGCGGAAAAGTCGTTAGTAAACACGGAACTCAACAAAACAATACCGAAACGAACTCGAATGACCAAAAGTGCAGAATTAATCATTCTCAGAATGATGAAACGGTCCCAAGAGAGTCATCGAAACGGACCTATGCCGGAAAAAAGAAAATTACCGAAATCCGAAATGGCGGATATTACAGTTGGTTTTCGATATTATTGGGTTTAGTTCTAAACAATGGGAGATTGTTTACAACGTATTTGTTTTAATGCCCCAATGAGTTTTGGGTAGTGTTGTATCGACTTTTGAGTTGGTTATGATCATGTTTGATTCGTATATTAAGCGAATTGTTGGTGCTTGTGTTATTCAAGGTTGTTCGAGCGGCCGATATTTTCCATTAAGGACATCGATCGTGGAAGGACTTTCTCGCCTTCGGTTTGAGGCAAGTTTTATACTTGTACTAGTCAATGAGATTAATGTCATCATATATGTGTATGAATGTGTTGTATCATTCCGGGACTTAGTCTCTTCATGAATTCATTGATATTAAGAGATCGTTTGATACGATACCTTTCGGCAATTATGCCAAATGTTATTATTGTTCGTTAATGGCCGATTCAAGGCATTGTGATACTCGTTATTAATGTCATTGTCGATAACCGGTTCGCAGTATCGATGTATCGATTGTTGTTAATAATGATGTCAATCTAAGACATCGTTGAGATCATTGTTATTCCTGTTGGGGTTGTCATTAAACCTGTATTTGGCCGATTAAAGGCACTGGCGTATTCACTTCTCATCTTCGTCGTAGGTAACCGATTAAAGGGGCCGAGGCATCCTTCGTATCATTGTTATCGATTAGCCGTTCTCAGGAAAATCGAAGTGTTCAATCATCCATCATATCGTTGTCATCGATTGGCCGCTCTCAGGCAAATTGAAACGTTCAATCATTCACTATATCATTGCTATCGATTAACTGTTCTAAGGCAATCGAGGCATTCAATCATTCATCGTATCATTCGTATCGGTTATCCATTCTAAGGCAATCGAAGCGCTCACTAATTCATGGGATCATCCGCTGCATCATTGTTATCGGTTGGCCATTCTAAGGCAATTGAGGTGTTGAATTGGGACTGTCGAAGACGGTGCCTATTAGTGTGTTACTGTCATCGTGTTGGCCGACTCAAGGCAGCATACTACCTGATTGTGATACGGCTTCGTGCCGTGGCTTCGGCCCTAATTGTGATACGGCTTCGTGCCGTGGCTTCGGCCCTAATTGTGATACGGCTTCGTGCCATGGCTTCTGCCCTAATTGTGATACGGCTTCGTGCCGTGGCTTCGGCCCTAATTGTGATACGGCTTCGTGCCGTGGCTTCGGCCCTAATTGTGATACGGCTTCGTGCCGTGGCTTCGGCCCTAATTGTGATACGGCTTCGTGCCGTGGCTTCGGCCCTTATGGTGATACGGTTTCGTGCCGTGGCTTTGGCCCTAATCAATAAAAGCTTCGGGCTGTTTTGGCTTCAGGTGTTTGTGATAGTTTTTAACTTCCGCTGAACGACTTTCAGGCCTTTTGTGATGTGGTATTTTCATTGGAGCCTTCGGGCATGGTGATTCATATTTAATTCAGCTCTGATTTGGTTCATATTCCTGTAATTCATTGTTGTAACACCCCCAATCCACTCAGGGATAATACACGCCGTAGACCCTCTCCTCGAGGATCTACCAGTCTAATAACTAAAATCAAACATCAATACATCGCTTTTAAGGCTAAAATGACTCAGTAGACCGACTTGGTCTTTCAATAATAACATACAACTCAATTCCAAACACATACCCACGCAGGGGTCAAAATACAATAAACTCCCGTACAATGGGGAAAAGATACTGCAGTGGAAAAAAAAATACAACTAGACCAATACGACATCAACGGATCCTCGTGTGATTAGTATCGTTCATCTTTCATCATCCTTCGTGCCGACCCTGGGCTATGCTCCAAAACCTGAATGCAAAAATAGACATCCACCCCCCGAATACTCGGGGGTTAGCAAAACTCCACTGTTTTGCTAGTGCAAGTACAAGTGCAAAAATACGAGCCATACAATTCACATTCCACGAATAACAATAACCAGGAAATCCTCAAAAATCCAAATGTAACGAAAGGTACTTCCCGAGGCAAGAGTTTGGGTAAAACATTCCAAAACCGAAAGACCACAATAAAAGAGAAACAATTTAAGAAACAGTTTAAAATGCCATCGAGAGTTTTAATAGAAAATAATTTAGGATTATCAAATCCTTATCTTTCCAAAATCAACAGGGTCACAGCCCAAATGTTTTGTTTTCGCAAATAGAAAACCGACAACACTTCACAGGGCCAAAACCCAAGTCACATGTCCTCGACGGACATAAAATCAAATGCCAACTCGTGAAGTTTTTACTCGTGATTCCTGGACTCACTCATTGGAATTCCCGTCGTGGCCCCGTCGAACCAACCACGGTGAGTAAAATACATTCACTAAATAACATATCACACCAAGCATCGCCTTGGGAACAGAGTAATATCATTGATCCCGCCCGAGGCCTCGAAGGACCCTCCCGAGCTGGCTAGCTAAACAAATCACAACACATGCATCGCCTTGGGAACAGAGTCATATCATTGATCCCGCCCGAGGCCTCGAAGGACCCTCCCGAGCTGGCTAGCTAAACAAATCACAACACATAGCATCGCCTTGGGAACAGAGTCATATCATTGATCCCGCCCGAGGCCTCGAAGGACCCTCCCGAGCTGGCTAGCTAAACAAATCACAACACATAGCATCGCCTTGGGAACAGAGTCATATCATTGATCCCGCCCGAGGCCTCGAAGGACCCTCCCGAGCTGGCTAGCTAAACAAATCACAACACATAGCACAATGCAACAAAGATATCCAAACAATTCATTTAGAGGTATCAAACACTTAGCAAAATACCTCATCAAACCACAATGCACCGAAATGAAACAATATACGTCCACACGCAAATACCAAGTGAATCATCAACACAAAACATATCCATAGGATTCACATAGCCACTTACAACCCACACAATTTACAAAACACACGCGTTTGAAAGTGAGCCTTTAACGAGGCTAGCCGAATCTTTTGAAAACACATTTCAAACAAACAAACAAATACACCAAGACGATCACTAATTATCATATCCACAAAACAAGAATAGTATGGGCAAGGTACTTGCCTCGAAATCACGATCGTAATGAGACGACGGATAGGACGCGGTCGAATAGCCCCGAACCCCCGAACAATATCAAGAACGCGATAGCACCACGAGTATTACGAGAATAACACCACACGAATCATCAATCACCAAACGGGATTCAACATCGGAATCCTCGAACACCTATAAACCTCCG
Source organism: Orobanche coerulescens (assembly GCA_033398695.1). Classification (NCBI taxonomy): domain Eukaryota; kingdom Viridiplantae; phylum Streptophyta; class Magnoliopsida; order Lamiales; family Orobanchaceae; genus Orobanche; species Orobanche coerulescens. The sequence goes on from CM065812.1 coordinate 52,798,200, forward strand.
GAAGGAAAAATAACACATGGTTACGATGAGAATCAAGGCCAAAACAACCGAAATCCCAACAAACTATCGAAGGGAAACTCATTGGGACATTTAATCGAACACTAAATGTTCAATAATTCCCAAGAACACTCGAATCGTCAATCGAGTTAAACAAACTCGATATATGGATATACAACCCATAGAACACGATTAATAACATCATACTACACCAACCGATGTATCAAAATCGGACTAGAATCGAAATCAAGAACAAATTCTCCGAAAAGTCAACTTGAAGGAAAATCAAGAAATATACCTTGATTCGACGAAATACACGGATTGGATGATGATATACTCAACAAGAATCCTCCAAAACATCTTGGAATTGATTAGAATCGGCCAAGAACTCGATTTCCCGTCGCACCCATCCGATAGCCGCAAGAAAACGAGGAAAAGTGAGAAAAAACCAAGTCTGGCCGAGCCCAGGCTATATATAGCCGGCAGGGTTACGGCCATAACCGGCAGTGCCTTACGGACGTAACTCGGCACTTACGGCCGTACTCGGCAGGCCTTACGGCCGTAACCGGCCTCGTCAAAAATCAGTCCAGCAACTGTCGGGCACTTACGGCCGTAACTGGCACACATTACGGCCGTAACCGGCCTTCGTCCGGAAGATGCCCAGCGCCCGTACGGCCGTACCCGATCACACTTACGGCCGTAACTGGCACACATTACGGCCGTAACCGGCACCTTACGGCCGTAACTCGGCCGTGGCCACTCCGACGGCCCGGACGACCCCGAAACCCGAACCTGAGTAAAAAAAATTGGAGATACGGTTACGAAGTACTCGCAAAGACAAATCCAAGCGCTAAGAGAACACACGATTCCGACCACCCGAAGTGTCGAAATTCGACAACGGGAGTAATTACCCCAAACTTTGGGAATTTACGAAAATGGCCCAAAACGTCCGAAAATCACGATACGTGATCGAATAACCAAACCGAAGTTCATAACACGTCTGACAAAGTTAAACGGACTTACGGGAAACTCGAAACAGTAGTTTCGAACGAGATTCGCTAGAATCGAACTCAAGTGCGGAAAAGTCGCTAAAAAGCTCGGAACTCAACAAAACAATACCGAAACGAACTCGGATGACAAAAAGTGAAGAATTAATCATTCTCGTAATGACGAAACGGTCATGAGCGAGTCGTAAAAACGGACTTCCGCCGAAAAAAAAGAAAATTACCGAAATTTGAAATTGCGGATATTACAATTGTGGTGTTTTATAATTATGATTCGCTGTTGGGCATTTATGTTCTACACCTGTTGAACATGTGTTAATGGTATGCCGTGGGAATAGTATATCACGAATGCTCGGTTCTTACCTTGGTTTGTGAGCATCTCGTATTATCATTATCATTTTACCGTTTCATTTTGCTTTTGGATGCATATCATGTTATACATGTATTTGATGTTCATTATCTGGATTACTGACCCCGTGGGGGCGAAACATGTTTTCATGTTTTAGGTGCTCGCAAGGAGAGAGTTGAGACACAGGGGCATGGTGTTGGCGACGAGGCATTCGAGTGATACTAGTCCGAGTTGTTCATGTTGGTCAGTCAGTTGGAGTGTTCTCCAGTTTGTCAGTCATTGTCATTATGTATTACCCGAGCAGATGCTCGTGGAAGTTGTTGTATATTATTTTGGCCATGTAGGCCCATCGTTGTTGTTGAAATTCCTTATCGGAATATTATGTCGGATATCATGGTAAGGACTATGATTTTCCCTTGTTGTTCAATTTAATGTATTTTAGTCATGTTCGCCTGGTGGATCTCCTGGTGTGGGGTCCACGGCACTGTAATAACCCAATCGGATTTGGGGGTGTTACAAAAGTCACTCCCGAAAAAACGAATCCCACCAGTTAACACAAAAAGTAGTCCACGGCAAGCAAAACAACAAGTAATAATAAACAGTTCAAAGACAACTAATGCAACAATAGAACCGAAGCTAGCAGCAATAATTAAAGATGAAGTTCAAGCTGATATACCTAAGCAGAAACCCGGATGGGTTATTCCGTATTACCACAAAGCCAAATAACCCGACACCCGACAAAACAGGCTCCGAGACCACCGTTGGGTATCGGGTCGTATAATGGCTAAAGACAGGATCGATTATACAAGCGAATTAAACGAATGTAACAATTACAATTATATTCTACGGGATAGGGTAGAACATAAAATGAAGGTTGCATGTTCTTGTTCGTCGCGTTGTCATACATACCTAGGTGCAAGTGCTATTCAGAGGTTTCGAGCCAGTAAACTCGAACATGGTACATCATTAGAACATTTACTTATTTAATAGAGGGGAAAGATATTTGTATTGAGGTACGTATAGAAAAAAAAGGGGGAGCAGAAAAGGGAAGGTATCACTTTGCAAAGATTGATAACATAGAAGTAAATGGAGCATGAAATGAATATCATGCGCTCTTGTTCGTGGCATTGTTACACCTACTTAGACCCAGGCTCTGTTCAGAGATTTTAAGGGGCCATGTCAGGTTTCCAGCCGATAAACGTCCATTTTCCATTACGGCGTAAATATAGGAACCTAAAGACTATTCAGAACCCAAACAATGCAGTGAAGGTGTTGAAGTGAAACGGGGTAGAAAACATGGTAAATCAGTTGTGTGATAGCAGCGCAGATTTAACAAACATGAATAACAGAAATCATATTAGAACATAAAATGAATGTTACATGTTCCTGTTAGTGACGTTGTTACACCTACTTTCTTTTCCTGTTTTTCTGATTTCCTTGTAGGAACTGTTGATAATTTTACATGTCTACGAGGTTTATGGTTAGGTTTCTAGAGATTTTGTGAGTCCTGAGCATGGCACATCATTATAACATTCACTTATCTAATAGAGGGGGAAGGTAGCAGAAATGGGAAAACATCATTTTCCAATGATTAATAACATATAAGTAAATAGAGAATGAAATGAATATTATGCATTCTTGTTCGTGGCCTAGTTACACCTACTTAGACCCAGGCTCTGTTCAGAGATTTTTAAGGGGCCATGTCAGGTTCCCAGCCGATAAACTCGAACGCATGACAGCACCAGAATGTTCACTTTGCATTACGGCGTAAATTTACGAACTGAAAGACCATACAGAACCCAACAGCAAGGAAAAGCAGTTGGTTAAGGCCTGGAGGCAAAATGGGGAGAGAGACGAACACATGGATCATAGGAAAAATATAGAGGTAAACAGAACGTGTCAGGTTCCCATCCAGTAAACTCGAATGCATTACGTCATTAGCATGTTCATTTTCTATTACGGTGGAGATTTAAAAACTGAAAGAATATTCGAAACCAAGAAAAACTGACAAACAGTTACTACAAGCATATAACTGCAATGAAATATGGATACGGGGACGTTAGAAAAGAATGTAGAATCAGCTTAAGTGAACCAAAGTAAGCCACACAGAAATCAAAATAAACAAATGCATGCAGTATTGCTAATGCACGTGTCGATGTTTACAAAAACCAAGGCAAGCGAAGGCTGTGGAGTTATACAAAAACCAAAATAAACAAACGCACGCAGCAAACCAAAGCAAAGCACAGTTGTTGACGAACACATGCAGCAGGGGAATATAGAAAACCAGAAAGAAGAAATGCATACAACATCTGATGCTGCAGAGGAAACTAATACACTGTTGAGGTATAGAGAGGCCAGTCTTTGCAGAGATGCATAATTCATATAAGATTAATAACGAAAATCTAGGTAGGACATCGAATGAATGCCATATGTTCTTGTTCGTGGCGTTGTTACACCTACTTAGGCCCAGGCTCTATTCAGAGGTTTTGTGGGGCCATGTCAGGTTTCCAGCCGATAAACTCAAACATGCTGCATCATTAGAATGTCCACCAAAGAAACAACAGAGTATACCCTAACGAGAGAAGAACATAAGGTATTTGTATTGAGGTATGTCTAGAAAAAAAAAGGGGGAGCAGAAATGGCAAGGAAGCACTTTCCAAAGATTGATAGCATAGAAGTAAATGGAGCATGAAATGAATATCATGCGCTCTCGTTCGTGGCATTGTTACACCCACTTAGACCCAGGCTCGGTTCAGAGATTTTAAGGGTCCATGTTAGGTTTCCAGCCGATAAACTCGAACGCAGGATGTCATTATAACGTCTATTTTCCATTACAGCGTAAATATAGGAACCTAAATACTATTCAGAACCCAAAGAAAACGAGAAACAGTCAAGCGAACCGGGGAAAAAAACATGGCAAATCAGTTGTGTAACAGCCGCGCAGATTTAACAAACATGAATAACAGAAATCATAATAGAACATAAAATGACCGTCGCATGTTCTTGTTCGTCGCGTTGTTACACCTGCCTAGGCGCAAACTCTATTCAGAGATTTTGTGAGTCGTGAGCATGTACATCATTATAACATTCACTTATCTAATAGAGGGGGAAGGTAGCAGAAATTGGAAGGCATCATTTCCCAATGATTAATAACATATCAGTGAATAGAGAATCAAATGAATATGATGCGTTCTTGTTCGTGGCATTGTTACACCTACTTAGACCCAGGCTCTGTTCAGAGATTTTAAGGGCCATGTCAGGTTTCCAACCGATAAACTCGAACGGATGACATCATCAGAACGTTCATTTTGCATTACGGCGTAAAATCACGAATTGAAAAACCATACAGAACCCAAGAAAAAGGAAAAGTAGTTATGTAAGGCCTCGAGGCAAAGCGTAGAGAGAAACGAACACATGCATCATGGGAGAAAAATAGAGGTAAACAGAACATGTCAGGTTCCCAGCCAGTAAACTCGAATGCATTATGCCATTAGAATGTTCATTTTCTATTACGGTGGAAATTTAAAAATTGAAAGAATATTCGAAACCAAAAAAACCTGACAAACAGTTACTACAAGCATATAATTGCAATGAAATAGACAAACAGTTACTACAAGCATATATCTAGGTAGGACATGGAATGAATGCCATATGTTCTTGTTCGTGGCGTTGTTACACCTACTTAGGCCCAGGCTCTATTCAGAGATTTTGTGGGGCCATGTTAGGTTTCCAGCCGATAAACTCAAACATGCTGCATCATTAGAATGTCCACTCAACAAGGCAAAGAATGTACAATTACTAATTTGGCCTCTTGGTATAGAAGAAAGGTACCTGTATTTAGAACGAAGATGATTTTTTAACACTACAATGTAGAAGCAAAGAAACAATAGAGTATACCTTAAAGGGAGAAGAACACAACAACTATTGATCTCGCTGGAGAGGGCAACTATGCTGAACAAGGATACGAACAACAATGAACCATGTTACAAGAGAAATATACAACGCAGGTGCTGCGTACAGATTTTAAAGGGCCATGTTAGCTTTCCTCACTATAAGAAGTAATAGCAATATCAGATACACGCTAAGATATAATCAAAATGGTTCTAATACCAATTGTATTCCCAGTTATATTTGTATAAGGATGTGTCGAATACAAATTGTATATATTTATACATGCTCCGAACTTCCTTGCCAATAGAACACTAATAATATTATGCAATGAACGCAGAGATGAATAAACATTGTTTGTATTAGTAGGAATAGATCAATACGAAATATATTGATATAGCTGGGGAAGGCAACTCTGTTGAACAAGAGAACGGACAACAACAAACCATGTTAGGAGAAAAATATAGAAGGGCGGGTAAATCCACGCAGACATAAATATAGCAGGGCGGGTAAAGCTACGCAGACATAAATAATAACACTATTGGATTTAGGTTAGCAAGAAAGTGGTGACACACACTGAGTAAGAAGACAACACAAGGAAAAAATCATGTACCTCACTCTGGCAACCTCCGGAGAGCAATGTACAATAAGCAGACATCATAAACACGCAGAACAAATCTGCACGTGCTAAAGAACTATAAAATACATAAATCGACAGACAAACATGCAGTAACAATGTATCCCAAAGGCAACAATCAATCCAGGTAGAGGAAGCATGCACGCAGTGGAAAGTCAGAACGAATAAATAGATAGAAAACCAGAAGGTAGAAGCAAAGAAAAATAGAATATACCTTGGAAGCAAAAAAACACAACAATTATTGATCCGGCCGATGAAGAGAGCTCTGTCGAACAAGGAAACGAACAACAACAGACCATGTTAGAAGAGAAATATAAGTAGGCGGCGCGGCCTAATCAAATATAAATAATAAAACTATTAAAATAAAGTTAGCAAGGAGAAAAGAAAATATAGAGGCTAAATCACTAAGGCCGAATAACAGAGGTATTAAACTTTAATTGACACACAGTTAGGCTAAATATTTAAATAACTAAGAGAGGCTGAAGTTCAAACATGAAGCTAAATGCCCAAGAAACTGAATTCACTGAAAAAACTATGAAAATAACACGTGATGGTACAAACGAAACAGCGCACGTCGACGAAGAAATATTTTGAAAGAGAAAATAAAGTATACCTCGGAGAAAAAGTGACACAGCAAATATTGATCCTCGCAGTGAAGAGAACTCTATTGAACAAAAAAACGGACAACAAGGAACCATATCAGCAAAGAAAATCAGCCGATCAGCCTAACCTAATTAGGCATAAATAATTACATTAATCAATTTAATTTGGCAAGGAAGTGCTTAAACAAACTCGAAACCATACACCAATGAACGAGTACTGCCTGACATGAAGAAATATTTCAGAATGTGAAGTAGCTGAGACAGACAAAAAACGCACAGGAAGAGATGCAGCAGAGGCCGAACATGCTTGCAAGGAAGATAATATTATTTCCCTAGCCTAATTTGTGTTAATGTGGTAACATTTTATCCAAATAATTCCAGTACGATCTTTTCATGTGCCAACAGTTTTATATTTTGATAGGTATTTCTTTTAATCCTTTGAAACATGAATCTAGGGGATATTCTGAAATCACCACTAATGATGCATTGATACAATTTAAACAATGACAACTATATTTTGGTCGTCAGTTATTTCGGTCAGTGAAATAGTTGTACAATTATACTCTTCCTCACAAATCTCCAAAACAAGCTAACCGTTGTAGGTCGTCAGATACCGAATTCTCTAATAAATGTTGTAAAGTTTAAATAAAAGTCGCCTCTGATAAGAGAAAAAAAAAAGTAAGATGAAATCGTCAAGTGAGGCCAAATGTTTCATGTAGCAGCAGGCAATATGAACAAACATATGTAAAACTTTTGCTCAAATCATATAAGAGATATATACGAGGAGCCTCCTGTACATGAGAAAATAAACATTGTACCAAATCAGCCCATATGAACAAAACATCAGAGGCCGAAAAACACAGCAACTTGCGACAAAACACCCCGCATCATCAAAACATATAGTAAGGTAAATAAATCAACGCGAACATAACATCAAACTAATAAAAAGTCCCTGTACATGAAAAAAATCAAACAAACACCAAGACAAACAATAAAAGAAAGCCATCAAAATACTCCCCGCTGAACCCAGAACACAGGCAAAGATAATCCAGCCCGAAAAAGATCGCACAACACACAACCAATCTTTACAGGGAGTTGAAGGTGCATATTATTGCCTGAAGCAAGATGCGTGTGCAGTGGACAATCAGACCGTGTTTAAAAATCTCCAAGTCACAATGCCTGAACGTCCATTGAACGGCCGAGCAGAAAAAAAATGCAGCAGAGATCAAAATATCTAAATGCCTGCCCTAAAATTCCATGAAGTCAGACACCGTGAACGATCAAATTGAATGGGAAGCACTCTTCCAGACCCACAAAATAAACGGGCCACAGAAGTGTGTATGCATCCAAAAGAAGCAAGAAAAGGAACAGGCAAATATCACAAATGAAAATCACATACCAAACCCAACGCACAAACACATAAAAATAGGGTATAATCAAAGAAGTACACAAATGAGAAAACAAACTGCGGAGAAACGAAGGAAGAGGGCTGGACCCTGAAATTTCCTGCACAAACAAAAAGAAAACCAAATAGAAACCCAGAAACAAACCCCGGAGAGAAAGCTGAGACACTGTCCCTGCCTCAATATATCTACAAAGAAACGATCAACACCAAAAAAAATGTAACTACCAAAAATTCAGCAAAAAGATTCTAAATCTCTATATATAAGAAGGATGAGAAACCAACGAGTTTGTCAAAATAAAGAAGCTAATAATCCATGAAGTCAGGCACTGTCAATGAATAAATCGTATGGAAAGCACTCTTGAATACCCGCAAAATAAAAGCGGCTAGGCAATCCCTTTCTATCTGAAAGAAATGAGAAAAGAAAGAACCAAATAACATAACCAAAGATCACATACCAAACCCAGCGCATAAGTGCATAAACCTAGGGTATCATCGAAGAAGTACAGAAACGAAAAAACAAACTGCAAAGAAACGAAAGAGAAGGGCTCGACCCTGAATTTTCCTGCAAAAAAAAAAGAAAAACGAAGAGAAACCAAGAAACAAACCACGGAGAAACGGAAGATAAGGAGCAAGCCGAAAGAGAAAGCTGAAATCGAGAGACGTACCAGGTCGTGGCAATCACAGATGAAAGAAATACAAGCAGCGAGTAGGTGAAACAGGGAGGAGTCGGACAACGAGATTAGGGTAAATAGGAGCCTTATATTATACTATATATACGGATGTGAGTGGATGCAAATATTCAATTCGGTTCGAGATTTTTGGATCAAAAAAGTTCGATTTGAGTTCGATTCGCTCCATCAAATATTAATTTTTGATTAGATGCAAATCGGAGCGAACAGTTTTGTCCTGTCCGTTAATCCTATAATAATATATTAGCCCAGCCCCATTGACATAATTGGAAAACACAGCCCATTCCCCTAATTGCATACGATAACCCTATTCCCCAATCCCTGTGTTTTGTGTTGGTCGATGTCGCGCTGTTTGCGGGTTGGTAGTTGGAATTTGGGTACCTTGACGGGTAAGATTTTGGAGCTCGTGGATGTTTTGAGTAAGATAAGGGTTGATGTGGCTTGTATTCAGGAGACTAGGTGGAAGGGGGCGCAGTTCAGAGAGGCGAACGGTTATAAATCGTGGTATTCAGGTCTTGCTAACTCGAGTAATGGTGTTGTAATTCTTTTGTCTAAGGAGCTTAAGGACAACGTCATGGAAGTGAAGAGGTGTAATGATAGGATTATGTCCGTTAGAGTGGTGGTTGGGGAGAAGGTGGTTAACGTGGTATGTGCGTATGCCCCGCATGTTGGTTTGGCTGTGCTTGCTAAGGAAGCTTTTTGGGTCTGTTTAGATGAGTTGGTCGGGTGTATTCCGGACGATCAATTTATTGTTTTGGGGGGCGATTTCAATGGTCACATTGGTGAGGGGGTGGATGGCTACCATAGTGTGCATGGGAGTTTCAGCTTCGGAGTTAGGAATGCTGGAGGTTCCGCACTGTTGGAGTTTGCCACTGCGCATGAGTTGGTAATTGCTAACTCTGTTTTTGAGAAGAGAGCTGAGCACCTCATCACCTTCAGTAGTGGGGGACACAACACGCAAATTGACTACCTTCTTTTGCGCAGCCGTGATGGTAGGGCGTGCGTGGACTGCAAGGTGTTCTGGAGCGAGGCCTGTGCTTCTCAACACCGGCTGCTGGCTATGGATTTATCCTTGGGAGGTCATGTTGGTAGCAGGGCTAGAGAAGCGAGACCTAGGATTCTCTGGAAGGATCTGAAGGGTGAGAAGGCGACAGAATTCAAGGAGTCGTTGACCCGCGAAGGAGGTTTTTTGCGAGGGGGCAATGCTAACCTTATGTGGACCAGCATGGCCAATGCTATTAGGAGGGTAGGCGAGAAGGTGGTAGGGGTTTCTTCGGGCAGGTCTAGTGGACCTAGGGAGGCATGGTGGTGGAATGAGAAGGTCCAAAAGAAGGTTAAGGCTAAACAAGCGCTATTTAAGGAGCTTTTGTCGGTTAGTGTTGGGGAGGAGAATCTTGAAAATTATAGCATACAAGGTGGCGAAAAGAGAGTCTAAGAAGGCAGTGGTTAAGCCTAAAGGTGAGGTTTACGAGGAGATGTACAAGCGCTTAGACACCAAAGAATGAGCGAATGCTATTTTTAAACTAGCGAAAGCTAGGGAAAGAGGGTGGCGCGACCTGGGTCCCGTTAAGTTTATTAAGGATGATTTGGGCCAAGTGTTAGTGAACGATGTGGCTATTAAGGAGAGGTGGAATAGGTATTTTTTTTAAACTTTTCAATGTGGCTAGAGGTAGCGACTCGGTGGTGCAAGGAGTTTGTCTATATTATGCTCGTTCGTTTAGTTCTTGTGAGAGCATCAGCAATGAGGAATTAAAGAGTGCCCTAATGAAAATGGGTAGAGCTAAGGCTGTAGGCCCGGATCAGATCCCTATTGAGGTGTGGCTTTGCCTGGGGGAAGTCGGAGTTCAGTAGCTAGCAGAGCTGTTCAACATCCTCCTCAGAGGTTCTAAGATGACGACGGAGTGGAGGCATAGTATTGTCGTGCCGATTTTCAAGAACAAAGGCGATGCTCAGAGTTGTAGTAACTATAGGGGTATTAAACTTGTTGGGATTCGGTGCCTAAAATGAAGGCCCAGCGAAAGCAGTAAAACAAAAATTAATTCGATTCGAATCCCTACGAGGATCGATCGAGCTACGTATATACGAATATATATAAACGAATTCAACAAGAGATATAGAAACTCACCCTTGTAGTCCGTTGATTAGATGGAATCCTTCTCTTGAGCTATTCCCCAAGCTTTACTTGAATTCTCTACGAACGAAGCACTCCAAGCACTTGAACAATCCAACGCCGAAATACCGTGCCTCTACTTGTCACGCGCCGGAGAAACGATCGGAATGACAACACCCGATTAACCTCTAAGGTTACGGCTAGAATCAAGTGATGAAGCTTTGTATGTTAAGATTATTACACTCCAAGTGTTTTAATCTTTACTCTCTCAATATTTTCTCTCAATTTTTCTACAAGAAAAATGAAGAAGAAGTGAATGAAGAAGATGAAGATGAGTGTTAAACTCAAAGTCTATCTCTCTCTCTCTCTTTCCTCACGTTGGAAGGCTTGTGAAAGCAAGTGATGAGAGTCTTCATTTTATTCTCCATAAAATCCTCCCAAATCAAGACCAAATAATTAAAATGAATTAATTAAAAGATCTTGTTCCCTTGATACTTCAAGTCATCCACCAATTAAGGTAGAGACTATGACCAAAGGAAAGAGGAGGGAAAATGGTATGGCCATCTAGAAGGAGATGGGACGAGTTCGGTTCGTTTCGGACTCCCGTGAGTCCAAACAGATAAAGTCCTATTCCGTTCCGATGTATTTGTGTCGTTTAATTAATCCAATTAATTAAACATATCAAATACAAAATAACATAATTAATTTCTCCAAGAAATAATTATATTCATGAATTAAAATAATCACCCAGTAATATATTTAATTCATTAGGCCGTAAATTAATTCATCCAATAAATCAATTTAGACATCCAATGTCCCAAAATTAATTAGATATCCAATGTCCAATAAATTAGATATCCAATATTTAATATTTATAACGAGAGAACAAACTCGATTCATTCCGTCGTCAATCCTAATGCGCGACTCGGTAGGTCCGTCTCAGTCAGCAATGGGAGGAACCAAAGAGTAGTAGCACCACCTAGCCAAACTGGTGGCCTACACTGTACCCCGACTGAGAACGAATGATTGGGATCATTCAAGAACCATTCTGTCGTGAATACCAGTAAACGTATAAACCTTTATTTCAAATGTCCCGATCAAGTTATGGCGTCACAGTAAGTTAAACCCCATATGTACTTGACGCTATGCATGCGTTAATGCAAATCGAGATCATCGAGTTCTCGTGCATCTAATACAGCTAGCTCCAATGCTTTGGCCAAAGACTTATGATCTCATCTGCCAATAACCGCATAGGACATATAACCTGTTCAGTAACAGGAGAAAGAATTCTATCTTGGTATTCAGTAGGACCTGCTACTAGCCCATCAAGATGCACATTGAGGTTGACCCCCGCCTTCCGGTTTATAGGGTCGAACTACTCTAATGAAAATCTTGACGTCACAAGCACATCCCTACTAAATCCTCAAGTCGAAGGTTCATGAATACCTATCACGACCTTTTGATTCCATCATTGACTGTCCCGGAGTGAAATCCGTATGACGAATCGAGGGTGAGTCGGTTCGAGTAAACTAATCTAATTAGCATACCTATAACGTGTGCTCCCACTAACCATTAGTGTTCGACAGGCACTCTCCTTGTCAAATAACACGTCATACAAGTCTTCACATAAACTTAACGCCCAGTCAAGTTTCATCGACTTGCGAACGATTAAGTATTTGAGCTATAAACCTTTCCAGTGCCGACCCCCTTATCCAATAAGGAGTGGAATGTTTTGCTCTCAAATACACGGACTAGCTTCTACATGTATATTTACGAGTTAGGAATGCCAGTAACTACCAGTAAATAAAGAAACATCCATTCCCTTATATTGATGATTTACATAATAACAAGTACAATGCCCTCACTCAACATACTCTGAGTGGCATTTGAGGGCATACTACAAACAATCTCCCACTTGCACTCAATGCCACACACTATGGTATCTAATACCCATGTTCTCCAGATGACGCTCCAAGCTAGTCTGAGAAAGTGGCTTGGTCAGTGGATCGGCGACGTTGTCGGCCGAGTCTACTCTGTGCAGCATAATGTATCTCTTGCGAACAAATTCTCTTACGAGATGATACTTCCTCTCAATATGTTTGGTGCTGTTGTGAAACCTCAGCTCCTTGGCCTGCGCTCTGACTCGTCGTTGTCGCAGACAGTGAATAACAGCAAATTTCAAGACATGGTGTCACTTGAAGTTCTCCCAGAAACTTCTTAATCCAGAACCCTTCCTTGGAAGCCTCCGAGGATGCTTGATACTCAGCCTGACAGGTGGAATCAGCAGTCGCGCTTTGCTTGGTGCTATGCCCAGATACTGCTCCTCGATTAAGAGTAAATATGTAGCCAAAAGTAGACATCGAGTCGTCCTTCAGTCCTTGGAAGTCCGAATCAGTGAATCCCACCACATCCAATTCTCCACTGCCAAACATCAGAACCATATCTCTAGTCCTTCTCAAGTACTTGAGAATGTTCTTTATGGTAGTCCAATGTTCCCTATCTCGGTTTGCCTGAACCCTACTCACCACGCTTACAGCATGCGCGATGTCAGGTCTTGTACACAACATAGCATACATAAGGCTACCCACAGCCGAAGCATATGGTATATTACTCCTTTCCTTTCGTTGTTCCTCACTTTGAGGACACATCTTCAAGGAGAGTTTTATTCCATGTTGCATCGGTAGGAACCCTCTTTTAGAATCATCCATCTTAAATCGCTTTAAGATCTTATCTATATAGAGGGCTTGGGAAAGGCCTATTGTTCTCTTCACTCTATCCCGGTAGAGACAAATTCTAAGAATATAGGTTGCTTCTCCCAAGTATTTTATGGAGAAATTACTCAAAAGCCAAGCTTTTACAGAACTGAGCATTCCTACATCATTTCCTATTAGTAGAATATCATCCACATATAGTACTAAGAATGCGATCTTGCTCCCACTAACCCTCTTGTATACACAATGTTCCTCTTCATTTTGCACGAAGTCAAACTCTTTGACCGCCTCGTCAAAACGAAGGTTCCAACTACGCGATGCTTGCTTCAGTCCATAAATGGAACGTTGAAGCTTGCACACTTTCTGAATATCGACTTCGGACACAAAGCCTTTAGGCTGCTCCATATAGATTTCCTCCTCGAGAAATCTATTAAGGAAAGCCGTCTTTACGTCCATTTTCCATATCTCATAATCGTGGTAGGCAGCTATAGCAAGCATCATGCGAATAGACTTGATCATGGCTACGGGTGAGAAGGTATCGTGGTAATCGATCCCTTCCTTCTGGATATAACCCTTTGCCACAATCCTGGACTTATAGGCGTCAACCTTGCCATCACCATCAGTATTTCTCTTGTAGATCCACTTGTTCCCAATAGGCACTATGCCCTTGGGGCGGTCTACTAGAGTCCAGACCTGATTAACATGCATCGAGTCTATCTCAGCTTCCATAGCTTCACGCCATTTCGCGGAGTCTACATCCACCATCGCTTGGTCATAGGTCGTCGGGTCGGTCTCTTGGCTATCACTTGGAACCTCATGGAGACCCATCTCCTCCAAGTGCACAAGCCCATACCTCTCAGGTAAATGAGACACCCTACTAGACCTACGAGGTGGTTGTACTTGCGTTTCAGAAAGTTCGGTTCCAGTTTCTTGCACAGATGTCTCCCGAGGAGTTTCATTGTATTCTTCTAAAGAAATACTTCTACCTGCTCCGCCTTCCTGAATGAACTCATCTTCCAGGAAGTGTGCTTGTAAAGCAACAACGATATTTCGATCTTCGGGCATGTAGAATAGATATCCCATCGTCCCAGACGGGAATCCAATGAAACGTCCCTTTGCAGACCTAGCTTCCAACTTTTCCACCTTAGTCTTCTTGACATAGGCGGGACATCCCCAAATCCTAATATGATTAAGACTTGGTTTCCTTCCTTCCCATATCTCATGTAGAGTTTTAGGAACGGATTTGGAAGGACATCTGTTTAAGATATAAGCGGCAATCAGGAGTGCATACCCCCACAGGTTAATTGGTAAGTCAGTATAGCCCAGCATGGAACAGACCATGTTTAACAAGGTCCGGTTCCTTCTTTCTGACACACCATTTAACTGAGGAGTACCTGGAGGTGTTAGTTGTGAAACTATTCCATGTTCCTTAAGGAACTCATCAAACTCCGTACTCATATACTCACCACCTCGGTCCGACCGAAGTGCTTTGATATGATTACCAGTTTGTTTCCCGACTAGGGCCTTGAATTCCTGGAATTTCTCAAAGGCCTCGGATTTATGTTTCATTAAGTATACATAACCATACCTAGTATGATCATCTGTAAACGTAATGAAATATTGATATCCGTCACGTGCCTTCCAAAGCACCACAAACGTCAGTATGGATTAATCCCAATTTATCAGCGGCTCTTTCAAAAGTCCCTGTGAAGGGGGACTTAGTCATTTTGCCTTTAAGGCAAGATTCACAAGTAGGAAAGGGATCTGATCCCAATGGACCCATAAGTCCATCTTTTTCCATCTTGTAAACCTTGGTCTGACCAACATGACCAAGTCTAAGATGCCATTTCAAAACTTGATTGGTTTCATCCCTACCACGTTTTCTAGTCATAGTATTCACAACTACTTCGTTTCTGAGATTTAGATGATACAATCCATTCAACAATGTAGCAGTACCCACTAGTTTATTTCTAAAATAAATTTTGCAGGAACCATCACCAATGAAAAATGAAAAGCCTTTTCGGTCCATGACCGGAATGGATACAATGTTTTTGTGCCCCTTGGGCAAAAACAAGTACATCTTTCAAAGTCAAAACAAAGCCGGATTCTAAACCCAAAAGAAGTGATCCTATGTCGGTTGCCTCGACACTATGCCCGCTTCCGACTGTGATCATAACTTCTCCTCCAGCTCCAAGCTTCCTACTTTGTTCCATATCCTGATTCACGGTACAAATATGAGAACTAGCACCAGAATCCAGTATCCAAGAAGTAGAAAATACAGTAGCGGAACAATTTGTTTCCAAAACTAAAAGTTCTGTACCTGAAGTGCCATGAAGAATCGGACAGTCTCTAGCCCAGTGGCCCAGCTCACCGCACTTGAGACAAGCATACTTCTTCTTCTTGTTCTTCGGGACCATCGGGGCCTTGCCCTTACCCTTAAGGTCCTTAACTTGTGGTCCAGTTTGCTTCTTGGTCTTTTTCTTCTTGTTCTTAGACCTCCGAGGTCCAGAAGAAATCACAAGAGCAGACTCCTTCATCTGCGGAGTCTTCATCTGAGACTGAGCGGTCACAAGTTTGTTCATTAGCCCAGCTAAATTACATGCAATATCATTGCAGTTGAAGTTCATAACAAACTGTGAGAAGAAATCAGGGAGAGACTGTAGAATAAGGTCGGTTTCGAGAGAAGTATCCATTTTAAAATCAAGAACCGCCAATCTCTCGATCATGGATATCATTTTGAGGACGTGTTCCCCATCCTTCTCACCTTCCTTCATCCTTGCACCGAACAGTTGCTTGGATATCTCATATCTAGCAGTTCTGCTGTGCTCACCATAAAGTTCGGTTAAGTGAGATAGAATCTGCCTAGCAGAAGTCATTTTCTCATGAGATCTCTGAAGCTCATTAGACATAGAAACCATCATGTATGCATGGACTTTTACGTCATCCTTAACCCACTTTTCGTGGTTTTCGATCTCTTCCTGATTGGCTTTGGTCCACACAGGAGGCGCCGGAATGTCCGTCTCCAAGACGTATCCCAGTGCCTCTATACTGAGGACAATCATCAGATTGCAGAGCCAATCCACAAAGTTAGGTCCCATTAAGGTGTTCTTTTTGAGTAGAATTGCGAGTGGATTCATTGTCATATTGAGATTTGAGTCTGCATTAAGTACGATAGATTAATTAGTGACTCATTCAATTATGTTCTGAGTATAGAATTAAGGTCTTTTCTATTCTTGTTACCCAGCTCCCACTATTTTTATCGGAATAACACACTCCCATGTGAAATCCGGAAGTATCGTCGCTCTACTTCATAGTGGTGATCGAGTTCTTTATAAATCTTAATAGAGGGCAACCGAATAGGTTTCTAGTCTATTAATTTTCATAAATTGGTGTCCAACACCAACCCATCTAATGGATGATTCGATCTTCTTTTTCCCCCTGTTCACTCCCCTCAACCTATACGGTTTCTATGGTTCGTGAACAAGTTAAGTTTTTACCATCGATGCAAATCAGTTTCACAATTGAATCTTATCCGGCAACCTATCAGATTTCTAGGGATAAAATTTGCTCTAACCGAAGGCATCCAATGCGCTCTCGGTAATTTATCCGTCCTCCCCGAACGACTACCCCGATAACTCAGAAGCATAGCACATCCGGTTTGGATTTGAATTTCCCGAAAACTCGATGGAGGGAAGGAAAACCTTGAAACCTTATAAACTTAATAATTTATCGTGGGAGAATTTTCGCGATTAACGTTACACTTTGCATATTAATCGTTTAAGCGCATTTGTGACATTCATACAATATGAAACAACCATTCACAACCTAGTTGCTACCAACATGTGGTTCATGGACCGTTCCTAGAAAACAAAAACTCCGTAATCTAATTACAAGTCTTTGTCTTGAATCTTCATCTTCTAGAAATGGATCTTCCTCCGGTCTTCGTCATTACATATAAATTTTACATTGAAAATTGCATCCTAGATACAAATTTTTTCTAGTAAAATAAATAGGCTAAAAAACGGCCTTTACAACCCAATCGAATAAAACGAACGATTCAAAAACTAAGTCCACGAACCACATCCCCATTCAAAAGCATTCATCCAATAAATACTAAATAAATGGAAGGTGTAGAGATACATTGATCCAATCAACAATGCGAACCGATCAAATCGATTCACACAATCGATAATATGAAAACGTTCAAAATAATTCGGTCGATCACAAGTATTCCAATAAATCAATTTTCCCTTATAAAATGAAATACCATAAATCATTTTAATCATATTAAGTCTAATTTAAAATGAGGGAAATCATTTTTAGGAATACACGAAGCAAACAAGCCCGAAACGGGTCCGAAATAGGCCGAATCATGGCCGAAAACGCCACTGCAGCATGTGGCAGCCCAATGCCCTCAAGATGCTCGCCTGTGCCGGCTGCAACAGCCCTGGGCCGTGGCCCCCGAGCCCTAGGCCGCGGCCCCCTGCTTCCGGACCACCCCCGGACCATCCAACGGCAATTCGGGGCTAGTTTTTCGACCGGATATCCAATATCTATATTCTCCAACATTCATATCTTCAATATAAATCATATTTCCAAGAAAATAAGATTTATATTTAGACATAAACTTACGAAAAATATAACTACAACGAACATAAAAACATATACCACGATTATGACTAAAATGATTCCAAATCATTCACCATCTAATCAAGCATTCCAAATGCCAATATCGTATATACGATCGCAAGACCTATGCTCCGATACCATTATTGGGATTCGGTGCCTAAAATGAAGGCCCAGCGGAAGCGATAAAACAAAAATTAATTCGATCCGAATCCCTACGAGGATCGATCGAGCTATGTATCTATGAATATATATATAAACGAATTCAACAAGAGATATAGAAACTCACCCTTGTAGTCCGTTGATTAGATGGAATCCTTCTCTTTAGCTATTCCCCAAGCTTTACTTGAATTCTCTATGAACGAAGCACTCTAAGCACTTGAACAATCCAACGTCGAAATACCGCGCCTCTACTTGTCACGCGCCGGAGAAACGATCGGAATGACAACACCCGATTAACCTCTAAGGTTACGGCTAGAATCAAGTGATAAAGCTTTGTATGTTAAGATTATTACACTCTAAGTGTTTTAATCTTTACTGTCTCAATATTTTCTCTCAATTTTTCTCCAAGAAAAATGAAGAAGAAGTGAATGAAGAAGATGAAGATGAGTGTTAAACTCAAAGTCTATCTCTCTCTCTCTTTCCTCACGTTGGAAGGCTTGTCACAGCAAGTGATAAGAGTCTTCATTTTATTCTCCATAAAATCCTCCCAAATCAAGACCAAATAATTAAAATGAATTAATTAAAAGATCTTGTTCCCTTGATACTTCAAGTCATCCACCAATTAAGGTGGAGACTATGACCAAAGAAAAGAGGAGGGAAAATGGGATGGCCATCTAGAAGGAGTCGGGACGAGTTCGGTTCGTTTCGGACTCCCGTGAGTCCAAACAGATAAACTCCTATTCTGTTCCAATGTATTTGTGTCGTTTAATTAATCCAATTAATTAAACATATCAAATACAAAATAACATAATTAATTTCTCCAATAAATAATTATATTCATGAATAAAATAATCACCCAGTAATATATTTAATTCATTAGGGCGTAAATTAATTCATCCAATAAATCAATTTAGACATCCAATGTCCCAAAATCAATTAGACATCCAATGTCCAATAAATTAGATATCCAATATCTAATGTTTATAATGAGAGAACAAGCTCGATTCATTCCGTCGTCAATCCTAATGCGCGACTCGGTAGGTCCGTCTCAGTCAGCAATGTGAGGAACCAAAGAGTAGTAGCACCACCTAGCCAGCCTGGTGGACTACACTGTACCCCGACTGAGAACGAATGATTGGGATCATTCAAGAACCATTCTGTCGTGAATACCAGTAAATGTATAAACCCTTCTTTCAAATGTCCCGATCAAGTTATGTGGTCACGGTCAGTCAAACCCCATCTGTACTTGACGCTATGCATGCGTTAATGCAAATCGAGATCATCGAGCTCTCGTGTATCTAATACAGCTAGCTCCAATGCTTTGGCCAAAGACTTATGATCTCATCTGCCAATAACCGCATAGGACATATAACCCGTTCACTAACAGAAGAAAGAATTCTATCTTAGTATTCAGTAGGACCTGCTACTTGCCCATCAAGATGCACGTTGAGGTTGACCCCCGCCTTCCGGTTTATAGGGTTGAACTACTCTAATGAAAATCTTGACGTCACAAGCAGATCCCTACTAAATCCTCAAGTCGAAGGTTCACGAATACCTATCACAACCTTTCGATTCCATCATTGACTGTCCCGGAGTGAAATCCGTGTGACGAATCGGGGGTGAGTCGGTTCGAGTATACTAATCTAATTAGCATACCTATAACGTGTGCTCCCACTAACCATTAGTGTTCAACATGCACTCTCCTTGTCAAAGAGCACGTCATACAAGTCTTCACATAAACTTAACGCCCAGTCAAGTTTCATCGACTTGCGAACGATTAAGTATTTGAGTTATAAACCTTTCCAGTGCCAATCCCCTTATCCAATAAGTAGTGGAACGCTTTGCTCTCAAATACACGGACTAGTTTCTACATGTATATTTACGAGTTAGGAATGCCAGTAACTACCAGTAAATAAAGAAACATCCATTGCCTTGTATTGATGATTTACATAATAACAAGTACAATGCCCTCACTCAACATCCTCTGAGTGGCATTCGAGGGCATACTCCTAACAAAACTCCCCAGTCATACTATGAAACTTTGGGAAAGAGTGGTGGAATGCATGGTTAGAAGAGAAGTTGAGATCTCAGAGAACCAATTTGGCTTCATGTCGGGGAGGTCCACGACGGAGGCCATTCATCTCGTCAGATGCCTTATGGAGAAGTTTAGAGAGCAGCGTAAGGAGCTCCATATGGTGTTCATAGATCTAGAGAAGGCTTATGATAGCATTTCACGGGATGTTATTTGGAGGAGCCTAGTAGAGAGGAGGGTGTCGTTACTGTTCGTTAGGGCGATCCAAGACATGTACTCCCTAGCTAGGACTTGCGTTAGGACCCCAGTTGGTGACACCTAGTATTTCCCGGTTGAGATAAGACTACACCAGGGGTCGGCGCTAAGACCTCTTCTCTTCGCTCTAATCCTTGACGTCATTTCGCGGGGGATAAAAGATGGCATCCCGTGGTGCATGCTTTTTGCTGAGACATTGTGTTAGTGGTGGAGTCGAGGTGGGAGGTGAACTCAAAGTTGGAGTTATGAAGGTCTAAGTTAGAATCCCAGGGCTTGCGTGTCAGCCGGTCTAAGACCGAGTATCTCTGGTGTAACTTTAGTGGTGAGGCCAATGAGGAAGATGTAGAGGTAATGATTGCGGATCAGATCGTACCCCGTACGGGTAAGTTCAAGTATTTGGGTTCGATCATTCAGAAGGAAGGTGAGTGTGAAGATGATTTCACTCATCGTATCAAGGCGGGGTGGTTAAGATGGAGAGCAGCGACAGGGGACCTGTGCGACAAGAAAGTCCCTCTAAAGTTGAAAGGTAAATTCTATAGAGCGGCAATCCGACTCGTAATGTTATATGGATACGAATGTTGGGCGATGAAGAAGTCGCTTGAGACCAAGTTGGAAGCGACTGAAATGAGAATATTACGTTGGTCGTGTGGTCACACAATGTTGGATAGAATCTCGAACGTGGTATTCAGGAACGCACTAGAAGTGGCGCCCATTCCAGCAAAAGTTAGGGAAGGGAGATTGAGATGGTTTGGTCATATCCGCAGGAGGCAGGCTTCTGCTCCGGTGAGGAGGGTCGAGAGTTTATTGGTTGTCGGGGAGAGGAAGATAGGCAGACCGAGGAGGACGTGGGTGGAGCAGCTGAGATTAGATTTGAAGGCCTTAAATCTTTCCGAGACCATGACAATTGATAGGTGCGCTTGGAGGCGTCAGATCAGAGTTATGGATTCTTCTGTTGGGAGCGGTGCTATAGTCGAGAGCCTCAGGGTTGGGTTGTCTCGGTTAGCTTTGACCTAGAGCATTGCATTTTTATTTTTTTACCTTTAGTGTATATTTTATCCTATGGCCTTTTGCATGTGGTGTATTTTTGACAGAGAACTGTGCGCAAAGTCAACCTCTCTTCTGTTAGAGCAGCGTTCATCGAGATTGCAGTTGCCAAAGTCACCTTAGGTAAGTCTCATGTGAATTAATCCATGGGCTCAGGTATGGTTTTGAGCTTTGTCGCATCATATGCTTCTTTGTATATATCACTCTATTCTTTGTTGTGTACTAAGCTGGGGATCTTCACGGAAACAGCCTCCCTACCGTAAAAAGTAGGGACATGGTCTGCGTACATCTTACCCTCCCCAAACCCTGCTCTGAGCGGGATATACTGGGTATGTTTGGTTTGGTTTGGTTTATTCTCTCTCTCACGCTCGCTCTCTCTATATATACATGCATGAATCTACCATAAATTTATAAGCAAATCCTGTATGAAGATGTTGTAGGTGTATGAAGATGTTCAATACAGTATTGATTTAATGTTTCGATTTTGGAGTTTTAGTTAGGATTTTAATTAGGGTTTGATTTTGGGATATGTTAGGTATTCAGTTGTTTTAATTGACATTTTGATTATAATTTTAATTATGATTGGGGGGTTTTATTTTAAGTATTTTATGTTTCTTCAAATTTCATTATTTTCAGACCGAAGTATTTGCTACAGTTCAGTCAGAAATACCGAATCGAATCGAATCTTGAACATAAAAAAGAGGCTTCGAACTCGAATCGAACCTTATTTTTTATATTTGGTCGAATCGGACCGGATCGAATAATAGCAAAAAAAGGACCGAGCCGAACCTAACGATTATTCGGTTGAGTTCAGTCCGGTCACATCCCTATATAATGGGTAGTTGGGTATTTGACCCAATAGGGTCCGATTATAAATTACCAGATAAAAAACGTATCTCCGGTTCATTTACATACTCCTAGTTCGATTATCCGATTAATTTCTACTGCATCTGATAACACCAAACTATAAATGATTCACCAATACTCTAGTCAATATCTCAAAGATCAGTCCAATTTATTAGACAGCTAATTAAAATAAAAATAAAATAAATTAAAAAATTAATGCCGCCAAAATTCTAATTTAAATTCATGGGTATTACATGTTGTAGTTAAGCTGAATCTCAGGAGTAGTTCTGCTATACAGACACTTCAAAACCAGAACCAACCCCGACTTAGACCTTTCGTCGAACTGTATTGTATGTTTGTTTGTAAACTTATGACTGTCACAATAACTAATAAAGGATGAAATTCAGACAGCAGCTCTAGCCTTTACATGTAGTTTCAGAATATCTAGTAACTAATGGAACAGGCGAAATGTAGCAAAAAGTAGTAGATTGTCAGATAATTAAAGTAGTCTGTATAACTTTGATTGGATGCCTTTACCAAATGAAGAAAATTTATTATTTGGGACGAGGCGCCGATGGCGCAAAGACACTGATTCAAAGCTCTTGATAGGAGCTTGAGGGATGTTAGAGAAACGTCTGTTGGAAAATTGTCGCCTATGAGGTTATGCCATTTGGGGGTTTGGTTGTGGTTCTTGGAGGCAATTTCCGCATATCTTACCTGTTGTTCTCAAAGGGAGCATACCTGATATGTGCATGCTGTCATCAGCACTTTTAAGTTGTGGAATGAGTGTCGTTCCTTAAATTAGCAAGGAATATGTGGCTCCAAGTACTTAATATGCTTCTACATTATGCTTTTATTCATATTATGGAGTTGGTTATCTAACTTTGTTCTTAATGATTATGATATGTCTATTTTTAGGTGGGTGCTTCGTATGATGCAAATGCATTAGGGAGTTTGGACGAGATATTATACATGGGGATAAGGCTGGTGGAAAGAAAATCGACAAGGATGCTCGCATTAGCTTATCATACGACATTATTATATGAGATGTTGTTGATCCTATATATGCCATTATGAAAATACGTACCCATCTATTCTATAAGGTATGTTCGATCTGCAAATTTTTGGGATAGGGCAATACTGCCCCGACAGTATCGATAATATATATGATCATGTGATGTCGAAGATGTCCCATGAGGTGGCGGAGTATCTTACTTCTGATAACATTTGCAAAATGGAGGGGAATGTATTAGAACATGAAGTTGTAGTTTCTCATTAATTCCTCAACATAATAAAATGTTCTGGGTATCCGAATCATCTGATCGATTTGAAGGCTGGTTGCCTGGTCATGTTGCTCAAGAATATTAATCAGGCGCGTGGTATGTGTAATGGAACGAGGATGGTGGTTACTAGGATTGGAAGTAAGTAGTTGAGGCATCACTGATATTTGGCAAAGATAGAGGCCATAGCTTTTATTTCACCGATGATACTACCCTCTTGTATTTTGTTTCACCGATGGATTTTATTTCTTTGTTTTGTGTTTAAGTTTAATTTATGTTTTAAAATTTAGTTTAAGTTTTTAGTTTTTTTATTTGTTTAATTTAATATATTACATGGAATTTTATTTATTTAAAAACAAAAGTGAAAAATGACTTAAATACAAGGTGGAAGCCACGTACTTTTAATCGCCGGAAACCGCCCACACGTGCCTCGCACGTGAGCCGAAACAGCATCGTTTTGCATTTTCCGGCGACAATGGGACGAAAATTGGACCATGTCAGAGAAACTGGGACTAAATCTGATAAAAAATTAATTTTGGGACTGAATCTATTTTGTGAGAAAGTTATGGGACGATCTGTGATTTAAACTCTAACGTGTTGATTTCTCGAGTGATCCTGAGCCCGTCAGATTTCACAAAGTTCTCCATCGGCTTTCAAAGAAGACAGTTCCGATTAGCCGTTTGCTTTGCCATGACTATAAGCAAGAGGCGGTGCCAGTCTCTCTCCCGCGTAGTTTTCCATATTCCCCAACATGTCTTCACCCATGGTCAATTGTATGTTGAAATATCCAGGGTAGTCAGCAAGAATGGCTTAAAAATATAAATCTGCGATAAGGACAGTAAGAACGCATAATACAACAACTAATATTACGTATAAAGAAGTGCTAAATAAGCTTTGAGAGCATATGTTAAACGTCAGGGAAAGATATTGCAAAAATTGCTTGCATATTGCAAAAATATGTGGTGATTAAATTTTCAAAAAAGATATTGCAAAACTACAATGATTAAATTATTGCTAGGATATTTTTGCCATTAGTTAGTTTTCTGTTTTATTTCAATCTTAACTAAATAATCCATGTCATCATCATCATTCATTTTTTAAATTTTTTTTCTGCTCCTAATTAAATAATTCATATTATCATCACTTTTTTTACTAAATGTTGTCAAGTACTTTTAGAAGAAGAAAATTTCATCCATAATTAAAAAATTAATTAAATTCATAGAATTTTTTATGTTACATCTTTATTAACATTACTTTTTACCAAGTCCTGTTAATTATTTCTAAAAGAATTTTTTGTCTCGATCCAAATTAAATAATCTACGTAATCTTTCTTTTTTTTTTTTCTTTTTTGACCCTAATTAAGTAATCCACATCATCATCATTCTTTTTACTAAATATTGTGTATACTTTTAAAAGAAAACAAATTTAATTCCTAATCAAAAAATCAAATAAATTCAGAGATTTATTATGTTACTGTCATCATCGTCATTCTTTTTTGACTAGATCATGTGAAATATTTTTTAGAAGAAAAAAGTTCCATCCCTAATTTGAAAATCAATAAATTCACATAAACTATCTTGTTACTCAATTGTGTGCATCATTTTTAGAAAAATAATCTATCATATTTTCTACGTGATTAGAATCACATATTATTTACTCTTTTTACAAAAGGACTCCGAATTTTTTTCTAAATCTATCAGATTTCCTTCGTAGTTAGAGTTTCATTGTATTTACTCTTCATACAAGCAGTCCGAGATTTTCCTACTCAATATTCATAAATTCTAATTAAAATATTAATTAAATTTATAATCATAAATATAAAGACTAATAAAACTCTTTTTCCACATGTGACTCGCAACGTCGACCATTATCCCATCCTAGATCACCTCAACTATGCTATGACAAAACATTGAATAGTCCACAAATCAAACACAGCAAAAGACCACCCGAGAAGTTTCATTTGAACAAATAAACCAAAAACCCGAAAGGCATTAATAAAATCTATAAACGATTGGTAAAGTGTTTTACAAATCTCGGGAGTTTTAGGGAAACATAAAAAGTCTTTTTGAAATATTAGGGTCTCAGCCCATATCCCGTTCCACATTACAAGAAGTTTACAAAGTAGAAAACCCTTTTTTGGACCCCAAGTCCTGAGTTATAAACTATTTCAAAATCGACTGAGTCTCGACCCAAAATCATTTTTCGTAAAACATCCACAAAATATTCATTTTAAAAAGTATCATTTTAAGATGTTCATAAACAGTTTCGTGCATCTCAAAATGAACTAGCATGACTACATGATCTTATCAATAATTCACAATCTTTTCTCCCAAATACACAACTCCGTTTCTCAAGTTTAACCGACATATTGATGCTCCATAATCACAGTTTCTCAAGATCATCAATTCTGTCCCAAGTATTATGTTCTGCTATCTCATAAGTAACACATAATATTCTTTCGAATCTCAAGGCAAATCAATATTATAACTGTAAATAACCTCAATGCAATTCAAAAATCCAAATACTTACAGATCGTGAAGCCGACGATTCCCCGTGATACTGGCACATGTCTCAACCCTAGAAAATACTCGATACGGATATTTTCAAAACATGCATTTTGCAAAAATCAGTTCAACTCAAAACACAACACATCTCTATCCGGAGAAACGCATTAATACCATTTGGAAAAGTTTACAACAACCACAGTACCACACTGGTACATCACATAACACACAAGCCCGAGTGAAAAAAAAACCAGGGCTCTAATATTCATCACTCAACAACTCGAATGACATTACAAAAACACGACTCAACTCGACCCGACTGCCTAGGTTTTCTCATGGTTCTAAAAAACGTTAGACGCTAGGCGTTCGGATTGCTAACGCCTAGGGCCCAGAGGAATAATCGGGGATTAATCGGACTAGGCACATTTATTTTTTATTATTACTTTAATCATTTTTGTATATAAAAATTATATATATGTAAAATAATTAAAAATAATTAAAATTTAACCATTTAGACAGATATATAATTAATTATATATTAAATTTGAAATACTTATACAGATATCAAGGAGTCCATAATATCCATAATATCTCAATTTAGGAATTTGTAGTACTATTCGAACAAAATAAAAAAAACAAAAAAGTATAACCGCCTAGGCATCCGCCTAGTCGCCCACGTAGCTAGGAAATTTAAAATATTGATATAGGTATAAAATGGTCCATAGTATCTTATATTGCTTTCATAGGTCCCCGCAGCCAGCCTAGACGACCGATTCATCACCCAAACGCCCAGTACAAGCGCCTAGGCCATAATCGGAATGGTAGAGGACCTTCTAGGGATTAATCGGCCTAGGCGGGGAATTTTAGAACACTGGGTTTTCTCAACCTAAGCTCCGATACCATATTCTGTAACACCCCCAGAGCTAACCGGGAATATTACAGCCCCGTGGGCCCCGGAACTGAACCAACAAGGCTGAAAGGAATTTTTACAAACATTTCAAATCCGCCTAAATGGCGATGACGGTAATATCTTTTAAAACATTCGAATACTTCATAGAATCCATTTAAATTTACCGTCGAAAAACTCTCATTTTAATGTATAAGGCCAAAACGCCAAAGTTCAACAGTTTCAAAAGTGTACTTTAAGCCATCACTTACAAGTACCGACAAGATAGTTTAGAAAATGATTTCCAAAGTAACATAAGTTACCAGATATCGACAGTTCATTTAAAATACTCACACAGCGGAAAAGACAAACAATTAAGGATTTTCTAGCAACGGAATATAACAACTAATCGGAGTACTCGAAACACAAACACATGCCATATCCAGTATCCTCCGGGAAGCTCATCTCTTCACGACCGCTACAAGCTTGACATCCCAAGAACCTAAAAAGAAAGCCCACGACGGGGTCAGCCATAATACTCAACAATGATAATAGGCACATCACATCAACAATCACATACCAATGAGATCACAAAATAAGAATTACGACCAATGAAATCTTATCGTCATAACTTTACCAACTCGATAATAATCCTCATCAAAATGATCCTTACCATATTCCACATCTCGTAATCTCTATTAAACAATGAATTCATACTCAACATCTATACTATACTTCGAGCGATTCTCAAGTTCTCGAAAACATCGTCATGACTCACCACTACTGAAATATACCAACTTTGGCCAATTTAATCCATCGGATAACATCACAATATGAACATGATAATCGATTGTCCACCCAAGGACAAGAACCAAGAAGGGGATACAGACATACCTCAATATACGAAATGCCACGACGAATCACGTCAGTCTAAACCGAGATTAGTTGAATAAAACACACGGACATGGTCCTAACACAAGACCTACAAATGCATACTCATATGACAGCGTCAATATGCTCATAACAATAATAGCAATGTATACCCAATGGAAATTCGATGATCCAGCGCACACAGCATAGATCCCAAGATGATCCTACTAGATCAACACGAGGTGGATAACTAACAATATACATATGCACAACAATAACGCATGGTAAATCCAACAATGCGAATCCACATGATTCCATCAACACAACTCATGGTAATCCAATGATCCAGCACCTTCAGCATAGATCCCAAGATGATCCCATCGGACCAACACGAGGTGGAAAACCCGTCCAATGATCCAGCGCCCTCAGCATAGATCCCAAGATGATCCCATCGGACCAACACGAGGTTGATAACTAGTCCAGCGCCCTCAGCATAGATCACACGAACCCATTGGATCAATACAGAATATATAATATAATCATGCATATACATATGAAAATCAATATGTTCATCAACATGAACAGTATATGAATTAATAACATGAACGACATTATGACTCATCAACTAGGACGACCTAATGTTCAACAACATGAATGACAATATGCATGGTCAAAATCATCAACACTAAACCAAAATCAAATTAATATACTTGCCCCGAGTCCTTCGGGAGAATTCTCGATTGTCAAATCATCACCGACGATTATCCACAATGCTCGGCGATCCAAGCGTACAACGGACCATAGATAACTCGTATCTTCGTCTTTACCATAATGTATCCTCGATATCCAATTATGCCATTAACCTAAGTAAATCATATACATTATGATTTAACTCCCAAAATCGGAAAAACACTATACAATCTAAATCTCCAGAGTTCACAATAATAATCATCGCTATATGTATTATAAACGAAATGAACTGAAACCATTCATTAAATATTATAACTGAGCAAGTGATAACTTGCCTCGATACAGACACGATGATGATGAAGCCGCTACCAATCCTTGCCTTCGTCTACAAGCTCCTGTATTCCGACTACTGCAATTCACGAGCATCCTCGAACACGACCGGAAAGCACGGTTCTAATCAATGATCAATCCTCACAACCTCACTACTAGAAAAAACACATTTTAAATCGGTTAAAATAGGCCTTTTAAATCGGGTCTCGAACCGTTATAGATCCAGCCGATGTAGAAAATCGACGCATTTAACATCGGTTATTTAGCTGATGTAAAAAATACTTTTAACATCGGTTATTTAACCGATTTAGTAAGTTGATATAACCGATTTAGAATGTTTAGTTTCTAAATAAGTTACTGCTTTAACCGATTTAGAATGTTTAGTTTCTAAATCGGTTACTACTTTAACCGATTTAGAATGTGTAATATTCTAAATAGGTTACTGCTTTAACCGATTTAGAATGTGTAATATTCTAAATAGGTTACTGCTTTAACCGATTTAGAATGTGTAATATTTTAAATAGGTTACTGCTTTAACCGATTTAGAATGTGTAATCTTCTAAATAGGTTACTGCTTTAACTGATTTAGAAAAATTGATATTCTGATTCAAAAAATGGCAGATTTAGAAAACCTTTGTTCACAAAAGTGGCAATTTTCAGATCACGACAGAATTCCTCCTATAAAACATAACATGAGCAATAAAATCTCCAACAAGGCGCCATATATTCTACCCAAATTAGCAAGTTCACACTATTCTATTACAAAACCCTCTTTACATCTTGCAAAAAATGTACAACAACAGTTACTACAAGATATTTATAAATCTTGCAAAAAAAAGTACAATCACAAAATGATGAATGATCCCTACGCAGCCAATCCCTACGTACCCGGTTCCCATATTCCTCTCTTACTACTTCGATAAAGATGTAAAATCTAGAAAATATTGAGTCCAATGTCTTCGTACGTCATCAATATCA
The DNA here is from genome assembly GCA_033398695.1 of Orobanche coerulescens. Taxonomy (NCBI): domain Eukaryota; kingdom Viridiplantae; phylum Streptophyta; class Magnoliopsida; order Lamiales; family Orobanchaceae; genus Orobanche; species Orobanche coerulescens. The sequence continues at coordinate 52,828,095 of CM065812.1, forward strand.
TCCTTCGAATAAGGCTCTTCCATATCAAATGTCTGAAAATTAACAAGAGGCCACAAATTGATCAAATATCCATAAACATTTTAATGTCTTTGATTTTGAACAACTGATATTTTGCCATTTCTCCTTTTATTGTCAACAACCATTTTTATGGTAAAAACACAGAAAAGAAGCGGGATGGGGTGTTCTATTTTCTAAATATTTATGTCAAACTAAAGTAAATAATACACCAAAACTAAAGTAAATCATCTTCGATTCATTGATCATCGTCTCCAAGGCCTAATGGTACAATACGTTTTGTAACCATTTCTAACACTTAAAATTGTTTTGTAATTTATCTTCATTAAATTGCATTGCACTGCACATCAGTTTTTTAGCCTGTACTGCACATCAGTTTCTTTTACGACTGCACTGCACATCAGTTTTTTAGCCTCTTACTAATCGCTCTGAATGATCCCGCCATTTCCCGGCAGCAGCCATCATTCAAAATAATATATACTCATTCATTTTTTTTTCTTGCAAATTTTATTTGATGATCAAGCCAATAGAACATAGTGTAGCTTGTCACCTGAATTCTCAAAATGCCTCTGTAATTGCTAGAGTTTCTATCCCACCTTCAGCATGCAATAAAATAAATGACGAGCATACCATGAAAATAAATTGATATGAACAGCACTTTCAATACCTAAAAGTTCATCAAAAGCTTGGCTTCCTGTTGTGATTCGAACTACTGATTTTCTCTGTGCAACCAAAGATAAGTTTCATCATATCGATTTTAAGTAACTTTGATACACCGCACAAGAATACTAAAGTTTGCTAAACAAATTTCTCAAAGGTACTAAAAAATTGATAGCTAATGAGGATCTCGATTGCATTCTATCATCATAACTTAAATGGAATCGAGCAAGTAACAGAAGTCCGAATAAACCCAAGACTGATTAAGACATAACATAGGAGCAGCATACCTTAGGATTGTATTCTGCATTGCGAGCTTGTAATGCTATAGCTTTAAGATCTAATTTGTAATCCAAATTAACTGTTGAAACGATATTCCTGCATTATACTCAAACAGAGCCTATCAATATATGCACACAATTAAGCATCTAAGACAGAATACTAACATCTAGAATACAATATCATCCCTTCGGTTTTGGCTCAACCCATAACTTCTACCAGGTTTGAAATATAAAAATCAAAATAACAAATAAATGTAGTAACCGAAAATGTCAAAGCCCTATTAGAATTACATTCGGTTTCATTTTGGCTTTAATTATCCAAAGAGCAACGGTTTTAACGGTTCAGTTGTCTTTTTGAAATACAAAGCCTGAACTAACCAAACCAGAGCGAACTTCTCACATGGTATATAAATCAAAACCCTAATTTTTCTCTCTCTGACTTTTACACCGCCCGGACCAATATTTTAAATGGCGAGGCGAGGCGTGGAGAAAAGTTCAGGTACCGCTTTGGGCTGAATCGAGGCTTACGTCTCTTTGGACCGAGGCGTATGTTTTCGAGGCGGTGCAACATCTCGTCCGGTGAGTTGCCGAAGTTTTCCAAGTTCACTCGTTCTTAACTAGTCACTGAAATTTCGTGAAAGCTCTTAAAGGATGGCAAATGGTGGGAGGCATCCAGAATCGTATGAGATGTAAAGAAGAGATAAACAAAATCCAGATCTATGGTCATACTTGTAATTGTGTATTGCCTTTCATGACTTAGGATTGTTATTTTTCCTTTTGACCTTTTTCCGTTTTGTTCCTAAAGATGTATGCTTATAGCAATTTTTTCTTGAACAGTTACGATGTAAGTGATTCATTTTTATTAGATCATAAAATCTGATTTTTTAACCTTTGTTGGAATGATTTCATGAATGGAGAAAGGTGGGAACCGAATTGCATAATCAAACTGGGAATTGTGGTTCAAATGAAGTTCGGTTACTTAATTCGTTTCATTTTGGTTTTCGGTTTTCACTACTCTACATCGAGCTAAAATCTTTGCAATCGAAAGCAATTTTTAACGGAAGACCAAATCCAGCTTACAAAAAGCTTACGTAGTCATTAACATGTGAATGTACAAGATTCTAATTAAAACATATGTGATATAAAAATCGGGTTATCGAACCGACACTGGGATATCATAGTTCTGTTTAAAATGCGCTTCTCCGAATCGCATGTTTGAGCAAAAACATGAGAGAGGAGTTGGCGTAACACATCGATTGCAATTTCGTAAATTGTTGGTTTGAATATTTTCACACCCATTTCACTCTTCCCCAAAAGCAACAAGATAATGTCTACTTGTATTTTTCACCTAATGAAAGTGAAACACAAGAATTGATCGATTATGTACTAAATAGTATTGATTGGCAATTATGATATCTATTCAAAAGGGGCAATTATAATATCTTTTCTATCAAGAAATAAGAGAGTGCGTCTGTGTGTGTGTGATAAGCATTTTTTCCCACATTATGGAACAAAAATATCCTTCGCATGTGGTAGCAGAGAAAAGACACTCTTAGTGGTCATGGTAAAATCAATGAGGCTATTCTTTGGTTGTGGTCAAAGTTAAAGCAGGCAATTTGCTTGAATCAAAGTGTTAACCTTCCACACTCCCTCCATCCTACTTTAAGTGGGATGTTTTACATTTTTTTACTACCTCGGTATGAAGAGCACCATTAATGACAATAAAAAGATATAGATATTGAACACTTAGAACATGATCTCTTACTGGAGGATTGGAATAATTCCAGAAGGGTGCTTAGAGAGATGTTTTGGTATATTTACAAAACCATTCCAAGAAAATTAATGTACAAGCTTTGCATATCCGAAATCTTCAATGGCTTTGAATCCAATTTCTCAAAATTACGTACATGGAATGTTAGACCATTCTAAAAAATATTCCATTTAAGAATTTTATATTTTTATTATATTTATCAAAATAATGACTGGATCTAAAAAATAATAGAAAAACAAAAAATGTATGCATGAGAATGAAATCGATCATAGGTCAATCCATGCTTGGTGCACTGTCAATGCTAAAAATAGAATCGATCCAACCCAACTCCAAAATCTACGTTTACAGATATTCTCAAGCACATCCACAATGTGAAAAATCGGGATAACATCTTGTAAAGAAATATAAGATAATTACCTGGATAATTTTGTCAACTGAATTTTGTGGATTTTGAATACCAAACTGGAAAATATGGTTCAGATCTGTCGTCATTGTGTAATTCGATTAAGATCCCCATCGGCTTCACGAACACATACAGTTAACCATTCGTATGAAAACCTAGAAATGTGAGAAATCGAATTAAGTCGCAGCTACCTTCCAACCCTTGGGAATCTGCCATCGAAATCAAATCACCTGTGGTTTGGATTTTTTTATATAAAATATGAAAAAAAAACGAAGTCAATACCATTATACGAATCAATTCAAAGAAAAAAGAAAAAAAGTTCAGATATTTACAGTTAATGAGTTTAGGAGGTGCACTGCTTCGAAGAAGAGTTTCGAAGCTATATATGCTCTAGAAGGCACATAAATGCTTTCTTTTTGTTTCATCAGAGATGTATGAAGCCAAAAAGTGGCAGAGAAATATTTCTTCCTTCCGATTGGAACCACTACTTCGAAGAAGAGTTTCGAAGCTATATTATGCTCTAGAGGCGCATAAAGGGTGTAGTATGGTGAGGGGAGGAGATGAATCGCGGAGGAGAAGGTTGAAAGCGGAGGAGAAGGTTGAATGAAGGTTGAATGACCTAAATTGGGCAGTGGAGGGCTGTTTAATGTATTTGTATATGAGATCGGTTCTTTATTAACCGGTGTGAAACATAGACATATTAAATCGGTTCTCTATTAACCGATCTAAAAGATTGATATATTAAATCGGTTCTCTATTAACCGATGTAAAAGACTGATATATTAAATCGGTTCCCAAATAACCGATGTAAAATGAAACCTAATCACTTTCTAAATCGGTTATACTGCAACCGATCTAGAAAGTGCGATGTAAAATGATATTTTTCCACTAGTGCCTATTGTAATAAGCGATAAACAACAAATCCATATAACCAATCAACAGACCCAACGGTTCCACAATATACCGACTAAACACAATCTGAACAACCCTAATTAATAAATCACAAATCCATAACCACAATACGATTCCATAATCCGATAATCTTGAAGAGATAAATTCACCACTAGAAGGGGGGTTGAATAGTGGTAATGCGAAATACCGAAATTTCTTGCGAATAAATAGAAAAATAGTGTGGAATTTAAAGACTCAAGAATTTATAGAGGTTCGGAAACATGCCTACGTCCTCTCTCCGACTTTCTTTTTCTATTGGCTTAAGAACAACCACAATCTTGACTCGTCTTCTATCGGTCCGAGTTCACAACCGTTACAATCGCTTGTCTTCTATCGGTCCAAGCTCAACCTCTCCCTCAATATAAATGTTTGTTTATCTAGTGTTCTATAGGAACTAGATAATCCTCACTATACGAATATGGGAGTTTAATCCTAATAATGCCGGATCAAAGATCCTAATAACACCGGATTAGTGACTCTTGATTCGTTTTTTCTACGCTCAAGTGTAAGTGATGCAACACTTACAATCAAATGAAAGAATACAAAGGATAATAGATATTACAATGAAAATCACTCTTGTATCTTTCTTTTCTCACAACTTGAAATGCAATAAAAGATATAAAACTGAGCTCAAGTATGCTTTGATTGCTTGTATGCTTGTATGCTTGAATGCTTGAAGTTGTGTGTTTGATACCCAAGTCCTTCGGGTATTTATAGGTGAGATCCATCCTTCAAATGCTGAAAAACATATTATTAGCGTGCGCTAATAATGACCTATAGCGTGCGCTATCGATTTTTGACTTGGAATCTCTGAACGGTCACAAAGACTGTTGCAATGGTAAAATAGTATGGCTAGCGTGCGCTAGTCATGTATCGGTAGCGTGTGTTAACGTCTGGTCAACAAGTCTTCAATCTTGACTTTGAAAATGTCCGATTGTCTCTCCAACGACTCTTTATCCAACGGCTAAATTTGAGATTAGCGTGCGCTAGCAAGTATGCATAGCGTGCGCTAGCATTAATTTATTCCAACTTTTCCAGATTTTCTGGATCTTCATTGACTCTTGCCTTCCAACGGTACAAAATCAAACGGTAATATGCTGACTCCTTTTAGCGTGCGCTAATGCCTATACCTTAGCGTGCGCTACTAAATTCTTTCATTAACGTACGTTACCCTGTGTAGCGTACGTAAGGGCCTTAACGTATTGAGTCCAGTAGCTACTGGACTACTGACCGTGATATCGGTAGCGTGTGCAAGAGATGAGTAGTAACGTGCGCTACATCCTTGCTTTAGCGTACGTAAGTTGATATATGTAGCGTGCGCAAAATTCATTTCTAATTTTCTTCCAAACTTCACTGTCCTCTGGGATAATACGATAGCGTGCGTTATTATTTACTGTATAGCGTGCGCTAACTCTAGTTACTTAGCGTGCGCTAACATTGAATGGCTTGTGTGCGCTATCCATCAGGCGACTTCACTTGGCTGTAGCTGACTTGTCTGGGCTGTTCATTCATTGCTCGATAGCGTGCGCTACTATAAGATGAGTAGCGTGCGCTAGCTTTATTTAGCTCCTTCAAAATACTATCGATCTGAGATTCATCTAATTAAATGTTTTGAATGGAATAATCATCAAAATACATTCTGAGTCAACAATCTCCCCCTTTTTGATGATGTCAAAACATTTAATTAATACCTGCAAAAACATTTTAAATGATTCGAATCAAGGTAAACTTTTTCGATATATTAGTATATTTTGGTTTTTGGAGTATTCTCCCCCTTTTTGACATAAACAAAAAGGAACTCCCCCTGAATTGTTGCGTTATAACAAATATTAATGAAAATGCCATTTATTCAAAGCGAAATTCCGTAAACAACAATACTTGTAAACAACAAATGCCAAATGAAGTGAAATGCGAATATTATTAAGATGGAATTTAAGCAATACATAGAGTTTTCATGACATGAGACATAAAGATTCTTCGAACAATAAGATTCTACAACCAAGCATCAAAATCCTCAAATCTAAGGGTCGGAAGAAGACGAGGGGAAAGGAAACGAAGGGTGTGTGTAACGGATGAAATCGGATATCAACCCGCGCACTTCCCGGACTTCCGAACGTAGAGCCCGAACATCCTCTCGAATTTCAGCCTGAGAGGTCTCGATGCTCCGCATCCGAGCACAAAGGTCGTTTTCCTCTTCCTCCGTGACAACATCTCTCATCGGGCGCTTCCCTGTCGAAGTGGGCTTCCTCACGAACTCCCCGGTTTGCATCTCTCGAAGAGTATGAGGTCCCCGGCGAGTGATTTTCTCCTCTGCAGTAGGCATGTGCGATCCTTTCTCCACTTGGTCGTCGTCGCGTAGATACGGGAATAGGATCCAGCCTCTGTTGGACGTCCGGACATAGTGCATAGCCTTAAGCGAAGCGTCCGAGATCTCATGACCGAGAGAGACGGGGACTTCCTTGTCTTTCGACAAATCGACTTGGTGAAAACTGAATATAGCAGTGAGAATTGAGCCATAAGGCATTCCAGCCTTGCGGGAACGAGATGCGTAGTTTTTCGACCGAAAAAGGTCGCCCTTCACCTTCATCCAGCTGATGATGATATCGGCAAAATTCACTTTATCGTCATTGAGAACTCGATACACCACTTGCTTGTCGACTCCCACTAGTTTGTGCTGGGAATTCACCTTCGGCATTAAGCACTTTGTGAGAGCTACTAGAAGAAGACGAATATTGATCCCAAAATCATTGTTTTCGAAGAAATCATCCGTTATGTCAATAACAGCCTTTGAGCTAAGGAACTCTTTGACATCGATTTCCCCGACTTCATTATCATCGGCAATAGTTTTTCCAGTACACACAAATCCCTCAGATGATAAACCAAAAATTTGCGACAGAATATTCGAGGAAACTTTCACTTGTGTTCCTCCGACTGTAACACCCCCAAGATATTCGAGGTGTATTACAGCGCCGTGGACCCCTACCTGGGATCCACCAGGCTAACACAAGAAAACACCTCTTGACTAACCGTCTCGGTTAGCAAGGAAACAATCGTTAACAACAAGAATATAAATCAACACGCCCGGTACAACCGGCATAATAAACATAAACCGACAAATGCAATAACTCCAACGAACACCAATCACAATCCGAAAGGAAAAAGCCTAAGTACTCGCGAGTACAATCTATAAGTTTACAATTTGGAAAACATCCACATCAAAAGAGACAGTAGGAAATAACAAGACTCAATTGCACATGTCAACAACCTTGGCCAACATCCTCGTACCATCCCAGCCCGTCTCTGGCTGAACATAACCTGAAATCCATAACAAGAATTTCCCCGACAATGGGTCCCCAAAGGGGTTAGCAATTACGCTAGTACAAGTATTCAAGGCAAACCAATCGCTTACACATTTCATAGTACATGCGCCAATATCATTTCGAAAACCAAAATAAGACATGTCTTTTCCGGAAAATATACAGTCCACAATTAGCCTTGAGAACAGGGCGGCAGCATACATTCTCACTCGAGGCCTCGCAGGACCCTACCGAGTTGGCTACAATTACGTAAAAACAAAACCACGCACACGCTATGCCGTGAGAACAGGCGGCAGATACATTCTCACTCGAGGCCTCACAAGGACCCTACCGAGTTGGCAAGAAGGTACGAAACTCGTGAAATCCAGGGCGGCAGCATAGATTTCCCTCCTTGACCCCGTCGGGCCAACACGAGGTGAGTTACACACAAGTAATATACATCACCATTTCATGTTAAGCTTAAAGCTTTCCAAAAATATACTTGCCTTGAATTATTGACGACGCAACGAACTAAAGGAAAGTCACCGACGAACGCTAGGAACTAATGAAACCGAACCTAACGATTCGAAGAATACAATCACAACCATTTCTAAATGAATACGGAATTGGAATACACCAAAACCCGCCTACGATTCATGTATATTCGTATATAAACAACAACGAGGGCGACCACAACCAAACCCTCTCGATTCCGTAAAAATCACGAAATATACCATGAATCCGTAGGGAAACTAAGAATACCAACAAGATTAATCATATTCATCATGAATTAATCAACAAAACGGAACGAATCGGACAAAAACACGAAAACCCCAATTTTACCAAAAGTAGGGTTCTAAGGATCTAACCTTGATTATTTGGATTAAGGGATGATATCGGACGGATTATTGATGATATAACCTCAAGAACTCCATGGATATGTTGTTGAACAACATGGCTTCAAGCTTAGAACACGCCCACCGCGGAAGAGGAGGAGAAGAAGGTGAAAAATGGCAAGAAAACGTCTGCAGGGGCCTTTTATAGGTTGATCACGGCCGACACGGCCCGTGCCGATCGGCACGGCCGTGTCGCACATCTGGCCGACAGGACTCGACCGTGTCCTCGCTTGACACGGTCGCGGCGCGCGTAGGGCCCTCCGGCTGACTCGTCCGACAATGACAAGACGACTCGACCGTGTCCCGGGACACGGCCGGCGTGTCTAGCCGCTTCTGGCTTATCCGGAAGAGTACGGCACGGGCCGTGTCGGATGGCACGGGCCGTGTCGGATGACACGGCCGAGTTCGGTCGGCAGAAACTTTTGCATTTCCGGACGAGTACGGCATGGGCCGTGTCGGCCGACACGGTCGGGTCCGGTCGGCAGTGATCGGCCAAAAACTGAAACGACCATAACTCTCTCGTCCGGACTCCGATTGGCTCACCGTTTGAACCATTGGAAAGCTAACTCGATTTTCTATAATATTGCAAAGATTTAGAATTTTTGGAGTTACCAAAAATTAATGGTGATCTAACAAAGTCGAACTCCCACGTGAAAAAGTCGATTAAGGACACGGAACTCAACAAAACGACACCGAAACGAACTCGGATGACAAAAAGTGTACAATTAATCATTCTCGGAATGACGAAATGGTCATTATAGAATTGTCAAAACGAACTTCCTCTGAAAAAAGAAAATTACCGAAATTTGAAATTGCGGGTATTACATTCTACCCTCCTTAAAAGAAGTTTCGTCCCGAAACTTAAAACAAGTAGGGGGGAGCAATATACGTGCCAGGAAAACTCAACGAGATACACAAAAATAGAAAACTCGCGCCCAACGGCGAAACGCTGCAAGAAACGCAAAGAGACATACGGCGTGAAAACACGCTCCACGACGACCAACACAATGTCGCCGTTAGGGATACAATAAAACCAACAAATGACAAGCGTCATCAAACGGATAATATAGCCAAGTCAATTATCCGACAATCACAAAACACAACGAACGAAAGTCAGTATGATTGACCAACCCAACGGTACATCAATTGAAACGCGAGCCAATCGCTGAATTAATACTGAATTCCACCGCCCAAGGGTTGGAAGATCGAAAACGAGACTGATTTCCCAAACTTAAGGGAATTAGGAAGGAGCCTGAATGCTCAACGATCACAAAACAAGAACAAAAACTGAACAAGCAAACGATCGAGACAACAAAAATCGAACAATCATGTCCGAAACACGAAGGATAATAAAACTCAAACAACAACTCCCGTGATGATCCGTGAGAACTACAAGGAATGCATTCCCATAAGATCCACAGGATAGGGAATAACGATTGAAAAGTCACAGCGACAAACGAGTTATTCCAAAACAATACCACACTCGTTCGATCAACAAAAGCAAGGGATAGGGAAAGTTCAGAAATGTCAACGAACATAAACGAGTCGACAGAGTCGAAAATACAGAAGTTCCAAATCCGATCCACTTCGAATAAAAGAACTAGTAGAACCAAAAGATGTTACTTCCGAACAAGGTTCACAAGAATCGAACCGAACTCGGAAAAGTCACAGCGATAACCAGATCGACCCAAAACAAGATCACAGCTCGTTCGAATGATGAACCCAAAATACAGAACAAGTTCAGACAGTATCAACGAACACGAGCGAACCGATAGACTAGGGAAAGAGAAAATACAGAAGTTAAAATAGTATGGGTAATACCCCCGACCTCATCCACGAAATTCACAAAAACAGGAGCAAGGTAACAAGACATTGAACAACCGACACACAACGGAACGATCACCGATGCACACGGTCATACCAAACCAAGCTCTAACAGCTCGTACATGCGCGACAACGTAGAAATCACTACGAGGCGGTAACATTCGACACTAACATCCCACCTCTCACAACAAATGCGTGGCAACGCCTCGACGTTCATGCCACCAATCTGATCATACTCGGGAGCAAACATCATAACGACAACGCGAACATCATACATATATACCCAGCCCTCAAACGGGAATGGATAGGTTTTAAAAACGAAAACCTCATTTTGAAAATAATTTAGAAGAACACCGGTTGATCTTGAGTATCACATTTCAAAAAGTACAAACGTGAAACATCGTTATCGAGACTTTGGAGAACCATTTCGCATTTGATAAAAATGAGGACACTTTCTCTTAGTGAAAACTTTCATAATATTCGACCCTCGGGTCTAAATAAAAGTGTTTCTAAAACATTGAAAATATCTCAAAGCATTTTGGTCCTCGAGGTAGAAGAATTTTGAAACGTGTTGTGTCACCTTGTATGTACTACGAGAAAATAATTCATTTTAAAAGTACGTCTCGAGGTTTATTTTCTAAGATACTCAAGGTTTTTCGTATACAATAGCCAAAATGCCCGGAATTCACACTTGTCAATATTCACTTAAACACATCATAGCACACTCATTAATTCGTTCACAATCAAGACAGTGATATACAATCCCTAGAATATGCTTAACAACATCGTTAAAACAACGATCGGTTTATCCAAAACCGGATGGAAAACGACATCAAGAACAAAACTCCAAAAAAAGTCAACTCTAGGGATTCAAGAAAATTGCCTGGATTCGGCGAAGAACAATGGATTAGATGGTGTTATAAATCATCTAGGATACTCCAAAACACCTTTGGATGGAAAAAAAAATCAGCCCCAATGCGAAACCTAGTCGCTACGTCTCAATCTCATGGAGGAAGAAGAAAAATGAAGAAAATGCAACTTCTAGATCGGTGTCCTATTTATATCGACAAAATTAGCGTGCGCTAATCATTAAGGTTAGCGTGCGCTATCACGGCACCAAACAAAACTCCCGACCAAAAATACACCGTTAGCGTGCGCTAATCCCAAGTGTTAGCGTGCGCTAACGAGAACTTCGACTCACCCGAGCTCTGGATCGCCTCAACTACTGTAGCGTGCGCTATTCTCCCTTTAGCGTGCTACCAACGTACTCTCGCGCGCGTAAGCCGTAAAGCGTAGCGTGCGCTAACAATTCACAGAGACAACAACAGAACATATCATAAAAATTACATGCCGTAAACCCTTCTCAAAAGGATTTACCAGGCTAAGCATGATTTCCCATCTCATTTCGAAAATGCTAAAAAGACCAATGACGGTGATATTTTCCAAAACTCACAAACTCATTTGTCAAACCATCATGAAATATTCAAAGCCAAAATGCCAAAACTTGATTCAAGGAATCGGTTTTACGAAATAAAACTCAGTTTGCAGAATACCGAAAGCCGTTTGAAAGAACTCACGCAGCGGATAAAATACGGTACGAAAATACATCAGTAGTGACGACACTCCTCGTATAAACCAAATACGAGAGTCTAATAAACACATATCGTGAAATCAAAATCCACAGAAGGATTCCATCATTCAATCGACTAATTATACAAATAACTCGTGTCACACGAGGCACAACACAAGGAAGGGAGTTTTACATCCATAGGTCACACGTAAGTGACGACCGCCCTTCGATACTAATCACAACCAATGATCCCAAACAACGCGTCGCGATGCGACTAAGTCAGACAAAATCCGACGAGACAAAACTCAACAAACACAACTTGACTCGACAGCCTAGGTTTCCCCAGGCTAATCTGATTTTAAAAATCGTATACTCTAGTTATTCGAAAATAAAACCGATAAGTTAAAAATCATTTTCAAGACCCCTTTTTAAACACGACAAGGGCTTAACAGCGGTAGCATTTTATAAAATGTCCTAAACACTTTTAAACACGACCTTTAAATACGACACAAGGTTTTATTTGAAAATACAGGGCTGGCTCGCCCAAATTCATGTCACTTTTCAAAAACCCACAATACGATCAAGTCTAAGAAATTGTCAAGCATGCACGCCGCATGTATTATTATTAATAGAAACACATTGGTTGTAAATAACAATAATTAGCCAAGTACCAACAATTCCCGGACACACTCATATACGACATTCAAAAATCACCAGTTCAAAAAGCGCAACTCGGAAATACCAATTCCAAGCATATGTCAAACTATCTCATCAAGTTTGACAGTGTAACCAAAGATCACCAATTTGGACGTATGTCGAAACCAGCTATGTGAGTTTCTCAACAAACTCTGCCATCAATACCTATACCGGAACATATCAATGTTCAAAACTTCTACATCATACCGCACTTTCTGTCCAACTCATCGGTACATTCGGCTCAACATACACTTGGTATATCGCAATTACCAAACACAGATTCCATCATACAACAAAAGACTAGAGAGTCAAGCCCTCTCACAATATACCACGGAGCAAAACTCGGATCTTTCGATCACCAACGATCCCACCAATGCTAGGAAGTTTAGCGATGGAAGGCTCGCAAAACGACAAACGGTCAAGACCGGAACGGCGCACCTACTCCAGAGAGACAAAGGATGGCGCAATACTAGAATCAAAAGTACACAAACCGGATGGATCGAGAAACAACTCGACAATAAGTACGAGAGAGGCAATCACAGTTCAAGAAGTGGAATTTCAATACGAGAAAACAAGAGAATCGAGTAAGGAAAACTTACGAGCACTGGATGTACTGAGATGCCGGCAGCGGTGTGACAATGTGCAAAACAAAACACAACTAGACCCAAATAACCAACAAGCCTTGGTATCCATAAACCTAGAGCTCTGATACCATTTTCTGTAACACCCCCAAGATATTCGAGGTGTATTACAGCGCCGTGGACCCCTACCTGGGATCCACCAGGCTAACACAAGAAAACACCTCTTGACTAACCGTCTCGGTTAGCAAGGAAACAATCGTTAACAACAAGAATATAAATCAACACGCCCGGTACAACCGGCATAATAAACATAAACCGACAAATGCAATAACTCCAACGAACACCAATCATAATCCGAAAGGAAAAAGCCTAAGTACTCGCGAGTACAATCTATAAGTTTACAATTTGGAAAACATCCACATCAAAAGAGACAGTAGGAAATAACAAGACTCAATTGCACATGTCAACAACCTTGGCCAACATCCTCGTACCATCCCAGCGCCCGCTCGTCTGGCTGAACATGTAACACCCCCAAAACCATATGGGAATATTACACGCCGTAAACCCTTTCCGCAAGGATCTACCAGGCTAAACGTCCATAAACAACCAAATGCTTGCCCGGCCAGGGTCAAACAATATAATAATACAGACCGTTAAGGTCACTTACACAAAAACACACAGACCGATGAGGTCACACAACTCTATCAACAGGACTGACTAACAACATTACCCACACAGGGTTCGAAGTACAATACAACGGAAGACTGAATCAACTCTAACAATACAAATAAACTCTACCAACTCTCAACTCTTGATTAGTATCGCAGCTCGTCATCCCCTTGTGCCAATCCATGGATCGCTCCCCGAACTCCGCATGTACTGGATGCAGTATCAGACATCCACCCCCGAATACTGGGGTTAGTAAAACTCCACCGTTTTACTAGTGCAAGTATCAAACCATACGAAATGTAACAAGCAAATAGCAACTACGAATTTAATACGTAAATCAATTATCAAAATGTTCTAGAAGTTTTAGAATTTCGAACTCAAGTAAGAGATATTTGAAAAGGAACACATCATCTCGGGATTTTTGAAGCGTAAATTTTTCGACCTCGAGTCCCAATTTACAAAACCTTTTCGTAAACATTAGGGTCTTAGCCCGATTCTCGTTTCAAAGCATACTAAATAATATATCATTATGAGTCCGAGATCCATATTTAAAATGTTACCCGAACAATCACTGCTACACGATCATTGTTCGTACACATCATGTACCGAACTCCCGAGGCCTCGACGGACCTTACCCGGACCACACACACTGTTCGTACACATCATGTACCGAACTCCGGAGGCCTCAACGGACCCTACCCGGCCACACACACTGTTCGTACACATCATGTACCGAACTCCGGAGGCCTCAACGGACCCTACCCGACCACAACATCGTTCGTACACATCATGTACCGAACTCCGCAGGCCTCGCGACCCTACCCGGATCACACACCTTGTCCGTACACGTCATGTACCGACTCCGCGAGGCCACGCGACCCTACGTGGATCACCCACTTTGTTCGTACACATCATGTACCGAACTCCAGAGGCCTCGTCAGACCCTACCTGGAACACACACACATCGACACGACACAATTCATAATCATTAAATGTCAAGCCATTCCACATTACACCGAAATGTACAATCAAGTATGTAAACCAAAACAACACAAATATCATGATCATCACAACGACTCTTAACCAACATAACACACATTCGGTACACAATACATTGAACAACTACGTGTACAACCATCTCATATGTACATCGCAATCCCGCACAAATGGCACGACGCCTAACACGGATACCAATATATCACTATTATCACAAAGCCTTCAAATTTCGGAAAACACAACCAACTCAAACGGAACATATTTACGAGGCAAGCAAAATCGTCATACATATCATACGTAATTACTAGTCACAAGATACAAGTCGTATAATAAGATACTTGCCTTAATAACCGCTTACCAAACGCTCCAAAGAACACGGTTCGACCGAAGCTCGGACCAAGAAGACAACGAACGGAAGGGTTCCGACTCGAGTTCTTCACAAGAATTTCGTCCCTAAGTCATACCAATGATAAATCAACAATCGTACGATGGATAATAATCATACAACGCCCAATCCCCCCTCTAAGACCTTTTGTCGGACACCTTCAAGGCGTTGACTAAGAACTCGACCAAAATAACGAATCGAAACGATCCAACCATGGAATAACAAGGGAAATGATAGAATACATCTAAATAAGCATCAATACATCACAAATCTAAGTTATTACGGTTAAATCGGACAAAACGAACAAAAACCCCCAATTCACCCAAAAGTAGGGTTTCAAGAATTTACCTTGGATTAATGATGAAGAACAATTGTTGGAGTTGTTAATCTACACCAAAAACTTGAAGACTATGAAGTTCTCTGGGATTGATGATGCAAAACGCCCAAAAATCGCCCATAAGATCGCCCAAGAGGAGGAGGAATGAAGGAAGAGATGAAATGAGCATTCATCTCACAAAATCCGCAGAAATAGGCTAATCAGCGTGTGCCGCCCGGCATAAGTGTGCCGCGGCACGAGTACTGCTCGCCAAACCGGAAAATGAGTGTCGAGCTATTTCGACCATAACTCTCTGTCAGGACTCCGATTGACTCACCGTTTGAACCATTGGAAAGCTAACTTGATGCTCTATAATATTGAAAAGATTCAAAGTCTTTGGAGTTTTCAAGAATTTATGGTGATTCTACAAAGTCGACTCATATTTGAGAAAAGTCGTTTAATAACACTGAACTCAAGAAAACGACACCGAAACCCGAACCTGAATACGAATCGAAGATACGGTCACGAAGTACTCGCAAAGACGAATCTAAGGGCTAAGAGAACACACAATTCCGACCACCCGAAGGCTCGGAATTCAACGTGATAATTACCCAAAACTTTGGGAAATTACGAAAATGGCCCAAAACGTCCGAAAATCACGATACGCGATCGAAACACCAAACCAAAGCTCACAACACGTCTAACAAAGTTAAACGGACTTACGGGAAACTCGAAACAGTAATTTCGGACGAGATTCACAAGAATCGAACACGAGTGCGGAAAAGTTGTTAAGAAACACGGAACTCAACAAAACAATACCGAAACGAACTCGGATGACAAAAAGTGCAGAATTAATCATTCTCAGAATGATGATACGGTCCCAAGCGAGTCGTCGAAACGGACCTCCGCCGAAAAAATAAAATTACCAGAAATCCGAAATTGCGGATATTACAGAACATAACCTGAAATCCATAACAAGAATTTCCCCGACAACGGGTCCCCAAAGGGGTTAGCAATTACGCTAGTACAAGTATTCAAGGCAAACCAATCGCTTACACATTTCATAGTACATGCGCCAATATCATTTCGAAAACCAAAATAAGACATGTCTTTTCCGGAAAATATACAGTCCACAATTAGCCTTGAGAACAGGGCGGCAGCATACATTCTCACTCGAGGCCTCGCAGGGACCCTACCGAGTTGGCTACAATTACAGAAAAACAAAACCACGCACACGCTATGCCGTGAGAACAGGGCGGCAGCATACATTCTCACTCGAGGCCTCACAAGGACCCTACTGAGTTGGCTAGCGGTACGAAACTCGTGAAATCCAGGCGGCGGATAGATTTCCCTCCTTGACCCCGTCGGGCCAACACGAGGTGAGTTACACACAAGTAATATACATCACCATTTCATGTTAAGCTTAAAGGTTTCCAAAAATATACTTGCCTTGAATTATTGACGACGCAACGAACGGAAAGGAAAGTCACCGACGAACGCTAGGAACCAATGAAACCGAACCTAACGATTCGAAGAATACAATCACAACCATTTCTAAATGAATACGGAATTGGAATACACCCGAAAACCCGCCTACGATTCATGTATATTCGTATATAAACAACAACGAGGGCGGACCACAACCAAACCCTCTCGATTCCGTAAAAATCACGAAATATACCATGAATCCGTAGGGAAACTAAGAATACCAACAAGATTAATCATATTCATCATGAATTAATCAACAAAACGGAACGAATCGGACAAAAACACGAAAACCCCCAATTTTACCAAAAGTAGGGTTCTAAGGATCTAACCTTGATTCGCTGGATTAAGGGATGATATCGGACGGATTATTGATGATATAACCTCAAGAACTCCATGGATATGTTGTTAAACAACATGGCTTCAAGCTTAGAACACGCCCAGCTGCGGAAGAGGAGGAGAAGAAGGTGAAAAATGGCAAGAAAAACGTCTGCAGGGCCTTTTATAGGGGTTGACTGCCGGCCGGACACGGCCCGTGCCGATCGGCACGGTCGTGTCGCACAGCTGGCCGACAGGGACTCGACCGTGTCCTGCTTGACACGGTCGCGGCGCGTAGGGCCCTCCGACAGTGACTCGTCCGACAGCGACTCGGCACGACTCGACCGTGTCCTGGGACACGGTCGGGCGTGCCCGGCAGTCGCTTCTGGCTTATCCGGAAGAGTACGGCACGGGCCGTGTCGGATGGCACGGGCCGTGTCGGATGACACGGCCGAGTTCGGTCGGGAGAAACTTTTGCATTTCCGGACGAGTACGGCACGGGCCGTGTCGGCCGACACGGTCGGGTCCGGTCGGCAGTGATCGGCCAAAAACTGAAACGACCATAACTCTCTCGTCCGGACTCCGATTGACTCACCGTTTGAACCATTGGAAAGCTAACTCGATTTTCTATAATATTGCAAAGATTTAGAATTTTTGGAGTTACCAAAAATTAATGGTGATCTAACAAAGTCGAACTCCCACGTGAAAAAGTCGATTAAGGACACGGAACTCAACAAAACGACACCGAAACGAACTCGGATGACAAAAAGTGTACAATTAATCATTCTCGGAATGACGAAATGGTCATGATAGAATTGTCAAAACGAACTTCCTCTGAAAAAAGAAAATTACCGAAATTTGAAATTGCGGGTATTACACCGACAAGACTTCCTAAAACAAGCGATGAAGACCCTTCACTTTCGGCCACATGGAGATTGGCATAGAACTCTCGAACAAGTTCAGGGAAAATGGGGTTTTTACACTCTACAAAACGGGCAATTCCAAGCGAAGAGAAGAAATTAGATATATCGATATTTACCCGATCCAGACTCGAGAGATTGAAGAAATTATAGTTTGTAATGTGTTCTTGTGGAAGGATGTCAAAGAATACCCTCGAGGCGGTGGATGAGATGAAACGATTCGCATCAAATTGTGCGTTGAGAGGACATTTGAGGTTATTGTATGTCTTTGCCATGGCTGTTCGGTTCTTGCTCGACATCAATCGGTGAGGAATTGAAGATCTGGAGAAGTTTGAAGAATCCGATTAGCGGCTAGGGTTTCTTGCAAGAAGGGTATTTTCTGTCGATTGCGTACTTTAGGAAGTGTGATGTGTTTTTGGGTCGTACGAAAATATATATAGTCAGTGAACTTTTAGTTAGCGTACGCTAGGATTATAGAATTAGCGTACATTAGGTAAAAAATGAAAAGCTTACTGGACTGTCCAGTAGCTAAAATGGAATTCGAAAAGTCTTAATTAGCATACGCAAGGAAGTAAGGTTTAGCGTACGCTATCGAAGGAAGTTTTTAGCGCGCGTTAAGAAAGTGAAGCTAGCGCGCGCTAGCGAGTGAACCGAATCAAGGATTTTGATATTTTGAGTAGTAAGCTTATTTCAAAAGTTGTCTACATGTCCCATGCCAAGTTGTAAACGAATGGAATTAAATGATTCTTCGGGGAGAGGTTTTGTAAAAATGTCAGCAAGTTGATCCTTCGTCCCGACAAAAATTAAACAGATGTCTTTTTTTTTAACATGATCACCTAAAAAGTGATGTCTAATATCTATATGTTTGGTTCTACTATGCAACACAGGATTTTTGCTCAGATTAATTGCACTAGTGTTATCACATAGGATAGGGGTATTTTCAAAATGTATGCCGTAGTCGCGGAGTTGATTTTTAATCCATAACACTTGAGCGCAGGCGCTCCCTACAGAGACATATTCGGCCTCAGCTGTAGACAGTGCTACACTGGTTTGCTTTTTACTTCCCCAAGATATTAAACATGATCCAACAAAATGACATGTACCGCTAGTACTCTTCTTGTCAATTTTACATCCGCCGAAATTGGCGTCACTATATGCAATTAAATTAAAATCCAAGCAAGAAGGATACCATAGACCTAGTCCAATAGTTCCTTTCAAGTAACGAAAAATGCGTTTGCAAGCAGTTAAATGTGATTCCTTGGGATTAGCTTGGAATCGAGCACATAAACATGTAGCAAATATTATATCTGGCCTAGATGCAGTCAAATATAACAAAGATCCGATCATACCTCGATATAATTTTTGATCTATGGATTTGCCATTTTCATCTTTCTCAAGCTTTAATGATGAAGACATTGGCGTAGATATCACCTTGCTACTATACATATTGAATTTCTTGAGGAGGTCGTTTGAGTACTTCGTTTGATAGATAAAAATTCCATCTTCGCATTGCTTGATTTGAAGTCCGAGGAAGAACGTTAATTCTCCCATCATACTCATTTCGAACTCTCCTTTCATAAGATTAGAAAAATCTTGGCACAAGGATTCATTAGTAGCTCCAAATACAATGTCATCAACGTAGATTTGGCAAACAAGTATATCATCATTCAATATTTTAACAAACAAGGTATTATCGAATTTGCCTCTTTTATAATTATTTGCAATTAAAAATTGACTTAAACAATCATACCATGCTCGGGGTGCTTGCTTCAACCCGTAGAGTGCCTTGTTGAGCTTGTAGACATGATCCGGAAATTGATGGTCTTCAAAACCGGGAGGTTGCTTGACGTAGACTTCTTCTTGAATCTACCCATTCAAGAATGCGCTTTTTACATCCATTTGAAATAGTTTAATCTTTTTATGGGCGGCAAATGCACATAGCAAGAGAATAGCTTCGAGTCGAGCCACGGGAGCAAAACTTTCTTCGTAATCAAGACCTTCCTCTTGATTATATCCTTGAGCGACCAAACGAGATTTATTTTGAATTGGATACCCGTCTTCGTCACTCTTGATTTTATGCACCCATTTAGTTCCGATAATTATTTTATCTTTAGGAGCGGGAACTAAATTCCATACATTATTGTGCTTGAATTGCACAAGCTCCTCTTGCATTGCCATCACCCAACTTTCATCATCGAGAGCTTCGGATATATTCTTGGGAACTATTTCGGATACAAAAGCACAATGAGCCATAAATTCGGTGGTTCTCCTTCGGGTTTGAACACCGTCTTCAATGTTTCCAATCACGAGGTCCTTCGGATAGTCTTTGATGTGCCTCCGATCTTTCGGTAAATCAACGATTGTGTTCGTTTCGATTTCCGAAATTTTCTTCACTTTGGGTGAGGGATCCGGAAAAGTACCTGCATCATCAAAATATTCTACCTTTCTCGGGGGTGAGATCATATCATTGAATTTAACATGTATGGACTCTTCAACTTTATTCGTTCTAATATTATAAACACGATATGCTTTGCTATTAGTACAATAACCAAGAAATATTCCGGAGTCGGATTTGGCATCAAACTTGCCCAAGTTATCCTTGCCATTGTTCAAAATAAATACATTGCAACCAAAGGGATGAAAATAAGCAATATTTGGCTTTTTGCCCTTCCATAATTCATACGGGTTTTTAAGGTGAGTTCTACGAACGTGAACCCGGTTAATCACATAGCATGCTGTAAAAATTGCTTCGGCCCAAAAGTATCGTGGAAGAGAGTATTCATTAAGCATTGTCCTCGACATTTCTTCCAAAGATCGGTTTTTCCTTTCAACAACTCCATTTTGTTGAGGCGTTCTAGGAGCCGAAAAGTTATGATTAATACCATATTTATCACATAAAAGTTCAAACGGAGTGCAATCAAATTCACCTCCGTGATCGGTGCGAATAGAAATTATGGAGAGATTTTTCTCATTTGATACCAAACGACACCATTTAGAAAACTCGGAAAATGCATCATCCTTATGTGCTAAAAATCTAACCCAAGTAAATCGAGAGAAATCATCAACAATAACCAAAGTGTAAAGTTTACCATTTAAACTAACATGTCTAGATGGTCCAATCAAATCCATATGCACAAGTTCAAGAACTCGACTAGTGGAAACCTCGAATTTTTGTTTGAAAGATTCTCGAGTGTGTTTCCCTTTTATGCATGATTCACACAAATGCTTTCTATCAAACTTGAGTTTGGGCAATCCACGAACAAGTTCGTGTCTAGATAAAATAGAAATAATAGGTAAAGAAGTATGCCCCAATTTTCGATGCCATAAATATGCATTGTCATCCAAGGTAATAAGACATTTTTCATTGAATGAACTTTTATCGTTAAGATCAACAATATAGATGTTTCCACATCTCAAACCAATGAATGCAATTTTATTATTTCTAAATGCCGTGCAATGCGTTTGCTCAAATAGAATTTTAAAACCTTCATCACAAAGTTGCGAAACGCTAAGAAGATTATGATGCAAACCTTCAACAAACAATACTTTGTTGATAGGAGGAGAAGGTTCCTTACCGACTTTGCCGATGCCTTTGATTTTTCCCTTTTGATTATCTCCAAAGGTCACATGTCCTTGATCTTGATATTCGAGGTCTTCAAATAAGTCCTCGGAACCGCACATGTGCCTTGAGCATCCGCTATCAGTGTACCACTTGTTTTTCCTTGGTGCCGGTACCTACAAAAATAGAGTTTCTCGGTTGTTTCGGTACCCAAGCCCGTTTGGGTCCTCCAAAGTTAACTATGCTTATAGCATTCGGAATAATTGACCCTTTGGGAACCCATATTTGTTTAACTTTGATGGTTCTTAACTTTGAATGAGCATTAACATTGTGAACTCGTTTGAAAGAATCTTTTGAGTTCTCGGTTTCGGTTTTCTTTATCTTGTCAAGGTTGATAAGGGATTGTTCCCGTTTAAAAGGATCGAAACCAAGACCGTGTTTGAGCAATGGCGATTTTTGAATAGATAGGAGCCTTTCGAATTTCTCGTTTCCGAGAGTAAATTTGTTCAAAATATATTTTAGCTCCTTTTGAGTTTTTGTTAACTCGATTTTCAAAACATTTTCTTTTTCAAGGCATGATGTATGGTCGATCTCGATAGTTTTGCCTTTGTTTTGTAGAGAAGAATTTTCGAGTTCTATAGATTTTATTTTTCTCTTTAAAGATATGTTTAATTTAACCATCTCGTCATACTCCGTATTCAAAGATTCAAACGCACTCAATAACTCATCATCATGATGAACTTCTTGTGAATCACAAAAATCAAAAGAGTCATATTCGTCATCATTTAGTTTAGAGCTTACCTCGATATTACTTTCGGAGTCGAGGGCCATGAATGCAAGATTTGCGTCTAGAGATCTTTCAATCTCCTCCTCGTCATCACTCCAAGAAGCGATTAGGACCTCCTTCTTTTTGAATCTTTCCATTTGAGGTTTTGAAGAGGATCCTCGGCATTCTTTGGCATAGTGACCGGCTTGACCACATTTCCGACAATTATTGTCGAACTTCTTGATGGGAGTATAGCCACTCTTCTTTTGCTCTGGTTTGCCATCCCGACCAAGAAAACTTCGCCTCTTTTGAATTAGGTTTTTATACCTTCTAAAATTTTTGGCATAGAGAGCGAGTTCCTCGTCGTCTTCATCTTCGGGAACATCTTCCTCAACGTCGCTATCAACATTGAATGCGACTACTCTTTCCCGAGGCTTTGGTTTTGTGCCTCTAGACTTGAGAACGATCTCATAATTGATGAGTGACCCGATGAGGGCACTAAATTCGAGCTTGTTGAGATCTTTGGACTCCATGATCGCGGTGACCGTGGCATCCCATTCTCGTGGCAACGATCGGAGGATTTTCTTAGCTTTGTCGCTGCTCGATATAGGCTTTCCGAAAGATGCAAGACCATTTGTTATAGCCGAAAATCGATCCAACATATTTGTGATCGTTTCCTCGTCTTTCATGGAAAATAATTCGTAGTCATGGAGTAACATGTTGATTTTGGTCTCCTTGACTTGGGTGGTTCCCTCATGAGTGACTTCGAGAATTTCCCAAATTTATTTTGCACTTTCATAGGATGATATCCTATTGAGTTCTTCGGGATTAAGAGCGCAATAGAGAAGTTGAGTAGCTCGTGAGTTGACGTGCGTGTTTCTCCAATCCTCGTCGTTGAATTCTTCGATCTTTTTCAACGATCCATCCTCTTTCTTAGCAAGTTTAGGACCAAGAGCAATAACTTTCCAGATTTCAATATCGTAGGCTTGAACGAAGATCGCCATCTTCTTTTTCCACGTCATGAAATTGGAACCGTCGAAGAAAGGAGGACGGTTGAGAGCATTTCCTTCAATTTGGCCAAGAAGTGCCATTTGCGGATCTTTTTCTATTAGGTGGTTAAACCTTTAAAAAGAGACCCACTCTGATACCAACTCAAGAGATAAATTCACCACTAGAAGGGGGGTTGAATAGTGGTAATGCGGAATACCGAAATTTCTTGCGAATAAATAGAAAAATAGTGCGGAATTTAAAGACTCAAGAATTTATAGAGGTTCGGCAACTTGCCTACGTCCTCTCTCCGACTTTCTTTTTCTATTGGCTTAAGAACAACCACAATCTTGACTCATCTTCTATCAGTCCGAGTTCACAACCGTTACAATCGCTTGTCTTCTATCGGTCCAAGCTCAACCTCTCCCTCAATATAAATGTTTGTTTATCTAGTGTTCTATAGGAACTAGATAATCCTCACTATACGAATATGGGAGTTTAATCCTAACAATGCCGGATCAAAGATCCTAATAACACCGGATTAGTGACTCTTGATTCGTTTCTTTTACGCTCAAGTGTAAGTGATGCAACACTTACAATCAAATGAAAGAATACAAAGGATAATAGATATTACAATGAAAATCACTCTTGTATCTTTCTTTTCTCACAACTTGAAATGCAATAAAAGATATAAAACTGAGCTCAAGTATGCTTTGATTGCTTGTATGCTTGTATGCTTGAATGCTTGAAGTTGTGTGTTTGATACCCAAGTCCTTCGGGTATTTATAGGTGAGAGCCATCCCTCAAATGCTGAAAAACATATTATTAGCGTGCGCTAATAATGACCTGTAGCGTGCGCTATCGATTTTTGACTTGGAATCTCTGAACGGTCACAAAGACTGTTGCAACGGTAAAATAGTATGGCTAGCGTGCGCTAGTCACGTATCGGTAGCGTGCGTTAACGTCTGGTCAACAAGTCTTCAATCTTGACTTTGAAAATGTCCGATTGCCTCTCCAACGACTCTTTATCCAACGGCTAAATTTGAGATTAGCGTGCGCTAGCAAGTATGCATAGCGTGCGCTAGCATTAATTTATTCCAACTTTTCCAGATTTTCTGGATCTTCATTGACTCTTGCCTTCCAACGGTACAAAATCAAACGGTAATATGCTGACTCCTTTTAGCGTGCGCTAATGCCTATACCTTAGCGTGCGCTACTAAATTCTTTCATTAACGTGCGTTACCCTGTGTAGCGTACGTAAGGGCCTTAACGTATTGAGTCCAGTAGCTACTAGACTACTGACCGTGATATCGGTAGCATGCGCAAGAGCTGAGTAGTAACGTGCGCTACATCCTTGCTTTAGCGTACGTAAGTTGATATGTGTAGCGTGCGCAAAATTCATTTCTGATTTTCTTCCAAACTTCACTGTCCTCTGGAATAATACGATAGCGTGCGTTATTATTTACTGTATAGCGTGCGCTAACTCTAGTTACTTAGCGTGCGCTAACATTGAATGGCTTGCGTGCGCTATCCATCAGGCGACTTCACTTGGCTGCAGCTGACTTGTCTGGGCTGTTCATTCATTGCTCGATAGCGTGCGCTACTATAAGATGAGTAGCGTGCGCTAGCTTTATTTAGCTCCTTCAAAATACTATCGATCTGTCTAATTAAATGTTTTGAATGGAATAATCATCAAAATACATTCTGAGTCAACAAATCTTATCAACGATCAACTCATCCCGATAGGAAGGATTACATAACATACTCTATTCCAAATTCATACGAATTAACAAGATTCCTCCTTGTTCATAATTGTAGATTTCATAATAAGATAATACTATCGGCATAATCGACAATCCGAACCACCCAAATAGTTCAATACCATTGATAATCTTGTTATAAGGTTAGCCACAATCTATCCGAATTCAAGATTGTTATCATGATTCGTATTTCATCAAGAACATATGAATTCTACCACCACAATCAACTTAGCATTGGTTTCAATCATCAAATCCATGATTATATTTAAAAAACAATTATGTATCCTATCACATTTTCCTCTTTGATATGATATATATACCAAGAACACCATGAACACCAAGAACATCATGATTCCATAATCATGACTATAACAAATAATATAATCGAAGACATATATCATCGTATCCTCTAACATACAATTCACATAACCTCAAGAATCACAATAACAACACCATAATCATCTTCATACGAATTATTCATCAACAACAGCATCAAAAATCCGAATTCAAGGTGTAGAGTTGGTCAACATACTTCACGAACATGAATAAGGCAATCAGACTCCTCAAGAATAATCAATATCTTCATACCCAAGCCTCAAATCCATGTTTCCAAGCTCATAACCAAGTTAGAAGAGGCTTATTCTCACTTACATATGCAGCGGGATGAAGTTGGGAGGAAAACATCGTTTTATTCTGGTGAAGAAATGAAGGATCGAACCTTAATTTATAATCTGCAACGTTTGTTACGTACGTTATCAATCAAAATTAACGTACATAATGTTACCTTATGTACGCTACATGTCCTATATAGCATACGTAACATCATTCCAGAGATCACTGCCTCTCTTCATTCGATTGCTTACGTACGTAATGCATAGATCATAACGTACATAATACATACGTTGACTTGTTATAGTAAATGTCCATTTAGCGTACGTAATACACTAATCGTAGCATACGTTAACCTCAGCGTTGACTCGCCCATCCACCTGTCGATCGAATCCTGCCTGATATGCATTTTACGTATGTTAACTAATCCAATTACGTACGTAAGATATATGCACCTTACATACGTTAACTATCCATCTTAACGTACGTAAGCCTTGTGCATTAGCGTACGCTAAGTCCTTACTTTAGCGTACGTTAATCAGGCTATATTCAGCCAATTCCAACTGTTCTTGTCTGTCATCTCGACATATGGAAAACGTATACGTGACATATTGAATACATATACTCCTTCCAATAATATTCTCATACGATACACAATATCTTCAAATGCAATTGTCGACCAAGTCTGATAATTATACCAATACCGATGTCTCAGTCCTTCTATTATTTTATCCATACTGTACAGATTCCACACTGTGCAGTATAAATCGGATAAAATAACATTAAACAATTATGGTAGAAATTCAGGATATTACACTTCTATCAGAAGAGAGGAGGTGAAATTTCTGAAATCTATGCAACGGTTTAAGGGATTGAGGTCTCTGTGAACAGAGAACTGCTAGAGAAACTGTACAGGCTACCATCTCATGGCCTAAAAATGGAAGATCTGGAGACCTTCGGGTGGAAATCCTACTGTCTGCCTACTGACAACTATTCACTAGCGATGAGAATGCCAAGAACGTTCACCCCTCATGCCACAAGGAAAATTTCACATTGCCGTACATCTATTTGCACGACTTCTGTTGCTGGATAGTTGAGAATCGGACAGGAGCCTTTAAAATATGCACCAACCTATGCTTCAGAATGATGGTGGCCATCATATCAGGAGAGAAGGTTAATTGGTGTCAAATATTGCTGAAAATAATTCAGGAAGAGGCCACCAAACCTAAATCTGCAAAAAAATCCTTCGGCCTCACCCTGAACTATATTCTCACTCACTGTGGAGTGAGATAATATGCGGATGCCAAGAGGATTGACACAGGAAAGTTTATTGGTGGGATAAAACCCACTGTATTTAACAAATCTCCCCTGCTTGCCAAGAGGCCGCTCCCCTGATACATGCCGATCTCAAGTGACCAGAGGGACGTTGCTGGGAATTGGCACCCCACTTAGAATGGTGGATAATATCGCGGAATAGATCTTACAGACTCTTTTGCGCTTGCAGAAGCGTAATTAAATTGCAGAAGATAAACGACACAAGATTTATAGAGGTTTGGCCAAATGTGCCTATGTCCTCTCTCAGTATCTTTTTCTATAGGCTCAAGATTAACCTTTTCCGCCTTGTCTTCTATCGGTCTGAGGTAAACCGTTATAGTCTCGTCTTCTATCGGTCTGAGATAAACCGTTACACTATTGTCTTTATGTCGGTCCAAGATAAATTTTTTTCCGTTTCTATCGGGCAAGGAAGCAACCTATCTAGCTTTCTATTTGTACTAGACAAACCTCTCTTGGATTTAGATATGATTCTAATAATGCCGTATCTATGATCCTAATAACACCAAATCAATCTACAATCTATATCTTTCCTCTCGTGTATGTTTTCGTGTATGAACACTCAAACACTTATCAATTAAGCATAAATATAACAACGATAGTATATATAATGATATCAAATATATATATATATATATGATTTTCTCAGAGTTATTGTATGTTGAATACCATTAGAAGTGGTATTTATAGGCTCTAAAGACTCAACTAGCCGTTAGCATCTTTTGCCTTCATTACGTACATTATAGCACTTCCATTACATATGTTAAGCCCATTACACTAGTAGAAAAAACATCAAAGACTTCGGTACGTCTCACTTCGGTAATGTATATTAGCGAAGTAAAAACAAACAACAACTTCGCTTTTCAATTTAGGGAAGTAAACTACACACATAGACTTCAGTAAATGGTATCAAACAAAAAGGCAGGAGCTAGTTAGAAATTTTAAATTCCAAAGACTTCGCTAATTTTATAATTACTGAAGTAAAAAGTGTGAATTTTTTTTTGACGCAATTTTTTAAATATACTTGAGCTCAATTATTTTTCAGACTCCAAAAATGTTTCATACTCCAAAAAAACCCTCTTTCTTCGCCCGCTCATTTCCAATCTCAACCCTCCTTCTTCGTCCGCTCATTTTCAGTACCACGCGATTCTCCAATCTCAACCCTCCGCTCTCCGAGCCGGTGCTCAAGCCCTCACCCAAGGCGGCTTCGAGTTACGCACTCCCGATTGACGGCCACTATCCTGTTGCTAATTGCTATGCATCGCCGTCGGCCTTCCACCGGCTCGGGAAAAACCCTTGCCTTCGTGCTCCCGGTGGTCGAGATTCTCCACCTAGCGAGATATGATACCACTCACTCATCGAATTTGAGTGACTTGGGCATGGAGTACTCGATTTGCCCATCGAAAGAGGAGGGGGCATGCTTGGTTGGGTGAGAAAGGGCCGATGGTATGATTCTTATATTCATCTCTATCCCGAACTGTCGGACTCTTGAGTTATGGAATTTATTCCCTTGATATTATCAAATAAAGACTGACTAGGCGTTTCTTTCATTCTTCAAGTCATGCTCTTATAGAGGTTGAATCAAGGAAATGAAAAAATAATGTTATGTAATTAGCACATTTTTTTTTTTTTTTTGCGGTAAAAGGTCGGTAGAAGTATCGATGGAAGAAGACAACTCAATGTGGATCCGATTCGATTCGAGCTTGTTTCTTACAATATCTTTGTCTTGTTATTTCGTTCCTAAATCCATCATATGTGATGTTTTCACACCGACATTTCCCTCGGTTGCATTTTGTGAAATGGTATTCATTGTGAAACATATCAGTGCCAGAGTTTGAGGAGGTGCATTTAGTGCTCCATTAAATAAAGTTGTAAGGTGCAAGACCAAATCGGTTGGCATTTGTTGCAAGCTCTCTCTCGAAAGGTAAGATTTCATATGTAACCGGAGTGTGTTTTTGCAAGAACTGGGCATGTAGTTTCTTTGTTTCTTATTTTTTTCTCTTTCTTTATATACAGAGAGGAATCGGTTCTTGAACATATTCATCCAGTGAGCTCCATGAGAAAATGCAAGATCCATCTTTTCTTGACGAGGCACAACTAATTGATGTTAGAGAACCCGATGAAGTGTATGTGCATAACTTTTGCTTTGCTACATTGATGTTACGAGAATTTAAAAATAAAGTGAATGTAGTTGGTCAAGAACAATAATTTGTAGACTTATACCTTTAAACATGCTCATCCACATCCCCCTCCCTTGGGTTCCATGCGTGGAGGATAAGTGTTGCTTAAGTGAGTGGTATCATATCTGCTAACAGTAAATGGAGACTAAAGTTTTGTATCTATCGTGTGCCCTTTGATAGCACACTACGGAAGCTGGACTTTGGGGCTCTTATTAAGCTGTCTACGGTGGCCGTGCCAGCATATTCCTCGCTTGAAATTCAAGCAAACCTGAAGGTTAATGGTGATGAAATACTTGTCGGTGGTGGTGTTGCTTTGGTATTCGAACCCCGTGGATGGCCCAACCTTCCATTTGAGCAGGAAATAATGGGACAAAAGTGTTGCATCCGAGTGTTTGTGACACAGCGACATCTTTGTTCATTGCCTTCCCGAATATGATTCATATGAGTGGCTTGCTGCTGAAGAGGTGTCCAGCGAAGAAATTGAAGATTGTTTCGAAGAGACATCATCAGATGAGAGAATGAGCAACAATATTGAGACGCCGCCTCCTCAAATAAAAAGGTCAAGAAGAAGAAAGAAAAAAAAAGTTCTGGGTTGGTGCATTTGTGTTCTCGTTGTATCTGCTCTCTGTTTTCTTTTCTTTTCTTGCAGTCCTTTTCTTCCATTGTTCAACCTGCAATTTCAGATGTAAGGCATAATATATAATATTAAAAGTATAAAAAAATCACTTAAGCCAAATAACAACAATCAATACGATGAAACATATTCCAAGCAACAACAAATCCAACAACAAGCCCCAGATTTTTATACATACAACTTAAAACACAAGATATAGATTTCAATCTTACGCAGAGCAGGAGCCATAAAATAATTGTTCGTGTTGCAGTTTACTTCTGAAGCTCATCCATTGTCACTTTAGCCATTAAATTATTTTATGTTTCTTCTGTAAACGCCCATCCCCTCCCCACTTCCTAATCATTCATTGTGATGGAAGAAGTGATTCAAGTCCATCTCTAATGCCTGTGTCTTCTTTCCTTGTGGCAAAGTGCGACTAGTATAAGTAACTTTATTTGATTCTCCCGTTATACTGTTGTCATGATTCTTTGCCTTTTTAAGTATCTTCCATATACAAGCTAATATTTCCATGTATCTTGGTTCATCCGGTGCTTTGTTTTTCATTACCATTTAACAACTTCTTGGTTGGGAATTGTACTTTATTGACTAAGATTGAGAAGATTTATGTAAAGCAGGTGAAACCCATAATGAGAAAAGTGAATGAAGAAAATGGATTAGGTTAGAAATACATGTTTTCTATTTGGCACCACCTGTTTGGTTAGCATTTGCTTCGAGTTATTGTCCATTCTGAGCAAAGATTTATTGGGTTTGCATTTTATTCTTAATCAGAGATACGATGCAGTCGCGCTTGTTTTTGAATCTTCATATAACTTTGCCTTCATACAATTTTCACTGATTAAGCTTTGTTAGAGATGTGTTTGACTGTATTTAGCTTTTTGTAGTTAACAAATGTACCTTGATGCTTATTTTTTCGGTGTTGCTATTTAGGCCATATTGGAGGTGCTATTTTCCTAATACGCAAGCCATTATATATGTTGTTGATTCAAGTGACCGATAAGTGGTGGTTGCCAAAGAAGAATTTCATGCAATATTGGAGGTGCTCTTGCTTTCTTTCATCTTTATGATTACTTTATTAAAATGATGTTGAATGTTCCGTATGAGATCTGCTTTTATGACGCTGAACATTATGCTGTTGATAGTTTCGATGATATGCTGAAGCGAACTGAAGCATGTTTTTCCAAGTTCTTTTATGCTTAAATAGGGAAATAACAAAACTTATTACTAAGCTCAAGTGTGCAGAAAAAACACATCATGGCATCACATCATGTGCAGGAAAAACACATCATGACATCACATCATGTGCAGGAAAAATACATCATGGCATCACATCATGCAGGAAAAACACATGTGCAGGAAAAACACATCATGTAATTTTAATTCTGTCATCCTTTTATATTATATAATATGTTTTGGTACTGAAAATTTGTGATGTTGATGCATCTTTTATGAACGTACTTAATCTATTTTTTTTTGTTTCAATGTGATTTGCTCAGTATCCTGGTTCAGTCAAAGACCAATACTACACCCAGGAGCAGTATGATGAAGTCAGGAACGAGTGGAGCAAGTTCGTCTACACGTTTTTCGATGGTGCTTATGCTGGCTTTATTGTCAGGAAGTTCTTTGTCTAGTTTCAAATCAGTACTATA
This sequence comes from Orobanche coerulescens, assembly GCA_033398695.1. NCBI lineage: Eukaryota > Viridiplantae > Streptophyta > Magnoliopsida > Lamiales > Orobanchaceae > Orobanche > Orobanche coerulescens. The sequence continues at coordinate 52,859,598 of CM065812.1, forward strand.
TGTGTATGGTCTTGGTTGCAACACTACTGGTACTTTGGTGCATATCTGTTGGTATAGTTAGATCAGAACATGTCGTTTGATCGGGTAAATATGGTGAATGTTTTGTTAATGTGCAGTCCATTAGCTAGACCTATGCATGTGTCTCGTAGACATTGTGGAAGTTTATTTGATGTTGGCATATTATAGTTATGCCCAATGCAAACTTGTGAATCACGTGAATCTGAATATTTGGCATTTTTGTACGACAGTCCGCCGTTTATATATGAAATTGTGGTTTATTATTATTATCAATGCTTATGATCTTGTGTTATTGAATTGGGATCTTGTGATTTGAGTTTGTTGGATTTTTAATGAGGTTGATTGATGTATTTGAGGTTGTGTTGTTGAGATCTTGTGAATTGAGGTTTTTTATTGGGTGGATCATGTTTTTGTACAACAGGGATTCTATATTTACAAATTGAAAAGAAATATGCAATGTGGTTATTTACTTCGGATAAAAAACGAAGTCAGAGATATATAATTAGCGACACAAAATAGAATAAGCGAAGTAAAAAGGAGTGTAATAGGAAATATACACTTCAGCGATTATAAAATAACTGAAGTGGAAGGACCTTTTTTACTTCGCAAACCCCCATATTCGGGTTCTAAAAACCGAGATAGACTTCGGTTATTACGATATTAGACTTCGTCTAATAAGCGAAGTCTAAAGTATACCTTTAACTACACGAACATAGACTTCGGTAATTATAACATTTTTACTTCGGATATTATCCGAGGTCTTTGACGTTTATTCTTATAGTGTTACGTACGTTGACACTTCCTATTATGTACGTTATGCTCTATGAAAATCAGTCCAGTGGCTTCTGTGTTCTTCTTTACGTACGTTATATAAAACGCATTACGTACTTTAAGAACTCATCATAGCGTACGTTAAATTGGCTTCGTAGTGTAGGTTAAACACATGTATCTGTTGCCTGCCTTTTTGACTTTACTCCATGACATCATCTTCCCGTTCAACGTTCCAATATTTGAATTCAGAATCAAACCATTACATGCGTTAACTCACATTCTTCACGTACATTAAGCTTGCAACATTGCGTACATTATACTGCTTGTGTTGCGTACGTTAAGTCATGTCAGCTGCACTCATCTGCCTTCAAGTGAGTTTCCATTACGTACGTTATATCATGTATATTACGTATGTTAGCTTTGTTAAACATCACTTGTTTGCTTTTCTGTCCGTTTCGAGCGTCTTCGACTTCTTTGTTGTTTTTGTTTGTTTTATTGTTATTTTATTTGACTAAACATCATCAACTCATAATTAGCGTCATTAACTCATCATCAAAACCAATTTATGATTATATGGAATATGATATTCCAACAATCTCCCCCTTTTTGATGATGACAAAACAACAACCTTTTAATGGGATTTTATACCTGGAAAATTAAAACAATTACAGATTAATATTTTCGGCTTTGTCCGTTTCATTAGTTTTCATCTCCCCATCTTTTCTTTTCTTCTTTTCAAGTTCTTCATATTGTTTTCTTTTTCAACTTTCTGCTTCGTTTTCTCGATTTTCTTTTCCTTCGTCTTTTCTCTCCCTTTCATGATCGTGATATTATTTTTATTTTTCTCGTCATTAATTCATGACTAGTATTCTCCTTCTCCCATCATTTTTCTTGACTTTCTCTCCCCCTTTTTGTCATAATCAAAAAGTGCATAATAAATTTAAAAAATTTATGTATTAATTATGAAAATTAACCGGAAAAACTCCCCCTGAAAAATAGATCTTCCCATTTTTAAAAAAAGTAACTCCCCCTGAGTTTAATACCAATTGTTAAAAATATAAATTATCAAAATACCAATTGATGGAAATATATTAATTTTGATTTTTGGTGATCCAACTGAGAGTTGTTTTTTCTTTTAAAACATAGACGATATTCGGTATAATGGTTCCTTTTGGAATCCAAACTTTTTTAAATTTGATCGTCCGTCTTGGGCCTTTGCAAATCGAAATATGATGCCCAAGTTTTAAACATTTCTCACAATGGGGTATTTTAAAATTTAAGTATTCAGTTTTATTATTTGGTTTGAATCCTAACCCCTGTTTATTTAAAGAAATTTTTTGAACGAAAAGCAATTGTTCGAATTTGTCATTTCCGCAAGAAAATTTGTTCGTTAAATCTTTAAGCTCAGTTTGAACTTTCATAAAATCATCCTTTAATTTATTTTCAGTTTCAAGATATTTAAAATGATCGATCTCTTTAAATTTTCCTTTTTCATTTAATTTGGAAATTTTGATTTCCAATAATTTATTTTTTGATTTGAGGGATTTAATTTCCATTAAAGCATTTTAAAAATCAGTATGTAAAAGTTCGAATGCTTCAAAAAGTTCGTCTTGAGAGGAAATACTTACTTGGCTTTCGACATCGCTTTCGTCGAGTGAACTCCTTGCCATGAGTGCGAGGTTATTTTGAATATATTCATCATCATCCTCTTCGTCACTCCATATAGCTATTAATACTTCTTTCTTGGAAGTCGAGCCTCGGCAATTTTTAGCAAAGTGGCCTGGTTTTCCACAGTTTTGACAATAATTGTCGAACTTCTTTGGCTCGCTCGAGATGTATTTTCTTCTCTAGTTCAATAACTTTTGGAACTTATTTATGTTATACTGGTACCGCCACTAGAAGGGGGGGTTGAATAGTGTGGATAAGAGTTTTGAACTCTTTTTGTGCGGAAGCTAAATATCGGAGTAAATGAAATGCGGAAAAGAAAGAACACACGAATTTGTTCGAGAGGTTCGGCTATTAAGGAAGCCTACATCCCCTACCTAGCGTTATCGACTAGGACTTTTCTAAAACCTTGAATGTAGTTTTTAGTTTAGTGCCAACTCTTACAATTTTCACTTTCAAGATTAGTGCCGAACTTTTACAGTTTCTTGATTTCCGGGGTCAAGAGCAACCTCACTAAAATCACTCTTGTTTTTCAAGATACAAGATAACCTCACAATAAACAGTTGCGAGTAGGAAACTCGACTTTACAAAAGATAGCGCTCGTGGATACAAGAATGTGTATAAAAATGAAGAACAATTCTTCTCGTATCACAATATAGAATATATATCTCTCGAAATGATTTGCTTGGAAAGCTGAAATGAAAGTATGTAGGCTTGATATTGCTTGTGAATACTTGTAAGCTCACATAATTTTGTGTGTCTTCCAACACCTTGAATGATGCTATTTATAGCCTTCTTGGAGCAAATTTCCCGGTGGAGCAGTGGTACGAGTTACGTATGTTATATAGCAATAGTTACATATGTTATCCACGTTTACGTACGTTACACTTCCTGTGTAACGGCCGTAACGAAGGCCTTAAAACAGTCCAGTAGCATAGGCTGAATTTCGCTACATACGTTATGTATAAATCATTACGTACGTTATACTCGGTCAAAGAGCCGTTGGATGAGATGACTTTATGAGTAACGGTTGATGACCAAATGTGCTGACTGGTAATGGGCAAATTTCGAACATTACGTACGTTATACACATGGTATTACACACGTTACCTGCAGTAAAAACACTCACCAAAATTGTTAAGGTTACGTATGTTAGAGATGGTCTATTACATACATTATGTATGTTAAGTATAGAAAATATGGAAAGTAAATTTTGTTTAAGTAACTCATCATCAAAACATTAAAATGAGTTATGAAAAATATTGTTCCAATAATCTTCCCTTTTTGATGATGACAAAATTTATATGGGAGTTTTTGAAAACAAGATTTTGAGGGTCGATAAAATTTTGAGAAGATATAAAATGCTCCCCCTGAAATAATACTCCCCCTTATTTGAATAAAGGATAAAACATTTTAAAAACTTAACATATTTTTCTCCCCCTTTTTGTCATCAACAAAAAGATAAGAGAACCTGCAAGAGAATGTCCCAAAATATCCAACGAATAAAATGAAATCGTCAAAGCAAAAAGTATACGAAAAAAATTTCAATCACCCAAGCATAATAAATAAAACACCAAGATAAGTAGTCACGAATCCATGATAAAAACAAGAAATGTATGAAATCTTGGTCTATAGAAAAACACGATAATCATCATAATGAAGATAAGTCCACTAATCAAGGTCGGCCGCGGGAGGCGAAGGAGGAATCCCGAATTGAGTGCAAAGACCTTTGACCATATGCTTGATCTCACTCATTTCCTTCTCAAGCCTATACATACGAGCATCTAATTGAGAAGAAGATCTCGCCCGACTCGGTCGAGAGGTGCCTGACTGAGAACGCAGACGAGGCCTCTCATGCTCAACACTTCGGGATGAAACCCTCTCCTCCGGGCGAGGTAAGGCTCCACCATCAATCAAATGATCCTCGTCCTTGAGGTAGGCAAAGTACACCCACCCACGGTTCCGAGTCTGAAGTTATTTCACAGTCCGAATAGTACCCTCGTGAACCAGACACCCCCTCGGGATGGCTACCCCGTCCATCCCCGACAAATCAACTCCAGTTTTTCGAAAATCTCTGTCAGAATGGATCCAAACGGCATCCTTGATTTCCACTGACGATCAACCTTTGCATAACCTTTATTATGGTACATCATCCCTTTTTCCACAAACCACTTCATCACAATAGAGGCAAAATTCACTTGATGATCTTTCAAGACATGATACACGATTTCCATGTCAATGTTAACTAGGCGTTGCTAGGCATTAACTTTTGGCATTAAACACCTAGTTATTGTATCATGGAGTAAACAAATATTTATACCAAAATCATTATTCTCGAAACGACCGGAATTAACTTCAAGCACGGCTTGAGTTTTCAAGAAATCACGAAAAACAAACTCATTCAAATTATAACTTTCATCATCGGAAAAACCATCAAGAACTTCATCGGGTGAAACAAACGTTCCTTTACAACAAAATCCTTTGTTCGGAAGACCAAACATTTTGGATAATTTCAGAGCATCAAAAACAACTTATTTTCCACGAACAAGTGAGTTTACAATAACAAATCCATCTGAATCATATGATGTAAAGAAGTTGGCATAAAACTCACGGACACATTCAACAAACGCCGAACGAGCAAGAGTCACGAACCAGTTAATACCAAGCATGTCAAAAAATTCTTCAATATCAATACCCACTGATTTCAACAATTAGAAGTCAAAATGGTGACTAGGAGTTACCTCTTTGTCGATTAAGATTTCGTTAAAAACCTTGACAGCTTGGGGATTTCGGAATTGTGGTCCGTCGGTTGGTGTGGATGAGGTTTGGGAGGTATCTCCTTTTCTTTTCTTCCCTGATCTTGTTTCCATGATGCTTGAAAACGGAAAGGGGATGAAAATGGTGGAGTTTGGTCGGATTTTGTGTTAGATTTGGGAGAGGGGCGCTCGAGATGGAATTAGGGATTTAGGGAAGTGAGAAAAAAAGAAGGCAGGTCGGGAATTAAAGTAACAGGTTTAAACATTGTTACGTACGTAGTGTCCTATTACGCACGCAAGAAGGATTAAATAACGTACGTTATAGTATGATGTAACGTACGTAATTCCTTTTCTGTGTTGCGTAACGTACGCAGCTTTTCCCTGCGTTACATACGTAATTCCTTTTACGCACGTAATTCTCTGAGTATAACGGCCGTCAGGGTGACCAAATGAACAGTGAACTTCTTCTGGTGATATCAGATTGTTTTTCAATGACCATTTTATTGCATATGATGATTATGCAAAAATTAAAAATGATGACCCATCCCTAAATTTATGCGAATGAAATTGAAAGCATCTTCGGGTAATGGTTTTGTAAAAATGTCCGCCAATTGTTCATTTGTACCAATAAATTGGAGACGCGCATTCCCATTTTGGACATGGTCACGAATAAAGTGGTGACCAATTTCAATATGTTTTGTCCTAATATGCAATATGGGGTTTTTGCTCAAATTTATGGCACTCGTATTATCACAAAAAATAGGTGTATTTTTAAGATCGATGCCATAATGTAGTAATTAATTTTTAATCCATAGAACTTGTGCATGCAGCCACATATTCTGTTTCAGCTGTGGAAGTAGCGACACTAGTCTGTTTCTTACTACCCCATGAAATTAAACAAGAAATCATGAAATGACAAGTTCCAGTGGTTCTTTTTCTATCAATTTTGTATCCACCGAAATCAGCATCACTATATGCAAAAAGTTCAAAATTAATGCTTGTTGGATACCACAAACCTAAACCAGCAGTACCTTTTAGATATCGAAAAATTCATTTGCATGCAATAAGATGAGATTCTTTTGGATTAGCTTGAAAACGAGCACACAGACAAGTAGCGAACATAATATCAGGCCTAGAAGCAGTTAAATAAAGCAGAGAACCAATCATACCTCGATACTGTTTCTGGTGAACAGACTTACCTTTCTCGTCTTTGTCGATCTTAAGAGTGAAAGGTATAGGAGTAGAAATTTCTTTGCACCCTTCCATCTTAAATTTCTTTAAGAGCTCATTGACGTACTTTGATTAATGAATGAATATTCTGTCATTGAGTTGCTTAATTTGGAGTCCGAGAAAGTATTTTAACTCTCCCATCATCCTCATTTCGAATTCTCCCTTCATAAGATTTGAAAATTCTAGGGACAGAGATTCGTTAGTTGCTCCAAAAACAATATTGTCGACGTAGATTTGGCAAATAAGCATATTATCACCTAAGTTCTTGATAAATAGGTTATTATCAACATTACCTCTTTTATACCCATTAGAAATAAGAAAAGAGCTTAGACGTTCATACCATGCTCTCGGAGCTTGTTTTAATCCATAGAGAGCTTTTTGGAGCTGGTAAACATGATCTGGATGATCAGTCTTCAAACCTGGCGGTTGCTTGACATACACTTCCTCCTGGATGACTACGTTTAGAAATACACTCTTTACTTCCATTTGATGGAGTTTGATTTTCTTGTAAGCGGCAGAGGCACAGAGAAGTCGAATAGCCTCAAGATGGGCAACAAGAGCAAAAGTTTCTTCATAGTCCAAACCTTCTTCTTGATTGTATCCTTGGGCGACCAATCTTGATTTATTCTTTATTGGGAGGCCATTATCATCGGTTTTTACTTTATGAACCCGTTTAGTATCAATGATTGTTTTGTCCACCGGTGCCGGAACCAATTCCCCAACTTTATTCCTTTTGAATTGATTGAGCTCTTCTTGCATAGCAATAGCCCAATTCTCGTCATTTATGGCTTCATCGACATTCTTTGGTTCTGTAAGAGAAATAAATGCAATATTGTTTAGACAATCATTTATATTTCTCCTAGTTCGCACACCTTCATCGATTTTCCCAAGAATTTGCTCCATGGGATGATCTTTCACATTAGCCCATTCCTTAGGAAGGTTGAAAGAATTTTCATCCTGCTTGTCCGAACTTAAGTCGAGCTTCTCTAATTCATTTGATGCTTCTGACACTTCTTTAGCCGGAACCATATCTACATCATCATCAAAAACAACCTTTCTCGGGGGTAAAACTATATCATCAAATTTTACATGAATTGACTCTTCTACCGAGCCTCTTCTACAATTAAATACACGATAAGCTTTACTATTAGTCGAATAACCAAGAAATATTCCAATATCCGAATTTAGAGTCAAATTTTCCCAAATTATCCTTACCATTATTATGAATAAATACCTTGCAACCAAATGGATGAAAATAAGATAAATTGGGCTTTTTACCTTTGAATAACTCATATGGAGTCATCATCTTGTTCCTTCGGAGATGGACTCGATTAATAACATAGCATGCGGTGTTAACAGCTTCGGCCAAAAAATATTTAGGTAGCCAATGTTCATTTAGCATTGTTCGGCTCATTTCTTCTAGAGAGCGATTTTTCCTCTCGATAACTCCATTTTGTTGAGGTGTCCGAGGTGCCGAAAAATTGTGCCCAATACCATATTTATCGCACCAATCTTCAAAATCATTTGAATCAAATTCTCCACCATGATCGGATCTGATGGTGATAATTGTAAACTCCTTTTCTTCTGGGTAACCTTACACCACGTAACAAACTCATTGAATGCATCATTTTTATTTGTTAAGAATTCTACCCAAGTAAATATCGAAAAATCATCAACAAGCACAAATGTATAGAGTTTACCAGTTAAGCTAGCATGCCGAGATGGACCAATCAAATCCATATAAATTAATTCAAGAATGCGGCTAGTGGAAATCTCCATTTTTGGTTTAAACGAGCCTCTAGCATGTTTACCTTTAATACAGGCCTCACAAATATGGTCTTTTCTGAAATTTAATTTTCATAGACCGCGGACAATATCGTTTTTGGCCAATTTTAAAAGAAGTGGTAAAGAGACATGACCCAATTTTTGGTGCCAAATAATGGCATTTTCATCATACGAAAGTAAGCATTTTTCATTAAAAGAATATTCGTCTTGAAGATCAACAATATAGATATTTCCATAATGCAACCCAATAAAAACATTTGGTCTTTTCTCATTGCAGTACAATGCGTAATTTTAAAAATTAATTTAAGACCAGTATCACAAAGTTGGAAAACACTTAGAAGATTGTGACAAAGACCATCAACAAAGAGAACATTTTCTATAGTGGGTAAAGGTTTCTTACCTATCTTACTTGTCCCTTTTATTTGGCCCTTTTTATTATCACCAAATATTACACATCCTCGATCTTCCTTTTTCAGCTCCGTGAAGAGATGTTCGTTCCCACTCATGTGATTTGAACATCCACTATCAACATACTATTTATTTGATAATGTTGTTTTCCTTGCATGTACCTACAAAAACAATTTTCTTCCATTTTATAGGTACCCAGGCTAATTTGGATCCTGTAGAGTTAGACATAAAAACTTGGTTTTGAATAATGGTTCCTTTAGGTACCCAAATCTGTTTGACTTTTATAGTTCGTCTAGAACTTCTACAGTAAGTTTCGGTATGTCCTGGTTTTAAACATTTTGGACATGAGGGAATTCCCATTTTAAAAAAATCCGAATCTTTCGTGGTAATATCTAAGGACCTTTTTATTGGAAATGAATTATATCTGAGTCCTTGTTTTGAAAGAGAAAATTTTTAACCAAATAAGAGTTTCTCAAATTTGTCATTACCACACGAGAATTTTCTAACATAAAGTTTGAGTTCTTTCTGAGTATTGAGTAACTCCTCTCTTAGAATTTTCTCGGTTTTCAAACAATTTGAATGATCAATGGACACATCCTTGTTTTTCAATAATTTTGAATTTTCATTTTCGAAGAACTTTATTTTCTTTTTCAAATATTTATTTATATTGCAAACTTTTTCGTATTCATTATTTAAAGATTCAAAAGCATCAAGAAGTTCTTCATGAGATGAATCAATTACCTCGTCTTCTCCATCGATGTCTTCAGATGCGCGGGCCATTAGAGCAAGATTGGTTTGAACTTGTGGTTCATCATCCTCATCATCATCACTCCATGTAGCAACATATACTTCTTTCTTTTTGAACTTCTCATGAGGTGGTTTTGATGAACTCATAGGCGCAGCAGCACGACAATCTTTAGCAAAATGACCTGGAATGTCGCACCTTCGACAAGTATTGTCGAACCATTTATTTTGTGGGAAGTGAACCTTTTTGGATTCATCCCTCGTTTTTTTTATGTCTCTTCGGTGCCTTTGTAAAAGATTTTTGAATTTCTTTATGTTCTTAGCATAAAAGGCCGTCTCTTCATCCTCTTCCTACGTTCGTTCATCTTCTAGATCACTATCCTCTTTGGCTTTGAATGTGATCGGTCTTTCTATCTCTTTAGGCTTTGTTTTCGAATTACTAGATTTCATGACAATCTCATAATTTATAAGAGATCCGATGAGAGCACTGAATTCCATGGTGTTTAAATCTTTTGATTCCATGATAGCTGTAACAGTAGCATCCTATTCTCTCGGTAGAGATCTAAGGATTTTCTTGGATTTATCACTACTTGAGATCGGTTTTCCGAAGGAGGATAGCCCATTTGTGATAGCCGAGAAACTGTCAAGCATAGTAGTAATGCTTTCTTCTTCTTTCATAGTGAAGAGTACATAATCGTGAATAAGCATATTGATTTTTGTTTCTTTCACTTGACTCGTACCGTCGTGGGTAATCTCAAGCATCTCCAAATTTCTTTGGCCGTCTCGCATGAAGAGATTCTGTTGTGATCTTTTGGATTAAGAACACAGTAAAGCAACTGAGTAGCTTTACTATTGAAATGATCATTCTTCCAATCGGTATCATCGTACTCTTCAAAATGTTTGAGCGAGCCATCGGTCTTTTTAGGGATAGTAGGTCCAAGAGCAATGACCTTCCAGATTTCGATATTGTGGGCTCGGATGAAGATAGACATTTTCTTCTTCTATGTCATAAAGTTAGAACCATCGAAGAAATGAGGGCGATTGAGAGCGTTGCCTTCAATAGAAGAATGGATAAAGGCCATTTCTGGATCTTTTCGCTAGTGGGTGTCAATCTGGTGAAAAAGAGACCGCTCGGATACCAATTGTTAGATTGGTACCACCACTAGAAGGGGGGGTTGAATAGTGCGGATAAGAGTTTTGAACTCTTTTTGTGCGGAAGCTAAATATAGGAGTAAATGAAATGCGGGAAGGAAAAAACACACGAATTTGTTCGAGAGGTTCGGCTATTAACGAAACCTACATCCCCTACCTAGCGTTATCGACTAGGACTTTTCTAAAACCTTGAATGCACTTTTTAGTTTAGTGCCAACTCTTACAATTTGGTGCCGAACTTTTACAGTTTCTTGATTTCCGGGCTCAAGAACAACCTCACTAAAATCACTCTTATTTTTGAGGATACAAGATAACCTCACAATAAACAGTTGCGAGTAGGAAACTCGACTTTACAAAAGATAGCGCTCATGGATACAAGAATGTGTATAAAAATGAAGAACAATTCCTCTCGTATCACAATATAGAATATATATCTCTCGAAACGATTTGCTTGGAAAGCTCAAATGAAAGTATGTATGCTTGATATTGCTTGTGAATACTTGTAAGCTCAGATAATTTCGTGTGTCTTCCAACACCTTGAATGATGCTATTTATAGCCTTCTTGGAGTAAATTTCCCGTTGGAGCAATGGTACGAGTTACGTACATTATATAGCAATAGTTACGTACGTTATCCAGGTTTACGTATGTTACACTTCCTGTGTAATGGCCGTAACTAAGGCCTTAAAACAGTCCAGTAGCATAGGCTGAATTTTGCTACGTACGTTAGGTATAAATCATTATGTACATTATACTCGGTCAAAGAGCCACTGGATGAGATGACTTTATGAGTAATGGTTGATGACCAAATGTGCTGACTTGTAACGGGAAAATTTCGAACATTACGTATGATATACACATGGTATTAGGTACGTTACCTGCAGTAAAAACAATCACCAAAATTGTTAAGGTTACGTACGTTAGAGATGGTCTATTACGTACGTTATGCATGTTAAGTATAGAAAAATATGGAAAGTAAAATTTATTTAAGTAACACATCATCAAAACATTTAAAATGAGTTATGAAAAATATTGTTCCAACAATTTATGTTTTGGCATAATATGTCGATTCCTCATCATCTTCATCTACCTGGATTTCTTCTTTTCTCAGCATCTTAGCTTTCAAAGCTATTGACCTTTCTTTCGGTTTCAGTTTGGCGTTCCTAGATTTAAGAACTATCTCGTAGTTTATTAGTGAACCACCAAGGGCACTAAAATCAAGATTATTTTAATCTTTCGATTCCATAATCGCCGTAACCGTTCCATTCCATTCAACAAGTAGTGATCTTAAGATTTTCTTTACTTTTTCACTACTTGTTAATGGTTTCCCAAAACAAGCTAGTCCATTAGTAATGACCGAAAATCGGTCGAGCATGTTCGTTATAATCTTCGTCTCCTTGACTTGTGATGTTCCTTCATGAGTTACCTAAAGCATTTTCCAAATATCTTTGGCACAATCACATGATGAAATCCAGTTGTGTTCTTCCGTATTTAGAGCACAATATAATAATTCCGTTGCTTTGCAATTATAATGGTCATTTTTCCAATCCATATCATCATACTCTTCAAATCTTTTGAGAGTATCGTTTGAATTCGTGGGAATTTTCGGACCAAGACATATGACTTGCCATAGCTCGATATCATAGGCTCGGATGAATATCGATATTTTCTTCTTCCATGTCATGAAATTCGATCCATCAAAGAAAGGAGGTTGGTTTAAGGCAAGACCTTCGACCGAGGCAAATGGAAGCGCCATTGGATCCTTTTATCCTCGGATATTAAGCGACTTCTATGGATACCCTATCCGATACCAATTGTTGGGAATTGGCACCCCAGTTAGAATGGTGGTTAATATCGTGGAATAGAGTTTACAAACTCTTTTGCACTTGCAGAAGCGTAATTAAATAGCGGAAGATAAACGACACAAGATTTATAGAGTTCGGGCAAACGTGCTTACATCCTCTCTCAGTATCTTTTTCTATAGGCTCAAGAAAAACCTTTTCCGCCTCGTCTTCTTTCAGTCCAAGGTAAACCGTTACAATCTCGTCTTCTATCAGTTCTCAGATAAACCGTTACACTCTTGTCTTTATATCGGTCCAAGATAAACCATTTTCCCTTTCTACCGGACAAGGAAGAAACCTATCTAGCTTTCTATTGGTACTAGACAAACCTCTCTTGGATTTAGATATGATTCTAATAATGCCGGATCAACGATCTTAATAACACCGAATCAATCTATAATCCGTATCTTTCCTCTCGTGTATGTTTTCGTGTATGAACACTCAAACACTTATCAATTAAGCACAATACAACAACGATAGTGTCTACAATGATGTCAAACATATACATGATTTTCTCAGAGTTGTTGTATGTTGAATATCACTAGAAGTGGTATTTTTAGGCTCCAAATACTTAACTAGCCATTAGCATCTTTTGCCTTCATTACGTCTGTTATAGCACTTCCATTACGTATGTTAAGCTCATTACGTACGTCGACACTTCTTATTACGTACGTTATGCTCTATGCAAATCAGTCCAGTGGCTTCCGTGTTCTTCTTTACGCACGTTATATAAAACGCATTACGTACGTTAAGTACTCATTGTAGCGTACGTTAAATGGCTTCGTAGCGTATGTTAACCACATGTATCCATTGGCTGCCTTTTTGACTTTAATCCATGATGTCATCTTCCTGTTCAACGGTGCCAATATTTGAATTCAGATTCAAATCATTACGTACATTAACTCATATTCTTTACGTATGTTAAGCTTACAACATTGCGTATGTTATACTGCTTGTGTTGCGTACGTTAAGTGATGTCAGCTGAGCTCATCTGCCTTCAGGTGAGTTTCCATTACGTACATTATATCATATATATTACGTACATTAGCTTTGTTAAACATCACTTGTTTGCTTTTCTGTCCGTTTCGAGCATCTTTGTTTAGATTCATCTAACAATAATGATGTTAAAGTCAAGTCCATGATTGCTATGAAGTCATCTACTAGATTCGGATTACCAATGATAGAAGCTTCCTTTACTTGTTCAATGTAATAAGATTCGAATCATGATGTTCATAATCAAAGTACTTGAGGCATAACCATCTCTATATTTCTAAACATGATGCATGTTGAATAATTCAGTAATGAAAAATCAATATCTTGATAACATGATCATCTAATTCTTTAGAATCCAACTCTAAGTCTGTAGATAGGTTGAACATACCTTAATATGACGAAAATCACTAAACCGTAAGGTAGAATCCGACTCCGGTTGGTTGTATGCCACTCCAAGATGCTATTCCACTTCAATGATTACTCCCAAGTGATAACCAATATACAAAGACCAACAAGATGTGTTCTAAGTGTGTAGAAGGATTATTACAGCTCTCTGGCCTCTCAAGAATGAAGAATGGACGAATGAAATGTAAGCCAAAACGGGTTGTTGTCCCATTTATAATATTCTGCATTTTAACAAGTTAGCGCACGCTACTAAGCTTTCCTTAGCGCGCGCTAATAAGAGTTGACTTCAGAACTGTCCAGGTTCATCCGCGGGAATCTTATCCGGACCCATGTCCCGGCTGGCGCATGTGCTAGCCGTCCCGCTCAATAATTGAGTTCTTAGTGCACGCAACTCCTACATGCATAGCGTGCGCTAGTAGTAGCCTGATAGCGCGCGTTAAGCTACATTCTTAGCGTGCGCTATCACGAGTTTGCATGAGAAATTTTGCATGTTGTTATACTTATGTACAAAGATATCAATGCAAGAAATATCATACTCCAATAATCAAAACCACAAATCCGAATAATACAGGGTTTGAATACAGATGAAATACACCGTAATAAATCCAGATATTACATGGACTATGAGCAACAGTGATATTCTCTCGGGTTGTCGATATTGTATTAGTTGTTTTGGTCTTGTTTTGTATGAGTACTCGCAAGTACTGTTTTATTGATGGTACGTCTGTGTGTGGGTTTAGAAACTGTCCAAGAGTTGGTTATTTGTATGTTGAACGTGTTGTGACTATCGTCATGTTCAACCTTTTCCAGTCATGATGTTGTAGATGTGTTGTATTTTCGACCTTGTCGATTGACGTATATTGTCTTGGTTTTATGTTCGACCTGATTGGTCGTTATGTGTGTGTACGTGTTAAACAGGTCTTGCCTTGTGGATTCCCAAAATGGATCCATGGCGCTGTAACAGTTCCAACCCGAGACGGGGTTGTTACAGAATAAAGTATCGGAGCATAGGTTTCTGAATACCTAGGCCGTCAGTTATTGGGTCTGTTTTGTCGTGCTGTGATGTTGGTTGTCGTTTGTGTGGAGAAATATCACTCGCTGCCATCGTCTCATGCGACTTGTGCTGTAAGTCTCACTAATCTTTAATTTCTTTTCAAAGCCCATTTTAGCCTCTTTGCTGAATTGTCTAGACTTTATATTGAGATAAAAGGCCCTCTTGTGAACTGTATTTTATTGAAAATTTGTCGATTGATTTTATTCTGATCATATCTGAGTCCTGTGAGGAACTAGGGTAACCTGTTTGTACTTTAATCTCATTCGAGCTGTGTTCATTATTTCTTCTTTCCCTATACATTTGAGGAGTTTGTGTATACTGCATATGGTGATGGTTACCAAGAGTAAAATTCCTCGAGAACAGGAATAAATCGTGTTGATCAAAATTCCTCGAGAATAGGAATAAATTGTATTGCTCTTTTATTCGAATTCAATACCTGCGAGATTCTACTCGCTGGACTGGAGATTCCAGATCTTAAGAAGATAATATAGAATCTTTCGAGATAGCAAAGTCAGTGTCGGGTTGAAATGCTCAGTAGTACTTAGGTTCGTGTATTTATTTGAATGAGAGTAAGATATTTTACAACCCATGTTATTACAAATTTCTTTTAAGATAACAGTAAAAGTTTTCAAACCTTTGAAAAGAAAATAAAAAAAAATCAGGCATGCCATTTTTAAAGAAATTTAATTTGGAAATTTTGATCTAGATATTCTTATGAAAGCCTATAAATTTAATTTCGGATTTTGGATTCGGATGTATGACATGCAGATTAAGTGATCTTGCAACATGATTTTGATGAGACGTATCTTTTATGTTCTTTCGGAAACAACGAGAATTAAGAAATGGCATCGCTTTGAGAATATGTCGGCACTTCTCGATGATATACGATGAGTTTTTGTACTTTTCAACTGAATGGTTTCTAAGTGAAAATAGAGAATTGTTTTATGAACTAAGAACTCCTCGACGGGAGTATATACGCATAAACATAACATGTGAATGTAAAAAAGTTTTTTCTGAAAAGCAAATATACGATCGCATATACTGGGAGTAAGAGATATCATAGCTACAACGTGTAAGAGAGTCACGTGAATGGTTGAGCATGGATTATTTACGTACGACATTGTTGATGTGTAATGGCTACAAGAATGAGTTCAAATTTGGAGCTTTGTGATCTCATTGCTTCAACTGAGATGCGACATATTAACATTCCAACCCATTGCATATGATTCTTTTTGGTGCTTTAAACATTTTTCTCCTATAACTTTCTTGAGAAGCAATTTCTTTTCCTTGTACCTAATTGAAATCTTTAAGATGGAATCGGATTTTGTTATTGTACCATCATGTCTTTGTTACGTTGGTCTTATGTGTGTCGAGTTGAACCTTGATGACGTATCTTCTTGGTAGCTCTTCATTATGGGCATGTCAGGTAGAGATCGGATTGTGGGTAATCGCGAGACTTACGATTGCCTGTGTGTATCCAGAACAAATATTGGTTTCTGAACTCTATCGATGTTGAGGTACTGGGCAAGGATTTAATCCACGATGAGGACCAGTTAGACAGTATAAAATGATCATGAATCACCAAAAGAGAACCGAGTACTTTTGTGGAAATGATACCAGCTATGAAAGAGAGAATATTGTTGAGGCGAAGCTGTACTAGCCATGTATTCTATGTGACGAGGCTCGAGAGTAGAAAACTTAACTATACTCGATACTGGTTGTGACCAAGCGAGTCGGTTCTCAGAATAATCTCGAAGCCATGTTATGACCGCTATACATCACCTATTACGGCCATAATGATGGCAGTTAGCTGAAGACTCTAGTAGCTGTGTTATCGCCATAACGAATCTTTACTTACATCCGAAACAGAACAACAGATCTATGAATCGTAATGCCAGCTTCTTCCCGCCAATTTCCTTTTCTTTTGATTCAGCTTTGTTTCTTTCAGTTTGCTGGCCTCGATGACTAATATCTAAGAGATTTCTATCATATCTTGACATCGAATATGAATATCATGAGTTTGTGATTATACCTTTTGGCCTAACCAATATTTTGGTCATATTTGCAAACTTGATGAACTCGAACCTTATCCAGTAATTTCGATGAGCACATAGTTATTGTTTGTTGATGACTTCTTGACCAACTCGAGAAATGAGACAAGTATGCCTAACACTACACATTGTGCAAGTGTATACTATCTGAATAAGAGTAAATTATTATGTAAAATTACAATAGGTACTGTTTTCACGGTGACAGCAATGAACTTTTTAAATTTTTGGTAAAGGACATGATCTTTAATTTTCTTTTCAAAAATTAAACTCTGTCACCTAGAAAATTTTAATCTCATTCAGACTTTTTGAAACTAACCTTATATTTAACACCCCCAAAACCACTCGGGGATATTACAGCATTGTGGGGTCCGCGTCGGAACCCACAAGGCTAAAAATCATTTTCGTAATCATTTCAAAGACGCCACAAGGCAAATGCCGATAATATTTTTTAAAATATTGAAAGACTAAAATTTATTTATGAAATACCGTCGTAAAATCTCATTTGGAAGTACAAGGACAAAATGCCTGAACTCAACAGATTCAAAAGTATACGTTAAACCACCGCTTATACTGACAAAAAGCCTAGAAAATGATTTTCCAAAATAACCTCGGTTGAAAAATACCAAATGGGCCATTTTAAAATACTCAAGCAGCGGATATAACAAGCTGTTAAAAATACATTTGCAGTGGAATCATAACAGCTAGGAAAATACTCGGTTCTCAAATATATGCCATAGCCAGTATCACCCGGGAAGCTCATCCCTTCACGAACGCTACTAGATCGACCTCCGAGTACCAAAAAGATAAAGCCCACGACGGGGTCAGTCACAATACTCTGCAATGATTACGATCACATCATCATAAATAATTACATATCAATGTAATTACAAAGTAAGAATACTACAAATGTAATCTTACCGTAATGACCTCACCAACTCATGGTAATCCATATCAAATCAACCCTTACCTCAATCCACACCTCGCATCCTCAAGTGACGAATGAATTCAAATACAACTATATGTACTGTATTCAAACAATTCCAAGATTCACAACACATCATTATATCTCCAATATGGAATAATCTATCCGTGTCAAATTCTGTCTGCCAGATCGCACAATCAATTCCCAATTCTGATAAAACCGATAATACACAATACATCTGTAGACAAACTACCCCAAAACAATGACAAGCCCCGAATATTGATACAAAGTATGAATGCTCATACAATCAATAATAATAAACAACCAATACATCAACCGAGAATATCATCGACATGATAAACTCCAATACTACCAACGATATATCAACGGTAACCGAGAATACCATCACATGATAAACTCCACACAAGATTAATAAAGGACCAACAACGACCGAGAATACCACTACATGATTAACTCCACACAAGGTCAACAAAGGACCCACAACGACCGAGAATACCATCAATATGGTAAACTCCAACGACCGAGAATACCATCGATATGGTAAACTCCAAACAAGATCAATAAAGGACCAACAACGATCTAGAATACCATTGATATGGTAAACTCCAACAAGATCAACAAAGGACCAACAACGACCGAGAATACCATCGATATGGTAAACTCCAAACAAGATCAATAAAGGACCAACAATGACCGAGAATACCATCGATATGCTAAACTCCAAACAAGAACAATAAAAGGACCAACAACGACCGAGAATACCATCGATATGGTAAACTCCAAACAAGATCAATAAAGGACCACAAGGACAGACATACGAGAGGATAAAATTGTCAAACATTATACAAATCACATTAGTGGATCTCAAAGACAAATCCGACTGTCGAACATACCCAATCATACAAGGACTATGAACGACCAATCAATATGGCTCAAGATGGACGTCACGATATGCCCGATCCGGACATGTGTCCCTGCACAAGCCACCAACAGGTATCGATCGAATACACATGTGGTCTTGTACCTAATCAGTCTCACGAAGTACGTCTCGCGTGCACAGCTCAATGTGAGGTCGAAACCAACACATGACTATACGTGCCCGTCCTAAAAATCCTACACATAACCAATCGGCATGCAGATATGACTCCAAATATGTTACGATGCAACATGACAACGAGACTCAAAGAAACACATATCTATTAAAAATCAAAAGGACTTACCAAAGTGAACAACGGCAACTCGATAATGAAAGATCGACATGACCACAATATCGTATTTCCGTTAGATAATAGTTCACAGAATGCTCAATGTTGTCTTATCTATCAACACATAAACTCCTGGGGTCGCAACCAAGGGTCACGGAAGCATCTACACGGGAATACTTCGGACGTGGGTATGATTCTGGTTTTATCCCTCAACACAGTTCCACGTGTAACACCCCAAATTAAGCGGATATTACAGTGCCGTGGACCCCCAACTGGGACCCACCAGGCGAATAAAAGTTAATGAATTAAATAATATAATTGTAGTACCAAACCACATTATATCATTAATCACTCCGATGGGGAGTTTCAAGTACAACACACCCAGGGAAAATAGAATACTTGTATATCTTATATGAATATAAAATATACAACACTGAATGAAAATGAATATACAAACGGAAATCTGCAGCGGAAATAAAATGAAGAAAAAGATGAATGACCAAAAGGACTGGGGGCCCCTACTAGTATCACTGGGACTCCTCGCCGTCAATGCTCTCTTCCCATGCTTTAGCCTTGCCATGACCTGAAAACAACATCCCCCAATGGGGTCAGTTACACAGAACAACAATCCTCAAGAGTTGAATAAACACAATCAGGATATATCTTAATTATGAAATTTTGCTGAAGAGGGGCATCATAGTACACCCGTAATGGTATGTGCAAGTGCACAAGGCGAGTGTCCGGACACACCCGCCCTTGTACCTAATTAGTCTCATGGAGGTATGTTACCGTGTGCACAGTCTATTGTGTCGGTGAACCCGATCACATGACTATCATGTGCCCGACTAAAAATTCCACACATCCCCACCCGGCCACGCAATATGAACCCAGAAGGCAACAAGAGCAAAAGTGACCAATGAACATTAATGAATAACAATTCGACAAGGGTCAAGAATGACTCACCGAGATGAGATAATAATGAAATGAATGGTAGCTCATTGGAATGATTGGAACCGTCGTTCCTCGTGAATTGAATGATTAGTTTGATAATTACAAGTCTCAACATGATTATTACACTATGAATAAATTATGATTTATGAATGAACAACAACGAAAGGAATGAGTATCCTTTTAACCGAGTAAGAATTAACTTACTCAACACCAGTGAAGAATGTCCTTCCTCGAACAATGTCCTAAAATGAGATGTCGGTCGCTCGAACAACCTTGAATAACATAGTTACCAACAAACGCTCAATATACGCATCAAGCATGAATCACGACCAACTCAAGGGTCGATATAACAATATACAAACTCATTGAGGCATTCTAACGAATACGTTGTAAACATTCATCCTTTTGGTTACACCAACCCCAAAAATAACGAAACCAAACTCCATGTGAGTAATAAAATCCAACAAAACACCTTCAATGATATCAATAATCCAATAAGAAACCACAATTCACGGTTACGACAACCATAATCAGAAATCCCCAAAAATAACCAAAGTCAACATTAAGGGTTCTTGATTAATTCTCAAATTATTCATCAAATTCAAAAAACGCATCAATAAATCCGTAGGAATACATGTATCCAAGGCAGATAATCCATATCTAACATATTCCAACATAATATCAAGCTTACACGAAGAGATCGGAAGGAAAATACTCAAAATCTGAAATTCTAGATCCAAGAATCATTACCTTGATTTGATGTGTTGGAGAGGATGAAATGATGATTAATCCGAATGATAAGCTTAAAGATGATGATAGATGGATTCAGCTCGAAGAAATCTCTCCAAAACGTCCGAAATCGCCCAAAACCGACGAAGGAATGAAGTGAAATGAAAAATGACGAATCTGGACTGCACTGTCCAATTTATACTAGTCCCAGCTTAGCGCACGCTATGACTTGATATGTAGCGTGAGCTAATGGGTTAGCATGAGCGAACTTGGTAGCGTACGCTAACGTCTTCCTGATAGCGTGCGTTAACCCAAAAAGTTAGTGTGCGCTAACTAATATCTAATGCCCAGTGGCTGAAGTCCAGAACCTCCTGTTCTCTCATCTGCTCGCGATAGCGTACGCTACACCCAAAACTCAGCGTGCGCTACCACACCATTAGCGTACGCTAATATCTACTCATAGTATACGCTATGGATCATTCCAATTCAGTCCAATACCCACTGGACTCTGCCTGATCGACCTTAGCACGCGCTACACTGCTAGCATAGCGTGCGCTATCCGAACTTACTAGCGCGCGCTACTTACCATTCATAGCGTGCGCTACTACAACTCAACTGCAGTCCAGTGCCTTCTGGACTGTCTGCCTGAACCACGCTAACGTGCGCTAATGCTGAGAGGTAGCGTGCGCTACCCGTACTCAATTAGCGCGCGCTATAGAGAGTATGTAGTGTGCTCTATTACTCACACACAGCCCATTACAACGATGACAAAGATGATAATCACGGTCCGATCCTCCAACCAGGTAGGAAGATGAATAGTAACTGATACACGATACAAATACTCTGAATGGTGAATACAATGATTGAATATGAATGATGAATGATTATTAATGAGTTTAAAATTACTGAGTGGCAATTACTGAATGATAATTAATGAATTACAACCGGGTATTACATACACCCCCCTTAAAAGAGTTTTATCCCGGAAACTAAGGGTCAAACAACTCGGGATAACTCTCCCGCATACCATCCTCGGTTTCCCAAGTAGCCTCTTCGACTCCGTGTCTAGACCACTGAATTTTAACCAAAGGAATCGTCTTGTTCCTCAACTGTTTGATTCGCCGCTCTAAGACTCGTATAGGATGCTCCTCAAATGAATGATCATCCGTGACCTCGATTTCGTCAAACTGAAGTATGTGACTCGAATCGGCAACATACTTCCGTAACTGAGAGACGTGAAACACATTATGAATTCGGCTCAACGCCGGAGATAAAGCCAATCGATAATCCAGACTGCCTACTCGATCTAAAATCTCAAATAGTCCAATAAATCTTGGACTCAACTTTCCCCGCTTCCCGAAACGGAAGATACCTCGACTCGGGGATACATTGACCAAAACGTGGTCACTTGCGTCGAACTCTAATGGTCGACGACGATTATCTGCATAAGATTTCTGTCGACTCTGAGCGGTCAACAAATGACTTCTGATCAAATCTACCTTCTCACGGGCAGCTATAAGCATATTGAGCTTGGTGCCGATTGATTCTGATAAGTCATCCCAACACAAAGGAGATCGACAATGACGACCGTATAAGGCCTCGTAAGGTGCCATCTTAATCGAAGCATGCCAACTGTTATTGTACGTGAACTTAATCAATGGTAGTTGGGCTTCCCAATCGTCTTTCCAATCGAGGACACATGCTCTCATCATGTCCTCCAACGTCTGAATAGTCCTCTCTGATTGTCCATCGGACTGAGATGAAAAGTTGTGCTGAGATTAAGCTGAGTTCCCATGGCACGATGAACTGATTTCGAAAAATATTACACAAATTGCCCGTCACGATCAGAAACAATACTCTTAGGAGTACCATGCAATCTCACTATCTCTTTGATGAACAACTGGGCAAGTCTCTCAGGACCCCACGTATCCTTAATCTCAAGAAAATGAGCTGACTTAGTTAGACAATCCGTAATTACCCAAATTGTATTCATGCCACGGTGACTCGTCAGCAAACTCGTGATGAAGTCCATAGAAATATCTTCCCACTTCCACTCTGGAATAGGGAGAGGTTTCAACAAACCCGCAGGTCGCTGATGTTCTATCTTGACTTGCTGACAGGTTAAACATCTCAAAACAAATTTTGCGACTTCTCGCTTCATATTACTCCACCAGTAATTTTGTTTCAAGTCTTTGTACATCTTGCTAGACCCCGGATGAATGGAATAAGGGGTAGCATGAGTTTCTCTCAAAATCGAATTTTTCAACTCGTTATTCGCCGGTACGCATAACCGATTCTTAAATCGCAAAAGTCCATCCTTGTGGACCACAAATCCAGGGGCTTTCCCCTGAGTCACATCATCTCGAATGCACAACAAAATTGGGTCCGAACCCTGATTCACCCTGATCGCCTCCTTAAGTGGCGATGAAATCTCTAACGTACAAAGTTGCCCTTGTACTCGTTTTAAACAAACCTCGATCTCGGGTCTTAGGAATTGCTGCTGAAGTTCCTTCTGAACAGTTAAACGAGCAAGCATCTACTCCTAAACGGACTTATGACTCAAAGCGTCGGCGACAACGTTTGCCTTGCCTGGGTTGTATAGTATCTCAATATCATAATCTTTGATTAGTTCCAACCACCTCCTCTGCTGCATATTTAACTCCTTGTGAGTAAATATATATTTCAAACTCTTATGATCAGTGAATATCTGACCGGTAACGCCATAAAGATAATGATGCCAAATCTTCAATGTGAACACCACGGCTGCTAGCTCCAGGTCGTGGGTCAGATAATTAACCTCGTAAGGTCTCAATTGCCGTGAAGCATAAGCAATAACTTTTCCATTATGCATTAATACACACCCAAGACCGTGTCCGGACGCGTCACTATAAACCACGAATCCCTCCGTTCCTTGTGGCAGAGAAAGAACAGGCGCTGAAATCAAACGACTCTTGAGTTCCTCAAAACTCCGCTGACACGGGTCGGACCACGTGTATTTCTTATCCTTACGCAAAAGGTTCGTCATGGGTTGAGCAATTTTAGAAAATCCTTCCACAAATCGCCGATAATAACCAGCTAATCCGAGAAAACTTCGGATTTCCTTAACATTCTTCGGAGGTTGCCAATCTCGGATCACCTCCGTCTTCTGAGGGTCGACACGAACTCCGTCTGATGAAATTACATGTCCGAAAAACATCACTTCGGACATCCAGAACTCACATTTGAAAAACTTTCCATAAAGTTGCTCTCATTTCAACACGTCGAGAACCTGATGAAGTTGAAATTAATGCTCCTCCCAGTCACGAGAATAAATCAAAATGTCATCAATGAAGACAACCACGAAATGATCCAAATAGTCGAAGAAAACTCGATTCATTAATTCCATGAATATCGCAGGTGCATTAGTTAACCCAAACGGCATTACCACAAACTCATAATGACCATAGTGTGTTCGAAACGCCATCCTTGGATATCTGACTCTCGAATTCGCAACTGATGATAACCAGATCTTAAGTCGATCTTGAAAAATACGGAAGCTCCCTGAAGTTGATCTAAGAGATCATCAATATGGGGTAGAGGATATTTATTCTTGATCGTCACTCTATTCAATTCTTGATCATCAATACACAAACGAAATGAACCGTCCTTCTTCTTGACAAATAACACTGGTGCTCCCCACGGGGACGCACTCGGACGGATATAACCTTTCTCGGTAAAATCCTCTAATTGATTCTTCAGTTCCTGCATTTCAGTCAGGGCCATCCGATACGGTGCCTTCGATATTGGAGACGTACCAGGCTCCAACTCAATCGTGAATTCCACATCTCTCTGTGGAGGCAAACCAGGTAACTCGTCTAGAAATACGTCGGCATATTCTCTCACTACAGGAATATCCGCCAACATGACTGATGATTTCTCGGTCTTGGTCATATAGCACCAATAACCAACACACCCTTGACTGAGTAATTTCACTGCTTTCATCAAGTTGATGACTCTCCCGGAACAACTGGGATTACCTCTCTCAAATACACATTCGACCCCATCGTCTGAAATGATAGTGACCATATGCTTACGGACACTAATGATGGCATCGTGACGATCCATCTAGTCAATACCCAAGATGACGTCGTCTCTCAGTAAATCCACCACGATTAGGTCTGCTAACCAACCACGGCCATGAAGCTGAATTGGACAATCCTTAATCTCACGATTTTCGATAATTCTTCTACCATCAGGTAGACCAATGACATAAGGCTCACAACTAGTAGCACCACCCAGACGTAATCTACTCAAACATGACTCGGAAATGAATGAATGCGATGCACCAGTATCAAAAAGGGTACACACGTGTTGAGATAGAATTTCGAGTGTACCTGAGATCATCCAGGCCTCCGGATCGTCGGTCCTCTTCATCTCATAAATTCGGTGCTTGCTAGTCCCCGCACCGGACGCTCCTATCTCATGACTATGGGCTCCGCCTTTATTTGCTTCCGTCGTCCTGAACGACGCGGACTGAGTAGCCTGGTTCTGAACTGATGACTGTATTGAGGCCTGAGATATCGTCGGAGTAGGTTTGGAGTCTCTTCGGCAAAAACGGGCCTTATGCCCAGCAATCCCACAGTTATTGCACGTGATAGTCTGCCTCGGACACTTGGTGCTGAAATGACCAAGTTCTCTACAGTTGAAACAGGTGATGGCCGAACTGGCCGCTCGGGACTGAGATTCCGCGGGTCTAGGCACCATAGGAGGTCGCTCAGAAAAAGTAGAGCCCGCACGAGGCTTCTTGAAAGTTGCCTGACTGCCTTCAGACTGATTACGATTCTTTGACTTCTTGCTAGCTGATAAAGGTTGCTGGTTAGCAATCTCCTTAGCAGTAAGCTCACAAGATAATTATACATCTTACATGAATATCGCATTATGATTACGTCATGAAATGATGAAAATGAGCATATGCGCTCTAACACAATGATTACATGAATGATCCACTGAGGTGACATGATTATCTGATGAAAATCTTTGAAATGATTATCTTGAACAAGTTAACAAGATTAATGATACGATCCTTAAGATCATCAACTGAACAGTGAAATGAACTGAGTGATTAATGAGTTAACATGATCGACATGATCAAATGAAAATGATGATTGAGGATTGTTGACTGTTGAATGATGAATGAGTGATTCTTATTGCCAGAAATTATACCATGGCGTCATAAATCTTACTGTTCTTTGGTCTGAGGGGCTCGGCTCTTGCACAGGTCACATATGACGCGAAAGTCCAATGATACTAGTCTGATGGACGATGATTTCAATGAGACATGACTCGGAAGGTAGCATTCAAAACCACGCTCCGATACCAACTCTGTAACTCCCCAAATTAGGCGGATATTATGGTGCCGTGGACCCCTAACTGGGACCCACCAGGCGAATAAAATTTAATGAATTAAATAATGTAAATGTAGTACCGAACCATATTATATTATTAATCACTCTGATGAGGAGTTTCAAGTACAACACACCCAGGAAAAATAGAATACATATATATCTTATATGAAGATAAAATATAAGACACTGAATGGAAATGAATATCCAAATGGAAATTTGCAGCAGAAATAAAATGAAGAAAAATATGAATGACCAAAAGGACTGGGGGCCCCTTGTAATATCCGCGATTTCGATTTCCAATAATATTTATTTCTGGTTTAATTCCATCTTAGCAACTCTATTGTGACCGTTTCCTCATTCCGATAATGATTAATTCTACACTTTTTGTCATCCGAGTTCGTCTCGGTGTCGTTCTGTTGAATTCTGTGTTCTTAAGCGACTTTTCCACGTATGAGTTCGACTTTGTAAAATCACCATTAATTCTTGAAAACTCCAAAAATTCTGAATCTTTTCAATATTATAGAGAATCAAGTTATCTTTCAAATGTTTCAAACGGTGAGTCAATCGGAGTCCGGACGAAGGAGTTATTGTCGAAATAGCTAAGGCTGCACCATGTGCCTTTTGGTGCTGGAGCGGGCTGTACTGCGGGCCAAGGCCCGCGGCACAAAGCCAATGTGCTGGACAGTTTTTGGCCATGGGCCACGGCACACTCATCCTGTGCCGCGGCACACAGTATAGGTTTGCCTATATCAGCGTTTTCTTGTGGAATCATCCTCATTTCATCACTCTCTTTGTTTCTCTCCTCCTTGGGCGATTCGTGGGTGATATTTTGGGCGATTTAGCATCATCAAACTCAAATAATTTCATCTTCTTCAAGTTGTGGTGTGGATTAACATCATGTTTATGGATTCTTCATCCTAATCAAGGTAATTTCTTGAAATCTCCTAAAATTTAATTTTTGGGAGTTTTGGCTTTGATTTCATTTTCCGTCCGAATTTGATGAATCGGTTGATGTTTGTAAACATTATTAATCATGTTCTATGGATTGTATATTCATATCTTCGATTCGTTCAACCCGATTGATGATTCTTAAGTTCTTGAGGAACTTTGAACATTTAGTGTTCGATTAAATGTCTCAAAGAGTTTCCTTCGATCGTTGTGTTGTTTTCGTTCGATATTGTGTTATTGAATGAATTGTATTTCATTCAAGGTTGTTCGAGCACTTATATTTATCGGAGGATGCCGTTCGTTGTTCGTGGATGGATTTCATCGCCTTCAGTTGAGGCAAGTTTTATACTTGTACTAGTCAATGAGATTAATGTTATCATATATGTGTATGAATGTGTTGTATCATTCCGAGACTTAGTCTCTTCATGAATTCATTGATATTAAGAGATCGTTCGATACGATACCTTTCGGTGATTATGCCAAATGTTTTTATTGTTAGTTAATGGCCGGTTCAAGGCATTGTGATACTCGTTGTTAATGTTATTATCGATCACCGGTTCGCGGTATCGATGTATCGATCGTTGTTGTTGATATTAATGTCGATTTAAGACGTCGTTGTAATCATTGATATTAATGTTGGAGTTTTGTCCTTGATGTTGTTTTGGCCGATTAAAGGCGCTGACGTATTCATTTCTCTTCTTCGTTGTCGGTAACCGATTAAAGGTGCCGAGACATCCTTCGTATCATTGTTATCGATTGTCCGTTCTAAGGCAATCGATGTGTTCAATCATTCATCATATCATTGTTATCGGTTGGCCGTTCTAAGGCAATCGAGGTATTCACTCATTCATCGTGTCATTGTTATCGATTAGCCGTTCTCACGCAAATCGAAGTGTTCAATCATTCATTGTATCATTGTTATCGATTGACCGTTTTAAGGCAATCGAGGTATTGAATCATCCGCTGCATCATTGTTATCAGTTGTCCATTCTAAGGCAATCGGGGTATTGAATTGGGGCTGTCGAGGATAGTTCCCATCCGTTGTGTCGTTGTTATCGATTGACCACTCTAAGATAATCGAGGTATTGAATTGGGACTATCAAGTACAATGCCCATCCGTGAGTCATCATTATCGTGTTGGCCGACTCAAGGTAGCACACTATCATAATTGTGATACGACTTCGTGCCGTGGCTTCGGCCCTAACTGTGATACGGCTTCGTGCCGTGGATTCGGCCCTAACTGTGATACGGCTTCGTGCCGTGGCTTCGGCCCTAACTGTGATACGGCTTCGTGTCGTGGCTTCGGCCCTAACTGTGATACGTCTTCGTGCCGTGGCTTCGGCCCTAATTGTGATACGGCTTCGTGCCGTGGCTTCGGCCCTAATGGTGATACGGCTTCGTGCCGTGGCTTCGGCCCTAATCAATAACAACTGCGGGCTATTTGGCTTCATGTGATTGTGATATTTGACAGCTTCGGCTGAGTGGCTTTCAAGCCTTTATTATTGTCCTGGTAATTTCATTGGAGCCTTCGGGCATTGTGATTCATAATTAATTCAGTTCTGGTTTGGTTCATGTCGTGTAATTCATTGTGGTACTCTATAATTATGATTTGCCGTTGGGCATTTACGTTCTAACCTGTCGAACAGGTATTAATAGTATGCCGTGGGCATAGTATTTCATGAATGCTCGGTTCTTACCTTGGTTTGTGAGCATCTCGTATTATTATTATCATTGTACCGTTTCATTCTTCCTTTGGATGCATATCATGTCATACGTGTATTTGATGATCATTATCTGGATGACTGACCCCGTAGGGGCGGAACATGTTTTCATGTTTTAGGTGCTTGCGAGGAGAGAGTTGAGACACTGGGGCATGATGATGGCGACGAGGCATTCGAGTGATACTAGTCTGAGTTGTTCATGTTAGTCAGTCAGTTAGAGTGTTCTCCAGTTTGTCAGTCATTGTCATTATGTTTTACCCGAGCAGATGCTCGTGGATGTTGTTGTATTTTATTTTTGGCCATGTAGGCCCATCGTTGTCATTGAAATTCCTTGTCGGAATATTATATCGGATATCATGGTAGGGACTATGATTTTCCGTTGTTGTATAATTTAATGTATTTTAGTCATGTTCGCCTGGTGGATCTCCTGGTGTGGGGTCCACGGCACTGTAATAACCCAATAGGATTTGGGGGTGTTACAGAAGATGGTAGCAGAGATTTGGGTTGTGAGATACCCTGATATGTGAGTTATGTGGCTCTACCGGTGCGGTAGTAGTGGGACTGTCAGGTTTTGACAATCTGGACAGTCGGGTTTTGTGAGTCGTAATATTAGTACGACTGCACGAGTCATTCATTCATCGAGTCGTCGTCAGTTGAGACTAGTATCGCGAGACCTCGAAGCTTCGTATGACCTGTGTAAGGACTCGATTCTCTTTATGTTCATACATTCATCATGTCATTAATTATTCATGCTTTGTTGAAACTTATATGTGATATTAGTGTTATGATTGATTCATGACTAATTGGTTTGGAGCACGTGTGACTTGTGTAAGCGTTAAGGATCAACTCATTTATCAGTTAATAATCCTCAATCATCATTTTGATCTCATCACTCAGTTAATTCATTCATCACTCAATTAATTCATTCATCACTCAGTCAATATCATTACTCAGATAATTCATTCATCACTCAGTTAATTCATTCATCACCCAGTTAATTCATTCATCACTCAGTCAATATCATTACTCAAATAATTCATTCATCACTTAGTTAATTCATTCATCACTCAGTTAATTCATTCATCACTCAGTCAATATCATTACTCAGATAATTCATTCATCACTCAGTCAATATCATTCATCACTCAGTTAATTCAATCATCACTCAGTTAATTCATTCATCACTTAGTTAATTCATTCATCACTCAGTTAATTCATTCATCACTCAGTCAATATCATTCATCACTCAGTTAATTCAATCATCACTCAATTAATTCATTCATCACTCAGTTAATTCATTCATCACTGATTCAATCTCATTGCTCAGTTAATTCATTCACCACTCAGTCAATCTCATTGCTCAGTTAATTCATTCACCACTCAGTCAATCTCATTGTTCAGTTAATTCATTCATCACTCAGTCAATCTCATTGTTCAGTTAATTCATTCATCACTCAGTCAATCTCATTGTTCAGTTAATTCATTCATCACTCACCAATCTCATTGTTCATTAATTCATTCATCGCTCACCAACCTCATTGTTCAGTTAATTCATCCATCACTCAGTCAATCTCATTGTTCAGTTAATTCATTCATCACTCAGTCAATCTCATTGCTCAGTTAATTCATTCATCACTGATTCAATCTCATTGCTCAGTTAATTCATTCATCACTCAGTCAATCTCATTGCTCAGTTAATTCATTAAATCCAGCCCAACTCACGGTTCAGTTGTTGATCTTGTGGATCGAATTTTCAACCTTGTTAACTTGTTCAAGGTAATCATTTCAGGAATTTCATCAGGTAATCATGTTACCTCATTTGATCTTTCGTGCGATCTTATCATATTCCGGCGTCATGTGGACGATCATTTTACCGCATTATTAATGCATTCATTATGTTAAAGTATGTATGCTCATTATCATCATTCCGTAACATAATCATAATGCGATCTTACTACAACCCGTGCATCATACAAGCGGTCCTACCAAGCTTCGAGAGCCAGTGGTAAGGACATTCATCACCGGTTTTGAACAAGTTAATTCTTGCTCGGTAATAGTACAATCATTCATTTCATTTGTCGTTCATTCATTCATATAATGCATTCATCATATATCAATCACGTTGAGACTTATAATTATCAAACTAATCATTCACTTCACGGGGAACAATGGTTCCAATCATTTCATTTGAGTTATCACTCATTGCATTATTAGTTCACCTCGGTGAGTCATTCTTAATCCTTGTCGTATTTCTAATCATTTATCATTCATCATAGTCACTCTCGTTTTCGGTAACCTTTCGGGGTGATATTAAGCGGTGAGTTCAGATTTGAGTCTTCGTTGAATCGTTGGGATCGAAGAGATCGATGATATGGAGGATATCGATTTTGGGTACATTTGAAATGTAGCCTTGTCTTTTGGATGACTGTATAACTCAATCCGTAATAATGTATCGTGGTTGTGGATCATTTATTGTTGATCTATTTTATAATGATCGTATTTGAGAATCTTGAGATTTTGAGATCGTTTGATGCATTCCTTTTGGTATTGTACCGAGATTTCATGATAATATGGGTGATTGTTTATTGTGATTCGAGACGTCAAGTCATGGGGACTTGGGCGTGCGACAGATATGGTTCCGAGGACTATATGTGCATTGCTGCTCTTCTTTGTAGGTGAATCAGTGTTTGTATGGGCATCCGATGCCGATGAGAAGCGAGATTTCAGTTTTGGTGTATCTCATTGAGTTTTCCTGGCGGGATATTGCTTCTCCCAACTTGTTTTCAGTTTCGGGACGAAACTTCTTTTAAAGGGGGTAGTATGTAATATCCGCGATTTCGATTTCCAATAATATTTTTTATGGTGTAATTCCATCTTAGCAACTCTATTTTGACCATTTCCTCATTCCGAGAATGATTAATTCTACACTTTTTGTCATCCGAGTTCGTCTCGGTGTCGTTCTGTTGAATTCTGTGTTCTTAAGCGACTTTTCCACGTATGATTTCGACTTTGTAAAATCACCATTAATTCTTGGAAACTCCAAAAATTCTGAATCTTTTCAGTATTATATAGAATCAAGTTAGATTTCCAATGGTTCAAACGGTGAGTCAATCGGAGTCCGGATGAAGGAGTTATGGTCGAAATAGCTAAGGCTGCACCATGTGCCTTTCGGTGCTAGAGCGGGCTGTACTGCGGGCCGCGGCTCCTTCTGGCCGGGCTGCGGCACAAGCCAATGTGCTGGGCAGTTTTTGGCCGTGGGCCGCGGCACACTCATCCTGTGCCGCGGCACACATTACAGGTTTGCCTATATTAGCGTTTTCTTGTGGAATCATCCTCATTTCATCACTCTCCTTCTTTCTCTCCTCCTTGGGCGATTTGTGGGCGATATTTTGGGCGATTTAGCATCATAAAACTCAAATAATTTCATCTTCTTCAAGTTGTGGTGTGGATTAACAACATGTTTGTGGATTCTTCATCCTAATCAAGATAATTTCTTGAAATCTCCTAAAATTTAATTTTTGGGAGTTTTGGCTTTGATTTCATTTTCCGTCCGAATTTGATGAATCGGTTGATGTTTGTAAACATTATTAATCATGTTCTATGGATTGTATATCCATATCTTTGATTCGTTCAACCCGATTGATGATTCTTAAGTTCTTGAGGAACTTTGAACATTTAGTGTTCGATTAAATGTCTCAAAGAGTTTCCTTCGATCGTTGTGTTGTTTTCGTTCGATATTGTGTTATTGAATGAATTGTATTTCATTCAAGGTTGTTCGAGCGCTTATATTTATCGAAGGACGCCGTTCGTTGTTCGTGGATGGATTTCATCGCCTTCGGTTGAGGCAAATTTTATACTTGTACTAGTCAATGAGATTAATGTTATCATATATGTGTATGAATGTGTTGTATCATTCCGAGACTTAGTCTCTTCATGAATTCATTGATATTAAGATATCGTTCGATACGATACCTTTCGGTAATTATGCCAAATGTTTTTATTGTTCGTTAATGGCCGGTTCAAGGCATTGTGATACTCGTTGTTAATGTTATTATCGATCACCGGTTCGCGGTATCGATGTATCGATCGTTGTTGTTGATATTAATGTCGATTTAAGACGTCGTTGTAATCATTGCTATTAATGTTGTAGTTTTGTCCTTGATGTTGTTTTGGCCGATTAAAGTCATTGACGTATTCATTTCTCTTCTTCGTTGTCGGTAACCGATTAAAGGTGCCGAGACATCCTTCGTATCATTGTTATCGATTGTCCGTTCTAAGGCAATCGAGGTGTTCAATCATTCATCATATCATTATTATCGGTTGGCCGTTCTAAGGCAATCGAGGTATTCACTCATTCATCGTGTCATTGTTATCGATTAGCCGTTCTCAGGCAAATCGAAGTGTTCAATCATTCGTTGTGTCATTGTTATCGATTGACCGTTTTAAGGCAATCGAGGTATTGAATCATCCACTGCATCATTGTTATCGGTTGTCCATTCTAAGGCAATCGAGGTATTGAATTGGGGATGTCGAGGATAGTTCCCATCTGTTGTGTCATTGTTATCGATTGGCCACTCTAAGGTAATCGAGATATTGAATTGGGACTGTCGAGTACAATGCCCATACATGAGTCATCAGTATCGTGTTAGCCGACTCAAGGTAGCACATTATTATAATTGTGATACGGCTTCGTGCCGTGGCTTCAGTCCTAACTGTGATACGGCTTCGTGCCGTGGATTCGGCCCTAACTGTGATACGGCTTCGTGCCATGGCTTCGGCCCTAACTGTGATACGGCTTCGTGCCGTGGCTTCGGCCCTAACTGTGATACGGCTTCGTGCCGTGGCTTCGGCCCTAATTGTGATACGGCTTCGTGCCGTGGCTTCGACCCTAATGGTGATACGGCTTCGTGCCGTGGCTTCGGCCCTAATCAATAACAGCTGCGGGCTGTTTGGCTTCATGTGATTGTGATATTTGACAGCTTCGGCTGAGTGGCTTTCAAGCCTTTATTATTGTCCTGGTAATTTCATTGGAGCCTTCGGGCATTGTGATTCATAATTAATTCAGTTCTGGTTTGGTTCATGTCGTGTAATTCATTGTGGTTCAAGCCTTTATTATTGTCCTGGTAATTATGATTCGCCGTTGGGCATTTACGTTCCAACCTGTCGAACAGGTATTAATAGTATGCCGTGGGCATAGTATTTCATGAATGCTCGGTTCTTACCTTGGTTTGTGAGCATCTCGTATTATTATTATCATTGTACCGTTTCATTCTGCCTTTGGATGCATATCATGTCATACGTGTATTTGATGTTCATTATCTGGATGACTGACCCCGTGGGGGCGGAACATGATTTTATGTTTTAGGTGCTTGCGAGGAGAGCGTTGAGACACAGGGGCATGACGATGGAGACGAGGCATTCGAGCGATACTAGTCTGAGTTGTTCATGTTGGTCAGTCAGTTAGAGTGTTCTCCAGTTTGTCAGTCATTGTCGTTATGTTTTACCCGAGCAGATGCTCGTGGATGTTGTTGTATTTTATTTTTGGCCATGTAGGCCCATCGTTGTCGTTGAAATTCCTTATCGGAATATTGTGTCGGATATCATGGTAGGGACTATGATTTTCCCTTGTTGTTTAATTTAATGTATTTTAGTCATGTTCTCCTGGTGGATCTCCTGGTGTGGGGTCCACGGCACTGTAATAACCCAATAGGATTTGGGGGTGTTACACCCCTACTAGTATCACCGGGACTCCTCGCCGTCAACGTTCTCTTCCCGTGCTTTAGCCTTCCCATGACCTGAAAACAACATCCCCCAACAGGTTCAGTTACACAGAACAACAATCCTCAAGAGTTGAATAAACACAATCAGGATATATCTTAATTATGAAATTAAGCTAAAGAGGGGCATCATAGTACGCCTGTAATGGTATGTGCAAGTGCACAAGGCGAGTGTCCGGACACACCCGCCCTTGTACCTAATTAGTCTCACGGAGGTACGTTACCGTGTGCACAGTCCATTGTGTCGGTGAACCCGATCACATGACTATCATGTGCCCGACTAAAAATTCCACACATCCCCACCCGGCCACGCAATATGAACCCAGAAGGCCACAAAAGCAAAGTGACCAATGAACATTAATGAATAACAATTCGACAAAGGTCAAGAATGACTCACCGAGATGAGATAATAATAAAATGAATGGTAGCTCATTGAAATAATTGGAACCGTCGTTCCTCGTGAATGGAATGATTAGTTTGATAATTACAAGTCTCAACATGATTATTACACTATGAATGAATTATGATTTATGAATGAACAACAACGAAAGGAATGAGTATCCTTTTAACCGAGTAAGAATTAACTTACTCAACACCGGTGAAGAATGTCCTTCCTCGAACAACGTCCTAAAATGAGATGTCGGTCGCTCGAACAACCTTGAATAACATAATTACCAACAAACGCTCAATATACGCATCAAGCATGAATCACGACCAACTCAAGGGTCGATATAACAATATCCAAACTCATTGAGGCATTCTAACGAATACGTTGTAAACATCCATCCTTTTGGTTACACCAACCCCAAAAATAACTGAACCAAAATCCAAGTGAGTAATAAAATCTGACAAAACACCTTCAATGATATCAATAATCCAATAGGAAACCACAATACATGGTTACGACAACCATAATCGGAAATCCCCAAAAATAACCAAAGTCAACATCAAGGGTTCTTGATTAATTCTCCAATTATTCCTCAAATCCGAAAAACACATCAATAAATCCATAGGAATACATGTATCCAAGGTAGATAATCCATATCTAACATATTCCAACATAATAGCAAGCTTACACGAAGAGATCGGAAGGAAAATACTCAAAATCCGAAATTCTAGATCCAAGAATCATTACCTTCATTTGATGTGTTGGAGAGGATGAAATGATGATTAATCCGAATGATAAGCTTGAAGATGATGATAGATGGATTCAGCTCGAAGAAATCTCTCCAAAACGTCCGAAATCGCCCAAAACCGACGAAGGAATGAAGTGAAATGAAAAATGACGAATATGGACTGCACTGTCCAATTTATACTGGTCCCAGCTTAGCGCACGCTTTGACTTGATATGTAGCGTGCGCTAACGGGTTAACCAGACAGTCCAGTGAGCTCTGACTGCCTCGTTAGCGTACGCTACGAACATGGTAGCATGCGCTAACGTCTTCCCGATAGCATGCGTTAACCTAAAAAGTTAGCGTGCGCTAACTGATATCTGATGCCCAGTGGCTGAAGTCCAGAACCTCCCGTTCTCTGATCTGCTCATGATAGCGTACGCTACACCCAAAAATCAGCGTGCGCTACCACACCATTAGCGTACGCTAATATTTACTCATAGCGTACGCTATGAATCATTCCAATTCAGTCCAGTACCCACTGGACTCTGCCTGATCGACCTTAGCGCGCGCTACACTGCTAGCATAGCATGTGCTATCCGAACTTACTAGCGCGTGCTACTTACCATTCGTAGCGTGCGCTACTACAACTCAACTGCAGTCCAGTACCTTTTGGACTGTCTGCCTGAACCACGCTAGCATGCGCTAATGCTGAGAGGTAGTGTGCGCTACCCGTACTCAATTAGCACGCGCTAATGAGAGTACGTAGCGTGCGCTACTCCTCACACACAGCCCATTACGATGATGACAAAGATGATAATCATGGTCCGATCCTCCAACCAGGTAGGAAGACGAATAATAACTGATACACGATATAAATACTCTGAACGGTGAATACAATGATTGAATATGAATGATGAATGATTATTAATGAGTTGAAAATTACTGAGCGGCAATTACTGAATGATAATGACTGAATTACAACTGGGTATTACACCACGGGGTACCAATCAGGCTTTACCCCCATACACAGTTCCACGGGGTACCATTCAGGTTTTACCTCCCAACACATCGGCCCATTAAAATTATAGTTCTAAAGAAAGACAACAACATAACAATACACCAAACAACGATGCACACTCATTACATGAAACATCAACATACAAAACGCATCTCGTAATTGAGAAATACTAAATTACCTCAAAGTCGGAGACACTAATCATTCCACGAACAACATCTCTGAACGAATACATAATTATTCGAATAATTCTGACTGAAGTACATTCCATCAGTATCAACAAACCACCACCTCGAGATCAATGTCGACATGATAAACTATCCTCGATACCCAACATCCCATATTATAGACCAAAGATAATCCACATCTCCGTTTTCACCAAACCCCTTTTAGATCATATACATGATGATCTAACCCAAAGTATAATATACAAACCATCATCCCGACAATTCATATTTATAATATCATTACTATATGAATCACAAATGAAATGAAATCAAAACCATTTATTAAACATTTTGAACTGAGCAAGTATAAACTTGCCTCGATACCGATACGGCAAAGTCGTTACTGTTGGGTTTTCCATGCGTCGAATACATAAATCAAGAGTAAAACGCATCGGAAGATTAAATATGAAAACCCAATTTAGGATCTCATGAAGTAATTTAATTGTTTGATTAAAGGGTTAATCGAATTACCTTAAGCCGGCGAACAGATCTAGATCCGGACTAGAAGCAGATGAATATGTCCTTCGTCTTGGGGTGATCCACACATGAACAATTCCACAAGCTGGATTGCTAGATCCTTACGAATAATATTGATAAATAATACAACATAGAGGATTGTACTATTGATCAAGATCAACTAAGGGAAGACGACTAGATGTCCGATCCGCAAATTCTACTGTAGAAAGGAGATGGCCAATTTTTCTAAGAGATAGGGGGATGGCGATTTTGTGTTGTCTTCTTATGACAACTCCTTATCATAGATCCCTTATTTATACTAAGTAATCCCTAGAGTCAAGACTAGCATTTGCTTAGTTACCCCTCAACTTATTAAATAATACAATATATATAATATCCAATATTATATATATTACTTATTATTTAATCTCCTCATAAATATAATATCCAATATTATATTTATTATTCCCAGTTGATATTTATTCCTACTTGTCTATAATTGTCGTACGTACGACCCAATAGGCATATTATGTTGGTAATTATTTAATACCTTATTAAATAATAAATCATAAGCAGCCTCTAGCAAGACATTATGATCACCCAAATAATATAAGTTAATAGTCCATTAAACCTTTTAACGGGTCAAATCCATTTGTCACGTGATACCATATTTGAATTAAGTCATGGAGTCTGTCATACTTATTTATGTTCAAATGCTTTCTCGATCTTAAGTAGACTGATTGAATCAAATGACTCTTCATTTGAGCATGGCCATACATTTCCTTCAGTCCTACTTATCGAGGGGCCCAGCAGATATCTCTCTCACTAAAGAGAGGGACAAATCCCCATCTTGATTATTCATTGCCCTCTGCATGACTCCCACTAATCCCAATTGCTAACCTTTATGATCACCATGTTTCAGATGACGTTGGATTACGTCAAGGCATAGTAGTTCATGTTGGACTCTATGATAATCTCAGGTTTAAGGATTTATTAACATACTATTATATTGAGATTCACTTATGACATTTCCATGTAGTGATCTCAATGCGGGTCTATCCAGTATTAGTTCTCCAACCAATACCCATATGATTGATCTGTACTATATGCATAATCATCCGATGATTATCAATCAAACATATACTAGTATATTAATCACTTGAGTCTCTACTCAACGCGATTGTATCAGGGACATTTGAATAATCTTATTATTCGTGAATAACTATTATTCGATTATTATAATATTAAAACATGCACACATTATAATAATCAACGAGAAATAGCGGATATCATATAACATTATTTAAATTTGACAATTACAAATCTAGGCACATCGAATGTCCTAGGCACTATTCCCAACAATCTTCCACTTGCACTCGGACCATTCATTCATGACTTTTAGTCCTATTGCTCTAGCATGCTCAACATGTTTTCCTTGTGAGAGAGGCTTGGTAAGTGGATCTGCAACATTCTCTTCCGTTACTACTTTGCATATTGCAATATCTCCTCGTCTGACAATCTCCCTGACTAGGTGATATTTTCTGAGTATATGTTTGGAATTATGATGGGACCTGGGCTCTCTAGATTGTGCAATAGCACCATTATTGTCATAATAAAGGTTTATGGGACCCTGGATGATCGGTAACACTCGTAGTTCGGTAACAAACGTCTTGATCCATACGGCTTCCTTAGCTGCATCCGATGCTGCCAGGTAGTTAGCTTCTGTTATAGAATCAGCAACCGTGCTTTTCTTGGAACTCTTCCAACTCACAGCACATCCATTCAAAACAAACACATAACCACTTTGCAATTTAAAATCATCTCTGTCGGTTTCGAAACTTGCATCGGCATAACCATTTACAACAGTTCGTTTCCCAACCCTCCATATATTAGGAAAGCATCCTTAGTTCTTCTTAAGTTCTTTAGGATGATTTTCACTGCTATCCAGTGACTTTCACCTGGATTCGATTGGTATCGACTTGTCATGCTAAGGGAAAATGATACATCTGGTCGAGTACAAATCATGGCATACATGATCGATCCAATGGCCGAAGCGTATGGTATCTTGCTCATGTGGGCTCACTCATCAGGAGTCGAAGGAATCTGAGTCTCACTTAGATGAATGTCATTTGACATTGGCAAGAGTCCTCTCTTGGAGTCTTGCATATTGAACCTCTTCAATATTTTATTAATGTAGGTACATTGACTCAGACCAATCAATCTCTTTGATCTATCTCTATATATTTTTATCCCACGAATGTAAGCAGCTTCTCCTAAGTCTTTCATTGAGAAACAACTTCCCAACCAAGTCTTGACTATTTGCAAGGTGGGTATGTCATTTCCAATGAGTAATATGTCATCTACATATAAGACTAAGAAAACAACTATTCTCCCACTATCCTTCTTATACACACATGGTTCATCTTCATTTTGAATAAATCCAAACTCTTTGATAATTTATTCAATGCGAGGATTCCAGCTCCGAGAAGCCTGTTTTAACCCATAAATGGATCTTTGAAGCTTGCAAACCTTTTTAGAATTTTATGGATGAACAAAACCCTCAGGTTTTGTCATGTACACATCCTTGAGTAAGTTTCCATTAAGGAATGCTGTTTTGACATCCATTTGCCATATTCATAATCATAGTATGCAGCAATGGCAAATAAAATTCTAATTGATTTAAGCATGACTACTGGCGAAAAAGTCTCATTATAATCAACACCATGAATTTGTCTATAACCTTTTGCCACTAGTCTAGATTTACAGGCTTGCAAATTATCGTCCATGTCTTTCTTCTTTTTGTAGACCTATTTTCACCTAATGATTTTAATACCCTCAGGTGGACCTATCAAGTTCCAAACTTGATTGTCATACATGGAACATCTCTGACTTCATGGATTCTAGCCATTCCTCAGACTCTGGTGCTGAAGTAGCTTCTGTATAGCTACTTGGCTCATCATCTATGAGCGATGCATCATCATCCTCTGTCACGATATAACCATATCTCTCAGGTTCATGTCGCATCTTATCAAATCTGCGAGGGATTTGTGTATTTTGAACGGGCTCTTCAACTAATTATTGAGTCTATTCAGTTTCCATTGGTGAAGTGATGTCTTCTTGTGGTTCTCGAGTTTCCTTGTGGATTACTCTTCTCCCACTGTCTCTTTTTGGAAATAAATTCTCTTTCTAATAATACAACATTTCGAGCAACAAACACTTTGTTCTCTGCGGGCTTATAAAAGTAATATCCTTTAGTTTTTTTAGGATATCCCACAAATAAATGTCTTTCAAATCTGTTTGCCAGTTTGTCGAAAACTTGGCGCCTTACGAATGCTTCGCAACACCAGATCTTTAGAAAAGACAAGTTTGGTCTCTTACGAGTCCATTTCTCAAATGGTGTCTTTTCAACTGCTTTAGATGGAACACGGTTAAGGGTGAATGTTGTTGTTTCTAAGGCGTGGCCCCAAAATGAAAATGGAAACTTTGTTAGACTCATCATGGATCGAACCATATCTAATAAAGTTCGATTCCTCCTCTCGGACACCCCGTTATGCTGAGGTGTTCCGGGAGGAGTTAGTTGTGAAATAATTCCACAACTCCTAAGATGATCATTGAATTCTTGGCTCAAGTATTCGCCATCTCGATCCGATCGAAGGGCTTTCTTCAGCTCTCTACTCCTTCTCAACCCCTGCACATTTGTACAAATGTGAGATCCACATCCAGTATCCAATACTCAGGAGTTAGAAGTAGATAAGTTAACTTCTATAACAAATATACTTGTGGCAGTCTCATTACCCTTGGTACGCTTTAGCTCTTCCAAATAAACCTTGCAATTTCTTTTCTAGTATCCTGGTTTATTGCAATGATGGAAATTTCCATCTTTGGGATCTTTAGCCTTGAAAACCGGCCTAGTAGGGTCTTTAGATTTGGCAACTTTTGCCTTACCCTTGCCCTTGCCTTTGTTCTTAAAGGACTTCCCTTTGCTGACCATCAGCACATGGCTTGGTTTCTTCTTAACATTCTGCTCGGCCGTTTTAAGCAACCCATGCAACTCAGTAATGGACTTCTCCATCTCATTCATATTATAGTTCGTAATGAACTGACGAAAACTATCGGGCAATGAGTTTAGGATCACATCCGTGGAGTGCTCCTTAGAAAGTGGAAAACCAAGTCTATCAAGATGATCAATATATCCTTTCATCTTGAGTATATGAGTGCTGACAGATGTCCCCTCAACCATCTTGCAAGCATATAAGGCTTGAAAGGTCTCATACCTCTCTTGCCTAGCATGCTTCGAGAAAGTTTCCTTGAGGTGAGCATTTAGCTCATAAGCATCCATTTCCTCCAGATTCTTCTGAAGTTCTGGACAAATGGTAGCCAACATAAGACAACTGACATCAATGGAATCATCACAATGTTTCTTCCATTTGTCTGTTGTTACTTTGTTTGCATTATCAGCTGGCTCATCGGGAATTTCTTCCTCAAGAACATACAACTTTCTTTCTTTCTTGAGAGCTATTCTCAAGCTCCGGATCCAATCCAGATAGTTGCTGCCGTTTTCTTTGAGCTTGTCCTTCTCAAGGACTAATCACAGTTAAATGGTGTACATGTTGTTTGATGCCATTCTATATTATCTACAAAATCCAATATGCAAAGTATTTAGTCATATTATGTTATTTCTCGAAAAATACTCCACTAAAATAAAGTACCCTCAATTTTACAACATTTGTAATTTTAGTGGGCTAAGATCCCATTTTACACAATTCTAAACTCAGCTTTGGCATGACGCCTAGAATTGAGCTACTTTAGGTGGATAACTCTTTATCGATTACATCACATGTAACTCTTAGATTATATTTGTAACACCCCCAAAATCTCTTGAGGTATTATAGTGCCATGAATCCCGTGCGGGACCCACAAGGCTAGTTTAGGAAATAGACATTTTAAAGAAATTGCAATAAAATGATAAGTCCATGGTTACATATCATAAGCCGAAAGGTTTTAAGAAGAAACATAATTCAAAGTTCGATTATTACATAACGGAGGTTTTAAAGATCAAATTTAATTTAAGCAGCGGCAAGAGTTTATTCCAACACCGTTCAAGTCTGACCGGACCCCTCAGGAATGTCCTGCACATGATCAATAAATTTACCTGGCACGACAATTCATGCCAGGTAACCAGGGTCATAGAATGCAAACCAATAATGATTATTATCAACGATATACACAATTTTACCAAACACAGTGCCACCTAACCAACAGAAAATATTTCACCACACGACCGACGTTGTCTTTCTCTTTTTATCACATAAACCCCATGGTCGCAACCAAGGGTCACGAAAGTATCCACACGGGAATACCCCGGAACGTAGGTGTCCAATTTGGGTCTTATCCCCTAACACATTTCCATACGGGTACCATACAGGTTTTATCCCCAACACATCAGCCCATTTATAACACATTCTTAGAGAAAGACAACTGTCGGCATTTCATCAACAACGGCACATTCATGAATACGA
Source organism: Orobanche coerulescens (assembly GCA_033398695.1). Classification (NCBI taxonomy): domain Eukaryota; kingdom Viridiplantae; phylum Streptophyta; class Magnoliopsida; order Lamiales; family Orobanchaceae; genus Orobanche; species Orobanche coerulescens. The sequence continues at coordinate 52,902,459 of CM065812.1, forward strand.
ACATTTCAATAATATTAACATTTCTCGAGCAAGATTCCACTTGCCTTTGATCCTACGGCAGGTGCCTTATGATAACTGGGATCTTCCACGCCCGATCGAGCTTAACCTAGTCACGTAATATCCGATTAACACCTCGTACGGTTCATGATGAGTAGAACTAGTTTCTCTTCCCTTCCCTAATCGGGTTTCTAACGTACTCTTAATTGCCAACACTAGTATCGTGCTTCTAAGTTCACAAGCAATACGTATCACTATGTCGTTAGTTACATCGATTTGTTCAACAAGATTATCCCAATCATCATTCGGTTAGCAACAAACGACTATAGCATAATTGAATCCCATAACTTTTAATTCAATTCTCTATTCCGAGTACTTCAATCGGTGGATTACCATTTTACACAATGATTTCGGCGTTTGATTCTCAATGACATTAATACTATCGAATTAATTCCCCTAGTTAATTTAACGTTGATAATCATGTGGCAAGAGTGGGTTACGACTAGTTTATCAAACGCTGATGGATTTCTACGAAATTCTCTTACAATTGATTCGTCGAGTTTATATACCCCCGATGTAAATTGAGATGGAATTTCTTGCATGTGATTGTTACAACGAGTAGTATGAAAATGAAATATACGAACAATGATAATCCCGATTACTACAAGTTCGTCCATTTAGATTGTCTACGAGATTTAGCAAAATCTACCCAAGTACCCATAATCCAACAAGTAATAATCAACAACATTGAAGAGATTACTTCTAGGATTGATAGGCTTACCTTAGTAGATGAAGAACAATGAAGAGAGATTATGAATCAACAAGAACTACGAGGAGAAATGAAGAGTGGCTTGAATGACTTGGATAATCTTCACCGGAGCTCAAGAAATCACCTCCTCTATGTTAATTCAAGTGTATGGGAGGCCAAGAACCGAGTATAAGGCTGGGAAATGCTCCAAGAGTGTTTTCTTGAAGGGTTGAGATCGAGCAAATGAAGAGGGGAAGTATCATTTTATAACACTGGATCTCGCTAACGTACGTTAATGCTTTAGACCTTACATACGTAAAGGTCGTTACGTACGTAATGTTCTGATGCTAGTGTGCGTAAAGCCCATCCATAGGTCATTGACTGAAATGTGCCCATCTTTTACGTACGTAAGTCGGTATTATGTACGTAAGGCTCCAGACTATAGCATACGCTAAGCTTGGCGGATAGCGCACGCTAGGATAGCACACGCTATGAGGAGTTGACTCGTTTGTCTTCTAGCCTGCCGAAAGTAGCTCAATCCGCGTCAAAAGGAAGATTCTGGTCAGGATACCAACTCAACCGTTACGTATATAAGCTAGTTACGTTAACGTACGTAATACTTAAATTTTAGCATACGTTATGCATATACTATAACGTGCATTAGACATTCAATCCCTTAGCTACATATCACATTTTAACCATCTCGGGGTGACCATCCTTCCCACTCGTCAACAATTATCGGGGAACAAGACGTTGGCCACAGTCATATTTACACCGACGATCGTCCAACGACATCAAGGCGTGTCACCTCCGTTTCATCCACATCGCACAATTGTATAGCATTTAATGAAATAATTAAATAAAAATAACATCACATTACAATAAATCACACAGTACAAGGTAATTAAGCATGAAATACCGGTGGTATTACAATATTCATGGGATTTGGCATCTTATGCCCAAGTATGTTATAATCCCATCTTATGCCTTAAGGTTCAAAACTCTTTTCAATTCTTAGTTCATTAAAACACATAGGTATCACCATTACTCATCCCACCTTACTAAGATAATCCGAGTGCCCAGCTTTGGCATGACCCACTCAAGATGATCGAAGTCTTGATAGGTGTTTTTCAAATGAACGTCATTTAAAATTTTAACGAGGGATTTTGTCCTATGTTAATGTCTATGTTCGATAACATACATCTAAACATACATAGCATCACATACATGCATAAATTTAAACATACATCGCATCACATGAAAATAAAAGCATAGGACCGTGGATAACATGACCATAATTCCTAACGTGATTTTCATGAGCCAACATGAAAATCACAATGGTAAATTTAAAAGGTTTCAATTGGTCTTCATTGATCTTCCCAACTCCTTGGAACGTCATACGCGATCAATCGGCTCCTCGAGTCCGACCGTCTCGCCCTTATTGTCTTCATTACATTAATGAAATTTAACACTACACTAGTAAATTAAATTACAAGAGGTGAAAACAACACGCAAGCCGTAAAACCAACCCATAAAAAAATAAAGTATCAATCACATTGGTCAATTTATGGTCATGCCATACACCAAATATCTACTAAAAATTAATTATCACATAATTAATTAATCATAATATTAAAATTAATTATCAAATAATTAATTGAAGACAATATTAATCTGCCTGGCAGTCAGGTATAAGAATAATATCCGATCAAAAATCAATAATCTGGATCCCTAGCCCAGATGGCCCAGCACGCCTCTCCCCCTCACGGCCGCGCGATTCAAATCCCGCTGGCCGCAAAAATGCATTTTGAAACATTAATTTTGATTTTTCAAAAACAAGAGTCAAGTAGAATATCACTGAACAATATTCATAAAAAGGTGCTCGAGCCAAGATTGTCGGGGCGCGGTCTTTGGCTAAACCAGCGCGTGTTCGAATCCCTTTAGCCGCGGAATATTTTTGCTATTTTACCGCGGCCGACGACCCGCACGTCCTGGTTCAACCCGGACCTGACCTGGATCTGCCCGACCTGCCCGAATCGCTGTGCTGTTCAAGAACAGTTCTGGACAGCAGTTTATGCGAAAAACAGTCCAATTTTTTTTAAGCGATCTGATTTAATAAAATTAAACCAGAAAATTTTATTTTATAAAATCTATATTTTATAAATATAATCAAGAACATATTTACACATAAACATGTTCTACATAAATAATTAAATTACTTGCAAGTTAGCTCTGATACCACTGCTGGGTTTTCCATGTATCGGATACATAAATCAAGAGTAAAACGCAGCGGAGGAATAAATATGAAAACCCAATTTAGGATCTCATGCAGTAATTAAATTTTTTGATTAAAGGGTTAAACGAATTAGCTTAATACGACGAACATATCTAGATCCAGATTAGAAGCAGATGAATATCTCCTTTGTCATTTGGTGATCCACACACGAACAATTCCACAAGCCGGATTGCTAGATCCTTATGAATAATATTGATAAATAGTATAACATAAATTCCTTACTCGAAGGTTTGTACTATTGGTCAAGATCAACTAAGAGAAGAGGACTAGATGACCGATCTGCAAATTCTACTGTAGAAAGGAGATGGCCGATTCTTCTAAGAGATTAGAGGGGGGCGATTTTGTGTTGTCTTCTTATGACAACTCCTTTTCATAGATCCCTTATTTATACTAAGTAATTCCTAGAGTCAAGACTCTAATATTTGCTTAGTTACCCCTCAACTTATTAAATAATACGATATATATAATATCCAATATTATATATTACTTATTATTTAATCTCCTCATAAATATAATATCTAATATTATATTTATTATTCCCAGTTGATATTTATTCCTACTTGTCTATAATTTTCGTACGTGCGACCCAAAAGGCTTATATTATGTTGGCAATTATTTAATACCTTAGTAATTAATAAATCATAAGCGGTCTCTAGAAAGACATTATGATTACCTAAATAATATAAGTTAATAGTTCATTAAAGCTTTTAACGTGTCAAATCCCTCTGTCACGTGATATCATATTTGAACTAAGTCATAGATTCTGTCATACTTATTTATGTTCAAATGCTTTCTCGATCTCAAGTAGACTGATTGAATCAAATGACTCTTCATTTGAGCGTGGCCATGCATTTTCTTCAGTCATATTTATCGAGGGGCCCAGCAGATATCTCTCTAACTAAAGTGCGGGCCAAATCCCCATCTTGATTATCCATTGCCCTCTACATGGCTCCCACTAATCCTGATCGCTAACCTTTATGATCACAATATTTCAGATGATGTTGGATTACGTCAAGGCATAGCAGTTATCATGTTGGACTCTTTGATAATCTCAGGTTCAAGGATTTATTGACACACTGTTATATTGAGATTCACTTATGACATTTACATGCAGAAATCTCAATGCGGATCTATCCAGTATTAGTTCTCCAACCAATATGCATAAGATTGTTCTGTACCATACGCATAATCATCCGATGATTATCAATCAAACTTATACTAGTATATTAATCACTTGAGTCTCTACTCGACGCGATTGTACCAGGGACATTTGAATAATCTTATTATTTGTGAATAACTATTATTTGATTATTATAATATTAAAATATGCATATATTATAATAATCAACGAGAAATAAATGATATCAAATAACTATATTTAAATTTGACAATTACAAATCTAGGCACATTGAATGTCATACACTATTCCCAACAGTTACCAATTTCATCGCCTTCATCTACGAGCTCCTCAGCCCTAGGGAAGATTCATGTGATGCTCGCGTGAACCTGGACGGCTTTCCAGCTAAGCAAGTCAACGGACTTAACGTATGCTAAGGGGGATTTTTAACGTACGCTAAGGTTGTTGATATTACGTACGTAAAATCTATATGCTAACTTACGTAAGACAACACCAGGAACAGGTCAGTCAGCTCTGGCCAGACGTTAACGTACGCTAATCTTCGAAGCATAGCGTACGCTAAGGTTGTTATGTACGTAATGTGGGGTGTTTAGCGTACGTAACGAATAGAATTCTATTTATACACCTCAACCCCATTTCATTTCTCATCCTTTCTTTGGCCGATTTTTCGTGTTCTAGAGATTGTCCAACACCATATGCCCCTCATATCATCATCCTAGCTCAATTTTGAAGATCATAGACCCTTGTGGATTGGTGTTCAAGCCTACGGTGTTGAGTTTCTTCGAGTTCTTCATTGTTCATCACTATATTAAGGTATGTGATCCTTCTCCAACTAGTTTAACATGTTCTTAGTGATGTTTTGGACCTGTTTTAAGTTCACCTAATCAGTTATTGCCTTGAGGAGTCGAACATCATGTTGTTAGAAGAATAATTTCGGTTATGTTTCGGTTCTTCTTCGTTGTTTAGAATATTAATCGAACCTTGTAGTGTTTGGGCTCTTAAACGCAGTATCATGAGGCTACGAACCTGATTATGGCAAGTTTATTGAGATTATCAAGTTCTTACGGATTACATGATGAAATAATGCGTATGGGAAAATTTAATGGATTGAACTTAGGGTTATTTCCTTGAAGAAGAAGATGATAATCAAGTGAACCTAGTAAATAAGTTCTTATGGTGTTCTTCAGGGTATTTTCGATATCTTGTTGCTTTGGATTAATGAAGAGTATGATTAGAATCATTGTAGGAAGAATTATCTTGTGGTATATTGAAGAATCCGACCGGAGGATGCATTTGATCTTAGATGGAATACTATGGGGTTTTGTTAGGTTAGTATCCTAATGTTGATTCAAACTGAAATAGTATAGGGCAGATTAGTAATCTTGTATGATTGAGAATAACACGCCCTTTTGATGTTCATATGACGTTTAGAACGGTTATCCGGAACCATTAGTTATACCGATGTTATTGTTCGCTGAAGGTTCGGGTTTTGGTGGATTGATCGAGTGAGAGTTCTTCGAGCTGGTTGAAGATTTTTTTTCATAGTAGCAATCCTTGTCGCGATTTCTAAGGCAAGTATCGTATTTTTGAATATTAGTTTAATATTGAGGATTTTGATCATACATATTGTTATTCATGTTGTTGAACATGAGGTCATTCCAGTTGAATTGTCATAATATCGTTATTGATTGATTTTATGTTCATGTTGATGGACATATCGATTTTGCATATGTGTATGCATAGTTGTGTTTGTGTATGTTGTGTTGATCCTGTGATATCACGTGATCTATGCTGAGGGCGCTGGATCGGATGTCCACTATGCGTTGGTCCGATGGGATTATCATGGGGATCTATGCTGAGGGCGCTGGATCGTTGGACGTGTTTTTCACCATGCGTTGGTCCGACAGGATCATCATGGGGATCTATACTGAGGGCGCTGGATCGTTGGATTACCCTTTGTTATGTTGATGGAATCACGTGGATTCGCATCGTTGGATTCCGGTGGCGGAAGTCCGCTTTATTGTAATTTATGATGCATTGTTGTTGCATATCCAATGTATATATTATGATACTTGTACTAGCATCGATTTGCTAACCCCTTCGGGGGTGGACATTTGTTTTCATATTCAGGTAGCCGAGGAGCGGGGAAGCAACCACAGTACCGACATGACGATGAAGTGGCGCAGTGATGTAATTTGATGTTGTCTTATTTTCCAGTTATTTTTCAGTACTCGAGTACACGTATTTTGTTGGTGTTTGGAATGCTTGTAATAAAGGATTCATTGTTGAACTGGTTTTGAATTATAACCTTAATGGTACTTTGGTATTATTATTATTTTCCGTATTTCCCAAATTAACCTTGTAAATTCTTATATAAAGGATTTATGGCGCTGTAATTATTCCGAATATATCGGGGTGTTACACCTCTGGTGTCCGTTAGACTGTATTTTCTGCGGATCACTTAGTTGGGCTATACAACTAGAGAGAGCCCGACGAGGTTTCTTGGGGTGTGTATCTTGCAGGATGAGGTAGCCAGTATAGCTCAGGAGGTTGTTCCATGTATGATTGATGATACGCGTACTATTCTAGAATAATTATGTGGGATGTGATGCCGCTGTCACGAAACTGTTGAGACGTTTGTAAATAATGGTTATTCTTTTCTCTGGTATTTTACTGTACTCAGACCTATATTTATTATTATTGCACGTTATACATATTCATGTACTCAGACCTACATTTTTACTGTTATTGTTATTTTTTGTTAAGATTTCATCTTTCTAGTCCGATTTAGCTTAGATGGTTGTTAGATTATGATTGTGTAATCATAATCCCTTGTTTTTCTTGAATTTTGTGGAATAGATCTTGATATTTTCACCATTAATAGATTAAGATCGATTATGACATCGTAGTGTTCGATGAGTTGTCCTAAAGGGTAGAATTTAGGATGAATTCTTACATTTCTGAGATGTTGTGGTTGATTGTATACCGTTATGTGATAGGAGTGAATTTTCTAAGAGTATTCTCACCGAAGCCCCTCCCATTCAGCATTTCCTTACGTCGTATTTCTCAAGACAAGTACATATTTTGCATTATGTTATGTAGAATGTGAATTCGACATAAATGATGATTTATGATAAATATGCGGGTGTGTTATTGTTGTTCTTCCACCTGGGGACGGTTCGGCGGAACCTCTGGGGGCCGCTACTAAGGGGTACGACCGTGGATGTGGTTTTCCACCTGGAGATAGTCCGACGGAGCATCTAGGGGTCGATACTAAGGGGTACGGCCATGGGTTACCAAATGTGGATTTTTGTGATAATGAAATATGATGTTATGGTTTTCTTAATGATCATGTATTGATGAAAATGTGGTATTCCGGAATATTATTTTTCTTAAATGTTTTCAAATGTGATAATAATGTTGAATTGTATTCGTATATAATGTCGTGTAATTGTGTACCTGCACTAGATATTCGAATGCTAACCCCTTAAATGGGGGAAATCCGTTTCATGCATTTTAGTTATCAGACGAACTGAGGAGCCAGCACGAGAGGCGTATACAAAGGATGGTCTTGTATGATGTTATGAGGCTCAAGATTGGAGTGTTTATCTATAATATGTTCTTGTTGTCTGTTGGAGTCGGTTTAGTAAACATTTTCTATTTTTAAGTTAATTGTTGAAGTCCCCTGTGTGGGAAATGGACTTATTTTAGATTCCGTTTTGTCGTGTTCAAACTAAAATGTTTTGGCCGAGGCCACATCGTTATTTACATCATTAAATATTGTCATTATGTGATTTATGTGAAGTTGTGTAAATGTACTATCTTGGTAGACCTTGATGAAGGTTCTACGGCATGTAATGACCCTTATGCGTTTTGGGGTGTTACAGCCGCAATAACTCCTTCCCTTTAGTTGCTTGTCACGTCTTGAACGAAAACCCGTGGATGCCTCACAACTATCAAGGTTCTTATCACCTTCCAATCAAGAATCGATGGATGTCGCACAACCTCAACTTTCAAGAACCTCGTTCAAGAAAGTAATCCGTACTCAAATCACAAAGACAAGAGTTTTGTTTTCTCCAACTATAAGAGCGTCTCTGAAGTTGTATCTTGGAACTCAGCTCTTCACTATGCTAATAATATGTAGAGTATATTTCCTTGCTTTCTTTTTCGCTTTGTAAGTATTAATCGCACAGTACGTCTGCTCATCTAATCTTCAGATATTTATAGTATGATCCTTGAGCTCTTCTTCATAGCCATTGCATCTATTGAACAAATTAGTCCGTTGGATAGAGATTTCTTTATTTAGTATTATCTTCCTTTGCAAGACTTTATTATTTTATTCAAATCTGCCCTTTTAAAGTTCTTCCTTCAATATTAAATGTCATCGTCGAAATCTTTGATTTCTCTAATGAAGAATGTCTTTGGGCATGAATGTAGAGGAATATTTTATTCCTACTTTTCATGCAAGTTGCATGAAATATTCAATTTGTCTTTTCTTTGTTTTATTCACGTCTACATGTGTCGTGACATTTTTTTTGACTTTTCAATTTTGCGGACGTGTACATGGCTGATTGATACTTGATATTTTTCTAAGTATCTAAAGCTCCTTGCTGTCCATACTCGGCTTACTAACTCAACTGTCTATAATCGAATGTCCATACTTGGATGACCAAACTTGGCAATCCTTTTATAGCTGGTTTACTCGGCTGTCAAACTTAGCTATCTCATCATAATTGGGTTACCCGCTTGTCAAAATTAGGTCAAGTCTGGACTTGGTTTTTCACTTGACTAGCTATATGAACCCAACTGTTCTATACTTTACTCAAATAAATTTTAAGGTTTATCGAAGATACTCATTTTGTTCTTCTTTACAATGTCAAGTACTTAGAACATAGATTTGAATTTAACTTCAATACATGGTCGATAAGGAAAATCTTAAATGTATTCCTAACATATTTAGTAAAACTACATGTTGCAAGATTGTGCCTACGAGCCAATCATAATTTATGTTTTAAAACACTTAGCCTTGTAGGATTTAAAATTTTAGAACATGTCTGTGAGTTGTTCATATTTTAGTCTGTCTTGCGAAGATCAGATCATCCAAAAGAAGACGTGAAGTTGGAAGTTTTTAAAGAGTTTTGGCATTATAAAAAATGAGAAAATTGTTGGGATAAACTATCCCAAGTATTTTGATAAATACATCCGACAACCATCATCTTACAACAATCTTCGTGCAATGCTCAAAAGACATTAAAAGACGTTTTTCCTACAGAGAAATGAGGATTCAACTTACAGCAGAATAAACTGTTGGCTACAGCGTAATCGCTGTATGCAATTTACTTAGGAAAATTAAAATGCAAATCCAAAAGGATAAATACTTAGACCTTAAAACTGTACTGAAATAAGCATTATTTACTCACAAAGTAATCACGGTTTTTAAAGTGCATTTAATGCTAATAGGACAACATTTAATGCAGTCGTCGATTGTGGACTGCAGAGCATTTAATAAAGGCCAAAAAGTATGTCTGAAGCATTTAATGCTAGACACTTTAACTCAAACATTCATAAACAGCCAATATGAAGTGTCCACGTCTCACCAACCATCCTACAACTACATTTAAAACAAATCTATTTCCAAAGTTATGAATATCCAAATCTAGAGGACTTGCTCATTTACTGAATGAAATGAAGTACTTATCAACTTGGATACACGAGCAATCATTTTCTTCAAGCCTATAGTGCATATCCTTATTGAAGAGATATTCAGTCCTCAACTTTGAACAACACAATCTAACAAGGAACTCAAAGCCTACAGACACTCTTCGGAATACTTATAATACTATACTTTGATCGTTGAGTACATTAGCCCTATGTGGACTAAGAAGGAACCTTTTTGACCTGTGTGGGACGAAGAGAGTTCATAATGAAGCCTCAATTACTGTGAGAAGAAGTCAGTTCAAGGAAGCTTACAGTTAATCTGTGTAACTGATTTAAAGATACAATCAGGTATATCATGTTAGGAATACTTTTTGAGATTTTGATGATGTCATCACTGTATTCAAACTTTATTTCAAATGTATGTTTAAGTACTTGGCATTCTAAAGAAGAACCAAATGACTATCTTCTATAGGCCTTTGAAGATTAGGCTAAGTATTGATCATGTTGATCAGATAAAATTTTGGCTAAGTATGGAACAGTCAAACATCAGCCGAGTTTGATCAAAGGCAAATATCAGCTAAGTTGACTAGATAAACATCAGTCGGGTTTCGATCAAAGCAAAATATCATCCGGGTTTTACCAAGACATAACATCAGTCGGGTTTAACCAAAACATCAAACACGTTTGACCAAGAAAGAAAATCAGCCAAGTTTGAGCAAAGCAGAAAATCAACCAAGTTTAGACATCATCTATGTCCATGTCAGCAAACGTTCAAAAGTTAACAAAGACGGAAAATCACATGTCGACGTAATTAAAGTAAAGAAGACAAACTGATTGATTCTCGGAAGTTAAGGAATAAAATATTCTTTGAGATACGCGCCCAGAAGACTTATAATTATAGTAATCAAATAAAAATGGTGCAACAACGATACATCTTCAAAGGTTTGGATTTGAAGAAAGAGACAAAGTCGTATAAAGAGATGAAAAGATAAATAATGAGGTCCACTCTCTAATGGACTGATTTGTTCAAGGATGCAATGGCTATGAAGAACTCAAGAATCATACTATAAATATCTGAAAAACACTTGAGAAGAAGTACGAAGCGATTAATACTTTCAAGCAAACAAATCAAACAGAAGGAATACACTCTGTGCTAAGCATCATGAAAGAGCAAAGATCACAAATATACAAATCATCAGAATCTCTTTGAAGTTGGAGAAGATAAACACTCTTGTCTTAAAGTTTGAGTACGTGGTACTTTCTTGAACAAGGTTCTTGAGAGAAAAAGGTTGTAAGGCATATACGGGTTCTTGATTGGAAGGTGATAGGCAACTTGCGAGTTATTGAGGCATCCAAGGGTTTTTGATCAAGAGGTGACAGGCAACCAAGTGAAGGAGTTGCAACGGCCATAGGTTTTCTCTGGTTGAAAGTTGTTGCAATTAGATGTTGAACAAATCTATTTTGATGATGTATTCTATCAAAAAATTTAAAAGAAAAACATCAAAGGCTCGATCAGATATCAAAATGGCGTATACTCTATCATAAAACAAAAGGCTTCAAAATCAAGTCACATCAGCGCATGTTATTAACTGATGTTAGCGCACGCTACACAAGGAACTATGACCTATTCTGAAACTCCGTAGCACACGCTACCTGCCCTCCGGTATGATAAATAACACATGCTACTGATACACATAGCGTGCGCTACCTTCTCTGCATGTAACAAGACAGAAAGGTCAGTGATGTCTGCCAGTCGCAACTAGTGCATACTACCATGTAATTAACGCATGCTATGAAGAAGTGTTAACGCACGCTACAGATAATCTTAACGCAGGCTACAGATAATCTTAGCACATGCTACTTGATAGTTTATGCAAGACAGTGAACTATGTATTTCAAACAAAGTAGCAGTTAACGCATGCTACATTTATGCCTAGCGCACGCTAGATGAAGCATTTTCAAGATTTATTCACAAATAGTTAGCGCACGCTAACTGGCATAGCTAGCGCACGATAAATGTTGAAAAACCTACCATTGGACAAAGATCTGTTGCATTGACCTTCTAGAATGCATAAATCAGGCTCAGTAACAAAAGGATCTGAAAGACTAGCTAGAACACGCAAAGGAATATACTAGCGCATACTACATTCAAATTACTACCATTGGACGCCTTTGTCAAACCCAACTGCCATACCGAAGATTAGCGCACGCTAAATGGGAAGTTAGCATATGCTAATAGCCTTATGCAGTAATGGCTACAAGACCTCAAAGGCCTATAAATACCATCCCACTTGGTATGGATGCACACACAACTTTAAGCAAACACATATACTATTGAGCTCAGATTAATTGCTACATATTTTCTATTTAAGTTGTGACAAGAAAGATACGAGTGTTATTCTCATATTGTATTATTTCATATACGTCGTATCTTCTTCAATTGTTGTGAGTGCTGCATCACTCCTTCACGAGCTTGAGAGAAACCAATCGAGAATTTTAATCCGGTGTTATTAGGATCATTGATCCGGTATTATTAGGATTAAATTCTAACAATCGTAAGTGAGGATTATCTAGTTCCTATAGAACACTAGAAAGAAAATTTTTATTGAGTGTTTGGTTGTGCTTGGACCAATCGAAGTCAAGCATTATAATCGATTTTACCCGGACCTATAGAAGACGAGGAAAAGTTGAGTGTGGTTTTTCTTGAGCCAATAGAAAAAGAAATGGAGAGAGGATGTAAGAACATTGCTGAACCTCTATAAATCTTTTTGTCTTTTATTTTCAGTATTTTCATTTATCATTACCGAAGAAAATACAAACTTTATTAACTCCACTATTCAACCCCCCTTCTAGTGGAATTATTCACGCTACAGTTGGTATCAAGGCAGGTCACCTCTTATATCTATTTAAGCACCGGACGAAAAAGGTCCGCAATTGCTCTCCAAGCTCAAACCGAAGGTAATGCTCTCAATCGTCCACCTTTATTCTGTAATACCCGTAATTTTGATTTCCGGTAATTTTCTATTTTTGGCGGAAGTCCGTTTTGACGACTCTCTTGGGACCGTTTCGTCATCCTGAGAATGATTAATTCTACACTTTTTGACATCCGAGTTCGTTTCGGTATTATTTTGTTGAGTTTCGTGTTTCTTAACGACTTTTCCGCACTCGAGTTCGATTCTTGTGAATCTCGTTCGAAATTACTGTTTCGACTTTCCCGTAAGTCCGTTTAACTTTGTTAGACGTATTGTGAACTTCGATTTGGTTATTCGATCACGTATCGTGATTTTCGGATGTTTTAGGCCATTTTTGTAATTTCCCAAAGTTTGGGGTAATTACTTCGGTTGTCGAATTTCGAGCCTTCGGGTGGTCAGAATCATGCGTTCTCCTAGCTTTTAGATTCGTCTTTGCGAGTATTTCGTAACCGTATCTTCGATTCGTATTCAGGTTCGGGTTTCGGTGTCGTTTTCTTGAGTTTAGTGTTATTAAACGACTTTTCCAAGTCTGAGTTCGACTTTGTTAGATCACCATTAATTTTTGGAAGCTCCAAATATTCTTAATCTTTGCAATATTATAAAGCATCAAGTTAGCTTTCCAATGGTTCAAACAGTGAGTCAATCGGAGTCCAGACGAGAGAGTTATGGTCGAAATAGCTCAGACACTCATTTTCCAGTTTTGGCCGAGCAGCCTGTACCCTGTGCCGTGGCACACTTAGGCTGGGCCGCGGCACACAGGGCAGATTAGCCTATTTCTGCGGATTTTTTGAGATGAATGCTCATTTCATCTCTTCCTTCATTCCTCCTTCTCTTGGGCGATCTTGTGGGCGATTTTTGGGTGGTTTGGCATCATCAATCCCAGAGAACTTCATATTCTTCAAGTTCTTGGTATGGATTAACAACACCAACAATTATTCTTCATCATTAATCCAAGGTAAATTCTTGAAACCTTACTTTTGGGTGAATTGGGGGTTTTTGTTCGTTTTGTCCGATTTAACCGTAATAACTTAGGATTATGATGGATTGATGATTATTTAGATGTATTATATCATTTCCTTTATTATTCCATGGTTGTATCGTATCGATTCGTTGTTTTGGTCGAGTTATGGATCGACGCCTTGAAGGTGTCCGGTAAAATGTCATAGAGGGGTTTTCGGGCGTTCTACGATTATTCTTCCTCATATGATCGATGATTTATTGATTATATGTTGTTAGGGTCGAGTTCTTGTGAAGAAACCAAGTTGAACCCTTCCGCTCGTTGTCTTGTTTCCTTTCGATAGCATCGGGCGTTTCGAAGCTTCCCGGTCGAACCGTGTTCTTCGGAGTATTCGGTAGTGGTTATTAAGGCAAGTATATATTTATGATTGTACGTTCTCGACTTTGAAAGTAAGATATATGTTTGGCATAATTATTTATATCCACTCCGGGACGGGCCGACGGGTCCTCTGAGGGTTTCGTAGCCTCTGGTGCGATTCCATGGATAATATGAATTAACCACTCCGGGACGGGCCGACGGGTCCTCTGAGGGTTCCGTAGCCTCTGGTGCGGTTCCACGGTATTCATATATGTATTGATGACGGATGATATGAATGAACCACTTTGGGGCGGTCCGACAGGTCCCCTAAGGGTTCCGTAGCCTCTGGTGCGGTTCCACGGTATTCATATACGTCTTGATGTGATGCTATGAGATTTAGTTATTCCAGAATACTAGTCTTGAATTGATGAATTGACGGTTACATTTACTTTATTGTCGAGAAGTATTGTAGTTCATACTTGATATACTTGCACTAGCTATTCGACGGCTAACCCCTTTATGGGGGAAATACTTTTCATGTATTTCAGTTTCCATGAGAGCCGACAGGTAGGTATCAGATCGGCATGAAAATGATGGGCAAGTGTGATACTGTGTCTTTCCTCTGGTTGTGTTTCGTGTTTCTCCATTCAATGTTGTTGTACTGGAATGGTTGTTGAATACTCGAGTATTGTTTTTTTTTCAGTCTTCCTTGATGTTCCGGTCTGTGTTGCCGAGGTATTGATTTGTGTGGTGATGTATATGGTTTCATTGGTTATGATTTTGAATACCATTTGTATTGTCCTTCTTTTCATTGTATCTAGACCTTCTCGGTCAAGTTTTATAGTTCCGCGCATGAATAGCCTTGTGGGTCCCACGGCGGGGCTCACGGCGCTGTAATATACCCTGAATAACTTGGGGGTGTTACAGAATATGGTATCAGAGCTTAGGTTTATGGATACCTAGGCTGTCGGTCTTTTGGGTCGATTGAGTCGTCATTTGCCCACAGTATCACTACTCTGCTATCATCACAGTGCGACCGGTACTTGTAAGTCCTCTCACTCTTCTTGTATTTTTCTTAATCATTTCGTTTTTAGCTTGGTATTCTTGGGAATTGGTCACTTCGAGATTGTGCGATTTGGATTATACTTACGCACGTGTGTGCCCTTCAGAATGTTGGATGGAAGGAGGAGGAGTCGTGGCCGTGGTCACAGACGTGAACTCTTCCTTGAGATTTTGTCAAATTGCTAATTGCGATATTAGTGTATATCGGTATTGTGTTGAGACCTTGTTTGGGAGTCGCATGCTAATATCACGGGAGATCATCGACTTCACGTGCCTGTAAGTATATTATTTTGGTTATTCGCTGGTGACGGTGTCTGATTGCTTTCGTGATGAGTTGGGAAATTTTGGATTGATCTGTTGTTTGTGACAAGATTGCAAGTTTCAAGGACGAAACTTATTTTAAGGCGATATCCCGACTTTTAGTACGTAATATCCGGATTTTAGTATAAATTTTTTGCGCTATTTTATCTGAGATATACTGGATAGATTGGTGTCTATACAGTATGGATAAAATAATTGGAAGACTGAGATAGCTGTATTAGTATAATTGTCGTAGTTGGTCGACAATTACATTTGAAGATATCGTGTGTCATGTTATCGTACTTTTGATATTGGGTATATCATATGAATATTATCAGGTTGTATATATGTATTCAATATGTCGTGTATATACATCTAGTATATCAAGACGACGGATAAGAATAGCGAAAAATGGCTAAGTACAGCCACGTTAGCGCACGCTACAAGGTATGCCTAGCGCACGCTAAGATATATATACTTAGCGTACGCCACGGTGCATACTTAGCGCACGCTAAGAGGTTTGAGTTACGTACGCTAAGGAGGACCCCTAACATACGCAAGGTATTCTGGATAAGGTCCGGAAGGTGGCCGACAGGTAGGCCCAGACTGTTATTATCGGCGATTAGCGCGCGCTAAGGTCGAGGAATAGCGCACGCTACTGAGCATTTCACTGTATCAAGTCAACGCCTATTTGCGAACGCTAAGGCATGGGCATTACGTACGTTAGATGAATTTCGAAGCAATGCAGTAGCTTCTGGACTGCCCGATAGCATGCTATCAAGGAAGGATAACGTATGCTAGATCTGTAGCGCACGCTAAATATAAGGTCTAGCGCGCGCTAGTGATGTGTTTTATAAAGAGGATAGACGAGGGCTGAGAGGCATTTTGTCCATTCTCCTTCCTTCAGTCAATAGAGAGAGCCTTGGGAAGTACTTGAAGTTCCTAAACATTGAGAGATAATCCTCTTAAACAAGATTAAGATGGAGAGCTCGGATTTAAGTATTGTTCTTGAAGTCTTGATGATTCTTGGAATGGAGTTCAATTATTCTTCTTCGTGGTTCGTCAATACAAGGTAATCCTCGTATCCCTTTGATAGTGGTTCGTTTCTTTTTTAAATGATTACTACTTGGGAGGGAGCATGTTGGGATCATCATGTGATAATGTTATATGAGATTTATTGGAATTGTAATAAGAGATTTCGGATGTTGATATGATTATTGACATCTTCTTCATATGATGATAATGGTTTTGTTGCGATTCTTGAGGTTGTATGAATGGCATGATGAATAAAATGGTAACATGGAGATATATATACCTCGGATATGCTGTTCTGAACGTGATTTCGGATATTTCATGTTCTTGAAGAACTCCTGAATTATACGAGGTGATGGAAATTTATAAGTGTTGATGCTTTGAAAATGAATATGGAATATTCATATCTAGAGATAAATTATGTGTTTGAAATAATATTCGCATAGGAATATGAATGTGACTATGAGTTTGATGAGACTTTTATTCATCTCTGAATTTGGAAGCCCATACGTCTGGAGCAAATATTCAAGTCGAATGATTGGATTGTTTGATAACCTTTTTAATATGATTATCTATTATTTTGAACCAATCGGATGGTTCGAATTAATGATAGTCATAGGTAAATCTTAACGATGGATTTATGAGAAGGGAACCTTGTCAATTCGTATTTAAGAGTTGAGTTTGGAATCGATAACATTTAGACCCTTATTATTGGTTCGAATTGGTTGCTGATATGATCATCGGATTTCGTCGTATTGTGGACATGGATTCGTGAGGGTCTGAGTTGGATAGTTCAGACTATGTTTAATCGAGATATTGTGGAACCAATGAGTTGTGGCCTTGTTGTATTGATATTGATCGTCATCGAACCTGTTGATTATTAATCCTTCGTTTTACAATAAGATATGATGTTTGATCATGGATTATGACTGTTGTGTTGCGGTTGAGGTTGAAGAGTTCATAATTAGCTTGGTCGGGACTGAGGAACTCATAGACAAAATTAACTGAATTGGTAACAGTTCGTTGTATTGATATCGAGGCAAGTTTTATACTTGTACTAATCAATGAGATTAATATTATCATGTAGGTGTATGAATGTGTGTATCATTTCGAGACTTGGTCTCTTTATGATTTTGTTGATATCAGGGGATTGTTTGATACGACACCCGTCGGCAAATTATGCCAAATGTTACTGTTGTTCGTAAATGGCCGGTTCAAGGCATTGCGATACTTGTTGGTAAAGTTCCTGTCAATAGCCGGTTCGCGGTATCGACGTATCGATTGTGATTGTGATGGATGTTCCATTGAGATATTGTGGTGATCGTCGTTGTTGGTATCAGTGTTTTTCTATTGATATTATATTAACCGATTGAAGGCATTGATGTATTAGATTATCATCTTCGTTATCGGTAACCGATTAAATGTGTCGAGACATCCGTTGTATCATTGTTATCGAATTGGCATTCTAAGGTAATCGAAGTATTGATATGGGACTGTCGAAGATAGTTCCCATCCGTTGAGTCGTTATCGATTGGTCGTTCTAAGATAATCGAGGTATTGAATTGTAATAGCCGAGGATAGTGCCCATCCGTGAGTTATTATTGTCGTGTTGGCCGACTCAAGGCAGCACACTATTATTCTTGTGAACTCGGTAATTTTGTGATCGTTGAAGATTGAGGATTTCCCGGATGGTTATGTTGTGATTGTTGTTCGTGTTAATCGGTCCTTAGAGATTTTGATCCCAGGATGGTTGTTTTGAATATTGTTGGTCGTGTCGATCTTTCATTATTCATGTGTCATCGTTCACTTGGTGAGTCGTATGATCCGTATTGGATATATTATCCTTTGCGTTTCGTTGTCATGTTGTATCATGGCATATCTGGAATCATATCTGCGTGCCGATTGGTTATGTGTAGTATTTTTAGCCAGGCACACGATGGTCATGCGTGGATGTTTCCGCATTGGACCGTGCACACGAGACATAGTTCGTGAGGCTAATTAGGTACATTGTCACCCGTATATTCTGGATTCCGTATACGGGGTGGACATGTGCACGGACACATTTCCGGATCGGGCATACTGTGATGTCCCTCTTAAGCCTTATTGTTTGGTCGTTCGTAGTCCATGTTGTATTGGATATGTCCGACGATTTGCGACTGGTTGTTCATACGCCGAGGGGTATGTCCCGATACCAGTTTGTTTCTTTGAGATCTGTATTGTGATGATTTACAGCTTCGGCTGAGGGGCTTTCAGGCCATTGTGATGTATCGGTATTTTCCGTTGGGGCCTTCGGGCATTGTGATTCGTATCTATTTCGGCATTGGATTGGTTTACCTTCGGGTGATGTATTATTGTGTTCTATATTGATGATTCGCCGTTTGGGCATAAGTTTTCGGCTCTTGTGTATCTCATTGAGTTTTTCCTGGCAGGATATTTCTTCTCCCTACTTGTTTTAAGTTTCGGGACGAAACTTCTTTTAAGGAGGGTAGAATGTAATATCCGTAATTTTGATTTCCGGTAATTTTCTATTTTTGGCGGAAGTCCGTTTTGGCGACTCGCTTGGGACCGTTTCGTCATCCTGAGAATGATTAATTCTACACTTTTTGACATCCGAGTTCGTTTCGGTATTCTTTTGTTGAGTTCCGTGTTTCTTAACGACTTTTCCGCACTCGAGTTCGATTCTTGTGAATCTCGTTCGAAATTACTGTTTCAAGTTTCCCGTAAGTCCGTTTAACTTTGTTAGACGTATTTTGAACTTCGGTTTGGTTATTCGATCACCTATCGTGATTTTCGGATGTTTTGGGCCGTTTTCGTAATTTCCCAAAGTTTCGGGTAATTACTTTGGTTGTCGAATTTCGAGCCTTCGGGTAGTCGGAATCGTGTGTTCTCTTAGCTTTTAGATTCGTCTTTTCGAGTACTTCGTAACCGTATCTTCTATTCGTATTCAGGTTCGGGTTTCGGTGTCGTTTTCTTGAGTTCAGTGTTATTAAACGACTTTTCCAAGTCTGAGTTCGACTTTGTTAGATCACCATTAATTTTTGGAAACTCCAAAAATTCTGAATCTTTACAATATTATAAATCATCAAGTTAGCTTTCCAATGGTTCAAACGGTGAGTCAATCGGAGTCCGGACGAGAGAGTTATGGTCGAAATAGCTCAGACACTCATTTTCCAGTTTTGGCCGAGCGATGTCAGACTCGTGCCGCGGCACACTTAGGCCGGGCCGCGGCACACAGGGCAGATTAGCCTATTTCTGCGGATTTTGTGAGATGAATGCTCATTTCATCTCTTCCTTCATTCCTCCTTCTCTTGGATGATCTTGTGGGTGATTTTTGGGCGGTTTGGCATCATCAATACCAGAGAACTTCATATTCTTCAAGTTCTTGGTATGGATTAACAACACCAACAATTGTTCTTCATCATTAATCCAAGGTAAATTCTTGAAACCTTACTTTTGGGTGAATTGGGGGTTTTTGTTCGTTTTGTCCGATTTAACCGTAATAACTTAGGATTATGATGGATTGATGATTATTTAGATGTATTATATCATTTCCTTTATTATTCCATGGTTGGATCGTATCGATTTGTTGTTTTGGTCGAGTTATGGATCAACGCCTTGAAGGTGTCCGGTAAAATGTCATAGAGGGGTTTTCGGGCGTTCTACGATTATTCTTCCTCGTATGATCGATGATTTATTGATTATATGTTGTTAGGGTCGAGTTCTTGTGAAGAAACCAAGTTGAACCCTTCCATTCGTTGTCGTCTTTCCTTTCGATAGCATCGGGCGTTTCAAAGCTTCCCGGTCGAACCGTGTTCTTCGGAGTATTCGGTAGCGGTTATTAAGGCAAGTATATATTTATGATTGTACGTTCTCGACTTTGAAAGTAAGATATATGTTTGGCATAATTATTTATATCCACTCCGGGACGGGCCGACGGGTCCTCTGAGGGTTTCGTAGCCTCTGGTGCGATTCCATGGATAATATGAATTAACCACTCTGGGACGGGCCGACGGGTCCTCTGAGGGTTCCGTAGCCTCTGGTGCGGTTCCACGGTATTCATATATGTATTGATGACGGATGATATGAACGAACCACTTTGGGGCAGGCCGACAGGTCCCCCAAGGGTTCCGTAGCCTCTGGTGCGGTTCCACGGTATTCATATACGTCTTGATGTGATGTTATGAGATTTAGTTATTCCGGAATACTAGTCTTGAATTGATGAATTGACGGTTACATTTACTTTATTGTCGAGAAGTATTGTAGTTCATACTTGATATACTTGCACTAGCTATTCGACGGCTAACCCCTTTATGGGGGAAATACTTTTCATGTATTTCGAGTTCGGGAGAGCGGACAGGCAGGTATCGGATCGGCATGAAGATGATGGGCAAGTGTGATACTGTGTCTTTCCTCTGGTTGTGTTTCGTGTTTCTCCATTCAGTGTTGTTGTACTGGAATGGTTGTTGAATACTCGAGTATTGTTTTTTTTCAGTTTTCCTTGATGTTCCGGTCTGTGTTGCTGAGGTATTGATTTGTGTGGTGATGTATATGGTTTCATTGTTTATGGTTTTGAATACCATTTGTATTGTCCTGCTTTTCATTGTATCTAGACCTTCTCGGTCAAGTTTTACAGTTCCGCGCATGAATAGCCTTGTGGGTCCCACGGCGGGGCTCACGGCGCTGTAATATACCCTGAATAACTTAGGGGTGTTACATATTCGATGGATATAACTTTATGACATGGAAAAAGAAGATTTCTATCTTCGTCCAAGCTTATGATATCAAGATATGGAAGGTGATTGCTCTTGGTCTAACTTGGCTAATAAAGAAGACGGGTCATTGAAAAAATTCGATAAATATAAGAACGATGACTAGAGAAACACACACATCAACTCTCGTTCTACTCAACTGCTATACTGCGCTCTAAATCCTGAAGAACATAATCGTATTTTGGGTACGAAAGTGCTAAAGAAATCTGGGAAATTATTGGGGTTACCCATGAAGGAACTACTCAGGTGAAGTAGACCAAAATCAACATCCTCCTTCATGACTATGAATTATTCTCTATGATAGAGGATGAAACAATCACAATAATATTGGATCGCTTCTCGGCTATAAACCAACGGGCTAGCCTCATTTGGAAAACCTATTTCGAGCAGTGATAAAGCCAAAAAGATTATGTGATCTTTACCCCGTGAATGGGATGCCACTGTTACGGCTATTATGGAATCCAAAGATCTCAACAAATTGGAATTTAGTGCTCTTATCGGATCACTTATTAATTACGAGATCGTGTTCAAATATAGAGGATCCAATCCAAAGCCTTGTGAAAAAGTGGTTGCTCTCAAAGTTGATAGCGACAATGAGGATGAAGGGCTACAAGACGAAGACGACGATGAACTTGCTTATATGCCCGAAACTTCAAAAGGTACAAAAATCTTATACAGAAAAGGCCAAATGTCATTGGTCAAGACTCCATGATGACGCAAAAGAAAAACACATTTGTTCCTACCAAAAAATTCGATAACAATTGTTGAAAATGCGGTCAACCCGGACATTATGCTAAAGAATGCCGAGTGACTATTTCCAAACCTCGAGTTGAAAGATAAAAAAAGAAAAAAGTGTTAATCGTTTCTTGGAGTGATGATGAGAGGAACTTGAAGGACCGCTAGATGCAAACCTTGCTCTTATGGCTCTTAAATCAGAAAATATTCCCAAGGTTCCTCGTACAAAGGAAACCAAGTGGTACATTGCGGTTGCTCAAGGCACATGTGTCGCACCAAAGAATTGTTCGAAGATTTTGAATATCAAGAACAAGGACACGCGAGCTTTGGTGACAACAAAAAGGGAAGATTATGGGCACCGGTAAAATTGGTAAGGAACCTTCTCCCACTATTAATAAAGTCTTATTTGTTGAAGGATTAAATCATAATTTACCGAGTGTATCTCAACTATGTGACAAAGGTTTTAAAATTCTTTTTGAAGAAACTCACTGTACTGCCTTCAAAAATAACAAAGTTGCATTTATTGGTTTAAGAAGTGGAAATATTTATATGTTGATCTTTGTGATGAAACTCTTTCAACAAAAAATGCCTTATTACCTTAGATGAAAATGCATTTTTATAGCATCAAAAATTAGGACATACGTCCTTACCTATTATTTATAAACTTTCTAGACATGGTCGAGTTCATGGCTTACCAAAATTAAAATTTGATCGAAAACACTTGTGTGAATCTTGCATTAAAGGAAAACACACAAGAGAATCATTCAAACTCAAATTTGAAATTTCTACTTCTCGTACTCTTGAACTTGTTCATATGAATTTGATTTGATTATCCAGATATGCTAGCCTGACCGGTAAATTATATAGTTGGTTATTGTTGATGACTTTTCTCGTTTTACTTGGGTTAAATTTCTCACTCACAATGATGATACTTTTATAGAATTTTCTAAATGGTGTCGTTTAGTTCAAAATGAGAAAAATCTTCTATTATTTGTATTCGAACCGATCACGGAGGAGAATTTGATTGCTCTCCGTTTGAATCATTATGTGACAAATATAGAATAAATCACAACTTTTCGGTTCCTAGAACCCCTCAACAAAATGGGGTTGTTGAAAGAAAAAATCGTTCTTTGGAAGAAATGTCTAGAACTATGTTAAATGAATACTCTCTTCCTCAATACTTTTGGGCCGAAGCTATTAATACGGCATGCTATACAATTAATCGAGTTCATCTTCGCAGAGCTCAACTTAAAACTCCATATGAAATTTGGAATGATAAAAGCCAAATATTTCTTATTTTCACCCTTTTGGCTGCAAAGTTTTCGTTCATAATAACGGTAAAGAGAATCTGGGTAAATTTGAATTTAAATCCGACTTAGGCATATTTCTGGGATACTCATTAAATAGTAAAGCTTTTCATGTTACAATTTAAGAACAAACAAAGTAGAAGAATCCATTCATATTAATTTAATGAAGCCATTCCAGTGCCGAGAAATGTAGATTCGTTTGATGATGCAGGTACACTTCCGGATCTTCAAGCTGCATAAGTAATGGAGAAAAATCGTGAGGCTCATGAAGAATAATTACCTATTGAATAGAGGCATATTAAAGATCATCCGAAAGATCTCATAATCGGGAATATTAAAGATGGTGTTCAAACTCTTAAAACATCTTCAGACTACTTGAATAATTTTGCCTTTGTGCCTGAAGTTGAACCCAAAAATATTTCCGAAGCTCTAAATGATGAAAACTGGATAATGTCTATACAAGAAGAACTTGCACAGTTTGAGCGAAACAAGGTTTAGAATTTGGTTCCTACACCGGTAGATAAATCTGTGATCAGGACAAAATGGGTTCATAAAGTCAAGTGTGATGAAGACGGCTATCTAGTGAAAAATAAACCTCGTCTTGTCGCCCAAGGCTATAATCAAGAAGAAGGGCTAGATTATGAAGAAAGCTTTGTTCCTGTACTCGTCTTGAAGCCATTTGCTTACTCTGTGCTTTTGCATCTCATAAGAAGATTAAACTATTTCAAATGCATGTTAAAAGTGCCTCTTTAAATGGCATTATTCAAGAAGAGGTTTATGTGAAGTAACCTCCAGGCTTCGAGGATTATGAATTTATGAGAACCTTAAAGTGGCATCTAATAATCTGAATGTTATGACGATGTGGGATGTTGATGTAATCCTAGGAATGGATTGGTTAGCCGAGAATTATATCACAATTCTTTGCTATGAGAGGAAAATTTCCTTCAGACCACCGGGAAAGGAGCCCACAGACTTTCACGACATTAGAATGGGTGGAGGATCACCCGTTATCTCTGCCCTTCAAGCCAAGAAGATGATGAGAAAGAAGAATACTCAGGCTTTACTTGTTTACCTTAATGGAGAAGCTAGAGAAGAGCAGGCTATAGGAGATGTGCCAATTGTGAGGGAATTCGAGGATGTATTCCCAGAAGTGTTACCGGGTTTACCAGCAAATAGACAAGTGGATTTAAACATCGACCTGGAGCCAGGGTCAGCCCCAGTGTCAAAAGCACCATATAGGATGACACTAAATGAACTTCAAGAACTCAAGATCCAACTGGAAAAGCTATTGGATTTAGGTTTTATCAGACCGAGTGTTTCTCCATGGGGAGCACCTGTCCTTTTGTGAAGAAGAAGGATGGTACGCTGAGAATGTGTATAGATTACATGGAGTTGAACAAGCTCACACTCAAGAACAAGTAACCTCTCTAAGGATAGATGACTTGTTTGACCAACTATAGGGAACAACTGTGTTTTCTAAGATAGACCTTAGGTCTGGGTATCATCAGTTGAAGATTCGACCAGAGGATATACCCAAGACAGCTTTCCGAACAAGATATAGACACTATGAGTTTATAGTCATGCCATTCGGATCTTATGAATAGAGTTTTCCACCCGTACTTGTACAAGTTTGTCTTGGTGTTCATAGACGACATTCTCATCTACTCTAGAAATGAGAAAGAGCATGAAGAACATCTCAAGATAGTGTTGGAAACACTGAGAATGGAGAAACTCTTTGCTAAATTCATTAAGTGCGAATTTTGGTTGAGAGAAGTAATGTTTCTTGGGCACATTGTGTCAGCAGATGGTATTAAGGTGGACCCGGCTAAAGTGGAAGCAGTACGTGATTGGAAGTTACCAACCAAACTAAATGAGATTAGGAGTTTCTTGGGTCTAGCTGGGTACTACCGAAGGTTCATCGAAGGATTTTCCAAGATTGCTAGACCAATGACACAACTGTTGCAGAAAGGAATTAAGTATTTATGGATGGATGAATGTGATGAGAGTTTTTAGGAACTCAAGAGAAGGTTGAACACTACACCAGTTTTAGCAGTACCAGAAGCGAATAAGGAGTATGTGATTTACACGGATGCTTCTAAGAATGGGCTAGGTTGTGCATTGATGCAAGATGGGAAAATGATAGCTTACGCGTCAAGATAACTTAGGCCGCATGAGGTGAATTATCCCACACATAATTTGGAACTAGTCGTAGTTATGCACTTATTAAAGATGTGGAGACATCACCTTTATGGGGTAAGATGTGAAATTTTTATTGAGCACAAAAGTTTAAAGTACTTTTTCAAGCAGAAGGACTTGAACATGAGAGAGATGGCTCGAATTGGTAAAGGATTATGATTGTGGTATTAACCATCACCCCAGCAGATGCCTTGAGTCGTAAGACTCAATCACAATTAGGATGCCTACTTACCACGGAAGTGGATCTAATCCAAGATTTTGAAGGAATGAGTTTAAAGGTGGTTCATCCACCGAAAACGATAATGGATCGTGCCGCTATGTTAGTGACGACACCAGATCTGATAGGACGGATAGTGAATGCGCAAAGGAGAGATGAAGCATTCAAGAAACTACGTATCATAATTAGATCCGATGACCAGGAAGTTACTGCGAAGCGTCCGATAATGCAATTATGTTCGCAGAGAGAATATGTGTCCCACATGATGAGGAGTTAAAGAATGGAATTATGAGTGAAGCTCATGATACTCCCTAAACTGCTCACCCCAGAAGTACCAAGATGTACCAAGACTTGAAGAGAAATTTCTGGTGGGACGGTATGAAACGGGATGTAGCTTCATTTGTCAAATGGTGTTTGGCTTGTTAAAAAGTGAAAGCACTAAACCAACGACCGTATGGAAAGTTACAGCCATTGACCATTTCAGAATGGAAGTGGGAAGGAATAGCTATGGATTTTGTGACTAGTTGGCCGAGGACCAAATGAGGAAACAATGCTATATGGGTTATAGTAGATACACTCACAAAATCAGCTCACTTTTTCCCTATTCCGATCACTTACAGATCTGAGAATTTAACACAGTTATATGTCCATGAAATTGTACGTTTTCACGAAGTGCCGATATCAATCACGTCAGATCTAGATCCAAAATTTACCTCTAGAGTTTGGACAAGTCTACAGAAGGAAATAGGTACACACCTGAAGTTTAGTACCGCTTTCTACCCACATATCGATGGACAATCGGAAAGGACGATTCAGACACTAGAAGATATGTTGAGAACTGTAGTGTTGGATCAAGGTACAAATTGGGAGCATGTTTTGCCGTTAATCGAATTTGCTTACAACAACAGTCATCAGGCCTTATACGGCAGAAAATGCAGATCACCACTTTATTGGGATGAAGTGGGTGAGAGAAATATTTTAAGGCCATACACAGTCAGCGAGATGATCAATAATATCCGCAAGATATGACAGAGAATACAAAAGGCCCCGACTCGACAGAAGTCATATGCAGATACACGCCGAACTGAAATGCATTTCGAAAGTGGGGATAAGGTTTTCCTCAAGGTTTCCACTTCTAAGAGAATAATCAGGTTTGGCGTTAAAGACAAGTTTAGGCCACATTTTATAGGGACATATGAGATTCTCGAGAGGATCGGCCCAGTTGCTCATAGGTTGGATCTGCCACCTAGTCTTGGGAATGTTCACAATGTTTTCCATGTTTCTCAGCTGAGGAAATATGTATTTTATCCCAAGAATGTGATTCATCAGAGTGACATAGTTCTTAGTCACAATATATGTTATGAAGAGAGGCCTGAAGCTATTTTTGACCATAAGGTTCAAGAATTGAGGAATAAGTTGATTCATTTGGTGAAAGTATTATGGGGTCACCATGGCCACGAAGAAGCTACGTGGGAACTCGAAAGAAAGATAAGGGAGAAATACCCAAAACTTTTTGATAAGGTATGTAAATTTCGGGACGAAATTTCTTGTTAGAGGGGTATGATGTAATGGCCCGGGTCTTTTATATACATGAATTGTTATAACCTCAAGTGCGACATGTAATATCCGGATTTATTATTGTGTATTTCATCTGTATTTGAACCCTGTATTATTAGGAATTGTGATCTCGATAATTGGAGTATGATATTTCTCACATTGGTATCTTTGTACATAAGTACAACAACATGCAAAATTTCTCATGCGTACTCGTGATAGCACACGCTAAGAATGTAGCTTAACGCGCGCTATCGGCTACAACTAGCGCACGCTACGAATGTAGGATTTGCATGCGCTAGGCAGTCAATTATTAAGCTAGGCGGCTAGTACATGCGCCAACCGGGACATGGGTCCGGATAAGATTCCCGCGGACGAACCTGGACAGATTTGGAGTCCACGCTTATTAGCGTGCGCTAAGGATTGTATGTAGCGTGCGCTAATTAGCTAGTGTGCAGAAACTTTATATAAGGGACAACACTCTATTCTCTTCTCATTTTCCTTCGAGCAACCTTCGTACTTGATAGTCCAGAGAGCATTTTATCTTCCTTAAACACACTTAGAACACATGTACTTGATCATTGGAGATTGGATATTACTTGTGGTTGATCATTGAAGTGGAGTAGCACCTTGGAGTGGCATACAACCAACCGGAGTCGGATTCTACCTTTTTGGTTCAGTAACTTCGTCATATTAAGGTATGTCAATTCTATCTCCAGCCTTAGATTCGGATTCTAAAGAATAAGATAATCATACTAGCAAGATATTGAGTTCCTTTGGTGAATTATTCAACAAACATCATTTTTAGAAGATTGGAATGTTTAAGCTTATGATATTGTCATTGGAACCTCGTAGTTGGAATCTTAGTACGTCAAATGATGAGAGGAACATTCTGAAGTTGATTATCCGTATGATTTATGTTGTTATATGGATCATAAACTTGGAGGTGATATCACTTTTGGTTATAAGGACTTAAGAAAGAATCATCTTAGATTGCATCCTTTCTTGTAAGCTGGAATTGTTAGTTTATCTCCATGGTTAAATCGGGATGTAATGATGATATTGAAATCTAGTGCGTTGACCTTAAGAACACCAAACTTCGCATGAGAATTGTAATCGAAATGGAATATAGTTTAATGATGATATACGTATTCTCAAATTTGAAGTTTTTATTATCCGTAAGAACATTCATAAACCGTATGAGCATGATATGCATGGATATGACATGTATTAACACTGAAGATTTCATGAGTTTCATCACCATTAGATCAAGTCTGCTGTCCAGTAGTGTACTGCCCTACGCGTTTAGCGCACGCTAAGCTGAGTAGATTAACGTGCGCTATCGGGCATGGGTTAACATACGCTACGTTTGGTACGTAACGTACGTTAGGCCATCAGGCGAGTCACTAAGCTGATCAGTGAGGTACTGACCGTGCATAGTTAGCGTACGCTAGGCTTCGTTGTTTTCGTGTGCTAACGAGCAGGCTTAACGCACGCTACGTAGAATACTTAGAGTATGCTAAGCAGTTCAGGTAGATTGCGTTTTGTGAACTTTCGGCCATAAATTGGATTGTTAGACATTCGTACGACAAGAGATGAATTCTATATTATTTATTTTGTTAAGGTTCGAGCTTGCTACGTGATTGATCGAAGGGGCGACCTTCGAGTGTTTCGTTTTTCGTGGAAGTATTGTTCTTGTCTTCGAATCGAGGCAAGTACCTTAATTATTTTCTGTATTGATGTTATACATATTGTTGTACATATATGTCGTTGTTGTATGTCCACAACGTGTTGGTCTGACGGGATCATCTTGGGATCTATGTGACAGGCTTTTAGTGTAACTATCGCAAGTGCACGATATCGTATCAAGTAGTAAAGTGGACTTTTTGAGTCCGGTTTATCGATCCCACAAGGAAGTTTGGTTATAATTTGAATGATACACTATTAGTCTATTTTTATAGATACTTAAGATGAGTGAAACACACAATTAAAAAGTTTGGTTTAATAATTTCAAAGAAATTGCAATAATAGTTCTAATATTATAAGGAAATAAAAAGATAGCAATAATAATAGATTGATTATCGATAAAATGAAATAGTTGGGATTACAAACTTAGTTCGTCATTAGTTATAAAAGATGTATTGGAGATCATAAGATGAATTTACTTATTATTTTGTGTAGATTCGATTTTCCTTAAAAAGACGGTTTCTCTTTCGAACTATAAAACGTCCCTTACATATTGAATCAATCCACTATATTTCTATGTTGATTGGCTTCAATACATAGCATTAGGATTTATGAAAATAACTCAAAGAATCATCTAAGGACTAGGGGTATATTTCTATCCCCTAGAACAACTTAGAGTGAAGATCATTTGATCTAATCAAACATATTTTCTTTCGAAACATATGAAGACCATAAATATCGTCATTTATTGGCCAAATAAATAAAGATTGTTAAAACAATGAAAATCACACACAATAATAAGTAATTCACAATAGATCTTTATACAAATATAAATAACATGACTAACCTTGTTTCTAATCCCAACTAAAGATTACTTAGCCCATGAAGGGTTTATTACACATATTACAAGCTTATGTGGTCATTATTAGTTGAATCAAGAGAAAGAATTGATCCTAACTCCCTTAGTAGATAAAGGAGATAGAAACAATAAACTCTCTGAACAACATATACTATACCACACTTACAAAGATCACTCAAGAACACAAGTGTGTTCTTCACACAAAAAGAAAAGTTTACAAAAAATGGAAAATTATAAGATGAATGATGAATGATGAAGGATCTAAGGGGTCTATTTATACACCTAAAGTCATCTAATAGCTCCAAAACTCCAGCATTATTACATTAGATCGGATCAATGCCAGCCATCCCCTCAATAATACACCAAAAGTATAAAAAATTAGACAAATCATAGCAATCTGTCAAGAGTTACGGACGTAACGTGGCTTCGTAAATTTGCTCATTTGAAGCTTGGATAGTTACGTTATCAGCCCAGAATTTCTTAGACTTTGCATTTTTGCCCCAGATCTTCTTCGGATGATAACTTTTGATATATAACTCTGATTTTGAATCCGGAAAGACTGCCGAATTCGTCTTGAAAAGCCCTACAACATGAATATATCAAAATTCAATAAAGAGAATATTTATTGAACATGTTGTTTCTTGAGTAATTCAGTTATTTAATCCGATCATCATCCGATAAAAATAAAATTATTAAAACTAATAAATTAAAAGCAAAAAACGAGTAGACTAGCTCAATTATGGGTGAATTTTATCGATACAAACCATGGATAAGTGTACAAAACTGACACTTATCACTATGATAGTGTGCGCTGGATCATCGGACGGGTTTTTCCACCACGTGTTGGTCCGACGGGATCATCTTGGGGTCTAGGCAGTGAACGCTGGATCATTGGAATTACCATGTGTATGTTGTGATATCATGTTGTGAATATCAGTTGTGTATGTTATTTATGAGTTTCTCGTAGGAGAAGACTCGTTAGTATTTTTGTCATTTACATTATTATTATTCTTCGTGAGATGTTGAATAATATGTTGTGGTACTTGTACTAGCATCGTTGTGCTAACCCCTTCGGGGGTGAACATTTTTGTTTATGTTCAGGATCCAGGAGAGCGGGGAAACAACCACTGGGCGCACGACGGCAGCGAGGGTGCGGTGTGATGTTCCGGGTTTAATTGTCTGTTGTTTGTTGGTCATTTCAATAAGTACTCGAGTACGTAGTCGTTTATGATGATTTTGGATTTGGTGATGTAATAATACTTTTCCGTTGAATTTTCGTATTTTTAGTATTGGTTAAAACTGTTGTATCTTATTTCCGTTATTTTCATAAGTTGGTATCTGTCATTGTCGTTTCATTTATTCAGCCTTGTAAATCCTTACGTAAACGATTTACGGCGCTGTAATATTCCTGAATATATCAGGGGTGTTACACGACATTAGGGTTTTGCATTCCTAAGTAATAAAATTTTGACTAATGGAATAAGTTTAGAACGATTTACACGTTTTTAATTCAGAAATCGGATTTTCAGTTATCTGGTTGGGTTTATCTTCTGAATTTGATTTTGGATAGTTACGTTTTCAGCCCAGAATTTCTCAGACTTTGCGTTTTTGCCCCAGATCTTCTTCGGATGATAACTTTTGATATATAACTCTGATTTTGAATCCGGAAAGACTGCCGAATTCGTCTCGGAAAGCCCTACAACATGAATATATCAAAATTCAATAAAGAGAATATTTATTAAACATGTTGTTTCTTGAGTAATTCAGTTATTTAATCCGATCATCATCCGATAAAAATAAAATTATTAAAACTAATAAATTAAAAGCAAAAAACGAGTAGACTAGCTCAATTATGGGTGAATTTTATCGATACAAACCATGGATAAGTGTACAAAACTGACACTTATCACACCCCCAAACTTGAATTCTTGCTAGTCCCGAGCAAGACTCTTTATTATTCACACTCCAAAAATAAAATAAAAAAATAAAACAAAAATAAGAAAATTAATACACACATAAATTAAAATATAAAAAAGAGAAAAGGAGATCAAAATGCCATTAATAAACAACAACTTGACTTTATACAGTAGATAGAAATGAATCAAGATTCAAAATAAATCTACTAATGTTTTTGAAGTTAAAACACGGTTTTTATTTTGTAATTCCAAAATGTAAGGTTTCCCCCCAATAGGTTGATTATTTCTTTCCCACTCGTGATACACACGACTCCCTTTAATGGTTGCTCTCGATCACTCGTTTATTTTTCGACTCAATATGAAGAAGAATTTTATTGGCGTCATCAAATATTGTGATTTTCACAAAATTGAGTGTATTGAAATTCAGCTGCTAATTAATTCAAATCTGCTCATAAATTACATCCCTTTTAGTGATAGCTTTCACACCGCTATTTGCTAACGTGTAGCTCTTTTCACTAACACAATTTCTATCTCATTATTTTTCTTTTTTTTTTTTGTAAAAAAGTGATAGCTTTCACACCGTTATTTGCTAACGTGTAGCTCTTTTCACCAATTTTTCTGAGACGGCAGCTACGCACCAACAATGGTTAGTCCTTTATTTTTCGCAAAATTTAAGACTTCCAAAATTAGCGGTATTCTTTGCTCAACACTTCTCCTTTTCGTCATTTATTTTTTTAGGTGATAGCTTTCACACCGTTATTTGCTAACGTGTAGCTCTTTTCACCAATGACTCCTTTTTTTTAGGGAATAGAATTTTTGCAGAAAATCATTTTTTAGTTAAGCATGAAAAATCAAAAACTCCACAAATTAAGTAAATTTCAGTTTTATTTTTCATCAACCAATTGATTCTTCTTTTCTCAAGGTAACGAATGACTCGATTTTATATGATAATTACAAGGTTTGGAAAGAGAGATTAAGGCTCAAAATTTTTGGTATATATAAAAAAAAAATTACCGGTTAAAACGATTTAGAAGCTTGTATATAGCTAATTTATTGGTGTTTTGGCCAGATCTAGAAATCTCAAAAATCAAAATACTATAAATATATATATATATATATATTCACTAAACCTAATAAATGCCAAATAATAAAAACATACCACACACTACACTAATCAAAACATACCACGATCAAAATCAAAATAAACATCATAGTTCAAAAACCACAAAATAAACACCAAAGTACGAAAACACCCCAAAACTTATAAGTAAAATTGTCCTCAGTTTTTTAAAAAAAATAGAAGCAAATGAGAAAACAGAAAACTCCCTGAAATTTTAGCTTTGTGATCCTCCAGGTGTGTCGTCAGGGATGTTTAGAAAACGGAAAAGCTTTTCAAAGCACTTCTTCGTTTCTAATTGTCGCTCGATTATTTCATTCTGATTTCTCAAAATTTCAGCCTAGGATGTTTCTAATCCCTGAACTCTTTCAAGCAAATTTTCCTCAAAAGGCGTCAACTCATAATCGGCATCCTCCTCGGCCTCATATTCCTCCTTGTTGGGAAAACAAGAACCCTGTATCGAAACAACCGGGATATTCAATCCCTGTATCGAACGGTATTTGATAAAGAGGTTTTGACATATATGCCAATCCGCATACAGTAAAGGAAACTGTATCGAAGCATTGAGGCATTATCCTGTATCGAAGACCTGCCTCCAATCAGCATATTGTGAAGCCCTTCAGTACAGCAAGAAGTCTTATAAAAGACCAAGTATGGAAACTGTCTCGAAACCCAAATACAGTTATCTTCTATACAGCTCACAACAGGACAAAGAAGGAATCTCCAGAAGTTAAGTCCCGTTGAATAAACAAGTATTTAAATACTCAAGGATAAAGTATTTAAATACTGTCAGTCAACAGATCTTCAAAATCCCGCTAAATCCGGATCGTGTCATAATCCCGTTGGAACGAAATCTCACTCAAACGGATACATCTCAACGGATATATATTTCAAAGACTATATATATCTTATGAAGGCATTGAAGATCAGTCACCAAAAACCTAAGCTATCGAAATCATTATCAGAGCAAAACATATCTCCAAAGCTTACTGCAACTCAGATCAAAAGAGATATACAGTGCTCATCATTCTGAACAACACTTCATCAGCTGAAAGCTCTTAAAGTCAAAGTTGTTGTTCACCATCTGTTCTATACTTTGAACAAACAGCCCTGTGTGGACTGAACAATCTGTGCTTCTCCGAAACTGTGTGTGAAGGATTTGCATTGAAGAAGACGAAGCTTCAGAATTGTGTGTGAAGAAGCAAGTCAAAGCATTAGCTCAAAACCAATCTGTGTGAACGGTTGAAGCTAAGATCTTTATATCAATCTGTGTGAACGATATATTGATTGTGTGTGTTGTTATAAGTACGTAGTTGTGTACGTAGTAATTATAATAAACTTTTTACTCCTGTGTGGAGGACCAGTGGACGTAGAGGGGTTTACCTCGAACCACTTTAATTACTGTGTTATTTACATTCAGTTTTTACTGTTTTAATTACTGTGATTAATTAAGTATACTCTATACATTTAGTTCTTTGTATCCACAAAGAACCTACTGTATCCAAGACTTCCGCTACGCACTCAGATTTAAAATCCATACAGTTTGTTGTTTAAACTATTTTCCAAACTGTATCCAGTATACTTAGTGGCCAACAAGTGGTATCGGAGCGGTTGATTTTAAAAAGAATCAGTCGTATTTTTAACCGAATCAGATCCAAATCACTTATTTTCAAAACAGTCTTTTTCATTCCTATATTATCACATGGATACTTCTATGATTAACAAAGTTCCTATGTTCTCTATTAACGAATTTGACGACTGGAGAATTAGAATGGAGGCTCATCTTGCAGCAATGCACAAAGAGATGATTTTTGTTATACAGGATGGTCCTATCAAGATCATGAAGGTGAACACGGCCGCAAGGATTGAAGGCCAAGCCCATGCGTAGATGCTCGAGAAGGATCGCGAGCAATGGACCACAGATGAAAGAAAGCGAGCAAACCTTGACAACGTAGCTAAGAACGCGTTATTCGTCACTCTTGACAAAGGCACGTTCTCGAAGGTAAAGAGTTGCAAAACAGCCAAAGAAATCTGGGATAAACTCAAGTTGATTTGTGAGAGGCCCAGGCTCTCAAAAGAAAACAAGATTTCAAAACTGACTCAGCAATTTGAATCTTTTGAAATGAAACCAACTGAGACACTTGAGGAACTTGACCTCAGATTCACTGGTATTGTCGGTGAACTTGAAGCGTTGGGCAAAATCTATACCCAAAAGGAGAAGAACTTAAAATTTTTCAGATCTCTCCCAGCCCGATGGGACATTAAGACCACAGCTATGCGTGTATCTTGTAATCTTAATGAAATATCTACTTTTGATCTCTTCTCTGACCTCAAAGCTTTTGAGTATGATATTGACAGAAGAGAGAAAGCTGAAGAATCTCCTTCAAAGATCACAGCTCTAGCCGCTGTATCGAACCGTCGACACAGCATGCCCAGTTCTGTAATATCCGCATTTTTCTTTCCCTTGTAATTGTATTTCCGGTGTAATTCTCGATTTTAGTGACCCTCGAGTATCCTTCAGTGTAACTTTTCCGTTATCTTTTGATCTGATTCTCGTAATTGTTGTGCGGAACCGCCGTTTGATTGCGTGGATTCATTCTATGCTATGATGCGTTTTGAGGTGTTCCGTTTGACGTTTCGTTCATAATCCGGTATTTTGGGTCGTTTATATTCTGTATCTAGCGCACGCTAAATTTCCTGTATAGCGCATGCTAGAAATCCATTAGTAGCGCACGCTACGTTTAATTCGTAGCGCACGCTAACGATTTAGCCACAGGAGTGGCGATTCAGCTCCCGGCCCTGCGGACTATCGGATTAGCGCGCACGCTATCTCGTCTAGCGCCACGCTAATGTCGGGAGACTAGCGCCGCGTTAAATTGTTCGATGGCGGCGCTAGTGTGACCGTCCAAGATCGGGCGCTTACTACTGAACTCAATCAGATGCTAGTTAGCGCACGCTACGCTGGTATGGTAGCGCACGCTAACGGGTCAGGTGAGGTTTGGGCAGTTGGCTACTAGACTCGGCTGATGTTTAGGTAGCGCACGCTATTGGTCGATAGCACGCGCTACCGAGAGGTTATTAGCGCACGCTACGCATGTATGGTAGCGCACGCTAACGGCCAAAAACCTGGCTTCTGGACTGGGACGCTAACAGGAGGGTTTGTAACCCTATCCCGTTAGCGCACGCTAACCTTGAGGTCTTAGCGTGCGCTAACACTCCCTGGCTATATAAACCAGGGAGTTGACCGAGATAATCATAATTCCTCTTTTCTTCCTCTCTCCGCGGCGAAGGCGATTCCGAGGCGTTTTCTTGGCGATTTCTTCCTCCAATCATCTCATCCATCATCCTTCTTGAGTTCTTGGAGTATTATATCAACATCAACACGAATCATTCGTCCTAATCCACGGTAAATCTCTTAGAACCCTACTTTTGGGTAATTTGGGGGTTTTGGGATTTTTCTTCCGATCCGTTTCGTTTTGTTGATGGATTCATGATGAATATGATTAATCTTGTTGGTATTCTTAGTTTCCCTACGGATTCATGGTATATTTCGTGATTTTTACGGAATCGAGAGGGTTTGGTTGTGGTCCGCCCTCGTTGTTGTTTATATACGAATATACATGAATCGT
This sequence comes from Orobanche coerulescens, assembly GCA_033398695.1. Classification (NCBI taxonomy): domain Eukaryota; kingdom Viridiplantae; phylum Streptophyta; class Magnoliopsida; order Lamiales; family Orobanchaceae; genus Orobanche; species Orobanche coerulescens. The sequence goes on from CM065812.1 coordinate 52,938,962, forward strand.
AGACGGGTTTTCGGGTGTATTCCATTTCCATAATCGTTTAGAAGTGGTTGTGATTGTGCTATTCAAATCGTTAGGTTCATTTTCGTCGGTTCCTCGCGGTCGTGCTTGATTCTCCGTTTCGTTCGTGTCATCGTCTATTTAATCGAGGCAAGTATCCTTATGAACTTACAATCTTGACATAGTAGTTTTGTATAAGAAATTGTGTGTGTGTGTATGCTCACTACGGGTTAGACTCGACGGGGTCTCGGTAGGGTTCCACGAAGCTGTGGGACCGCGAGCTTGCTTTTAACCACTGTGGGTTAGATCCGACGGGGTCTCGGCAGGGATCCACGAAGCTGTGGGTCCGCGGTTAATTGTAGTGCATTTTTACAAATGTGGTTTGATCATTGGCATTTCCGGAAATGAGTGTTTTGGAAACTAAGACTTCTTGATGGCATGCATTACTATATGTGTAAGATGTAAATTGTTCATTTGGTTACTTGTACTAGCGTAATTGCTAACCCCTCTGGGGACCCGTTTTGGGGAAATTCGTTTTATGAATTTCAGGTCAGGTTCATCGAGATGAGCGGGCGCTGGACCAGTACACGGATGATGGCCGTGCGTGATGATGGTGCACGAGTGATGTTTTAGTGTCTTTTACCTTTTTGTCTTTTGTGGTTTTGAACTAATAGTTGTACTCGAGTACTTAAGGGGTTCTTGTTCGTTTGGATTGTATTGTTACTTATTATGTTGTGTTGGATGATGATGTTATATTGACCGGTTGAACCGGGTGGATTGTTCTGTTTTGCGTCTTTATGATATGGTATTGTCCTGTCGTTTATGTGAGTCGATGAGTACGATGCTGTTCAGCCTGGTGGGTCCCATATAGGGATTCACGGCGCTGTAATATACCTCGAATATCTTGAGGGTGTTACAAGTTCGTCGAAGCCTAGTCACAAGAATGCTGACAGTGATGACGACATCCTGTCTCAAGATGAAATGGCGCTTCTCATGCATAAATTCAAAAAGTTCATCAAACAGTCTGGAAAGACTCCCTACAGGCCCAAACCTGTCCATAAGGTAAGTACCGAAACATCATCTGGTGATGCTAACCTATGCTATAATTGCAGGAAACCAGGGCATTATGCAAATAAATGTCCTCATCCCAAAGTCCAAAGATTGCCAGAGGCCGAGCAACAAGAGAGAGATGAAAGAAGACGTGCTTGGAAAGACAAGCTCAAGGCCCTGATTGGAGAATCAGAAGCCTCCCCCACACCATCCAAATCAGCAGAATGTCTTCAGGTGGTCACTGAAAGTGATTCATCTGACGATGAGTTCGATGATAAAGCATATATGTGCTTTATGGCCAAAGATGTTCCAGAAGGTGAAGACAGCGACGATGAGGTAAGTTCAACCTCAGCTATTCCGTCAAATGCATCTCATACTTTCGAAAACATGATGAATGAATTTAAAAACATTCAAAAGGCCCATGAGACTCTAAAAATTGAGAATATACAGCTTCAATTAACAAATTTAGAGCTGAAAGATGAAAACGACTTGCTGAAAATAAATTATGAAAATATGTCTCTTGATTGTGAAACCAGCAAGGTCGATTTTGAAAAACTCATGGAGAGCAATCATCAAGTTGCTCATGAACTAAGTGAGGCTAAAACTCACAACGAGAGCAAGACAAATGATTTGGTTCTACTACAAGCCAAAATCACAACTCTCGAAAAGCGAGAAACTGAACTTGAGACCACTCTAAAGTCGTTCGAGAAATCGTCCAAAAGAATGGAAGAAATTCTGAGCACTGGGCAAAATGCTCATGATAAAAGTGGCTTAGGATATAGCTCATGTTCAAACAAAGGGAAAACTAGTACAGTGTTCGTCAAGAGTGTGGAACACATTCCAGAATCGGAAGAAATCCCGAATCCCGTGAAGGTACTTGCTGTACCGAGAAAACCGAAGGCTGCTATTCCGCCCCCGCAATCCTATTCCAGACAGCGGAATCATAAGCCGTTCCAACCTGTGAGGCGCACCCAACAGCATGCTCCCAGAGCATATCAACAGCGCCAACAGCCGTTCATAAGGAAGGCTATATCCAATCACCAAAGGCCCGCACGGCAGTACTATCAGTACAGCATGCCGAGGTATTGGATACAGGAGCCCCGTTATCCCTCGAGACAGCAGAAGCTGGTTCAGTATCGACAACAGCACTGGGAATCCAACTGGAGACCCAGAAGGCAAGCTGTTAGGCCTAAGAAAATGGCTCCACCTCCAAGACGGCACTCGTACTGGATTAATAATAATAACCCTGAATTTTTCATGCATAATAATTATCATGGTTATAACAACTACGGATATGTCCCCCGGAAATATCAAAACAACTGCTCAGTATGTCCTACAATAAACCAATTCTTTGCCAGAAAACTTGGGTACCAAGAGGAACTAACAATCATGGACCCAAAAATCAAAGGGGACCTAAATCTACTTAATATTTTTGTTACAGGACATTCTAGAGGAGGATACCTGGTACTTTGATAGTGGATGCTCTCGGCACATGACCGGAGATAGGAGCAAGCTATCAGATTTTGTAGAAGGTCGCGGTCCAAAAGTTCGCTTCGGTGATAAATCTAAAGAAAGAACAAGAGGGAAAGGAAACCTACTTGTTGGGAAATTCAAAGTCACCGATGTTGCATATGTTGAAGGCTTACAGTATAATCTACTTAGTATTAGCTTGATTACGTGATAAACGCTTCTCGGTGAAGTTCTATATTGATCGCAGTAGAGTCAAGAACATCCAAACCAAGGAAGTTGTGCTTACGAGAAGCGGATCGGGTAATATGTATATTCTTGGATCGAAGCCTATGAGCTCCTCAATTCCATGCTTTGTTGCCAAAGGCACTGCAGATCTTAGCTGGTTATGGCACAAGAGGATGTCTCATGTCAACTTCAAGACAATCAACAAGCTCTCAAGACAGGGAATGGTTAGAGGTTTGCCAAATGTGTCATTCAAGAAGGACAGCGTCTGCGAACTGTTTAGTATATTTTGAGTAATATTTTTATTAGTATTTTATGTATATAATTGTGTGTTTTGTGTGATAATTTATTCATTTTACCATATATTTATATTATTTCATTTTGTTAGAATTTTCTATAATTTTATGTCATTTTTGGATAATTAATTGGAATTATATTATATCTGCAGGTTAACCAACCGGTACAAGACAGATCAATTGGTTCAAGGGCGATATTTTTACAAAACTCAAATATAGTCACGACTGGTCTCATTTTATTCGTCTCGTCGAGACGATCGTTTTAAAAAAAAATTCATCCAAATCCGAGTTCGTGTGAAGAAGTTATGACCGTTCGAAGGACAATTAAATAGACGGACCATATTGTGCCACGTGTCAACACCTGATTGGACCGGAATTTCAACTCTGTGCTGATGTCATCCATGACATCAGCACCCATGGCAGCCGTGTATTATTGTTGGGGGTGGAATTTTTAATTGTAAAAATGATTATTTTATTGATTTTGAAGTAGTATAAATAGGGGATGATTGTGTAGTGTTTGGAGGGGAGAAAAAAAGGAGAAAAAATAGAGAGAAATTATTGTAAGGGAGAGAAATAAAAATAGTGTGTAGTAAAATTATATTTGAGTAATAATATTATAAATTTTTATTTATTTGTGTTGTTATTATGAGTGAGTAATTTTCTTTTACTGGGGTTATGATGAAACCATGTCTATATTATTATTAATATTTATATAATAATTCCAAATAAATATTTTTAACGGTTATGATTTTTGCTTCAATAGGGGAATATTATTTCATCAATTATATCATGTATTTTTTATAGTAATAAATTCCCCCTTGCTTTGTGATTATTGATATTAGTTAATTTCTTTGATTATTTGTTTTCCATTAAATTGGATACATATAATGCTTAGAAATTACATTTTTCAAGCAAAGGAAAATCTATATTTGAATTATAATTTTGTACTTATTGCCAGATCTATAGGGAAATAGTGAGATTGATTTCAGAATCTATTCCCTGAATTTCTTGGAATTAAAATATAAAATAAATAATAAATAGACATTGGTGGACTCTAAACCCTAGTAAATTATTTAAAATCAATTTACCTAAAATCTACTTAAAATTACTGTTATTTGTTGCAATTATTATAACCATTAAAAAATTAAATTATTTGGGACTAGGTTAGAATTTAATATAATTTGGTTCAAAACGATAGGACTATATTTACTTCACTATCATAGTCCTCCCTGTGGAATCGACCTTGCACCGCATATCTACATCGAACAAATCGTGCGCTTGCGAGTATTAGACTTAAGAATCAATCCAACAACAAGTTTTTGGCGCCGTTGCCGGGGAGGCGCGAACGAAGTACAAGAAGACTGTCGTCACCAAGTTAGTTAAATTCTTCTACTAGTTATTTATTTTACTGCTTTTCTTTATTATTATCTGTCTTTTTAATATCCGTTTTAGATTGTGTTAGTTGTAGAATTTATTTTATTCATAAAAAAAAAAATCTGAAAAATAATAAAAAACTTTTAATAATAAATATAAGTAATAATAATAAAATCTACTGTTCATTTTCGTAAAAATAATAATAAAATAAAAAAAAAATTAAAAAAGTCAAAAAATATATAAAAATATAAAAAAAATCTGAAAAACTTTAAAAAATTCAGAACTTATTTATTTTTATAAAAAAAAAAGAGATCTGGAAAATACAAAAAAAGTTTCAGATTTAAAGGTAATATTTTTGTAATTTTGGTATATTAATATTATAAAAATCAAGATTTTTAATTTAAATTCGAAAAAAAAAATAAAAAATAATAAAAATAAATTAAAAATAATCTGGAATATTATTTTCCGTAATAAATAAAAATCTGAATTATTTTATTTTATTTTTAAAAGTAAAACCTGCTAGTTTTATTAAAAAATTTAATTTTCATAAAAATCTAAAAAAAAAATCAGATTAAGAATTAATAATTTAAACAATCTGGAATATATATAATAAAATAAACTTTCTGAACTTTGAATTTTTTTAATAAAAACAGAATTTATTTTTTAAAATAAATTACAATATTTTAATAAAAAGGAAAATACTAAAAAAATTAAAAACCTGAAAATTTAAAAAAAAACAGAAACGAAAATTTGTAAAAAAAAACTATTTCTATTGTTTGCATAAAATAAAAGTTTGTAATTTTAATTTTTTAATTACCTTTTTTAAAAGGTAAAAGCATTTTACCTTTTATAAAAACTATTATAAAAATTGTTTTAAAAGCTGTTTGCATAAAAAGCTGTTTTAAAATTCTGATTTTTTTTATTAAAAATAAATAATATATCTTGATATATATATATATATTAGCTCAATATTATTAGTCTAAAAATATAATAAAATTATAATAAATATAAAAATATAAAAAAAATATAAAAAACAAAAAAAAAATCAGAATTTTTTTTTAATTTTTATACCTTGTCTTTAGTTTTAATAGAATCTTGTAGTGGTAATTTAGATTGTGTTTTTAGTTGTTATTTTCTACTTACATTATTCTTAGACATTTAGTTTAGTTGTAATATTTCTCGTCGTATAATTTAGTTTATCAATAGTGTAATACCCGTAATTTTGTTTCCCGGAAATTTTCTATTTTTGGCGGAAGTCCGTTTTTGACAACTTGCTTGGGACCGTTTCGTCATCCCGAGAATGATTAATTCTACACTTTTTGTCATCCGAATTCGTTTCGGTATCGTTCTGTTGAATTCCGTGTTCTTTAGCGACTTTTCCACGTATGAGTTCGACTTTGTTAAATCACCGTAAATTCTTGGAAACTCCAAAAATTCTGAATCTTTGCAATATTATAAAGCATCGAGTTAGCTTTCCAATGGTTCAAACGGCGAGTCAATCGGAGTCCGACGAGGAGTTATGGTCGAAATAGCTAAGTCACTCTCATTTTCCAGTTCGGCCAAAACCGCTGTACCGGTGCCGCGGCACACAGGCTGAGCCGCGGCACCTTTGCCGAGCCCCGGGAGCGAATTTTGGGCCTGTGCGCGGCAAACATATACCGAGCCGCGGCACACATGACAGTTACCCCTATATCTGCGTTTTTGTGCGATTCAACCTATACTTTTCCCATTTCTTCACTTGAGAGAGGAGGTTTGAGAGGAAGATGTTTCTCCACCTATCACTTGAGTGAGTGATTTCTCTTCATCTATTTTCGATTTTTAAGCTCGGATCATCGATCTATGGAGTATTCTTCGAATCATAGTGCTTGAATCTTCAAGAGGTAATTTCTTCAACATCTTGGATTTCGATTTTGTATTGGGTAATGATGTTTTGGATGTTAAAATCATGGGGTATGAAGTGATATACGCATGATTATGGACTTGTTGGAGTAGTCATCGGATTATTGAAAGATTATTCAAGAACACTTCGAATTTTGTTTTGGAAATTGGGGATTTTGTTTGACTTCATCCTTTTAATCCGTAGTAATTTAGATTAGTGATGGATTGATGATGGTTTAGGTGTATTCTATCATTCCCATCGTTATTCCTTGGTTGGAGTGTATTGATTCGTCGTTTTGGTTGAGTTATTAGTCGACGCCTTCAAGGTGTCCGACAAAAGGTCTAGGAAGGGGGGTTTGTGCGTTGTACGATTATTATTCATCGTACGATTGTTGATTTATCATTGATATGACTTAGGGACGACATCCTTGTGAAGAACTCAAGTCGAAACCCTTCCGTTCGTTGTCTTCTTCGTGGTTCAAGCTTCCCGGTCGAACCGTGTTCTTCGGGATCTTCGGTAACGTTTATTAAGGCAAGTATACATTTATGATTATACGTTCTCGACTTTGAAAGTATGAAATATTGATGATATGATTATTTCTAGCCACTCCGGGACGGGCCTATGGTCCTCTGAGGGTTTCGTAGCCTCTGGTGGGATTAAATGGTTGATATGAACGAACCGTTTCTACGGCATTCATATGAAATAATGTTGGCATGTAATGAACGAACCGTTTTGACGGCATTCCTACATGTAACGGCGTATGATATGAACGAACCGTTTTTACGGCATTCACATACGTCTTGAGATTTTAGTCATTCCGGAATACTAGTCTTATATTGATGAATTGACGGATTACATTTACTTTATTGTCGAGGAGTATCATGTTTCATATTGTTATACTTGCACTAGCTATTCGACGGCTAACCCCTTTATGGGGGAAATACGTTTCATGTATTTCAGGTTCCAGGAGAGCGGACAGACGAGTATCGGGTCGGCATGAGGATGATGGGCAAGTGTGATACTGTGTCTTGTCTCCGGTTATTTTCTTGGATTCCTCCATTCAGTGTTGTTGTACTGGAATGGATTTTTAATACTCGAGTATTGTATTTCAGTTTCCTTGATGTTCCGGCCTGTGTTGCCGAGGTATTGATTTGTGCAGTGATGTATATGGTTTCATTGGTTATGGTTTGAATACCATTTGTATCGTCTTTCATTCTATTGTATGTAGACCTTATCGGTCAAGTTTATGGTTCCGCGTATGTTTAGCCTTGTGGGTCCCACGGCGGGGCTCACGGCGCTGTAATATACCCTGAATAACTTGGGGGTGTTACAGAATATGGTATCAGAGCTTAGGTTTATGGATACCTAGGTGCCGGTCTTTTAGGTCGATTGAGTCGGCATTTGCCCTGATATCACTACTCTGCCACCATCACGGTCGGCCGGTACTTGTAAGTCCTCTCACTCTTCTTGTATTTTCTTGACCGTTTCGTTTTTAGCTTGGTATTCTTTGGAATTGGTCACTTCGAGGAGGTGCGATTTGGATTATACTTCCGCACGTGTGTGCCCGTTAGAATGTTGGATGTAAGTAGGAAGAATCGTGGCCGTGGTCACGGACGTGAACCCTTCCTTGAGATTTTGTTAAATTGCTAATTGCGATATTGGTGTGTAACGGTATTATGTTGAGACTTTGTTTAAGAGTCGCATGCTAGTATCACGGAGATCTTCGACTCCACCGACTGTAAGTATGTCGTTCGGATTATTCGATAATTCTTGGTTATCTTGATGATTTTGGATTTTCCGTTGAAATGTTGTTTGTACGAGTGATTGTAAGTTTCGAGGACGAAACTTATTTTTAAAGGGTAGAGTGTAATACCCCGATTTTTCGGATATATTTTTTCGTTTATATATTGGATATCGTGGATGGTTAATTATGCTCGAGGACGTTGTGAACGTATGACAATAATATTGAATTGAGTATATGTATTAATTTTGCCGTATGCTCGTATTTGGTATGTCATGACTTTGGACAGGAATTGTTGAAATTGGCTAAGTATGGAATTATTACGTACGTTAACAAGGTGAGATTACGTACGTAAGATTGGCATGGTTACGTACGTTAAGGCTAAGGTATTACGTGCGTAACGAAGGCATCGGACGACCGAGTCTGTCGGCGGTGGGACCACTGTTTGGCACTTTCGGCGGAGGATGTTGACAGTGAGTCAACGACGCTTTACGTCGTTATACGGGACGTGTTACGTACGTAACACAACCATTGTACCGTAGCAAGTCAACTGGTATATTACGTACGTTATACGGTATGGGTTACGGACGTAATGGACTGCATGGAATCAGACAGTGAGTTGGTTACGTACGTTATGGATTTTGGATTACGTACGTTAAAGTTGTTACGTGCGTTAAGAAAGGACACTTACGTGCGTAATGAGAGTGCGATTTATATATTGAAGTGTTGCCTTTCATTTCTCTCACGATCCTTTGAGATGTTTCTCTCCAAAACTCGTCCCTCTTCACTTCTAAGAGTGTTCTAAACACTTCTAACATGATTGTGAGCTTGGAATCATGGAATTAGAGCTTGGTTATGGAACTATTGTTGATTCTTGAAGTGATTTCTTGTGTTATCCATATTCTATGAGGTATGTTGGATACTTCTCCTTTTCATTTCGAATTTTGATGTTATAGTTGATGAATGATTCGTATGAAGATGATTATGATGTTGTTATTGCGATTCTTGAGGATATATGAGGTTTATGTTGAAGGAAGATAATGATATGCTTTGAATATGTTGATTATGATTATGGAATCATAGAGATCTTGATGTTCTTGAGGCCATATGATGACTATGATGATTTAATGATTCTTGGAATGGAGTTCAATTATTCTTTCTTCGTGGTTCGTCCATACAAGGTAATCCTCGTATCCCTTTGATAGTGGCTCATTTTTTTTTCTTTTTGGATTACTACTTGGGAGGAGTATGTTGGGAATCGTGTATTTTGATGTTCGTCTTATTTCAATGAAAATGCATAAATTGGACTGTACTTTTATCCGCTGCGTGAGTATTTTTGAAATGGATTTTGGTATTTTGCCAACTGAAATTTTATTTTGTAAAACCGATTCCCTAAACTGAGTTTTTGGCATTTTAACCTTGATCGTTTTGACGGTATTTGGAAAATGATTTTTTTTAATATTTGAAAAATATTACCGTCATCAGTCTTTTTGACATTTTTGAAATAACGTGGAAAATTGTGCTTAGCCTGGTAAATCCTTGTGAGAAGGGTTTACGGCGTGTAATACTCCCGTAAGGTTTTGGGGTGAAGATTGTAGTATTCGGATGTTGATATGATTATTGAGATCTTCTTCATATGACGATAAGGGTTCTGTTGTGATTCTTGAGGTTGTATGAATGACATGATGAAGAAAATGGTAACATGGAGATATATACCTCGGATATGTTGTTCTGAACGTGATTTCGCATATTTCATGTTCTTGAAGAACTCTTGAATTATACGAGGTGATGAAAATTTTTAAGAAGTGTTGATGTTTTGAATATGAATATGGAATATTCATATCTAGAGCTAAACTATGTGTTGGAAATAATATTCGTATAGGAAATACGAATGTGATTATGAGCTTGATGAGACTATTATTCATCTCTGAATTTGGAAGCCCATACGTACGGAGCAAATATTCAAATCGAATGATTGGAGTGTTTGATAACCTTAAAATATGATTATCTATAATGCTGAACTAATTGGATGGTTAGAATTAACGATGATCATCGGAAAATTTTAACTACGGATTTACGAGAAGGGAAACTTGTCAATTCGTGTTTAAGAATTGAGTTTGGAACCGATAATATTTAGACCCTTATTATTGGTCCGAATTGATTGCTGATATGATCATCGGATTTACGCTCGTATTGTGGACATGGATTCGTGAGGGTCTGAGTTGGACAGTTCAGACTATGATTGGTCGAGATATGGTGAAACGATTGAGTTCGTGGTTTGGTGGTATTGATATTGGTCGTCATCAAACCGGTTGATTATCAATCCTTCGTTTTACAGTAAGATATGATGTTTGATCATAGATTATGACTTTTGTGTTGCGGCTAAGGTTGAAGTGTTCGTAGATTAACTTGGTCGAGACTCGTAAGACGAAATCGACTGAATTGGTAACAATTCGTTGTATTGATATCGAGGCAAGTTTTATACTTGTACTGGTCAATGAGATTAATGTTATCATGTATGTGTATGAATGTGTGTATCATTTCGAGACTTGGCCTCTTTATGATTGTATTGATATCAGGGGATCATTGATACGACGCCCGCCGGAAAATTATGCCAAATGTTACTGTTGGTTGTAAATGGCCGGTTCAAGGCATTACGATACTTGTTGGTAAAGTTGCTGTCGATAGCCGGTTCGCGGTATCGATGTATCGATTATTATTGTTCGCGATTAATGTCGTTCTGAGACATCGTTGAATCTTTGTCGTCGAATTGGAACTGTAGCTATGATGTTACGTTAACCGATTTGGGGACGTTTGATATATCCTTTTGTCATCTCCGTTTCGGTGGTCGGTTTAAGACACCGGGACATCTAATCTATCGTATCATTGATTATCGATTGACCGTTCTAAGTAATCGATATATTGAATTGGGATTATCAAAGATAATTCCCATCCGTTGTCAAAAATATTCTCATCCGTTGTATCATTGTTATCGATTGGCCATTCTACGGTAATCGAGGTATTGAATTGGGACTGTCGAGGATAGTTCCCATTCGTTGAATTATTATTGTCGTGTTGGCCGATTCAAGGCAGCACACTATTATTCTTGTAAACTCGGTAATTTTGTGATCGTTGAAGGTTGAGGATTTTCCCGAACTGTTGTGTTGTGATCGTTGCTCGTATTAATCGGTCCTTAGGGAATTCTGATCCCAGGATGGTTGTTTTGAATATCGTTGGTCGTGTCGATCTTTCATTATTCGTGTGTCATCGTTCACTTGGTGAGTCGTATGATCCGTATTGGATGTTTTATCCCTTGAGTTTCGTTGTCATGTTGTATCGTGGCATATCTGGAATCATGTCTGCGTGCCGATTGGTTATGTGTAGGATTTTTAGCCAGGCACTCGATGGTCATGCGTGGATATTTCCGCATTGGACCGTGCACACGAGACGTAGTTCTTGAGGCTAATTAGGCATATTGTCACACGTATATTCTGGATTCCGTATACGGGGTGGACATGTGCACGGACACATTTCCGGATCGGGCGTACTGTGATGTCCCTCTTGAGCTTTATTGATTGATCGTTCGTAGTCCATGTTGTATCGATATGTCCGACGATTTGTATTTGGTTGTTCATACGCGAGGGTATGCCCGACGATCACGTTTGCTTCTTTGAGATCTGTATTGTGATGATTTACTTTGGGGTCATTCGGCTTTCGTGCCATTGTGATGTATCGGTATTTCCGTTGGAGCCTTCGGGCATTGTGAATTCGTATCTTTTCGGCATTGGTTTGGTTTACCTTCTGTAATGTATTGTTGTGTTCTATATTGATTATTCGCCGTTTGGGCGTAAGTTTCGCTCTTGTGTATCTCGTTGAGTTTTCTGGCGAAATATTTCTTCTCCTGCTGTTTTAAGTTTCGGGACGAAACTTCTTTTAAGGAGGGTAGAATGTAATACCCGTAATTTTGTTTCCCGGAAATTTTCTATTTTTGGCGGAAGTCCGTTTTTGACAACTTGCTTGGGACCGTTTCGTCATCCCGAGAATGATTAATTCTACACTTTTTGTCATCCGAATTCGTTTCGGTATCGTTCTGTTGAATTCCGTGTTCTTTAGCGACTTTTCCACGTATGAGTTCGACTTTGTTAAATCACCGTAAATTCTTGGAAACTCCAAAAATTCTGAATCTTTGCAATATTATAAAGCATCGAGTTAGCTTTCCAATGGTTCAAACGGCGAGTCAATCGGAGTCCAGACGAGGGAGTTATGGTCGAGATATCTAAGTCACTCTCATTTTCCAGATTCGGCCAAAACCGCCTGTACCCGGTGCCGCGGCACACCTGGGCTGAGCCGCGGCACACTGCCGAGCCCTGGGAGCGAATTTTGGGCCTGTGCCGCGGCACACATATACTGAGCCGCGGCACACATGACAGATTACCCCTATATCTGCGTTTTTTGTGCGATTCAACCTATACTTTTCCCATTTCTTCACTTGGGCGAGAGAGGAGGTTTGAGAGGAAGATGTTTCTCCACCTATCACTTGAGTGAGTGATTTCTCTTCATCTATTTTCGATTTTTAAGCTCGGATCATCGATCTATGGAGTATTCTTCGAATCATAGTGCTTGAATCTTCAAGAGGTAATTTCTTCAACATCTTGGATTTCGATTTTGTATTGGGTAATGATGTTTTGGATGTTAAAATCATGGGGTATGAAGTGATATACGCATGATTATGGACTTGTTGGAGTAGTCATCGGATTATTGAAAGATTATTCAAGAACACTTCGAATTTTGTTTTGGAAATTGGGGATTTTGTTTGACTTCATCCTTTTAATACGTAGTAATTTAGATTAGTGATGGATTGATGATGATTTAGGTGTATTCTATCATTCCCATCGTTATTCCTTGGTTGGAGTGTATTGATTCATCGTTTTGGTTGAGTTATTAGTCGACGCCTTCAAGGTGTCCGACAAAAGGTCTAGGAAGGGGGGTTTGTGCGTTGTACGATTATTATTCATCGTACGATTGTTGATTTATCATTGATATGACTTAGGGACGACATCCTTGTGAAGAACTCAAGTCGAAACCCTTCCGTTCGTTGTCTTCTTCGTGGTTCAAGCTTCCCGGTCGAACCATGTTCTTCGGGATCTTGATGCGTTTATTAAGGCAAGTATACATTTATGATTATACGTTCGACTTTGAAAGTATGAAATATTGATGATATGATTATTTCTAGCCACTCCGGACGGGCCTATGGTCCTCCGAGGGTTTCGTAGCCTCCGTGCGATTCCATGGTTGATATGAACGAACCGTTTCTCGGCATTCATATGAAATAATGTTGGCATGTAATGAACGAACCGTTTGTGGCATTCCTACATGTAACGGCGTATGATATGAACGAACCGTTTTTACGGCATTCACATACGTCTTGAGATTTTAGTCATTCCGGAATACTAGTCTTATATTGATGAATTGACGGATTACATTTACTTTATTGTCGAGGAGTATCATGTTTCATATTGTTATACTTGCACTAGCTATTCGACGGCTAACCCCTTTATGGGGGAAATACGTTTCATGTATTTCAGGTTCCAGGAGAGCGGACAGACGAGTATCGGGTCGGCATGAGGATGATGGGCAAGTGTGATACTGTGTCTTGTCTCCGGTTATTTTCTTGGATTCCTCCATTCAGTGTTGTTGTACTGGAATGGATTTTTAATACTCGAGTATTGTATTTCAGTTTCCTTGATGTTCCGGCCTGTGTTGCCGAGGTATTGATTTGTGCAGTGATGTATATGGTTTCATTGGTTATGGTTTGAATACCATTTGTATCGTCTTTCATTCTATTGTATGTAGACCTTATCGGTCAAGTTTATGGTTCCGCGTATGTTTAGCCTTGTGGGTCCCACGGCGGGGCTCACGGCGCTGTAATATACCCTGAATAACTTGGGGGTGTTACAGAATATGGTATCAGAGCTTAGGTTTATGGATACCTAGGCTGTCGGTCTTTTGGGTCGATTGAGTCGGCATTTGCCCACAGTATCACTACTCTGCCATCATCACAGTGCGACCGGTACTTGTAAGTCCTCTCACTCTTCTTGTATTTTCTTGACCGTTTCGTTTTTAGCTTGGTATTCTTTGGAATTGGTCACTTCGAGGAGGTGCGATTTGGATTATACTTCCGCACGTGTGTGCCCGTTAGAATGTTGGATGTAAGTAGGAAGAATCGTGGCCGTGGTCACGGACGTGAACCCTTCCTTGAGATTTTGTTAAATTGCTAATTGCGATATTGGTGTGTAACGGTATTATGTTGAGACTTTGTTTAAGAGTCGCATGCTAGTATCACGGGAGATCTTCGACTCCACTGACCTGTAAGTATGTCATTCGGATTATTCGATAATTCTTGGTTATCTTGATGATTTTGGATTTTCCGTTGAAATGTTGTTTGTACGAGTGATTGTAAGTTTCGAGGACGAAACTTATTTTTAAAGGGGGTAGAGTGTAATACCCCGATTTTTCGGATATATTTTTTTCGTTTATATATTGGATATCGTGGATGGTTAATTATGCTCGAGGACGTTGTGAACGTATGACAATATTATTGAATTGAGTATATGTATTAATTTTGCCGTATGCTCGTATTTGGTATGTCATGACTTTGGACAGGAATTGTTGAAATTGGCTAAGTATGGAATTATTACGTACGTTAACAAGGTGAGATTACGTACGTAAGATTGGCATGGTTACGTACGTTAAGGCTAAGGTATTACGTACGTAACGAAGGCATCGGACAGAACCGAGTCCTGGTCGGCAGGTGGGACCCTGTTTCGTCACTTTCGGCGGAGGATGTTGACAGGTGAGTCAACGTACGTTTTACGTACGTTATACAGGACGTGTTACGTACGTAACACAACCATTGTACCGTAGCAAGTCAACTGGTATATTACGTACGTTATATGGTATGGGTTACGTACGTAATGGACTGCATGGAATGAGACAGTGAGTTGGTTACGTACGTTATGGATTTTGGATTACGTACGTTAAAGTTGTTACGTACGTTAAGAAAGGACACTTACGTACGTAATGAGAGTGCAGTTTATATATTGAAGTGTTGCCTTTCATTTCTCTCACGATCCTTTGAGATGTTTCTCTCCAAAACTCGTCCCTCTTCACTTCTAAGAGTGTTCTAAACACTTCTAACATGATTGTGAGCTTGGAATCATGGAATTAGAGCTTGGTTATGGAACTATTGTTGATTCTTGAAGTGATTTCTTGTGTTATCCATATTCTATGAGGTATGTTGGATACTTCTCCTTTTCATTTCGGAATTTTGATGTTATAGTTGATGAATGATTCGTATGAAGATGATTATGATGTTGTTATTGCGATTCTTGAGGATATATGAGGTTTATGTTGAAGGAAGATAATGATATGCTTTGAATATGTTGATTATGATTATGGAATCATAGAGATCTTGATGTTCTTGAGGCCATATGATGACTATGATGATTTAATGATTCTTGGAATGGAGTTCAATTATTCTTTCTTCGTGGTTCGTCCATACAAGGTAATCCTCGTATCCCTTTGATAGTGGCTCATTTTTTTTCTTTTTGGATTACTACTTGGGAGGGAGTATGTTGGGAATCGTGTATTTTGATGTTCGTCTTATTTCAATGAAAATGCATAAATTGGACTGTACTTTTATCCGCGGCGTGAGTATTTTTGAAATGGATTTTGGTATTTTGCCAATCAAATTTTATTTTGTAAAACCGATTCCCTAAACCGAAGTTTTGGCATTTTAACCTTGATCGTTTGACGGTATTTGGAAAATGATTTTTTTAATATTTGAAAAATATTACCGTCATCGATCTTTTGACATTTTTGAAATAACGTGGAAAATTGTGCTTAGCACAGTAAATCCTTGTGAGAAGGGTTTACGGCGTGTAATACTCCGTAAGGTTTTGGGGTGAAGATTGTAGTATTCGGATGTTGATATGATTATTGAGATCTTCTTCATATGACGATAAGGGTTACATTGTGATTCTTGAGGTTGTATGAATGACATGATGAAGAAAATGGTAACATGGAGATATATACCTCGGATATGTTGTTCGAACGTGATTTCGCATATTTCATGTTCTTGAAGAACTCTTGAATTATACGAGGTGATGAAAATTTTAAGAAGTGTTGATGTTTTGAATATGAATATGGAATATTCATATCTAGAGCTAAACTATGTGTTGGAAATAATATTCGTATAGGAAATACGAATGTGATTATGAGCTTGATGAGACTATTATTCATCTCTGAATTTGGAAGCCCATACGTACGGAGCAAATATTCAAATCGAATGATTGGAGTGTTTGATAACCTTAAAATATGATTATCTATAATGCTGAACTAATTGGATGGTTAGAATTAACGATGATCATCGGAAAATTTTAACTACGGATTTACGAGAAGGGAAACTTGTCAATTCGTGTTTAAGAATTGAGTTTGGAACCGATAATATTTAGACCCTTATTATTGGTCCGAATTGATTGCTGATATGATCATCGGATTTCGGCTCGTATTGTGGACATGGATTCGTGAGGGTCTGAGTTGGATAGTTCAGACTATGATTGGTCGAGATATGGTGAAACGATTGAGTTCGTGGTTTGGTGGTATTGATATTGGTCGTCATCAAACCGGTTGATTATCAATCCTTCGTTTTACAGTAAGATATGATGTTTGATCATAGATTATGACTTTTGTGTTGCGGCTAAGGTTGAAGTGTTCGTAGATTAACTTGGTCGAGACTCGTAAGACGAAATCGACTGAATTGGTAACAGTTCGTTGTATTGATATCGAGGCAAGTTTTATACTTGTACTGGTCAATGAGATTAATGTTATCATGTATGTGTATGAATGTGTGTATCATTTCGAGACTTGGCCTCTTTATGATTGTATTGATATCAGGGGATCATTGATACGACGCCCGCCGGAAAATTATGCCAAATGTTACTGTTGGTTGTAAATGGCCGGTTCAAGGCATTACGATACTTGTTGGTAAAGTTGCTGTCGATAGCCGGTTCGCGGTATCGATGTATCGATTATTATTGTTCGCGATTAATGTCGTTCTGAGACATCGTTGAATCTTTGTCGTCGAATTGGAACTGTAGCTATGATGTTACGTTAACCGATTTGGGGACGTTTGATATATCCTTTTGTCATCTCCGTTTCGGTGGTCGGTTTAAGACACCGGGACATCTAATCTATCGTATCATTGATTATCGATTGACCGTTCTAAGTAATCGATATATTGAATTGGGATTATCAAAGATAATTCCCATCCGTTGTCAAAAATATTCTCATCCGTTGTATCATTGTTATCGATTGGCCATTCTACGGTAATCGAGGTATTGAATTGGGACTGTCGAGGATAGTTCCCATTCGTTGAATTATTATTGTCGTGTTGGCGATTCAAGGCGGCACACTATTATTCTTGTAAACTCGGTAATTTTGTGATCGTTGAAGGTTGAGGATTTTCCCGAATCATTGTGTTGTGATCGTTGCTCGTATTAATCGGTCCTTAGGGAATTCGATCCCAGGATGGTTGTTTTGAATATCGTTGGTCGTGTCGATCTTTCATTATTCGTGTGTCATCGTTCACTTGGTGAGTCGTATGATCCGTATTGGATGTTTTATCCCTTGAGTTTCGTTGTCATGTTGTATCGTGGCATATCTGGAATCATGTCTGCGTGCCGATTGGTTATGTGTAGGATTTTTAGCCAGGCACTCGATGGTCATGCGTGGATATTTCCGCATTGGACCGTGCACACGAGACGTAGTTCTTGAGGCTAATTAGGCACATTGTCACACGTATATTCTGGATTCCGTATACGGGGTGGACATGTGCACGGACACATTTCCGGATCGGGCGTACTGTGATGTCCCTCTTGAGCTTTATTGATTGATCGTTCGTAGTCCATGTTGTATTGGATATGTCCGACGATTTGTGACTGGTTGTTCATACGCCGAGGGGTATGCCCGACAGTCACGTTTGCTTCTTTGAGATCTGTATTGTGATGATTTACTGACTTTGGGCTGTTCGGCTTTCGAGCCATTGTGATGTATCGGTATTTCCGTTGGAGCCTTCGGGCATTGTGAATTCGTATCTTTTCGGCATTGGTTTGGTTTACCTTCGGGTAATGTATTGTTGTGTTCTATATTGATTATTCGCCGTTTGGGCGTAAGTTTCGCTCTTGTGTATCTCGTTGAGTTTTCTGGCGAAATATTTCTTCTCCTGCTGTTTTAAGTTTCGGACGAAACTTCTTTTAAGGAGGGTAGAATGTAATACCCGTAATTTTGTTTCCCGGAAATTTTCTATTTTTGGCGGAAGTCCGTTTTTGACAACTTGCTTGGGACCGTTTCGTCATCCCGAGAATGATTAATTCTACACTTTTTGTCATCCGAATTCGTTTCGGTATCGTTCTGTTGAATTCCGTGTTCTTTAGCGACTTTTCCACGTATGAGTTCGACTTTGTTAAATCACCGTAAATTCTTGGAAACTCCAAAAATTCTGAATCTTTGCAATATTATAAAGCATCGAGTTAGCTTTCCAATGGTTCAAACGGCGAGTCAATCGGAGTCCAGACGAGGGAGTTATGGTCGAGATAGCTAAGTCACTCTCATTTTCCAGATTCGGCCAAAACACTTTGTACCGGTGCCGCGGCACACTGGCTGAGCCGCGGCACCTTGCCGAGCCACAGGAGCGAATTTTGGGCCTGTGCCGCGGCACACATATCTTGAGCCGCGGCACACATGACAGACACCCCTATATCTGCGTTTTTGTGCGATTCAACCTATACTTTTCCCATTTCTTCACTTGGGCGAGAGAGGAGGTTTGAGAGGAAGATGTTTCTCCACCTATCACTTGAGTGAGTGATTTCTCTTCATCTATTTTCGATTTTAAGCTCGGATCATCGATCTATGGAGTATTCTTCGAATCATAGTGCTTGAATCTTCAAGAGGTAATTTCTTCAACATCTTGGATTTCGATTTTGTATTGGGTAATGATGTTTTGGATGTTAAAATCATGGGGTATGAAGTGATATACGCATGATTATGGACTTGTTGGAGTAGTCATCGGATTATTGAAAGATTATTCAAGAACACTTCGAATTTTGTTTTGGAAATTGGGGATTTTGTTTGACTTCATCCTTTTAATCCGTAGTAATTTAGATTAGTGATGGATTGATGATGATTTAGGTGTATTCTATCATTCCCATCGTTATTCCTTGGTTGGAGTGTATTGATTCGTCGTTTTGGTTGAGTTATTAGTCGACGCCTTCAAGGTGTCCGACAAAAGGTCTAAGAAAGGGGGTTTGTGCGTTGTACGACTATTATTCATCGTACGATTGTTGATTTATCATTGATATGACTTAGGGACGACATCCTTGTGAAGAACTCAAGTCGAAACCCTTCCGTTCGTTGTCTTCTTCGTGGTTCAAGCTTCCCGGTCGAACCGTGTTCTTCGGGATCTTCGGTAACGTTTATTAAGGCAAGTATACATTTATGATTATACGTTCTCGACTTTGAAAGTATGAAATATTGATGATATGATTATTTCTAGCCACTCCGGGACGGGCCTATGGTCCTCGAGGGTTTCGTAGCCTGCAGTGCGATTCCATGGTTGATAAGAACGAACCGTTTCTACGGCATTCATATGAAATAATGTTGGCATGTAATGAACGAACCGTTTTGACGGCATTCCTACATGTAACGGCGTATGATATGAACGAACCGTTTTTACGGCATTCACATACGTCTTGAGATTTTAGTCATTCCGGAATACTAGTCTTATATTGATGAATTGATGGATTACATTTACTTTATTGTCGAGGAGTATCATGTTTCATATTGTTATACTTGCACTAGCTATTCGACGGCTAACCCCTTTATGGGGGAAATACGTTTCATGTATTTCAGGTTCCAGGAGAGCGGACAGACGAGTATCGGGTCAGCATGAGGATGATGGGCAAGTGTGATACTGTGTCTTGTCTCCGGTTATTTTCTTGGATTCCTCCGTTCAGTGTTGTTGTACTGGAATGGATTTTTAATACTCGAGTATTGTATTTCAGTTTCCTTGATGTTCCGGCCTGTGTTGCCGAGGTATTGATTTGTGCAGTGATGTATATGGTTTCATTGGTTATGGTTTGAATACCATTTGTATCGTCTTTCATTCTATTGTATGTAGACCTTATCGGTCAAGTTTATGGTTCCGCGTATGTTTAGCCTTGTGGGTCCCACGGCGGGGCTCACGGCGCTGTAATATACCCTGAATAACTTGGGGGTGTTACAAATAGATATTGCTTCCGTAGATCAATTAGTAAATTTATTCCTTTGCAATCTATTACATCCTATAATTTTAGTAATAATTATAATAATTATCATTATCATTAATAATAATAAAAATATAAAAACTCAAAAAAAATAATTGAACAATAAAATCCTTTAAAAGATTCAACAAGGGATTGATATTTTTCACTCACTACTTTGTTCGATTCGAATAGAGAAAAGCTAAATATCAATCTTGTACAAACTGATTTTGAAAATCGATTGAATTTTGGCAAAAAGGCCTCTGTTGTACATGCCGAAGAAAGTTGGATTTTAAGTGCGACCGTTGTGACGCCTCCAACGATCTGGAAGTTCGATCGACTATCATAATTTGGTTTGTATGCAAAGTTAAAAAAATTATAATATCGGTGAATGCAAGTTTGGCAACGAAATAATAAAGGTCGATTAACGAGAAGAAGATTGTCCTTAACTAAAATTGAAGTTCAACAACCGATACCAAAAATGGACGAAATCGAAAATCGGAATAATCAAGTTGCAAAAGAAAAAACTTTAATAGAATATTTTTCTCCAGTGAGTGCTAATTCTCCCTCTTGCATAGTGTTGCCTACGACTAATGCAACTCATTTCGAACTTAAACCATCAATAATTCAACTTCTTCCATCTTTTCACGGTTTGGAAAGAGAAGATCCGTATATGCATGTCAAGGAATTTCTCGATATTTGTTCTACTTTCCGATTCCAAAATTTCTCTAATGAATCTGTCAAACTTAGATTATTTCCATTTTCTCTCAAAGATAAAGCAAAATTCTGGCTAAATTCTCTTCAAGCAAGAACAATTACTAGTTGGGACCAACTAGTGAATAAATTTCTCGCAAAATTTTTTCCAATGTCCAAAACTGATAGTCTTAGAAGAGAAATATCCGAATTTTCCAAAAAGAAAATGAAGAATTTTACGAGTGTTGGGAAAGATTTAATGATTTAATCCTTAAGTGTCCCCATCATGGTTTTGAAATATGGCGTTTGGTAAAATATTTTTATGACGGTTTAACTCCAAACAATCGCCAATTAATCCAATCAATGCATGGTGGAAAATTTCTTCACCTTATTGGAGACGAAGCTTGGAATGCACTTGAAAATATGTCAATTAATTCACAACAATGGAATTCACTCGACTCTAGAGCCAAATCGATGCATACGACCCCCAAAAAAGGTGGAATTTATGAGGTTAAACAAGATGTTGAAATAAAATCTACCATAGATGATTTAGTACGAAAAGTGGATGCGTTAGTCTTGAAGCAATCCATCCCCTCGTCAAACTCAAAAAAAGAATTTTGCATTTCATGTGCGGAATCATTTCATTCATCTCAATCTTGTCCCTCTGGTCCACAAAATCAAGAAATTTTTAATGAAGAAGTCAATGTGTTACATTCATATGGAAAATCTTGGACACCCATTTGCTCCAACTTATAATCCAAATTGGAGGAATCATCCAAATTTTTCCTGGAAGCAAAATATGCCTCCAATGAATCAAGGAGGACATCAAATGAATATGCCAAATCAACAAAATTTCCGTCCTAATCAATATCCTCCAAATACTTATCAGTATCCTTCTATAGTGCCAAAGAAACCATCTTTGGAAGATACGTTGCAACAATTCATGCAATCTACTCAACAAATGTTCCAATCAACTCAAAGTCATACAGTCAAACTCACAGGCTATTTCTAAGCTTGAAACACAAATTGGTCAACTTGCAACAACTTTAGTTGAAAGAGAAAAGGAAAATTTCGAGTCGGTCCATCCCTAATCCTAAAGGACAATATGAAGTAAACTCTTCTAACGCAGAAGTTCACCCATAACTACCCTTAGAAGTGGAAAAGAAATACAAAAGCCGAATATGATCCGGAAGAAAAATCAAATGAACCACAAGTTTCAAAACCAAAAGATTCTAAGGAAAAGAAAAGCTTTACGTTCCAAAAGCTCCATTTCTGAAAGACTTATTCCAAAAGATAAAAGTGCGCAATACAAAGATATAATGGAAATATTTAAACAAGTTCGAATAAATATTCCATTCCTTGATGCTATTAAACAAGTGCCTGCTTATTCTAAGTTCTTGAAAGATCTTTGCCTTTGTAAAAGAAGAACAAATGTTCCAAGAAAGGCATTTTTAGTGAACATGTTAGCTCAATAATCCAAAATAAAACTCTGTTAAGTATAAAGATCTGGTAGTCCTACAATATCTTGTGTCATTGGAGATCACATCATTAAACGAGCCTTGCTTGATTTAGGAGCTAGTGTGAATTTATTACCATATTCTGTTTATACACAACTTGGATTAGGGAGCTAAAATCAACATCCGTGATACTTCAACTAGGTGATAGATCTATAAAAATACCTCGAGGAATCGTAGAGGATGTTCGATTCAAGTAGATAAATTCTACTTCCTGTTGATTTTATAGTCATAGACACTGAACCTGTTGAGAATACCAAAGATCAAATCCCTGTTATTTTAGGAAGGCCATTTTTAGCTACTTCAAATGCATTAATTAACTGTTGAAATGGCATCATAAAATTTTCTTTTGGAAATATGACTGTTGAACTAAATATGTTTAACATTTCTCAACAACATGATGATCTTGATGATGTCTGTGAGGTAAATATGATAGAGAGTATGGGTCCTTATTTCTTTCCAAAAATGGATGATGATGATCTTTTTGAAATCTGTCTTGCTCATTTTGGCTCAGATTTTGACATCGACAATTCAATTAATGAAGTAAATTCTTTACTAGAGTCTACACCAATATTGGATAATGATAAATGGAAAGCTAAAACCGAACCACTTGAGAGCCAAATGAATAATGAAGTAACTGTAATACCCGGTTGTAATTCATTCATTTTCATTCAGTAATTATCAGTCTGTAATTGTCACTCAGTGATTCTCACTCGTTAATAATCACTCATCATTCTTGTTTCATTCATTTGCGTTCACTGTTGGCACGTTATAATCGTATATCAGTTACCGATCGGCATGTCATCTCCGTTTACTGATCGACGGGAGTATTATTATTATTTTCTTCGTGATTGGCAGTCGTATACTGGGAGCATCATCTGTGGCTCGTTTTAGACTTGTTCATTTTCATATTCGTATGTTATGTCGGATCATTCATCAGTCGTATCGTGGAATCGGAGTTATCGGAATTTTCAACTTGGCCAGCATCGAGTTACGGCCGTAAGGACTTTGGGTTACGGCCGTAACAAGGGTTCGTGTTTCAGGCCATTTGGACGAAAGGGACTTACGGCCGTAAGGTCCTGTGGTACGGCCGTAAGTTGAGCAGTGCAGCCGTAAGGCTGGCCGATTCTGGCCGTCTGGCGTCAGCTACCGAGACATCTTTGGCCGAGGGTGATTTACGGCCGTAAGGTAGGTGAGATACGGCCGTAAGTGGTGTTCGTAAGTTTTGGATGTTGTCGACCAAGGGTGACTTACGGCCGTAAGGGTTGCGGCATACGGCCGTAAGTCGGCGAGTCTGGCCGTCTGAGTTGGCGATTCTGGCCGTCTGCGGCAAGGTGCCTGGCCGTTTTCGACGAAGAGGGCTTACGCCCGTAGGATTGGCCGGATACGGCCGTATCATCCGAGTTACAGCCGTAAGGTGTGTGGTTACGGCCGTAAGGGTGTCGACGGATGTTTTTGGACGAAGGCGGGTTACGCCCGTAACTCAGGATCGGCTACGGCCGTAAGTCTGTCGGCAGGCTTTCGGATGAAGCCGAGTTACGGCCGTACGAGTTGGTCGGTTACGGCCGTAAGGCCGTTGACTTGGAAAGTTACGGCCGTAAGAGGGCCGAGTTACGGCCGTAACTTCCGGCAGTACTTAATGACTTGGCCGGGTCATTTCACCTCACTTTTTCATTTTTCCTTCTTCATCCGAGAGAGAGTGTTGAGAGAGTGATTTCATCATCATCAATCACTTGAGTGTGTAATCTTCATCATCTTCATTCCTTTGGGAAGCTTGGATACTCGTTATTACTCGTGTTCATCGGATCGAAGTGGTTGGATCTTCAAGAGGTAATTTCTTCAACACCTTGGATTTCGATTTTGTGTTGAGTTATGATGTTTTGGACGTTATAATCATGTTATATGAAGGGATATGTTTATGATTATGAGTTTGTATAAGGATTCATTGGATTATTGAAAGATTTATTCAAGAACACTTTGAATATCGAGTTGGATTTGGGGATTTCCGATTAATAGTTGTTATAATCACGTTTTTGGATATTCTTAACGGACTATTGATCGTATGGGAGATGTTTTATTGATTTGAAGCACTTCTTGGGGATTTGAGGTTGGTATTGTTGAGGTTTAGTTGTAATCAATCGAAGTTGGACTCAAAGTGTTCGATATAATGCCCCTATGAACTTGGTTTAATCGTATCGACGTCTTGAGTTCGTTAGATTCGTGTTTAATTCGTTTATTAATCGGATTGTTGGTAACTATTGTTATTCAAGGTTGTTGAGCGATCGGTATCTTGGTTAGGACGTTGTTCGTGGACGGACATTCTTCATCGGTATTGTGTAAGTTGATTCTTACTCGGTTAAAAGGATATTCATTCCTTTTGTTGTTGATCATTCATAATCATAACTCATTCATCATTGTATTAATCATTTTGAGACTTGTAATTGTCGGATAATCATTTCATTAGCGAGGAACGGCGGTTCCAATCATTTCATTGAAAACTATCAATCACTTCATTATCACTTTCGTATCGGTGAGTCATTCTTGACTTTATCGGATTATTATTATTCATTGATATTCATTATGGTCATTCTTGTTCATATGACCTTAAGGTTCATATTGCGTGGCCGGGTGCGGATGTGTGGAATTTTTAGTCGGGCACGTGATGGCCATGTATTGGGAGTGATACATTGGACTGTGCACACAGTAACGATTACCTCCGTGAGACTAATTAGGTACAAGGACGGGTGTGTCCGGTCATCCGTCTTGTACACTTGCACAGAACACTACGGGCGTACTATGATGCTCCTCTTCAGCGTAATTCATAACTAAGGATATTTCATAACTTGATTAAATCATGTTTGTGTATTTTCAACCCTTGAGGATTGTTGTTACGTATGGCGGCCCGTTGGGGATTTTGTTTTAGTCACGGCAAGGCAAAGGCAGGAAGAGCATGTTGTGGCGGCGAGTCCCAGTGATACTAGTAGGGGCCCGATGCATTGATCATTTATTCAGTCATTTGTGTTTCTTTTATTTATTCCGCTGCAGACATTCCGTTTGAATGCTCATTTCATTCAGTGTTGTGTATTTTATCGTCACATAAAATACACATGTATTCTATTTTATCCTGGGTGTGTTGTATAAAACTCCTCATCGGAGTAACTGATGTTGTAATGTGGTTCGGTACTACATTTACCTGTGTGATTCATCATTTTCATTTGCCTGGTGGGTCCCAGTCGGGGATTCACGGCACTGTAATATCCGCCTAGTTTGGGGTGTTACAGAGTTGGTATCAGAGCGTGGTTTTGAATACTACCCTCCAAGTCATGTCCCATTTGAAATCATCGTCATCGGACTAGTATCATTGGACTTTCGCGTCACGTGTGACCTGTGCAAATGCCGAGCCAATCAGACCAAGAACTATAAGATTTCTAATGCCATGGTATAATTTCTGGCATTAATCATTCATTCATAATTCATCAGTTAACAATCCTCAATCATCATTGTCACTTTGACGGGGCGGTCGAGTTAACTCATTAATCAGTCAATTCATTTCATTGTTCAGTTGTTGATCAGGAAGATCGAATCATTAATCTGGTTAACTCATTCAAGATAATCATTTCAGTAACTTCATCAGATAATCATGTCACGTCAATTGATCATTCATGTAATCGCTGTATTAGAGCGTGTATGCTCATTTTCATCATTTCATAATATAATCATAACGTGATATTCATGCGGGAAACATAATCATCATGTGACTTTCCTACTTCAGTATGGAAAGAGCTGGCAGAGGACGAGGAGGACGAGGCCGTGGAGCGGGCCGAATCCCGAGAACTCGTGCGAACACACGTGCAAATGCAAGGAATAATGCTAATTCATCGAGCAGCGACGCTGCCACTCATTCACCTGGACGCGATCATTCATTATCGGGGAGTCGTACCCGGGACACGGCTCAGTCAGAGGGTGTCCGGGTTGATCCACTCGCATTTATGCAGGGCATGATGGCCCAAATGACTCAGATGGCTCAGTTGATGGAGACGATGCATAACTCCGTCAATCAGAATCAGCAGGCTCCTCCGCCGCCACCTCAGAGGCAGGAGAAGAATGTGAGTAACATCATCGGCGATATCTCTCGCCAGAGTAGTGATACTGTGGGCAAATGCCGACTCAATCGACCCAAAAGACCGACAGCCTAGGTATCCATAAACCTAAGCTCCGATACCATATTCTGTAACACCCCCAAGTTATTCAGGGTATATTACAGCGCCGTGAGCCCCGCCGTGGGACCCACAAGGCTAAACATACGCGGAACTATAAACTTGACCGATAAGGTCTACATACAATAGAAAGAAAGACGATACAAATGGTATTCGAAACCATAAACAATGAAACCATATACATCACTGCACAAATCAATACCTCGGCAACACAGGCCGGAACATCAAGTAAAGTGTAATACAATACTAGAGTATTTATTAATCAATTACAGTACAACATCACTGAAGGTAGGAAACCAAAAGAGATAAACTGAGTCAAGACACAGTTTCACACTTGCACATCATCTTCATGCCGACTGTACCCTTTGTCCGCTCTCCCGAACTCGAAATACATGAAACGTATTTCCCCATAAAGGGTTAGCCGTCGAATAGCTAGTGCAAGTATAACAATATGAAACATAATACTTCGACAATAAAGTAAATGTAATCCGTCAATTCATCAATATCCGTCAATTCATCAATATAAGACTAGTATTAGGAATAACTAAAATCTCATAAGACGTATGTGAATGCCGTAGAAAGCGGTTCGTTCACCTCATACGCCGTTACGTATGTGAATGCCGTCAAAGCGGTTCGTTCACCTCATACGCCGATACATGTAGGAATGCCGTCAAAGCGGTTCGTTCATTACATGCCAATCAATATATCTATGAATGCCGTAAAAGCGGTTCGTTCATGATATGCCATCAATATTTCTATGAATGCCGTAAAAGCGGTTCGTTCATATCATACCATCAATTCCTCTTACTTTCAAAGTCGAGAACGTACAATCATAAATGTATACTTGCCTTAATAAGCGTTAGAAGATCCCGAAGAACACGGTTCGGCCAGGAAGCTTGAACCACGAAGAAGACGAGCGGAAGGGTTTCAACTCGAGTTCTTCACAAGAATTCGACCCTAACAACATAAATTCAATAAATCATCGATCATACGAGGAAGAATAATCGTAGAACGCCCGAAAACCCCTCTATGACATTTCTAGGACACCTTCAAGGCGTCGGTCAAGAACTCGACCAAAACAACGAATCGATACGATCCAACCATGGGATAACAAGGAAATGATACAATACATCTAAATAATCATCAATCCTTCACAATCCTAAGTTAAATCGGATTAAACAGACGAAATCGAACAAAATACCCAAAATACCCAAAATTAGATTTCTAGGAAATCGGCACGGTCGGTAGATCGGAGGATGTTATAGGACGGATGATTGATGATATGAACCTCAAAACTCCATGGATATGTTGTTAAACAACATGGCTTTAATATTAGAACACGCCAAGTCTGCGGAAGAGGAGAAGAAGAAGGTGAAAAATGGCCGTAAAAACGTCTGCGGGGCCTTTTATAGGGGTTGATGCTGCCGGACACGGCCGTGCGGTCGGCACGGTCGTGTTACCTGATTGGCCGACAGGACTCGACCGTGTCCGCTTGACACGGCCGCGGCGCGGCCGAGGCCTTCCGACAGCGACCGCCCGACAATGCCCAGGCATGACTCGGCCGTGTCACAGGACACGGTCGGGCGTGTCAGCGATCGTTCGAGCTTATCCGGAAGAAATGCAGCACGGGCCGTGTCGGGCGGCGGCGAAGTCTGGTCGGCGAAACTCCGGCATTTCGGGCGAAATGCACGGCCGGGCCGTGTCGGACGACACGGCGAGTTCGGCCGGCAGCGATCGCCAATAACGAGCGGGTGAGTTAAAGCGACCATAACTCTCTCGTCCGACTCCGATTGACTCACCGTTTGAACCATTGGAAAGCTAACTCGATGCTCTATAATATTGCAAAGATTCAGAATTTTTGGAGTTACCAAAAATTAATGGTGATCTAACAAAGTCGAACTCCCACGTGAAAAAGTCGATAAAGAACACTAATTCAACGAGCGATACCGAAGCGAACTCGGATGACAAAAGTATAGAATTAATCATTTCTCGGGAAGGCGAAACGGTCTCAAGCAAGTCGTCAAAATAGACTTCCGCCAAAAATAGAAAATTTCCGGGATAAAAATTACGGGTACTACATTCTACCCTCCTTAAAAGAAGTTTCGTCCCGAAACTTAAAACAGTAGGAGAAGAAATATTTCGCCAGAAAAGCTCAACGAGATGCACAAGAATCAAACTTACGCCCAAACGGCGAATCATCAATATAGAATACAACAATACATTACCCGAAGGCAAACCAAACCAATGCCGAAAAGATACGAATTCACAATGCCCGAAGGCTCCAACGGAAATACCGATATATCACAATGGCAAGCGAAAGCCCAAAGCCGCAAATCATCACAAAATAGATCTCAAAGAGACCAACTTTGATCGGACATACCCCTCGGCGTATGAACAACGATCGGAAATCGTCGGACATATCCAATACAACATGGACTACGAGCGATCAATCAATAAACCTCAAGAGGACATCACGACGCCCGATCCGGAAATGTGTCCATGCACATGTCCACCCGTATACGGAATCCGAATATACGTGTGACAATGTACCTAATTAGCCTCAAGAACTACGTCTCGTGTGCGGTCCAATGCGGAAATATCCACGCATGACCATCGAGTGCCGGCTAAAAATCCTACACATAACCAATCGGCACGCAGACATGATTCCGGATATGCCACGATACAACATGACAACGAAACTCAAGGGATAAAACATCGATATGGATCATACGACTCACCAAGTGAACGATGACACACGAATAATAAAAGATCGACACGACCAACGATATTCAAAACAACCATCACGGGATCGAATTTCCCTAAGGACCGATTAACACGAGCAACGATCACAACACAACAGTTCGGGAAAATCCTCAACCTTCAAAGATCACAAAATTACCGAGTTCACAAGAAAATAGTGTGCTGCCTTGAATCGGCCAACACGACAATAATTATTCAACGGATGGGAACTATCCTCGACAGTCCCAATTCAATACTTCGATTACCGTAGAATGGCCAATCTATAACAACGATACAACGGATGAGAATATTTTTGACAACGGATGGGAATTATCTTCGATAATCCCAATTCAATACCTCGATTACCTTAGAACGGTCAATCGATAAACAATGATACGATAGAATGGATGTCCCGGTGTCTTAAACCGACCACCGAAACGGAGATGATAAAAGGATATATCAAACGTCTCTCATTGGTTAACGCAACATCATAGCAACAGATCCAATTCGATGACAAAGATTCAACGATGTCTCAGAACTACATTAATCGCGAATAATAATAATCGATACATTGATACCGCGAACCGGCTATCGATAGCAACTTTACCAACAAGTATCGTAATGCCTTGAACCGGCCATTTACAAACAACAGTAACATTTGGCATAATTTGCCGACGGCGTCGTGTCAACCAACCCCTTGACATCAATACAATCATAAAGAGGCCAAGTCCCAAAATGATACACACAATCGTACGCCTACACGATAACATTAGTCTCATTGATTAGTACGAGTATAAAACTTGTCTCGATATCAATACAACGTACTGTTACCAATTCAGTTGATTTCGTCTTACGAATTCCCTCAGTCTCGACCAAGTTAATCTACGAACCCTTCAACCTTAACCGCAACACAACAGTCATAATTCACGATCAAACATCATACCTTATTGTAAAACGAAGGATTGATAATCAACCGGTTCGATGACGACCAATTATCAATACCACCAAACCTCGAACTCAATCGTTTTACCATATCTCGACTAATGAACAATCCAACTCAGACACTTACAAATCCTGTCCACAATACGAGTCGAAATATGATGATCATATCAGCAACCAATTCGGACCAATAATAAGGGTCTAAATGTTCCAAACTCAATTCTTAAATACGAATTTACAAGGTTCCCTTCTCGTAAATCCATCGTTAAAATTTACTTATAACCGTCATCAATTCGAATCATCCGACTGGTTCAAAATAATAGATAATCATATTAAAAGGTTATCAAACAATCCAATCATTCGATTTGAATATTTGCTCCCTACGTATGGGCTTCCAAATTCAGAGATGAATAATAGTCTCATCAAACTCATAATCACATTCGTATTCCTATACGAACATTATTTCCAACAAATAGTTTAGCTCTAGATATGAATATTCCATATTCATTTTCAAAACATCAACACTTCAAAAAAATTTTCATCACCTCGTATAATTCAAGAGTTCTTCAAGAACATGAAATATCCGAAATCACGTTCAGAACAACATCTCCGAGGTATATATCTCCATGTTACCATTTTCTTCATCATGTCATTCATACAATCTCAAGAATCGCAACAAAACCCTTATCACCATATGAAGAAGATCTCAATGATCATATCAACATCCGAAGTTTCTTATTACAATTCCAATAAATCTCGTATAACATTATCACATGATGATACCATATTTGTAACACCCCAAAAACCTTACGGGAGTATTACACGCCGTGGGCCCCTTCTCACAAGGATTTACCAGGCTAAGCACAATTTCCACGTCGTTCCAAAAATGCTAAAAAGACCGATGACGGTAATATTTTTCAAATACTAAAAAAAATCATTTTCCAAATACCGTCAAAACGATCAAGGTTAAAATGCCAAAAACTCAGTTTAGGGAATCGGTTTTACAAAATAAAATTTCAGTTGGCAAAATACCAAAATCCATTTCAAAAATACTCACGTAGCGGATAAAAGTACAGTCCAATTTATGCATTTTCATTGAAATAAGACGAACATCAAAATATACGATTCCCAACATACTCCCTCCCAAGTAGTAATCCAAAAAGAAAAAAAATGAGCCACTATCAAAGGGATACGAGGATTACCTTGTATGGACGAACCACGAAGAAAGAATAATTGAACTCCATTCCAAGAATCATTAAATCATCATAGTCATCATATGGCCTCAAGAACACCAAGATCTCTATGATTCCATAATCATAATCAACATATTCAAAGCATATCATTATCTTCCTTCAACATAAACCTCATAGAATATGGATAACACAAGGAATCACTTCAAGAATCAACAATAGTTCCATAACCAAGCTCTAATTCCATGATTCCAAGCTCACAATCATGTTAAAAGTGCTTAGGACACTCTTAAAAGTGAAGAGGGACGAGTTTTGGAGAGAAATATCTCAAAGGATCGTGAGAGAAATGAAAGGCAACACTTCAATATATAAATTGCACTCTCATTACGTGTAGGTGTCCTTTCTTAACGTGTAACAACTTTAACGTCGTAATCCAAAATCCATAACGTCGTAACCATCTCACTGTCTCATTCCGTGCGATCCATTACGTCGTAACCCATACCATATAACGTCGTAATATACCGGTTGACTTGCTCTGAGACAATGGTTGTGTTACGTACGTAACACGTCTGTATAACGTCGTAACACGTCGTTGACTCACCTCTCAACATCCTCCGCCGAAAGTTGCCGGCAGATCCCACCGCCTCACGGGACTCGGTTACGTCCGATGCCTTCGTTAAATGCGTAATACCTTAGCCTTGGACGTACGTAACCATGCCAATCTTACGTCGTAATCTCACCTTATTAACGTCGTAATAATTCCATACTTAGTCAATTTCAACAATTCTGTCCAAAGTCATGACATACCAAATACGAGCATACGGCAAAATCAATACATATACTCAATTCAATAACATTTTCAAACGTTCACAACGTCCTCGAGCATAATTAACCATCCACGATATCCAATATATAAACGAAAAAAAAAAAATATATCCGAAAAATCGGGGTATTACACTCTACCCCCCTTAAAAATAAGTTTCGTCCTCGAAACTTACAATCACTCGTACAAACAACATTTCAACGGAAAATCCAAAATCACCAAGATAACCAAGAATTATCGAATAATCCGAACAACATACTTACAGTGCAGAAGGCGAAGATCTCGTGATACTAGCATGCGACTCCTAAACAAAGTCTCAACATAATACCGTTACACACCAATATCGCAATTAGCAATTTAACAAAATCTCAAGGAAGGGTTCACGTCCGTGATCACAGCCACGATTCTTCCTACTTTCAGCCAACATTCTGAAGGGCACACACGTGCGTAAGTATAATCCGAATCGCACATTCTCGAAGTGACCAATTCCCAAGAATACCAAGCTATAAACGAAACGATTAAGAAAAATACGAGAAGAGTGAGAGGACTTACAAGTACCGGTCGCACGGTGATGATGGCGAGTAGTGATCTGTGGGCAAATGCCGACTCAATCGACCCAAAAGACCGGCGGCTAGGTATCCATAAACCTAAGCTCCGATACCATATTACGTAACACCGCAAGTTATTCGGGGTATATTACGGTAGTGAGCCCCGCCGTAGGACCCACAAGGCTAAACATACGCGGAACTATAAACTTGACCGATAAGGTCTACATACAATAGAAAGAAAGACGATACAAATGGTATTCAAACCATAAACAATGAAACCATATACATCCTTGCACAAATCAATACCTCGGCAACACAGGAACATCAAGAAAGCGAAATACAATACTCGAGTCTTTAAAAATCCATTCCAAGACAACAACCTTTGAATGGAGGAAACCAAAAGAGATAACCGGAGACAAGACACGAGTATCACACTTGCCCATCATCTTCATGCCGACTGGTACCCGCTGTCCGCTCTCCTGGAACTCAAATACATGAAACGTATTTCCCCATAAAGGGGTTAGCCGTCGAATAGCTAGTGCAAGTATAACAATATGAAACATAATACTTCTCGACAATAAAGTAAATGTAATCCGTCAATTCATCAATATCCGTCAATTCATCAATATAAGACTAGTATTCCTAATAACTAAAATCTCATAAGGCGTATGTGAATGCCGTAGAAGCGGTTCGTTCACCTCATACGCCGTTACGTATGTGAATGCCGTCAAAGCGGTTCGTTCACCTCATACGCCGATACATGTAGGAATGCCGTCAAAGCGGTTCGTTCATTACATGCCAATCAATATATCTATGAATGCCGTAAAAGCGGTTCGTTCATGATATGCCATCAATATTTCTATGAATGCCGTAAAAGCGGTTCGTTCATATCATACCATCAATTCCTCTTACTTTCAAAGTCGAGCGTATAATCATAAATGTATACTTGCCTTAATAAAGCGTTACGAAGATCCCGAAGAACACGGTTCGGCCAGGAAGCTTGAACCACGAAGAAGACAACGAGCGGAAGGGTTTCAACTCGAGTTCTTTACAAGAATTCGACCCTAACAACATAAATTCAATAAATCATCGATCATACGAGGAAGAATAATCGTAGAACGCCCGAAAACCCCTCTATGACATTTCTGGACACCTTCAAGGCGTCGGTCAAGAACTCGACCAAAACAACGAATCGATACGATCCAACCATGGGATAACAAGGAAATGATACAATACATCTAAATAATCATCAATCCTTCACAATCCTAAGTTAAATCGGATTAAACGGACGAAATCGAACAAAATACCCAAAATCCCCAAAATTAGATTTCTAGGAAATCGGCACGGTCAGTAGATCGGAGGATGTTATAGGACGGATGATTGATGATATGAACCTCAAAACTCCATGGATATGTTGTTAAACAACATGGCTTTAATATTAGAACACGCCAAGCTGCGGAAGAGGAGAAGAAGAAGGTGAAAAATGGCGGAAAACGTCTGCGGGGCCTTTTATAGGGTTGGCTGCCGGACACGGCCGTGCCGGTCGGCACGGTCGTGTTACCTGATTGGCAGCGGGGACTCGACCGTGTCCTGCTTGACACGGTCGCGGCAGAGGGCCTTCCGACAGCGGCGACCCGCCCGGCGGCTAGGCATGACTCGGCCGTGTCTGGGACACGGTGGGCGTGTCAGCGATCGTTCGAGCTTATCCGGAAGAAATGCAGCACGGGCCGTGTCGGGCGACACGGCCGAGTCTGGTCGGCGAAACTCCGGCATTTCCGGACGAGAGTGCAGCCGGGCCGTGTCGGACGACACGGCCGAGTTCGGCCGGCAGTGATCGGCCAATAACGAGCGGGTGAGTTAAAACGACCATAACTCTCTCGTCCGGACTTCGATTGACTCACCGTTTGAACCATTGGAAAGCTAACTCGATGCTCTATAATATTGCAAAGATTCAGAATTTTTGGAGTTACCAAAAATTAATGGTGATCTAACAAAGTCGAACTCCCACGTGAAAAAGTCGATAAAGAACACGGAATTCAACAGAACGATACCGAAACGAACTCGGATGACAAAAAGTATAGAATTAATCATTTCTCAGGAAGACGAAACGGTCTCAAGCAAGTCGTCAAAATAGACTTCCGCCAAAAATAGAAAATTTCCGGGGATAAAAATTACGGGTACTACATTATCCGGCCCCACTCAGAGAGGCCAAGCTGTCAGAATTACTCACCCCCGACCCCTCATCAGACGAGGATGTTCTCGCCATTGCCGAGAAATTTCAGGAACTTCTTCCGTTCGCCTCATCTATCATTCACTCAGAAGCGGACAAGATCAAGTATTTCAGCAAGAGGCTGAAACCCCGTATGAGACTTCAGTTACTTAATCATAATTGCACCACGTTGGCCGAGTTCATTGAGAAAGCTTTCACCTTCGAGCTTACTGCTAAAGAGATTGCTAAGCAGCAACCTTCGTCTGCTAGCAAGAAATCGAAGAACCGTAATCAGTCTGAAGGCGGTCAGACAACCTTCAAGAAACCCCGTGCGGGCTCTGCTTTTTCTGAGCGACCTCCAGTGTCGTCTAAACCCGCGGAATCTCAGTCACGAGCGGCCAGTTCGGCCATCACCTGTTACAACTGTGGGGATCTTGGTCATGTCAGCACCAAGTGTCCGAGACAGTCTGTCACGTGTCATAACTGTGGAATTGTGGGACATAAGGCCCGTTTTTGCCGTAGGGACTCCAAACCTACTCAGACGTCATCTCAGGCCCCTAAGAGATCGGCCGTTGAATCGAGCCACTCAATCGGCGTCGTTTAAAACGACGGAGCGACTAGAGGGGGAGCTTTTAGCCATCGACGGAGCGTCCTCAGTGCGGGACTAGCAAACCCCGGATTTATGAGATGAAGAAGACCGATGATCCAGAGCCCGAATGATCTCGGTACACTCGATATTCTATCTCAACCTTGTGTGTACTCTTTTAAATCTTTGGTGCATCGCATTCATTCATTTCGAGTCATGTTTGAGTAGACTACGTCTGGGTAGTGCTACTAGTTGTGAGCCTTATGTCATTGGCCTACCTGATGGTAGAGGAATTATCGGTAATGGTGAGATTGATAATTGTCCGATTCAGTTTAATGGTCGTGTATGGCCAGCGGACCTAATCGTGGTAGATTTGCCGAGGGACGACGTCATCTTGGGTATTGATTGGATGGATCGTCATGATGCCATCATTAGTGTCCGTAAGCGTATGATCACTATCATTTCAGACGATGGGGTGGAATGTGTGTTTCAGGGAGGTAATCCCGGCTGTTCGGGCAAGGTCATTAATTTGATGAAAGCGGTGCGATTACTCAGTCAAGGATGTGTTGGTTATTGGTGCTATATGACCAAAACCGAGAAGCCATCAGTAATATTAACGGATATTCCGGTGGTGAGGGAATATGCCGATGTTTTTCCAGACGAGTTACCTGGTTTGCCTCCACAGAGGGATGTGGAATTCACGATTGAGTTGGAGCCTGGTACGTCCCCGATATCGAAGGCACTGTACCGGATGGCCCCGACCGAAATGCAGGAATTAAAGAACCAACTTGAGGAATTGTTCGAGAAGGGTTATATCCGACCGAGTGCGTCTCCGTGGGGAGCACCCGTGTTGTTTGTCAAGAAGAAGGATGGGTCATTTCGTTTGTGTATCGATTATCGGGAGTTGAACAGAGTGACAATCAAGAATAAGTATCCCTTACCCCGTATTGACGATCTCTTAGATCAACTTCAGGGAGCTTCAGTATTTTCCAAGATCGACTTAAGGTCTGGATATCATCAGTTGCGGATCCGAGAATCGGACATCGCGAGGACGGCGTTTCGAACACGCTATGGTCACTATGAGTTTGTGGTTATGCCGTTCGGATTGACTAATGCACCTGCAGTATTCATGGAATTAATGAATCGGGTTTTCATCGACTTTTTGGATCAGTTTGTCGTTGTCTTCATCGACGACATTTTGATTTATTCTCGTGACCGGGAGGAACACGAGTTCCACCTTCATCAAGTGCTAGACGTGTTGAGACGAGAACAACTTTTTGGAAAGTTTTCCAAGTGCGAGTTCTGGATGTCCGAAGTGACTTTTCTCGGACATGTAATTTCATCGGACGGAGTTCGTGTCGACCCTCAGAAGACGGAGGCTATTCGAGATTGGTTACCTCCGAAGAATGTTAAGGAAATCCGGAGTTTCCTCGGATTAGCGGGTTATTATCGGCGATTTGTGGAAGGATTTTCCAAAATTGCTCAACCTTTGACGAACCTTTTGCGAAAGGATAAGAAATACACGTGGTCCGACGCGTGTCAGCAGAGTTTTGAGGAACTCAAGAGCCGGTTAATGTCAGCACCTGTACTTTCCTTGCCGCAGGGGACGGAGGGATTTGTGGTTTATAGTGATGCGTCCGGCGGGTCTCGGATGTGTGCTCATGCGAGCGGAAGGTTATTGCTTATGCTTCACGGCAATTGAGACCTTACGAGGTTAATTATCCGACCCACGACACGGAGCTAGCAGCCGTGGTGTTCGCTTTGAAGATCAGCGTCATTACCTTTATGGCGTCACCGATATTCACCGATCATAAGAGTTTAAAGTATATATTTA
Organism: Orobanche coerulescens; assembly: GCA_033398695.1. NCBI lineage: Eukaryota > Viridiplantae > Streptophyta > Magnoliopsida > Lamiales > Orobanchaceae > Orobanche > Orobanche coerulescens. Next base: position 52,976,639 of record CM065812.1, read on the forward strand.
CTCAGAAGGAGTTAAATATGCGTCAGAGACGGTGGTTGGAATTAATCAAGGATTATGATATTGAGATCCTTTACCACCCGGGCAAGGCGAACGTTGTCGCCGACGCCTTGAGTCGTAAGTCGATTCGGGAAGCGGATGCTTGCCCGTTTTAACTTGATTCGAAGGAGCTTCACAGAATTTCTTAGACCGAGATCGAGTGCAGCTTGGCGAGTTCGGGCAGCTTGGGATGGTAGAGATCTCATCGTCACTCGAGGAGGAAATCCGAGAGAATCAGGGTTCGGACCCATCATTGTTGCGCATCCGAGAGGATGTGGCTCAGGGGAAAGCCCCTGGATTCGTGGTTCACGAGGATGGACTTTTGAGATTTAAGAATCGGTTGTGCGTACCGGCGGATGACGAGTTGAAAAGCTCGATTTTGAGAGAAGCTCATGCTACCCCTTATTCTGTTCATCCGGGGTCCAGCAAGATGTACAAAGACTTGAAACAAAATTACTGGTGGAGTAATATGAAGCGAGAAGTCGCAGAATTTGTTTCGAGATGCTTAACCTGTCAACAAGTTAAGATTGAACATCAGCGACCGGCGGGTATGCTGAAACCTCTCCCTATTACGGAGTGGAAGTGGGAAGACATTTCTATGGACTTCATCACGAGTTTGCCGACGAGTCGTCGTGGCATGAATACGATCTGGGTGATCGTGGACCGCTTAACTAAATCAGCTCATTTCCTTGAGATCAAGGAGACGTGGGGTCCCGAGAGGCTTGCTCAGCTGTTCATCAAAGAGATAGTCAGACTTCACGGTACTCCTAAGAGTATCGTTTCCGATCGTGACGGACGGTTTGTGTCGCATTTTTGGAAATCAGTTCATCGTGCTATGGGAACTCAGCTTAATCTCAGTACCGCTTTTCATTCTCAGTCCGACGGACAATCAGAGAGGACCATTCAGACATTAGAGGACATGTTGAGGGCATGCGTCCTCGATTGGAAAGACGATTGGGAAGCCCAACTACCATTGATCGAATTCACGTATAATAATAGCTGGCATGCTTCCATTAAGATGGCACCTTACGAGGCCTTGTACGGTCGTCGTTGTCGGTCTCCTTTGTGTTGGGATGACTTATCAGAATCAATCGGCACCGAACCCGATATGCTTATAGCCGAGAGAAGGTAGCTTTAATCGAGTCGTATGTTGACGGCTCAGTCGGCAAATCCTATGCGAGATAATCGTCGTCGACCACTAGAGTTCGAGACGGGTGACCACGTTTTGGTCAAGGTATACCCGAGTCGAGGTATTTTCCGTTTTGGGAAGAGGGGAAAGTTGAGTCCGAGATTCATTGGACCGTTTGAGATTTTGGATCGAGTGGGCGAGTTAGCTTATCGATTGGCTTTACCTCCGGCGTTGAGCCGAATTCATAATGTGTTTCATGTCTCTCAGTTGCGGAAGTATGTTGCCGACCGAGTCACATACTCGGTTGACGAAATCGAGATCGCCGACGATCATTCATATGAGGAACGTCCTATTCGAGTTCTAGAGCGGCGAATCAAACAGTTGAGGAATAAGACGATTCCTTTGGTTAAAATTCAGTGGTCTAGACACGGAGTCGAAGAGGCTACTTGGGAAACCGAGGATAGTATGCGGGAGAGTTATCCCGAGTTGTTTGACCCTTAGTTTCGGGGACGAAACTCCTTTTAAGGGGGGGTATGTAATACCCGGTTGTAATTCATTCATTTTCATTCAGTAATTATCAGTCTGTAATTGTCACTCAGTGATTCTCACTCGTTAATAATCACTCATCATTCTTGTTTCATTCGTTTGCATTCACTGTTGGCACGTTATAATCGTATATCAGTTACCGATCGGCATGTCATCTCCGTTTACTGATCGACGGGAGTATTATTATTATTTTCTTCGTGATTGGCGATGATTATCGGGAGCATCATCGTGGCTCGTTTTAGACTTGTACATTTTCATCTTCGAAAGTTATGTCGGATTATTCATCACCGTATCGTGGAATCGGAGTTATCGGAATTTTCAACTTGGCGGCCTTCGAGTTACGGCCGTAAGGACTTTGGAGTTACGGCCGTAACAAGGGTTCGTGTTTCAGCCATTTGGGCGAAAGGACTTACGGCCGTAAGGTCTGTGTACGGCCGTAAGTTGGCAGTGCACGGCCGTAAGGCTGGCGATTCTGGCCGTCTGGCGTCAGCGTCAGCTACCGAGACATCTTTGGCCGAGGGTGATTTACGGCCGTAAGGTAGGTGAGATACGGCCGTAAGTGGTGTTCGTAAGTTTTGTATGTTGTCGACCAAGGGTGACTTACGGCCGTAAGGGTTGCGGCATACGGCCGTAAGTCGAGGCAGGTACGGCCGTACGAGTTGGCGATTCTGGCCGTCTGCGAGCAAGGTGCACTGGCGTTTTCGACGAAGAGGGCTTACGCCCGTAGGATTGGCCGGATACGGCCGTATCCTCCGAGTTACGGCCGTAAGGTGTGTGGTTACGGCCGTAAGGGTGTCGACGGATGTTTTTGGACGAAGGCGGGTTACGCCCGTAACTCAGGATCGGCTACGGCCGTAAGTCTGTCGGCAGGCTTTCGGACGAAGCCGAGTTACGGCCGTACGAGTTGGTCGGTTACGGCCGTAAGGCCGTTGACTTGAAAGTTACGGCCGTAAGAGGGCGAGTTACGGCCGTAATCTCCAGCGATGCCAATGACTTGGCGGTCATTTCACCTCACTTTTTCATTTTTCCTTCTTCATCCGAGAGAGAGTGTTGAGAGAGTGATTTCATCATCATCAATCACTTGAGTGTGTAATCTTCATCATCTTCATTCCTTTGGGAAGCTTGGATACTCGTTATTACTCGTGTTCATCGGATCGAAGTGGTTGGATCTTCAAGAGGTAATTTCTTCAACACCTTGGATTTCGATTTTGTGTTGAGTTATGATGTTTTGGACGTTATAATCATGTTATATGAAGGGATATGTTTATGATTATGAGTTTGTATAAGGATTCATTGGATTATTGAGAGATTTATTCAAGAACACTTTGAATATCGAGTTGGATTTGGGGATTTCCGATTAATAGTTGTTATAATCACGTTTTTGGATATTCTTAACGGACTATTGATCGTATGGGAGATGTTTTATTGATTTGAAGCACTTCTTGGGGATTTGAGGTTGGTATTGTTGAGGTTTAGTTGTAATCAATCGAAGTTGGACTCAAAGTGTTCGATATAATGCCCCTATGAACTTGGTTTAATCGTATCGACGTCTTGAGTTCGTTAGATTCGTGTTTAATTCGTTTATTAATCGGATTGTTGGTAACTATTGTTATTCAAGGTTGTTGAGCGATCGGTATCTTGGTTAGGACGTTGTTCGTGGACGGACATTCTTCATCGGTATTGTGTAAGTTGATTCTTACTCGGTTAAAAGGATATTCATTCCTTTTGTTGTTGATCATTCATAATCATAACTCATTCATCATTGTATTAATCATTTTGAGACTTGTAATTGTCGGATAATCATTTCATTAGCGAGGAACGGCGGTTCCAATCATTTCATTGAAAACTATCAATCACTTCATTATCACTTTCGTATCGGTGAGTCATTCTTGACTTTATCGGATTATTATTATTCATTGATATTCATTATGGTCATTCTTGTTCATATGACCTTCTGGGTTCATATTGCGTGGCCGGGTGCGGATGTGTGGAATTTTTAGTCGGGCACGTGATGGCCATGTATTGGGAGTGATACATTGGGTGTGCACGGTAGCGATTACCTCCGTGAGACTAATTAGGTACAAGGGCGGGTGTGTCCGGTCATCCGTCTTGTACACTTGCACGAGAACACTACGGGCGTACTATGATGCTCCTCTTGACGTAATTCATAACTAAGGATATTTCATAACTTCGGTTAAATCATGTTTGTGTATTTTCAACCCTTGAGGATTGTTGTTACGTATGGCGGCCCGTTGGGGGATTTTGTTTTCAGGTCACGGCAAGGCAAAGGCACGGGAAGAGCATGTTGACGGCGACGAGTCCCAGTGATACTAGTAGGGGGCCCCAGTCTGTTCAGTCATTTGTGTTTCTTTTATTTATTCTGCTGCAGACATTCCGTTTGAATGCTCATTTCATTCAGTGTTGTGTATTTTATCGTCACATAAAATACACATGTATTCTATTTTATCCTGGGTGTGTTGTATAAAACTCCTCATCGGAGTAACTGATGTTGTAATGTGGTTCGGTACTACATTTACCTGTGTGATTCGTCATTTTCATTTGCCTGGTGGGTCCTAGTCGGGGATTCACGGCACTGTAATATCCGCCTAGTTTGGGGTGTTACAGTAACTATTGAGGATTCAAAGATAGAGCTTAATCCATTACCTGAATCTCTAAAATATGCATTTTTAGGACCATCAGAAACCCTGCCTGTCATCATAGCATCTGATTTAGATGAAGAACGAGAAGATAAGTTAATAAATGTTCTTAAAGAACATAAAGAAGCAATAGGCTGGACCATCTCCGATATTAAAGGTATCAATCCTTCTATATGCATGCATCGAATTCACCTTGAAGAAAATGCGAAAACTTCCCGAGAATTTCAAAGAAGACTAAATCCTAATTTGAAAGAAGTTGTAAGAGCTGAAATAATCAAAATCTTAGATGTAGGGATCATCTACCCTATTTCTGATAGCTCTTGGGTCAGTCCTGTTCATATAGTTCCAAAGAAATCTGGCATAACTGTAATCACGAATGAAGAAAATGAACTTGTTCCAACCAATTCAAATGGATGGAGAGTCCAGATTGATTACGAAAATTGAACTCGTTACAAGAAAAGATCACTTTCCACTTCCTTTTATTGATCAAATGCTAGAAAGGTTAGCCGCCATGCTTATTATTGTTTTCTTGATGGATATTCCGGCTATAACCAAATTCCCATTGCTCCTGAAGATCAAGAAAAAACCACTTTTACCCGTCCTTTCGGAACTTTTGCTTACCGACGAATGCCATTTGGTCTGTAATGCACTGCTACTTTCAATGTGTATGATGAGCATTTTTCCTGACTTGGTTGTGCGTTTTTTGGAAATTTTTCTGGATGATTTTTCTGTATTCGGGTCTAGCTTTGATGAATGTTTACACCACTTAACCCAAGTGTTGGTTAGGTGTAAGGAGAAGAATCTTGTCCTAAACTGGGAAAAATGTCATTTTATGGTTAAAAAAGGAATTGTCTTAGGACATGTGATTTACGAAAAGGAATTGAGGTGGACAAATCTAAAGTTGATTTAATATCCAGTCTTCCACCCCCACGAACGATTAAAGAAATTCGGTCATTCTTAGGCCATGCTGGTTTTTACCGTCGATTCATCAAAGATTTTAGTAAAATCTCAAGGCCATTATGTAATTTACTTTCAAAAGACACACCTTTCGTATTTGATGATCATTGCCTAAAAGCTTTTAAGACACTCAAATCTATGTTGAGCTCTGCACCTATCATCAAATCTCCAAACTGGAATCTTCCTTTTGAAATAATGTGTGATGCATCCGACTATGCCGTCGGTGTAGTATTGGGTCAAAGAGAAAATAAATTGCCAACTGTAATATATTATGCAAGTAGAACTCTAAATGATGCCCAATTAAATTATTCTACAACTGAAAAAGAATTGCTTGCAGTCGTTTTTGCTTTAGACAAATTTCGACCTTACTTGATTGGTTCAAAAGTCATAATTTACTCCGATCATGCTGCATTAAAATATCTTCTTTCTAAGAAAGATGCTAAACCTCACTTGATCCATTGGATTCTATTGTTACAAGAGTTTGACTTAGAAATTCGAGATAAAAAAGGTGTTGAAAATGTTGTTGCCGATCATTTGTCTAGGCTAATCGTGAATTTTACTGATAAAGAACCTCCCATTAATGAAACTTTCCCTGATGAACAACTCATGTATGTTTCTCAAATACCTTGGTATGCGGACATTGTCAATTACCTTGTTACTGGTAACATGCCATCTCATTGGAATAATCAAGATAAAACAAAATTTTTAAACGAAGTAAAAAAATTCTTTTGGGATGATCCATATTTGTTCAAATATTGTCCTGATCAAATTATTAGGAGATGTGTGCCAGAACATGAACAACAAAATATCATTTCCTTTTGTCATGATCATGCATGTGGAGGTCATTTTAGTTCAAAGAAAACAACTGCTAAAATTCTGCAATGTGGTTTTTATTGGCCAACACTTTTCAAAAATACACATTCATATTGCAGCACATGTGATAGATGTCAAAGATTAGGTCGAATTTCTAAACGAAATATGATGCCTTTAAACCCAATTTTAATTATTGAAATATTTGATGTTTGGGGCATAGATTTTATGGGACCTTTTCCAATTTCTTTTGGCAATCTTTACATCCTTGTGGCCGTCGATTATGTTTCAAAATGGGTAGAAGCAATTGCTTGCAAAACAAATGACCACAAAGTCGTGGTAAAATTTTTGAAAGAAAATATTTTTTCCAGATTTGGAACACCATGAGCAATTATAAGTGATGGAGGAAAACATTTTTGTAATAAATTTTTGAATCATTTATTTAAAAAATATGGTGTTACACATAAAGTTGCTACTCCTTATCACCCTCAAACAAGTGGCCAAGTTGAAATTTCAAACAGAGAAATCAAACATATTCTTGAAAAAACTGTTAATCCTACAAGGAAAGATTGGTATTTGCGATTGAATGATGCATTGTGGGCTTACCGTACTGCTTTTAAAACTCCCATCGGAATGTCTCCATTTAGGCTTGTCTTTGGAAAACCATGTCATTTGCCTGTTGAATTGGAACATAGAGCATACTGGGCCATAAAACGATTAAATTTTTCATTAGACATGGCTGGAATTCATAGGAAACTTCAACTAAATGAATTGGAAGAAATCAGAAATGATGCTTACAATTGTGCAAGGAAATATAAGGACAAAATGAAATTTTTTCATGATAAACACATTTTGAGAAAAACTTTTTCTCCTGGTCAAAAAGTCCTTCTTTTTAACTCTCGTTTGTTATTATTTCCAGGCAAGTTGCGTTCACGATGGTCTGGTCCATTTATTATTCATACGGTCTATCCTCACGGAGAGTCAGAAATTGAAAATCCAAAAATGGTAATATTTTCAAAGTGAATGGTCAACGGTTAAAACCATATTTGGAATTAAAATCTTTTGAGGTAGAAGAGATTCTTCTTAAGGACCCGATATTGTGGATTAATACTCCATTGTGTTTGCCGGTCAAGTGGCGGATAACGGTACTCGTGGCTAGTAAAGTCGGATTTTCCAGTTTCCCACAACAACCGATTTTGTAGATATTTTTATTTTATTTTTAATTATGGAAGAAACTTTGAAAACAATTGAAAAAGATTTCCTTTCTTAGCAAAAAGTCATTTTGAAACTTTACCAAGCCGAGTTGAAAGAATGAGGTTGCTTATGAATAACGGCATACCTTTTGATATTCGATTCATTATTGAAGCCAAAGTGAGAATAGCGGGTGAATTCACGGAAACACCAACTAGATTTTACCAGGCTTGGAAAAGTTCATATGCCAAGAAACGACGAGCAAAGAAAATCGCCGTTTGCTACAAATGTGCTAGGTGGGCCGTGATTCAAGATGTCGATCTTTAGGAATTCCTTCCACAAACAGAGAAGATAAAATTCGATTCATCAAGGATGGTCCGAATAAGGAGAATTTAGATGATATCGAAATTTCTCTTGACACGCATCCTAGTGGACTCGTACATTACGGGATTCGATGTTTGTGGAATAAATTCAAACCGAGAATATGAACAACGTCTTGGGAATCGCGTTAAAAGACCTGTTTGCCAATTTGTAAGAAAGTTGGATGGGAAGCTTCTCCCGACTCATAGAAGGCGTTTAAGCCGTTTACGAACGTAAAATCGAGAGGAAGATGTGAGCCACAATCACAACTACTGTACATACACGTGAGTATCTTTACTTTTTGTCGTTTTTTTAGATTTTCTGAATAAAAAACGTGATACGCAATAAATGCATTCATTATTCTATTGAGTAGTTGAAGCGCAATTAACGCGGTCACAGATTTGATAAATCTTTTTACTTTATTTTGCATCTATAAATAAACATTGCGATTGTTTTTTCGCATCCCTCAAACTTGTATTCTTTTCATTATCTCTCTAAGTAATTTTCTTTTCAAAAAAAAATGGAATCATCATCTTCCGTAAAAGATTTAACTCCATCTGCATTTTTGGTGGAGCTAGTCATGGGAAAGAGGCTTGCTTTACTGAAGCAGCCCACAACTTGGGTCGTACCTTAGGAAAAAAATGCATTCATGTAGTTTACGGAGGAGGAAGTCTAGGATTAATGGGACGTGCTGCTGCTTCTGCCTATCTGGAAGGAGTAAGAGTGTTGGGAATCATTCCAAAACCTCTGGCTGAAAGTAAAATCACTGGAGCAACTATTGGAGATGAGTTCAGAGCTGTGAATATGCAAGACCGCATAACTCACATGATAAATAATGCTGATGCCTTTATCACCCTTCCCGGTGGTTTTGGCACTCTTGAGGAACTTTTTCATGTGGTTACCAGAGCTGACTAAATGTTCATACGAAACCAATAGGTCTGCTAAATGTCAATGGTTTCTTCGATGGTTTACTATCTTTCATCAACTACTCTTCCGAAAAGGTTTTATTTACGAGCGTGCTAAACGAATCATAGTTGTTGCAACAACACCAGAAGAGCTGATCAAAAAACTTATTGCATTTGTTCCTGAACCAGACCCAGCTCTAGCTAATATTGTTTGGATGGAAGATTTCACTGTGCGGAAACGCAAAATTGATACATTCCTTTCCCTCTGATATCCCACTTCATCCCTCTTGTTGTTTTTACTTTTTAGCGAGTGTAAAAATCGTGAAAATGATGGCAGCTTAAGGAGTTTTCTTTTCGATCTCTTGACGCGCATCAATCCATGATTTATGTATTGTTATTTATATTACTGTACTTTTTCTGTTTGTTTTTAATAAAAGCATTGATGGCAGCGTAAGGCGACTCTTCGAACTCTCTTGAAGCGCATCTAGGTTGTTTGTGTTATACTTCCGGGTATATATTTTCTTTTGTTGTTTTGCCACACGTATTTCTTGCAGGTCCAAAAAAAAAAAGGGGCTTGAGCAAAGCGTCGTCTTTCATAAACAGGGAAGTCTTATTTAAACCCTTACTCCATTGTTCTTTTTACACAATAAGGATATTGTTTATCATTAAGTGTGGGGGAAGGTGTATATCTATATCTATATCTATATATATATATATGCAATATTAAATAAAAAAAAAGGCTGAAAATCACGGCACCATTTTCTTGAGAAAACGTTAGTGAAAAAAATCATTTTTGGGATGTTTCACTGGTTTTGATAATGGATTTGGATGAAGGTGTATGGGATTCAGTACACAACACCCTTTTTGTGAGTTTTGAGCCTTAGAGCAATCCTTATATATACGCTCTATATTTTTTGTTGTGTGGTCAAACATATTGTGTTCATTCTAGAACTTGCTCAATTATACATTTCGAGACTACATTCATAAACTCTTGCATTAAGATGATAAAGGCAATTAGGATTAACCCTTGTTGGCTTATATTTTTCCCACCCATTACATTTTATCCTTAGAAGCCCCATTGAGCCTGAGCCTATTTCTTTGATCAAGCACATTACTTTAGCCATTATCCATTCTTGTTGATGACTCATCCATTTGCACCCTCTAGTCAAAGATTTAATTGTGAACTAGATGTGTGACAAATAGGGGCCGATGTTCATAAGAGTATTGTGGAGATTAAGAGCTTTTGTTGAAAGTGAAAGGGTGTGAAGTACATTGGAGTATTGAACCAAAAAAAAAATATATAAATAAAGGCCCAAAAAAAAAAAAAAAAAAAAAAAAAAAAAAAAAAAAAAATGGGAGGTCAAGTGCGAAAATCATCACTATATATAAAATAGCAATTGAACTATCCTTTAAGTGATACATAAATTCTTCCAGAAGATCCATTGCATACTTTTCCTTACACAAGAGTATGACCTTACCAGATGAATATTCAAATACCATGTACAGAATAACTTGGGGATGATGGGTTGAGAGTTTTCATTACAGAAGGGGGGTGTTGATTGTTATTTGTAGGATTTGTTATGCATCTAAATTCACAATTGATCTTGGCTAGCAAACCTCATAATTTTCCCTTTATCCTACCCATACCCAAAGCCACATTACAACCAAAAGAAAGAACTTTTGATTTATGCATGAGTTTATTTTTAAGTAGTGGAGATTTGATTTTTGACCAAGCATATGGTAATGATACATTATGCTTTGATACGAGTGAACTCTTCTCGAATATCCCGTATATACACTTGAGTGAAGAGTGATATCATTTGTGAAGTCTTGAATCTTTTGGCATTCGATTCTCAATGAAGTTGTTAGAATTTGGTGCGGCATCCTATTTTTCTCTGATCTCACTTGGGTCATGATCACTTGTTCTCTCTTGATATCGGTTTTGTCATGATTTTTTTTCAGCATATGAGTATAATAACTCGGGTATAAGATTTGCCCGAGGACGTGCAAAAGATAAGTGTGGGGGAATTTGTTTAGTATATTTTGAGTAATATTTTTATTAGTATTTTATGTATATAATTGTGTGTTTTGTGTGATAATTTATTCGTTTTACCATATATTTATATTATTTCATTTTGTTAGAATTTTCTATAATTTTATGTCATTTTTGGATAATTAATTGGAATTATATTATATCTGCAGGTTAACCAACCGGTACAAGACAGATCAATTGGTTCAAGGGCGATATTTTTACAAAACTCAAATATAGTCACGACTGGTCTCACTTTATTCGTCTCGTCGAGACGATCGTTTTAAAAAAAAATTCATCCAAATCCGAGTTCGTATGAAGAAGTTATGACCGTTCGAAGGACAATTAAATAGACGGACCATATTATGCCACGTGTCAACACCTGATTGGACCGGAATTTCAACTCTGTGCTGATGTCATCCATGACATCAGCACCCATGGCAGCCGTGTATTATTGTTGGGGGTGGAATTTTTAATTGTAAAAATGATTATTTTATTGATTTTGAAGTAGTATAAATAGGGGATGATTGTGTAGTGTTTGGAGGGGAGAAAAAAAGGAGAAAAAATAGAGAGAAATTATTGTAAGGGAGAGAAATAAAAATAGTGTGTAGTAAAATTATATTTGAGTAATAATATTATGAAATATTTATTTATTTGTGTTGTTATTATGAGTGAGTAATTTTCTTTTACTGGGGTTATTATGAAACCATGTCTATATTATTATTAATATTTATATAATAATTCCAAATAAATATTTTTAACGGTTATGATTTTTGCTTCAATAGGGGAATATTATTTCATCAATTATATCATGTATTTTTGATAGTTATAAATTCCCCCTTGCTTTGTGATTATTGATATTAGTTAATTTCTTTGATTATTTGTTTTCCATTAAATTGGATACATATAATGCTTAGAAATTACATTTTTCAAGCGAAGGAAAATCTATATTTGAATTATAATTTTGTACTTATTGCCAGATCTATAGGGAAATAGTGAGATTGATTTCAGAATCTATTCCCTGAATTTCTTGGAATTAAAATATAAAATAAATAATAAATAGACATTGGTGGACTCTAAACCCTAGTAAATTATTTAAAATCAATTTACCTAAAATCTACTTAAAATTACTGTTATTTGTTGCAATTATTATAACCATTAAAAAATTAAATTATTTGGGACTAGGTTAGAATTTAATATAATTTGGTTCAAAACGATAGGACTATATTTACTTCACTATCATAGTCCTCCCTGTGGAATCGACCTTGCACCGCATATCTACATCGAACAAATCGTGCGCTTGCGAGTATTAGACTTAAGAATCAATCCAACAACACGAACCATGTCAGAAAGGCAAACAAATCAAGTCAACCCTGAAGAGCAAATCCTACCTTTCAACCCAAAGAGTGTTGGAATTGCTACACATGGATCTCTACGGTCCTGTAGACCCAGTAAGTTTGGGAGGTAAGAAATACTGCATGGTTGTTGTTGATGATTATTCCAGGTATGCTTGGATGATCTTTCTTAGCAAGAAGAAGGAAACAACATCAAAACTGCCCGAGCTCCTGAGAAAGCTGCAAAATGAAAAGGCATCGAGTATCGTGTGCATTCGTTCCGACAGAGGTATAGAATTTACTAACCGCTTTATAGAGGAATACTATTCAGAGAATGGAATACAGCACAAATACTCAGTTGCCCGTACACCTCAACAAAATGGTGTTGCCGAGCGAAAGAATAGGACCTTGAAAGAAGCAACAAGGACAATGATTGCCGCAAGCAAATTGCCACAGCGTTTCTGGGGTGAAGCAACCAATACAGCATGCTACACTCAAAACCACTGTATCGTCAACAAGTACCACAACAAAACAGCATATGAGGTATGGAACAACAAAGCTCCGTTAGTTTCGTATTTCCACATTTTTGGAAGCAGGTGTTATGTATTGAATAATGGGAAAGATCAACTTAGAACATTTGATGAGAAATCAGATGAAGGAATATTCGTAGGATACTCCTCCGTCAGCAAAGCTTTCAGAATCTTTAATAAAAGGAAGCTGACGATCGAGGAATCAGTTCATGTAGTGTTTGACGAACCACGCCTTGACCCTACAGGAGTAGATGATATCACTCAGAACATTCACCATCTATCTATCTTGGATCCTCCAACTCCCATAGAACCTGTAGTTGATTTAGAAATCAACCCCGCAGCTGTAAGAATCGATGTGGATGAAGCGTATTTGTACAAGCTGAAGGCTGTATCCACGTAATCTTTCGATACGATGACGGATCCTGAATTAGAACCCGACCGAAGATGGTTGAGAGATCACCCGCAAGAGCTGATCATTGGAAACATAAATGCTGGTGTTTCTACTCATAGGAGAATACAGAGTACACAAGGAAATGTACTTTGTGCACAAGAAGAATCTAATGCTGAGATATCACAGTTTCCTGAATGGAAATCTCAATCCGAGCTTAGAAGACTCAATATGTGCACTATTGTTGTATTCTTAGCCCAGTCCGAACCTGTTTTGACCATAGACACTCTTAATAATTCTCATTGGATAACATCTATGGAAGAAGAGCTTAACGGTTTCGAAAAAAACAATGTATGGTATCTTGTACCCAGACCAACAAATCAATCGGTTATAGGAACCAAATGGGTATTTCGAAACAAAAAGGATCAAAATGGACTTATCATAAGGAATAAATCCAAACTAGTCGCACAAGGCTATAGTCAGGAAGAAGGCATAGACTATGATGAAACCTTCGCCCCTGTAGCGAGACTAGAAGCCATCAGGATATTTCTTGCCTTTGCCGCCCATAAGAGTTTTATTGTATACCAAATGGACGTCAAAAGTGCTTTCCTGAATGGAGATCTTGCAGAAGAAGTTTATGTTGAACAACCACCAGGGTTTGCCAACACAGACGGTATCGATCTAGTTTACAGGCTAAGGAAAGCGCTGTATGGACTTAAACAAGCCCCTAGAGCACAGTACGAAACCCCGTCCCAAGATATCTAACCAACAACGGATTTGAGAAAGGTCATGGACAAAACCTTGTTCAAGATACAGAAGGTGATGACCTTCTTATGGTGCAAATCTATGTGGATGATATTATTTTTGGTTCAACTAACCTTGCTCTATGTCAAAGGTTCTCTCATCTCATGCAAAGTAAATTTGAAATGAGTATGATGGGGGAACTTAGTTATTTTCTAGGTTTGCAGGTAAAGCAGATGCCTACAGGTATTTTCATCAACCAAGAAAAATACAGCAAGGAGCTTCTCAACAAATTTGGAATGAACACTTCCAAATCCTCGCCAACCCCCATGAGCACTTCCGTGCAAATTAGTGCTGATGAAGTCGGAAAGCCGTTTGACCAATCACTCTACAGGAAGCTCATTGGTTCGCTCCTGTACCTAACGGCTAGCAGGCCCGATATCCAGTTTTCTGTTGGAGTTTGTGCAAGATATCAAGTTGCACCTAAGGAATCACACTTCAATACCGCTAAACGAATCCTGAAGTACGTTAAAGGAACAGTCGACGCAATACTTTGGTATCCTAAGGAAGGCGGATTCGACTTAGTTGGATACAGCGACTCGGATCTCGGAGGCTGCAAGCTAGATAGGAAGAGTACAAGTGGAACTTGTCACTTTCTTGGACCTAGACTCGTTTCTTGGTTCAGTAAGAAGCAATTGGCTAATTCTCTTTCCACGGATGAATCAGAGTACTATGCTGCTGGTAGTTGTTGTATGCAGATCCTTTGGATGCAGCAACAGTTGTCAGACTATGGAATCGATGCCAGAGATACTCCAATCATGTGTGATAGCACGAGTGCAATCGCAATCACGCACAATCCTGTCCTGCACTCGCGCACTAAGCATATCAACATGAAGCATCACTTCATAAGGAATCACGTCGAGAACAAGGATGTTCGCCTTGAAAAAGTTCATACAGACGTTCAGCTAGTCGACATCTTCACCAAGCCGCTCGACACAGCAAGATTCAACATGCTCAGACAAGAATTGGGAATGCTACAGCCAGACTCCCTGTAAGTAAATTACTGTTTTTTACTCAACAAATTGAGGGGGAACGCTGTAAGACCCAAGAATACAGTATCCAACGTTAATTATTTGTACACTCAGAATCGTCAATATAGCACTGTAGAGAGCGAATACATATGAATCCTACAGCTGACGTGTGCAATAATAAAGGGGGAATATTGTAGGACCCATGAATACAACATTAATCCTTAAGTTGCTGTATGGAATTTAAAACCTATATGTACCTTTTTAAGGGGGAACGCTGTATCGATGCGGAAACAGCACATACTATAGGATTTCGATTCAGTATATATATATTATTATATTATTTCTTTTTAAAATGATTTTTGTCCACGTGCCCTGTTTTTATGTCAAGCGTCATGTACATTAAATGCCTTACACGACATCTGGACAACTGAATCTCAAAAGCCGCGATGTTTTAAATTGTTTAGTGTTTCAAAACCGCCGTTTTAGGCATTTAGGGTGACACAAATGTCAAAAATGGGACCCGCTCATTTTTAAACATTTTAATGGATCAGCGTACAAGTTACACTCAGTCCATCTTAACCGTTGATTTCAAAAACCGGTTCCCATCCCTTAAAATCTGACCATTCGTACTCTGCAAAACCCTATTTCGCCACCCAACTATAAAAGGACTGAATCTGCCATTAGAGACCCTTTACGCTTTCTGCAAATTCAAGAGTTCTCAAGCAAAAATAGCCTACATATTTTGTTTGCATTTTACTGCATATTTCGATTATTTTCTTACACTTTTTCTTAAGTAATCACCAAATGGCTGGACAAACCTCTTCTCCTGCTCTGAAGAAGACTGCTAACATCATTGATGGCCGGATTTTTTCGAGATCTGTTATCATTGAGCGCATTCTGTCTGAAACCAACGACGCAGAACCCATGGAGTACATCATAACTCGACTTCATCAACAAGGCCTTTATCGCTTTGGAAGTCAGACTGCTGATAAGTATGATGCACATCTGGTTGAGGAATTCTACCTCAACAACGCCGTACGTTTTCTATCATTGGCCTAAGGAGGTCATGTTGCCGACATCACCGCTACTATCCAGGATCTTGAGATCTGTATTAATAACGATCTGCTCCAGAACATCTACAAGCTACCCGCTGATAGCCTGACTATGGCACAACTTGAGACATTCGGGTCTCAAGAGCTGATCACTAAATTTTATGGACTGTTCACAGGGTCCAAAGTTGTTGACATGGTTCAGACTACATGTCACAAGAAAAATTTTTGTCTCCCATATGTATATCTTCATGATTTTTGCTGCAGGATAATTGAGAATCGAACCGGTGCGTTCGAAATGTGTACCAACCTGAGGTTCAGGATGATGGTGGCTATTCTGACCTGTGAAAAGGTAAATTGGTGCCAAATAATCCTGAAACGCCTGCAAGAGG
Source organism: Orobanche coerulescens (assembly GCA_033398695.1). NCBI lineage: Eukaryota > Viridiplantae > Streptophyta > Magnoliopsida > Lamiales > Orobanchaceae > Orobanche > Orobanche coerulescens. The sequence goes on from CM065812.1 coordinate 52,992,724, forward strand.
AGGTGTGCAAACCGGCCTCTCAGAAGAGATCTTTTGGTTTGATGTTAAACCATATCCTAACAAAATGCGGACTGTCGCAATCCGCCGATGCTAAGAAGAATAACCCCAGAATATACCTAGGAGGCGTCAAGCCTACTGCGTATAATCAAACCTTGATGGTCTGCAACGAGCCAAAAACTGGTAGTATGCCCATTTCCGCAGTTCCACGAGATGAATCCTTGAAGTTCCAGGAAGTGGAATCTTCAAAGAAAAGAAAGAGATCTCACAGCAAGAAACCCACTGCTGGTGAAAAGCCCAAGAAGAGACATAGGAGGCTTTCGAAAGTCAAATCTGCCAAGCCCACTGAAGAAGTCTCCCCCGTGGATCAACCCACTGACGAAGAACCCCAGGGCCCAACCCCTGTGGAAGAGGTGTCTCCTACTATATCGACAGTAGATCCTGAGCCTTTGGCGGCTAGGACGGATAATGAGACATCTGCCAACGAACAAGACTTTAGCGAGTCGGCTGCCCATTTGGAGCCAACAACTACTTCTCCTCTGCGGGATCCCACACCCGTATAGGATCCATCTTCCTTCAGGGTACCATCCCCTGTAAGGAGTCCCACTTCCATACAGGATCCCATACCTGTACAGGAATCCCTCGCGACAGCGTCTCCAGACGTTGTACGTAGTCCCTCCCCCGACTCCATCATTCATAAGACCCTTCTTTCTGTTCAAATTGAACAGGCTTACGAAAGATTTCTCACATGGAAAGGCTACAGGCTAGCTCCGTACGAAACATTGTACAACTGGAGTGATTGGAGCCAAGAAGAAAAATTTGTCTCATAAGTGACGGACTCAATGGAAATTGACGCCCTGATCCGATGGGAAAATGCTTTCTGCAAGGAGCTGATTGAAAGCCATCTGATGCAGAAATCTAACGCTAAAAGGAAAGGAAAGGACAAGTCATAGGACTCTCCCGCAAATCCAAAAGACGATGACCATGACTCAGACGACGACGACGATGCTTTTCAAGCAGGTCTGAGGATGAGTCGTGAAGAGGCTGAAGCTAGAGACGCCTCTCCACCTAAAGGCGACGAAGGGCCATCAACCCAGAACAATCCCCCCTCGCCACAGCATGAGAACATTCCCGACGAAGAGGAATCAGTCCCTCCAGTCGAGGAAGTTGAAGCAATTTTGGAACAGGCACCTGAGCCTGCTGCCACCGAAGAAGTCGTACCCGAAAGAAAACAGGAGGATTCAGTCCCTCCTGTATCCATGCCTACTGAAGATAATTCGCAACAGGAAGCCACTCAACCCCCTGTCGCCGAACCAGAACCAGCTACTCCCGCCCCTTCAACCGTGGAATCCGAGGACGGTATCGAACCTGAGGATGTCCAACTTACTTCACGCCCAACCGTGAACGTAAGAAGGTTGAACAGCTCTGAAGCCTTTGCTCAACCAGATCCTCCAATTTCTGCCGCTAGGAAAGAGCGCCTGCGCGCACTTGGTCTTCAAATTGTATTCATCCAGGATTCAGTGAATGCTCTGTCTTCCGTTGAGAAAGAATTAAATTGGATGCATACTTCTGTTGTAGAGGAGATGACCACTCTCCAACATGAAGTATCTCGTGTTGTCGAGGCATTCATTCTTCTGCCAGAAGTTTTCAAGCAAGCCTTGAAAATCATGGAAGACAAGCAGGAGCAACTCCTGAAGGAAGAAGCAACAAAAACACGAATAGCTGAAGCCAAGACCGCATGTGCCATGATTGAAAACAGCTCTCAACTGCGCGCCCACGACAAATGCATTAAGGATATGTCGCAAACGCTTTCCTCCCTTGTGGAAAGAATGTCTAACATCGAGACAAAATAGGATGCTGCATTAGAAATCCTAAAAAGTCTTGATGAAGCCAAAAAGGGGGAAGAGGCAAGAGAAGCTGCTAGGAGAATCAAAGCTCTGACAGAAGAAAGGGAATTTGAGGCCGCTCAAAGATCACTTCCGAGTTAAACAAGCTAGCCCCTCACTCCCAAAGTTTTAGGATTTCGGGCTCCCGAGGCACGAATTTCATGATCCAAATGTCCCTTGGCAAACTCTTATCCAGAGACCTTCAAATTCGTCACGACCAACCGCAACCCTACTGCCGATGAAGTGAAGCAATGGAGGAAAAACAAACTGATGAGATACTTCGCAAAACTCGTCAGGGAATCCGCCATCTTCAAGAGCTATAAAACTTTAGCGGAGGCCGCAGAGAAATTCACGAAGATGCTAGAAGACGGAAAACTCCCTCTCTAGCTTGATATGAAGAGCAAACACAAAAGAGGAGACCGGATCACCCATCCAGAAGACTGGATTCTTGCCTTTGATCGATCCTATGAAGGAAGAGCCATATACCAGGATCGAGGCAATGATTCCCTACAGAGCTGGTGGCGTGGTACCGAGAATGATCCAGGGAGAAAGCCGTGGAGACATGCAGATCTCTATATGAGCTGAAATCCTTGTATATTAATCTGTATATTATTTTTGTCTTTGTAATTTTTCCCTTCGAAACAGCAAACCATGTACTCAATTTATTTTGAATATCAATAATAGTGTTTGTTTGTCTTGAAAGATTACAACTCGTAATCTACTGTGTTGATGTATGATTACTTAAATTGTTTGATAAACAAACTCAAGTTAGATAACTTGATTGAAAATAAAGCTGTACGAACTAGTCTACGAACAGTTCATGATTTCAGTTGTAAGCTTAGAATACTTTGTAAGGTTGTGCCTGCGCGCCAATCATAAGCTTAAGTTGTAATAATCCTTAACTGTATCAAACTTGCCTGCGAGCAGTTCATCATTTAGACTAAGACAGACCTTTTGACGAAAGACCAAGAAATCTGCCAGAAGACATCAAAAGAAGATCGATTCATGAAGAAGGTTTTGGCATCATCAAGAAGACTTGAAAAGTTAAGAAAGTAAGTCTTGGCAAATTGTCAAAAAGGGGGAAATTGTTGGGAAAACAAGAACCCTATATCGAAACAGCCGGGATATTCAATCCCTGTATCGAACGGTATTTGATAAAGAGGTTTTGACATATATGCCAATCCTCATACAATAAAGGAAATTGTATCGAAGCATTGAGGCATTATCCTGTATCGAAGACCTGCCTCGAATCAGCATATTGTGAAGCCCTTCAGTACAGCAAGAAGTCTTATAAAAGACCAAGTATGGAAACTGTCTCGAAACCCAAATACAGTTATATTCCATACAGCTCACAACAGGACAAAGAAGGAATCTCCAGAAGTCAAGTCCCATTAAATAAAGAAGTATTTAAATACTCAAGGATAAAGTATTTAAATACTGTCAGTCAACAGATCTTCAAAATCCCGCTAAATCCGGATCGTGTCATAATCTCGTTGGAACGAAATCTCACTCAAACGGATACATCTCAACGGATATATATTTCAAAGACTATATATATCTTATGAAGGCATTGAAGATCAGTCACCAAAAACCTAAGCTATCGAAATCATTATCAGAGCAAAACATATCTCCAAAGCTTACTGCAACTCAGATCAAAAGAGATATACAGTGCTCATCATTCTGAACAACACTTCATCAGCTGAAAGCTCTTAAAGTCAAAGTTGTTGTTCACCATCTGTTCTATACTTTGAACAAACAGCCCTGTGTGGACTGAACAATATGTGCTTCTCCGGAACTGTGTGTGAAGGATTTGCATTGAAGAAGACGAAGCTTCAGAACTGTGTGTGAAGAAGCAAGTCAAAGCATTAGCTCAAAACCAATCTGTGTGAACGGTTGAAGCTAAGATCTTTATATCAATCTGTGTGAACGATATATTGATTGTGTGTGTTGTTATAATTACGTAGTTGTGTATGTAGTAATTATAATAAACTTTTTTAGTCCTGTGTGGAGGACCAGTGGACGTAGAGGGGTTTACCTTGAACCACTTTAATTACTGTGTTATTTACATTCAGTTTTTACTGTTTTAATTACTGTGATTAATTAAGTATACTCTATACATTTAGTTGCTGTATCCACAGCAACCTACTGTATCCAAGACTTCCGCTACGCACTCAGATTTAAAATCCATATAGTTTGTTGTTTAAACTATTTTCCAAACTGTATCTAGTATACTTAGTGGACAACACTCCTACTCGCTACTATCCTCTTCCTGTTCCAAAGGTGCCCGTTTGCTTCTCAACTGAGTACTTCGAAAAATACTACTCCGGCCGTTCAGTCTATCCCCATGTGTTAAAATATCACCCCCTGCTGAAATTTTTACTCTCTGGCTCCTGCAAATACCGGTGATAATGTAGGGGTATGACATATTCTGCCTAGTCGGGACCATGCCGGCATAGTGACAAATAGTAGTGTAAATGTGAGTACCCAAATCCATTTTTACCCCATGGCGGATAGCAAATAAACCTCGCAGGTGGCCAATGGAAACCGTCGTCAGAGTCAAAGTCGGGTAAATACTCCCGGCTGCCCACATCCATAAATACCAAGCATCATCCATTAGGTCTTCCTAGTTGTATCGGGGTTTGATCATACCAATACTGTCATGCAACTCGCTCACTAACGCCCAGCGTAAAACTCTATCATCTGGTATCTCTTCATTAGGTAAGATAGAAATGTCAACCGCGTTAGTACAATTAACCCCCAAATACTTGTTAATGACATCCGGTGAAAAATTAATCGATTTCCCATTCACAGTAGTCTGATGATAAGTAGGCGACCCTACCTGCCCAATGGACTTGTTGAAAGAATTGTAAAAGTTTAGGGTCAAGGTCGGGTTACCATTTGGGAGATTGGAAACGAACTTTTCCCAGCCGTTGTGTAAGAATTTTTGGATGAAAGGGGTAGTGATTGTGTCTCTATCCTCATCGCCACTAAAATCATCAAGATTGAACAATCTTTCCTTAATGCACTTTGTGTTTTGATTTCTTTGTGGCGGTGCCGGACCTTGAGATGACGAACCGACCTTTTCTTTTCCTTTTGATGATTTCTTCGGTGCCATACCTGAAATTAAACAAAATTAAATTCCTTTTCATCACACGACTATAATCATCAAGCAAAACCAATAAAAACATAAAAAAATTCAAAGATTTTCGTTATGGCATTTCGTCGGACACCTTGAGTTCATAGTTTTTTAACAAGTTTTTTTCATTCAAACTCAAATCCATAAAGCCACCACAAATCAATGAATCAAATAACAACACAAATATCAACAATACTAACAAATGAACAAGATTTAATCAACGAATCATACGGGAATAAGAATCGAAAAACAAATATGAAGAGAAAAACTAAAAACTAAAACTCAAGAATATATAAATTGAAACAAGGATTGAAAGAGAATCTGATGATTATGTGTTAATGTTGATAAGTTAATGAATTGTATTGAGGAATTTGAGTTTTTAGAAAGTAGGGATTGATAGGGGAAAAAATCGCACTCCCGGCCGCTCAGTGACTCGTCTGTTTTGTGAATGTGTTGCAAAGTCCGTTTTTTTTTAATACAGACGAGTAGTTACGGCCGTAACATATCCAAGTTACGGCCGTAAGATGCATTCGTTTTTCTAACAGGTTCTTTAGTTACGGCCGTATCTTTCCAGACTTACGGCCGTATGATGGTTTCGTTTTTTTTTTTTTTTGGAACCTGTTTTAAGATACGGCCGTAACATGTAGGAGTTACGGCCGTATAAACCATTCGTTAAAAATCATGATACTACTTACGGCCGTATTATTTTGGATACGGCCGTATATATATATATATATATATATATATCTATATATATATATATATATATATTTATATTTTTTTAGAAAATTATAATTATTATATGTGTGAGAATAATGAAAGAAAGACTCCCTGGATTTTATGAACGATCTGATCCTTGCTCTTGTTGTTGAATCCTTCCGTGTTACCCCCAAACTTATTTGCGAAATAATAGAGATTGGGTTGCCTCCCAATAAGCGCTTTGTTTAACGTCCTTAGCTTGACTTCTCGTCAGATTAATTAGGTATTTCCAGCATTATGATTGACTTTGCTGTCAAGAATTCTCCTCCCAGATATGGCTTTAATCGTTGACCGTTTACTTTGAAACTCCCGTCGGTTGTATTCTAAATCTCCACAGCTCCATGAGAAAACACCTCTTTGATCGTGTAAGGGCCTGTCCATCGTGATCGCAGCTTACCCGGAAACAGACGCAGTCGTGCATTAAAAAGCAGAACTTGGTCTCCTGTTTTAAAATCTCTTCTTAGAATTCTGTTGTCATGCCATCTTTTTGTTTTTTCTTTGTAGATTTTGGCATTTTCATATGAGTCGAGTCGGATTTCATCCAACTCATTTAACTGCAGCAACCTTTTCTTTCCAGCCAACTGTTCGTCAAAGTTTAATTTTTTATAGCCCAAAAAGCTCGATGTTCAAGTTCTACTCGCAGGTGACAGGCTTTTCCAAAAACCAGACGAAATGGAGACATGCCTATCGGTGTCTTATAGGCTGTTCTGTAAGCCCAGAGCGCATCATCCAGCTTTTTCGACCAATCTTTCCGAGATGAGTCGACTGTCATCTCAAGTATACGTTTCAGTTCACGATTGGAAACTTCGACTTGTCCACTGGTTTGTGGGTGATAAGAGGTAGAGACACGGTGTTTTACTCTGAATTTGGTCAATAAAGCCTTAACCTGGTGATTGCAGAAATGAGATCCGCCATCACTAATAATAACTCTCGGAGTTCCGAAGCGAGTGAATATATTTTTCTTTAGAAAATTTACCACGACCTTAGCTTCGTTTGTTGGTAATGCAACAGCCTCCACCCATTTGGATACGTAGTCTACAGCTACAAGGATGTATTCATTAGAGAACGATGATGGAAAGGGTCCCATGAAATCAATTCCCCAAACGTCGAAGATTTCAACTTCAAGGATGAAATTCATTGGCATTTCATTTCTTTTTGACATGTTTCCATGTCTTTGGCACCGGTCACACTTCGAGACAAGTGTATGTGCATCTTTGAACAAAGTGGGCCAATAGAATCCTGCTTCAAGAATTTTTGTCTGTTTTTGAACCCCAAAATGTCCTCCATAGTGAGAGGAATGACATCTTTCTAATACCTTCTCCATTTCTTCTTCGGTATGCATCTCCGAATGATTTGATCGAGTCCTCGTCTCAACAACAGAGGATCTTCCCGATAATAGTATTTCAACTCGGAGAAGAATTTTTCTTTTGATGATAGGAAAAATTTGGGTGAATTATTCCACTAACAAGGAAATTAACGATGTCGCATACCATGGTGCATTTTGTTTTTCTGGATATTAGAGATTTGGAGCAGTTGTTCATCCGGAAATACTTCATTTATTTCCTTCTCTTGAGCATTGTTTTGGTCGAGTCTAGAGAGATGATCCGCCACTTGGTTTCTGTTCCCTTTGTCTCGATTTCTATGTCGAATTCTTGCATAAGTAGAACCCATCGGATTAGCCTTGACTTTGCATCTTGCTTTGTCATTAAATATTTCAAAGTGAATGATCGGTGTAGACTATGACCTTTGATCCCAATAAGTAGGATCGAAATTTGTCAAAGGCATAAACCACGCAAGCATCTCTTTTCGGTTGTTGTGTAGTTCACCGAGCATCATTCATAGTCTGCTAGCATAATGGATCACTTGCATCATTTTGTCCTTCTTACGGCCCGATCACGGCCCTACGGGATAATCACTTGCATCGCACATTAAAATGAAAGGAATAGTCCAATCTGGAGAAATGATGATTGGAGATGATGTAAGCTTATCCTTCAAAGTTGCAAAGGCCACGTGGCATTCATTTGTGAAAAGGAATGGTGTATCTTTCTCAAGCAAAGAACAGAGAGGTTTTGCTATTTTTGAGAAATCTTTTATAAACCTCCGATAGAATCCTGCATGTGCGAGAAAACTCCTTTCTCCTTTCACCGAAATTGGTGGAGGAAGTTTTGCAATCACTTGGATCTTTGCCTTATCGACTTCAATTCCATGTTGTGAGATTCTATGGCCAAGTACGATTCCTTCCTGGACTATGAAGTGACATTTCTCCCAATTGAGAACTAGATTAGTGTCTTCACATCTTTCCAAGACCATGCCTAAGTGAATTAGGCATTTATCAAATGAATCTCCGAAAACCGAGAAATCATCCATGAAAACTTCAATGAATTTTTCAACCATGTCTGAGAATATTGACATCATGCATCTTTGAAATGTGGCTGGAGCATTGCACAATCCGAATGGGATTCTTTTATAGGCAAATGTTCCATAAGGGCATGTGAATGTTGTTTTCTCTTGGTCTTCTGGGGCTATTACGATTTTGTTGTACCCTGAATAGCCATCGAGAAAACAGTAGTAAGAATGTCCCGCCAATCTATCTAGCATCTGATCAATAAATGGGAGTGGAAAATGATCTTTTCTTGTCGTCTTGTTTAGTTTCCTGTAATCAATGCACATTCTCCATCCTGTGATCGGTCGTGTTGGTATAAGTTCATTGTGCTCGTTCTCTATGATCGTGATTCCACTCTTTTTTGACAACATATGTACAGGGCTCACCCATGGACTATCTAAGATTGGATAAATGATTCCTGCGTCAAGTAATTTAAGAATCTCTGCCTTCACAATTTCCTTCATGTTTGGATTCAAACGTCGTTGATGCTCAATTGAAGGTTTGCAGTCATCTTCCATCAAGATTTTGTGAGTGCATATAGAGGGGCTTATTCCTCTAATGTCTGCAATAGTCCATCCAATTGCTCTTTTGTGATTTCTCAATACCCTTAGTAATTTCCCTTCTTCAAGTTTGGTCAATATGTTAGATATGATGACCGGAAGTGTTGAGGAAACGCCCAAGTAAGCGTATCTCAAATGTGTGGGTAGAGGTTTGAGATCAAGTGTTGGAGCTTCTTGTAAAGAAGGGAGGGGTTTAGCGGAGCTTGTCCCTAATTCTTCAAAATGTGAATGCTTTCTTAAGGTTGGTAGTGCTTCTAGATAGTTAACTGTTTCGGCCAAGTGATATTCTTCTTCCATGCTGGTTAGAGAATTTGCTATACATGTCTCAAGAGGATCTTTAGATAGAATTTTCTCTAAAGACTTGTTCACCATGGCTTCAATTGTGTCTATTTTTAGAAATACTCATCTGTGGATGGTTGATTCAAAGTTCTTAAGACATCGAAGATGACATGTTTGTCTTCCACTCTGAGAATTAGCTTTCCTTCATAGACGTCAATAAGAGCACGTCCGGTTGCGAGAAATGGTCGTCCCAAAATAATGGGAATATCCTGATCTTATTCCATGTCGAGGATGATAAAATCTGCTGGAAATATGAATTTATCAACTTTGACGAGCACATATTCAACTATCCCACGTGGATATTTGATTGACCGATCGGCTAATTGTAGTGAAACTGTTGTTGCTTTTGCTTCTCCCAAGTTCAATTTGTTGAAAATTGACAGGGGCATCAAGTTGATACTTGCCCCTAAATCACAAAGAGCTTTGCCAAAATTCACTTCACCAATAGTACACGGGATTGTGAAAGTTCCCGGATCTTTTAGCTTGGGTGGCAACTTCTTTTGTAGTATTGCGCTACATTCCTCTGTTAGCATGACAGTTTCGTATTCTTCAAGCCTTCGTTTGTTGGAAAGAATATCTTTCATAAATTTGGCATAGCTTGGCATTTGTGCTAGAGCATCGGCAAAAGGAATGTTGATGTGTAGCTTATTGAAGATTTCCAAGAATTTCCCGAATTGAGCATCGAGCTTGTGATTCTTCAACCGTTGCGGAAATGGGATAGGTGGAACATAAGATTTTGTAGCAATTGGACCTTTTTGAGATGAAGGTCCTGTATCAGATTCTTTTTCTGATTCTTGATTTTGTTTATTTTTTTGTTTTTCCAGATGGTTTTCCATAGAAATTTCGGGCAACTGCACTCCACTTCTTGTTGTGATAGCTTGTACATTTTCCCTTGGATTTACCTCGGTATTGCTAGGTAACATGCCATGAGATCTTTCTGAAAGTATTTTGGCCATTTGGCCAACTTGTGTCTCCAGATTTTTAATTGAAGCATCATTTCGTTGTTGATACTTCAGTTGTTGTTCACCTAGCTTTGTGATTGCTTCTTCCCATCCGGGCTTCTTATCTTGATGTGGTGGATTCAACACATTGTTTGTAATATCCGACAGAAATTCTTACTTGCTGTTGTACTATTCGGATAATTTAAAACTGTTGTACTCTTGTTGCATTTGTGTATGGTTATTGGAATATATCATAAATAAACATAATAATAATGATCACTCCATTATGTTCGAATTTTCAGTATTATAAAGATAAGTGCTTATGGAACTATTAAACTTGAGCCTAACGTACGTTAATCGTTAGGCATAGCGTACGTTATTTTGAGGCCTTTACGTACGTAAAGTGGTACCTGTTACGTACGTAACCAGTGCAATCGTATCCGATCCCAACTTTCGGCGTGTGGGGCCGGGTAGGATTTGAATATCTGATCTTTTGGAGCCAATCTAGTTGACCTATCTTACGTACGTAATGCTACGATAGGTAACGACGTAACGGTTCGTATTTCAGTCCAAAGAGCTCTGGACTTATCTTACGTCGTAATACTTTCCTTATAGCGTACGTAAAGCGCTTAACGACGTTATCATTTTGTGATAACGCGTAATTTAATCTTTATTATAAAAAGAGAGCTTGTGTCTTTCATTTTGCACGACCAAACTCGAATTTTCACCTAGATAATTATCCTCCTGCACCCTTAGATCAAATTACCTTCTTCCAATTTGTGGTTGAGCTTTACATTTCGATTTTGGAGCTTGTTGTTTGGAACTTGGAGACATTCTTGAAGCTTATATTGTGTTCTTGTGGTTTGGTGTATTGTTCTTCATTTCTGAAGGTATGTTCTACGATTTAACCCTATAATCTCATAGTTATAATGATAGTGATTAAGTATAATCCACCTAGTGATGATTTAATCAAGCTAAACATGTTCATAGTTAGACTTCCAACAACTTAATGATGAATATGATAGTTAAGGGTTTGTAAGGTTGTGTTTTTAGTATCTTCAAAGATGATGATCATGTTTACTTAAACCAAACTCTTACTGGACTAATAACACCAATAGACTATTAATAATCTTTGTTTCATTATGATGTAAATAGCTTCTTAGAATAATTACCATAAAATGTTTTGAGAACCCTTGTTGATCATTAGAAGTTTGGAATAACCTTCTTGAACCTAAGCTAAGTGAATCCAGAGGATTAATGCTTGAACCTCCAAGTTAGTTAAAAGATTATAAAGAAGGTGTTGAACTTGTAGTGGTCTTCATAATCATAATATGGAATTGCAACTACTTAACTCAACATAAGTAGTTGATGGAAGTCTGATTTTCTTTTTGATGTCCTTGATGAGTTTAAGGAGTAGGAAATTATTGTTAACACATCTTAATCCGACAAACAATTGGTAAACGTCTTGTAATCAATTGTAAGATTAGAATGGCATTGAATAGGATTCTTGGAGTAAACCCTCAACATCTTAATAAGCTGAACTACTCAAATGAGAATTAGGATGTTGTCTCGTTGAAGTTTGGTATAGATGATTATATGAACGCATTATTAAGTGAAATATACTTCAATCAAGGTTTAATGTCCGAGTAACAGATTTTGAAACTATGGCCGGCTGATCGTTCGACAAATAAGACCATTACTCCCATCCGTAATGAGGCAAGATATCTTGCTAGGTTATAAAGATGTGAGGATACTTATGATAATTATGCATTTCGTATATGAAACACTTATAAACTTGTGCCTTGTGACTTGAAGTTATTCTTCATGATGTCCCGTTTTCATCGTGGGATTGCATTCCCAAGTTCGTTACTTTTGGACCCCTGATATTGTTGATCTTGTTGTCATTTCGGTGAGTCCTCGATCCTTATTCGGATTGTGTGAAATTCTTGAATTCGTTGTCATGTTGCATCGTGACATATCCGGAGTCTTATGTACGGTCCGATTTGTTTTTGTGTAGTTTTTTTAGCCGGGCACATATATAGTCATGCGTGAATATTTTTCCGTGAAAGGTGTGCACACGAGGCGTAGTTCGTTGAGGCTAATTAGGTACATTGTCCCGCGTATATCCACGGATTCCGTATACGGGGTGGACATGTGCACCGACACATATTCGGATCGGGCGTCTTGTGATGTCCATCGTTGAGCCATACAATTTTGTTCGTTCATAGTCCATTTAAATGTGTGGATGTGTTCGACGTTTTGTGACTAGCGTTCATACGCCCGAGGGGTATGTTCGTTAGTCGTGAGTTATTCTTAAAATCTTATATACGTGAATTGTATACTATCTTGAGAATCATTTATCATGTATATCTCGACCTGTGTTGGGCGAAATACTTTTGTTGTATTTTAGGTCGAGGAAAAGGCAAGGCACGGGAAGATCAAGGTGATGACGAAGGGTTCGAAGGATACTAGTTCGGGGGGCCCAAGTCTTTCGTGTCCGGTCATGTTCGTACCGTGTAATGTTATCTTTTCACTTTATTTTAAGTTTGAACAAATGTATTGTTATTTTAAGGTATAATTCATCTCCATATGGATTATACTTATGTTTTGGATTCTGTGTGTAATAAGGCCGTAGGCCATACTTTGTAAACTCCAGATCGGAGTAAGTACCTTGTTTTGTGGTTCGGCATCACATGTTTTGCGTATTTTAAACTGTACTTTGGGTATCGCCTGGTGGATCCTAGTGTGGGATCCACGGCACTGTAATGGCCGACTTATCGGGGTGTTACAGAAGATGGTATCAGAGCGGGAATTTTTTTTCTAGAGGTCGTTTTCTTTCTTTTTGAGTCTTTGTGTATTGAACTAGTATCAAGAGACCTTCGTGTCACGTGTGACCCGTGCGAGCGCCTGATCCTACGAGCCAAATGCGGTACGTACTTTATGAACCATGAATAAACTATTGACATGATATTGATCTCTGAATAGATCTCCTTGTTGATCTTGGTATTCTAAGGGTTTGTGGCAGGAATTATCTGATTGATGATTCGAATAAAATTCGGGATCGATTATATGATTGAAATCATTTGACTCAAATGTCGATCTGATATTCTGTGTGACTTTCGTAGTAACGATAATTCATTACAAACTGCTTCCTTGAATATGTAATTTCTTACTGCCATTAACTTAGCATGAATTCTGATTTGTATTATGAACTGTACTTATGATTATCATCTCAAAAATTGATTCTTTCAGTATGGAAAGAAATTTGAGAGGCCGTGGAAGAGGGGGACGAGGCCGCGGAAGGGGCCGAATCCCGATACCGCGAGCCAACAGACGTGCAAACGCAGAGCATAGTTCCGCAGGCAGTGATTCGCCTTCTAGGGACCAATCGCACCACAATGGACACGAGGATGCTCGAGTCGATCCTTACACCGTAATGCAGGCATGATGGCTCGATGACCCAAATGGGTCGATTAATGGAAGCAATGCAGAGAGCTGCTACCGACCAGATCGGGGCCACCTCCTGTACATGGCGGGCAGTGAATCGGATCATCGCCGACATCTCGCGCCAATGACCCCGATTTTGAAGGTTCCTCTGAGCCGGCTGATATCGTGCATTGGATCGAACACTTCGAGAAGTTGTTCGATATGGTAGACTGTCCAAGAGAGAATCGCGTCTCCGTAGCACTTACTACTTGGGCAAGGGCGCCCACACTTGGTGGCTTTCGGTGAGGCCGGTGATGGCGTATGCACTTGGGAAGAATTTAAAATCTCATGCTAGATCGTTACTATCCGTGTCCTCTCCGCGAGGCCAAATTATCATAATCACTGAATCTGAGCCGTCCGAAGATGATGACGTACTATCGATCGCCGAGAAATTTCGAGCACTCCTCCCTTTTGTCATGACGATTGTCCACACTAAGCCGATAAGATTAAATATTTTCTCAAAAGGCTTAAACCCCGAATGAGAATGCAAATTGTTGAACCATCATTGTGTGACCTACCGGAGTTCATCGAGAAAGCTCTGAGTACGAATTGATGTGAAGGAAATTTCAAAGAAGCAACCGCAGATCTAACAACAAGAAATTCAGAACCGTAACTACTGATAAAGAATCGGGAACATTCAAGAGACCCCAACCAAGCAAATCCTTCGAACGGCAACCTATGGCATCGAAGCCAACCGGATCGCAACCTCGAGCGGTCACCTATCTCGTTGTATGCTATAATTGTGGAGACCCGGCACATCAATTCGAAATGTCCTAGACCACCGTGTCATGCCATACATGTGGGAAGAACGGACTCCGTGCTCGTTTTTGTAGGAGTGTACTAGGAAGTATTCCCCGCAGATCTCATGCTCCAAGACAATCTTGATTCAGACCGAGTACATCCATCCGCTTCTTATCGACTAAGGGCAAACAAAGGGATGGGACGTGGAAATCAAGCAGTACGTCTGGTTCGGGGGCCAAAACCTAGAGTTTACGAGATGAAGAGGGTGAAGATCCCGGCCAACATGATTGCAGTACTCTCGAGATCCAATCTCACTTATCTGTGTCCTTTTGATACCGGTGCTTCACACTCCTTTTTATCTACTTCTTGTTTGAGTCGTTTGCAATTAGAGCATGTTATCAATTGTGAACCTTATATAATTGGTCTACCCGATGGTAGAAGAATTGTTGGGAATCGTGAAGTTCAGGATCGCTCGATTCGAATGAACGACCGTGAGTGGTTGTCAAATTTAATCGTGGTCGATTTACCTAAAGATGATGTGATCTTGGGAATCGATTGGATGGACCGTCATGATGCCATAATTAGTGTCCGCAGTTTAACAAAGGACCGTCACATCGACGATGGTGTTGAGTGTACCTTCCAGGTGATAACCCCAGCCGTTCCGGGAGAATCATCAGCGCTATGAAAACGGTGAAACTGCTTAATCAAGGATGTATTGGCTATTGGTGTTACATGACCAAAACAATGGATCGACCAGTCGAATTGATCGATATTCCGGTAGTCCGAGACTACCTGCACGTATTTCCGGATGAGTTGCCAGGCTTACCTCCACATCGTGATGTAGAGTTCAATATTGAGTTAGAGCCTGATACGTCCCCGCTTTCAAAAGCACCATATCGTATGGCTCCGATCGAGATGCAGAGTGAAGAGCCAACTTGAGGATTTGACCGAGAAAGGCTACATCGGACCTAGCGCGTCCCCTTGGGGAGCACCAGTACTATTTGTACGGAAGAAGGACGGATCCCTACGTCTGTATTGATTATCGTGAGTCGAGCAGGTAACCATTAAGAACAAATACCCATTGCCGCGTATTGACGATTTATTGGATCGGCTTCAAGGGGCTGCTGTGTTTTCTAAGATAGACCTGAGGTCTGGTTACCATCAGTTGAGGATTAAAGAGTCTGATATTTCAAAGACAGCATTCCGTACTCGTTATGGGCATTATGAGTTTGTGGTGATGCCTTTTGGACTGACGAATGCACCGGCAGTATTCATGGAGCTGATGAATCGAGTGTTTATTAATTATCTGGATCGCTTTGTAGTCGTTTTTATTGACGACATCCTGATCTATTCTCGTGACCATGAAGAGCACGAGCGTCACCTCCATCTAGTTCTCGAGGCGTTAAGGCGGGAGCAGCTTTATGGAAAATTTTCTAAATGTGAGTTCTGGATGCGTGAAGTTATCTTTCTCGGACATGTGATATCAGCTGATGGGGTTCGAGTAGACCCACGTAAGTGGTTATCCGAGACTGGTTACCACCAAAGAACGTCAAGGAAGTACGCAGTTTCTTGGGACTAGCAGGCTATTACCGACGATTCGTAGAGGGTTTTTCTAGAATTGCCCAACCAATGACCAATTTGTTGAGAAAAGATAAGAAGTATTTATGGTCAGAGGCATGTCAGCGGAGCTTTGATGAACTTAAGAGTCGGTTGATTTCGGCGCCTATTTTAGTCCTACCAAAAGGAACGGAAGGTTTTGTAGTGTATAGTGACGCATCTAAACAGGGCCTTGGATGTGTACTATTGCATAACGGGAAGGTGATCTCCTATGCATCGAGACAGCTACGACCTTACGAGGTCAACTATCCCACCCATGATTTAGAACTCGCAGCTGTGGTGTTTGCTTTAAAGATCTGGCGTCATTATCTGTATGGAGTTACCTGTCAGATTTTTACGGATCACAAGAGCTTGAAATACATTTTTACTCAGAAGGAGTTAAATATGAGGCAGAGAAGGTGGCTAGAACTCATCAAAGACTATGATATCGAGATCCTTTATCATCCGGGCAAAGCAAATGTAGTTGCTGACGCTTTGAGCCGTAAAACCGTACAGGAGCAGATGCTTGCCCGCCTAACAACTCAGAGGGTATTGCAGTTAGAATTGATGAGGCCGGAAATTGAAGTCTGGATACAGCATATTCAAGGGCGACTCAGACACTTGAGATTTCATCGTCCCTTGAGGATATAATTAGATCGAAGCAAGTTACGGACCCATTCTTATCTCGAATTCGCGATGAAATAACCCAAGGGAAAGCTCCTGGCTTTGTAATACACGAGGATGGATTAATACGTTTCAGAAACCGAGTTTGTGTACCCGCTGATGACGAGTTAAGGAGTTCTATCCTGAAAGAAGCCCATGCTAGCCCGTACTCTATCCACCCGGGGTCTAGCAAAATGTATAAGGATTTGAAGCAGAACTATTGGTGGGGAAATATGAAACATGAGGTTGCCGAATTTGTTTCGAGATGTTTAACCTGTCAGCAGGTTAAAATTGAGCACCAGCGACCCGCAGGAATGCTGAAACCGCTCCCGATTCCCGAGTGGAAATGGGAGGACATATCAATGGATTTTATTACTAGATTGCCGACGAGTCGCCGAGGAATGAATACGATTTGGGTGATTGTGGATCGTTTAACCAAATCAGCCCACTTTCTGGAAATTAAGGATACTTGGGGACCCGAGAGATTGGCCCAACTATTTATTAAGGAAATTGTGAGATTGCACGGTACCCCCAAGGGTATTGTATCAGACCGTGACGGGCGATTCGTGTCACACTTCGAAAGCGGTTCATCGTGCGATGGGTACGCACTTGAACTTCAGCAAAGATTTCACCCGCAGACGGATGGCGACCGAGAGAACTATCCAAACTTTAGAGGATATGCCGAGGGCATGCTCGATTGGAAGGATGATTGGGAGGCCCACTACCCTTGGTGGAATTCACTTATAATAATAGTTGGCATGCTTCGATTCGATGGCACCGTATGAGGCATTATATGGCCGTCGCCGTAGGTCCCCTTTGTCCGGGACGAACTATCGAATCTCTCGGGTACGGAACCCGACATGTTGCTAGCACCCGTGAGAAGATCGCTCCGATCGAGTCGGTTGTTGACGGCTCAAAGCCGACGAAGTCCTACGCAGACAACCGCCGGCGGCCGCTTGAGTTCGAGGTCGGCGACCATGTACTAATGAAGGTGTCACCTACCCGAGGAGTCTTTCGTTTTGGAAAACGAGGCAAGCTGAGCCCGAGGTATATCGGGCCGTTTGAGGTTTTGGAACGAGTAGGCGATTTGGCTTATCGCTTGGCTTTACCACCAGCCCTGAGCCGGATCCATAGCGTGTTCCATGTCTCCCAGCTAAGGAAATACGTTGCTGATCCGAGTCATGTACTTCAGTTCGATGAGATCGACTTAGCGGAGGATCATTCGTATGAGGAGCGCCCCGTACGAATACTTGAGAGGAGGATCAAACAACTGCGTAATAAGACGATTCCCCTACTGAAGGTGCAGTGGTCACGACACGGGGTCGAGGAAGCCACGTGGGAGACGGAGCACAGCATTCAAGAGAGGTATCCCGAATTGCTTACCCCTTAGTTTCGAGGACGAAACCCTTTTTAAGGGGGGGAGTATGTAATATCCGACAGAAATTCTTACTTGCTGTTGTACTATTCGGATAATTTAAAACTGTTGTACTCTTGTTGCATTTGTGTATGGTTATTGGAATATATCATAAATAAACATAATAATAATGATCACTCCATTATGTTCGAATTTTCAGTATTATAAAGATAAGTGCTTATGGAACTATTAAACTTGAGCCTAACGTACGTTAATCGTTAGGCATAGCGTACGTTATTTTGAGGCCTTTACGTACGTAAAGTGGTACCTGTTACGTACGTAACCAGTGCAATCGTATCCGATCCCAACTTTCGGCGTGGGGCCGGGTAGGATTTGAATATCTGATCTTTGGAGCCAATCTAGTTGACCTATCTTACGACGTAATGCTACGATAGGTAACGCACGTAACGGTTCGTATTTCATCCGAGAGCCTCGGACTTATCTTACGACGTAATACTTTCCTTATAAGCGTCGTAAAGCGCTTAACGACGTTATCATTTTGTGATAACGCATTTAACTAACTCTTTGTTATAAAAAGAGAGCTTGTGTCTTTCATTTTGCACGACCAAACTCGAATTTTCACCTAGATAATTATCCTCCCGCACCCTTAGATCAAATTACCTTCTTCCAATTTGTGGTTGAGCTTTACATTTCGATTTTGGAGCTTGTTGTTTGGAACTTGGAGACATTCTTGAAGCTTATATTGTGTTCTTGTGGTTTGGTGTATTGTTCTTCATTTCTGAAGGTATGTTCTACGATTTAACCCTATAATCTCATAGTTATAATGATAGTGATTAAGTATAATCCACCTAGTGATGATTTAATCAAGCTAAACATGTTCATAGTTAGACTTCCAACAACTTAATGATGAATATGATAGTTAAGGGTTTGTAAGGTTGTGTTTTTAGTATCTTCAAAGATGATGATCATGTTTACTTAAACCAAACTCTTACTTCTGGACTAATAACACCAATAGACTATTAATAATCTTTGTTTCATTATGATGTAAATAACTTCTTAGAATAATTACCATAAAATGTTTTGAGAACCCTTGTTGATCATTAGAAGTTTGGAATAACCTTCTTGAACCTAAGCTAAGTGAATCCAGAGGATTAATGCTTGAACCTCCAAGTTAGTTAAAAGATTATAAAGAAGGTGTTGAACTTGTAGTGGTCTTCATAATCATAATATGGAATTGCAACTACTTAACTCAACATAAGTAGTTGATGGAAGTCTGATTTTCTTTTGATGTCCTTGATGAGTTTAAGGAGTAGGAAATTATTGTTAACACATCTTAATCCGACAAACAATTGGTAAACGTCTTGTAATCAATTGTAAGATTAGAATGGCATTGAATAGGATTCTTGGAGTAAACCCTCAACATCTTAATAAGTGAACTACTCAAATGAGAATTAGGATGTTGTCTCGTTGAAGTTTGGTATAGATGATTATATGAACGCATTATTAAGTGAAATATACTTCATTCAAGGTTGATTGTCCGAGTAACCGATTTTGAATCGAGGGCCTACTGCTCGTTCGACAAAGAAGGACTTTACTCGCCTCCGTATTGAGGCAAGTTATCTTGCTTGGTTATAATGATGTGTGGATTCTTATGATAATTATGCATTTCGTATATGAAACACTTATAAACTTGTGCCTTGTGACTTGAAGTTATTCTTCATGATGTCCCGTTTTCATCGTGGGATTGCATTCCCAAGTTCGTTACTTTTGGACCCCGATATTGTTGATCTTGTTGTCATTTCGGTGAGTCCTCGATCCTTATTCGGATTGTGTGAAATTCTTGAATTCGTTGTCATGTTGCATCGTGACATATCCGAGTCATATCTACGTTCCGATTGGATATTGTCAAGGAATTATAGCCGGGCACATAAATAGTCATCCGTGAAAATTATTCCGTGAAAGGTCAGGCACACGAGACGTAGTTCGTTGAGGCTAATTAGGTACATTGTCCCGCGTATATCCTGGATTCCGTATACGGGGTGGACATGTGCACTGACACATATTCGGATCGGGCGTACTGTGATGTCCATCGTTGAGCCATACAATTTTGTTCGTTCATAGTCCATTTAAATGTGTGGATGTGTTCGACGTTTTGTGACTAAGCGTTCATACGCCCGAGGGGTATGTTCGTTAGTCAGGGAGTTATTCTTAAAATCTTATATGCGTGAATTGTATACTATCTTGAGAATCATTTATCATGTATATCTGACCCTGTGTTGGGCGAAATACTTTTGTTGTATTTTAGGTCGAGGAAAAGGCAAGGCACGGGAAGATCAAGGTGATGACGAAGGGTTCGAAGGATACTAGTTCGGGGGCCCCAAGTCTTTCGTGTCCGGTCATGTTCGTACCGTGTAATGTTATCTTTTCACTTTATTTTAAGTTTGAACAAATGTATTGTTATTTTAAGGTATAATTCATCTCCATATGGATTATACTTATGTTTTGGATTCTGTGTGTAATAAGGCCGTAGGCCATACTGTTGTAAACTCCAGATCGGAGTAAGTACCTTGTTTTGTGGTTCGGCATCACATGTTTTGCGTATTTTAAACTGTACTTTGGGTATCGCCTGGTGGATCCTAGTGTGGGATCCACGGCACTGTAATGGCCGACTTATCGGGGTGTTACATTGTTGTTGTTTGCATAAGAAAAATTTGGATGATTTTTGTACCCTGGATTGTATGTTGGCCCGTAAGGATTGTATGCTTGCCTTTGGAAATTCTGAGCATACGCCACTTGTTCTGGTGGTGGTGTTGACTGCTCTTGTTGCACTAAGGGACAGATAGTGCTGTTGTGAGTTGCTCCACAAATTTCACATGAAAAAGCTGAAATTTGTGGAGTTTGCACCGTCTTCACAGATTGAGGAGTTGAAAAAGACATTTCCTCGACTTTCTTTGATAGAGCTTCAATTTTTGCCAACATAAGTGAATAAGAATCCACTTCAAAAACACCATTTGGTTTCTTTTGGATATTTTTGTCTGGCCATCTTGTACTTTGTTCACTTATAACCTCAAAAAGATTATAAGCCTCTTTCATAGTTTTGTTTCCCAGTGAGCCATTTGATGATGAATCGACATTGGCTTGGCATGAAGGTAAAATTTCAGAATAGAAGTAATTGACTTGTGCTCCCAAATTGAAACCATGGTTAGGACATTTTCGTAGCATATTTTTGTATCTCTCCCATGCTTCGTGGAATGATTCTGAATCTTGTTGACGAAATGTAGAGATTTCGTATTTGAGTTTCGCCACTTTTATTGGTGGAAAGTATTTAGTGGTGAATTTTTGGACAAATTCGGGCCAATTTGTTATGCTTCGTGGTGGCAAAGTATCTAGCCACTCTCTTGCTCTGTCCTTCAAAGTGTGCACGAAAAGTCTCATTTTGATTGCCTCGTCATTTACATTTGGATATTTGAAATTTCCACATATTTCCACAAAACGGTTAATATGTAGATATGGATTTTCGTCAGTTCTTCCATAGAATGAGTTGTTGTTGGAGAAGATATTGATGACATCTGGGCGAATTTGAAAATTGTCCACTCCAAATGGTGGATAAATTACACTTGATTGAACGCTCAAAGATGGGGGGTTCATGAATTCCCCAAAGAGCATGTTGTCTTCATCTATTTCCGGCACAATAGGATATTGTTGATGTTGAATGTTTTGAACATTAGGTATTCCCCCCACCGGAGGAATTCTTTCGTTATCATTTCCTTGGGGGAGACGTGGATTTAGTTCGTCCGCCATTGATGGTGAAGAAATAATGTTTTTCTTTTGTTCTCTTCGCCTTCTTCTGAATGTGGCTTCGATCTCGGGATCTAGTGAAACTAAATCGCGATTGTACGTCCTTCGCATAGACAAGAGAATCTACAACAAAGAAAAAGTTGTATTTATAACAATAGTTAATAATGTAATTTTTCAAATATAACTTATACTTCCCCGGCAACGGCGCCAAAAACTTGACACGCTTTTAGTGTAACTATCGCAAGTGCACGATATCGTATCAAGTAGTAAAGTGGACTTTTTGAGTCCGGTTTATCGATCCCACAAGGAAGTTTGGTTATAATTTGAATGATACACTATTAGTCTATTTTTATAGATACTTAAGATGAGTGAAACACACAATTAAAAAGTTTGGTTTAATAATTTCAAAGAAATTGCAATAATAGTTCTAATATTATAAGGAAATAAAAAGATAGCAATAATAATAGATTGATTATCGATAAAATGAAATAGTTGGGATTACAAACTTAGTTCGTCATTAGTTATAAAAGATGTATTGGAGATCATAAGATGAATTTACTTATTATTTTGTGTAGATTCGATTTTTCTTAAAAAGACGGTTTCTCTTTCGAACTATAAAACGTCCCTTACATATTGAATCAATCCACTATATTTCTATGTTGATTGGCTTCAATACATAGCATTAGGATTTATGAAAATAACTCAAAGAATCATCTAAGGACTAGGGGTATATTTCTATCCCCTAGAACAACTTAGAGTGAAGATCATTTGATCTAATCAAACATATTTTCTTTCGAAACATATGAAGACCATAAATATCGTCATTTATTGGCCAAATAAATAAAGATTGTTAAAACAATGAAAATCATACACAATAATAAGTAATTCACAATAGATCTTTATACAAATATAAATAACATGACTAACCTTGTTTATAATCCCAACTAAAGATTACTTAGCCCATGAAGGGTTTATTACACATATTACAAGCTTGTGTGGTCATTATTAGTTGAATCAAGAGAAAGAATTGATCCTAACTCTCTTAGTAGATAAAGGAGATAGAAACAATAAACTCTCTGAACAACATTTACTATACCACACTTACAAAGATCACTCAAGAACACAAGTGTGTTCTTCACACAAAAAGAAAAGTTTACAAAAAATGGAAAATTATAAGATGAATGATGAATGATGAAGGATCTAAGGGGTCTATTTATACACCTAAAGTCATCTAATAGCTCCAAAACTCCAGCATTATTACATTAGATCGGATCAATGCCAGCCATCCCCTCAATAATACACCAAAAGTATAAAAAATTAGACAAATCATAGCAATCTGTCAAGAGTTACGGCCGTAACGTGGCTTCGTAAATTTGCTCATTTGAAGCTTGGATAGTTACGTTTTCAGCCCAGAATTTCTCAGACTTTGCATTTTTGCCCCAGATCTTCTTCGGATGATAACTTTTGATATATAACTCTGATTTTGAATCCGGAAAGACTGCCAAATTCGTCTCGGAAAGCCCTACAACATGAATATATAAAAATTCAATAAAGAGAATATTTATTGAACATGTTGTTTCTTGAGTAATTCAGTTATTTAATCCGATCATCATCCGATAAAAATAAAATTATTAAAACTAATAAATTAAAAGCAAAAAACGAGTAGACTAGCCCAATTATGGGTGAATTTTATCGATACAAACCATGGATAAGTGTACAAAACTGACACTTATCACTATGCTAGTGTGCGCTGGATCATTGGATGGGTTTTTCCACCACGTGTTGGTCCGACGGGATCATCTTGGGGTCTAGGCACTGAACGCTGGATCATTGGAATTACCATGTGTATGTTGTGATATCATGTTGTGAATATCAGTTGTGTATGTTATTTATGAGTTTCTCGTAGGAGAAGACTCGTTAGTATTTTTGTCATTTACATTATTATTATTCTTCGTGAGATGTTGAATAATATGTTGTGGTACTTGTACTAGCATCGTTGTGCTAACCCCTTCGGGTGTGAACATTTTTGTTTATGTTCAGGATCCAGGAGAGCGGGGAAACAACCACTGGAACTGCACGACGACGAGGGTGCAGTGTGATGTTCCGGCCGGGTTTAATTGTCTGTTGTTTGTTGGTCATTTCAATAAGTACTCGAGTACGTAGTCGTTTATGATGATTTTGGATTTGGTGATGTAATAATACTTTTCCGTTGAATTTTCGTATTTTTAGTATTGGTTAAAACTGTTGTATCTTATTTCCGTTATTTCCATAAGTTGGTATCTGTCATTGTCGTTTCATTTATTCAGCCTTGTAAATCCTTACGTAAAGGATTTACGGCGCTGTAATATTCCTGAATATATCAGGGGTGTTACACGACATTAGGGTTTTGCATTCCTAAGTAATAAAATTTTGACTAATGGAATAAGTTTAGAACGATTTACACGTTTTTAATTCAGAAATCGGATTTTCAGTTATCTGGTTGGGTTTATCTTCTGAATTTGATTTTTATGTTTCGATAGACAGAATCGTGATTCCATCGTCTTCTATATACAGTATTTTTATGTTACGAGTATGATTTCCAAAAGTTTACATTTTCAGTTTTCGGGTATATTATATGTCGAGCCGTTTTGTCGGATAATTTGTGTTCCGTAAATCACATAACTTTTCTCCGACTTTAAGCTGTAAGTGCGACACTATAATTTAAATATATGACATACACACAATACTCGAGTAATTTTATCTGCGGAGGAACGGAATGTAAAATATTCTTCGACCGCTTTATTAAAGGCTGGGGTTAACCTACCATATAAAGGGACTTAACCATTTTTCCTCCTCACTTCATCTTCTTCCTCTTCTATTGCTCCATTGCCCCCCCACCCCCACCCCCCACCCCCCCCCCCTTTCAAGATAGAACACCATTGTCTTCCATTCAAGCTCAAGTTACAAGCTTATTTTGTGTGCCAAACTTGAAACAAAGTTCTTATTCAAGTAAGTTATCTTCTCCTCTTCATTTCTATCCAAGTAGAAATAGGTTTTGGCCCACGTTGAAATTCGGGAATTTATGAAAGAACTTAGATGTTATAATATTTTGTATGTTGTTTCTAAGTTGATTCTAAGGTTCTTGAGAGTGGTTAGAACAAGTTTTAATCATGTTTTTATTTTCATATCTTGGCTGAAATTATTAGGGTTTATAACCCAATCATGTATTATTTTTCTTATGATTTTCTTACACAATATGTTGCTACATAATGATATATGCTATGATGAATTTATGGGATTTTTATAAAATGTTTGGTATTTTGGAAAGTAAAGAAGAATCATGCTTAGTTCTTGATATGTTGAGATATGTTCAAAAGTAACTTGATGATTGTGATGATATATGAAAGGAGTACATAATAGTTTTCTACTAGATTTTTATAAAAATTTTTGGGAAATTTATTTGAAAACAAAGGCATGAAGTTAGATTTATGAACTTGAAATTATGTTAGATAATATTTGATGTATCTAAAGAGCATGATATGTATTGAAGTTTTTAAAATCATGTTTAGGTCACTCTCATATTAGAACCAAAACTTTGATTATCAATATGAGTATATGTTAAGTGTGTTGTTTGATGTTGGTGACAATTGATGCTTGATGATACTTGATGTTAATAATGTTTGAAGGTTTAAAGTTGGGAAATAGAAATAAGTAAGTAGTCATGTTTTCAAAAGAAAAGATCAGGAAATGGAGTTCGTAATATCGAGAAACATGCTTGTATGTTGACTCCTATTGTAACACCCCCAAGTTATTCAGGGTATATTACAGCGTCGTGAGCCCCATCATGGGACCCACAAGGCTATTTATACGCGGAACTACAAACTTTGACCGAGAAGGTCCAAGTACAAAGAAATGGAAGACAATAAAAATGGTATTCAAAACCATATCCAAAACATTCGAACACAATACATCACGAATCAATACCACGACAACACAGGCCGGGATGACAAATAAAATCGGATATAGTACTCCAGTACTCAATAACCATTCCAGTTCAACCACACTGAATGGAGGAAACATAAAATATAACTCGAAACAAGACACAGCATCACACTTGCCCATCATCTTCATGCCGACCTGATACATGCCTATCCGCTCTCCTGGAACCTGAAATACATGAAAAGTATTTCCCCCATAAAGGGGTTAGCCGTCGAATAGCTAGTGCAAGTATATCGAATATGAAACACAATACTCCTCGACAATAAAGTAAACATAATCATCATCTTATAAATTCAATATTAGTATTCCGGAATAACTAAATCTCAGAGTATCACATCAATACATACATGATTAACCGTGGAACCGCACCAGAGGCTACGGAACCCTCAGAGGACCCATCGGTCCGTCCCAAAGTGGTTAACCCAAATTATCTACGGAATCGCGCCAGAGGCTATGAAACCCTCAGAGGACCCTTCGATACATCCCAGAGTGGATATAAACAATCATGCCAATCATATATCTTACTTTCAAAGTCGAGAACGTACAATCATAAACATATACTTGCCTTTGAGACATCGGGAAATCGGAAGGAAAAGAGTATAAGTTCAGTAGGTCCAAGAACGCATTTCCGGCACCTAAATGATTCGCAAGAAATATGATAATCAATAATCCATACTCAAATCACACGAAGAAACTCCCGAAACCCGCCTACGATTCATGAAACTACAAGGGTAAACATCTAGAGGTTGGAAAATTGCCCAAACCCTCTCAATTCCGAACACGGCACAAAGAAATCCATATAATCGTATGGGAAACATGGGTATGGGGTAGATACATCATAATCTCAAAGATCTCAAGCTCCAAAACGGATAAATTGGACGAATATAAGAAAATCCCCAAAAATTACCAAAACTAGGGTTCTAAGGATTTTACCTTGATTTGGAAGATAGAAATGGATTAGATGTTGCGAATCTTTGTTATGCAACCAAAGATGATGATAGTTGATGAAGAATTGCTTCCAATCATCCAAAATCGCCTCTCCCGAGCTTCTCCCATCGAAGATGACTGTCCCATATATACTGCACCCAGTCTAGCGCACACTACGCCTCAATATTAGCATGCGCTAATGGGGTCACCCG
Organism: Orobanche coerulescens; assembly: GCA_033398695.1. Taxonomy (NCBI): domain Eukaryota; kingdom Viridiplantae; phylum Streptophyta; class Magnoliopsida; order Lamiales; family Orobanchaceae; genus Orobanche; species Orobanche coerulescens. The sequence continues at coordinate 53,019,501 of CM065812.1, forward strand.
GTAGTCCAGTAGCTACTGTCCTGAGACATTAGCGCGCTCTATGCAACATCCCTAGCGTGTGCTAATTGGTGTCCTGCCAGAGTCCCAGTTCACTGTCCCAGTCCGCTATCGTGCGTTAACACTGAGCACTAGCGCATGCTATGCAACACATATAGCGTGCGCTAGCCGCTGCCTAGCGTGCCATACCTGCTAGTCCAAAATGTCTGAATACCTCACTGCCTCTACCGACTCAGCTCGTTAGCTTGCACTACGGATGATGTTAGCGCGTGCTACTGACCACGAGTAGCGTGCACTCGTGAACTCCTAGCGTGCGCTAACTGCTAGTCCGTAGAGCAAAATTAGCTACTGCCTTTGCCAAGCCTGGACCGTTTAGCACGGGCTAAGGCTCAAAGCTAGCGTGCGCTACTCAAGCAAAATTAGCGTGCGCTATCTCCCTGACCCAGAACACTTCTGAAAGGTCTAAACAACACGATCATGATCCAAACAAGGTACGAAACTCTAAATCAACATCGACAACATCTCAAAGTGTTTACAAAGCGACAAAATAAGAAGAACATCAAGGTCAAAGAGTCAATAAAAGTACGGGTATTACATTCTCCCCCTCTAAAAAGAAGTTTCGTCCCGAAACTTGAGAAATAAAAATCCCGGGGAATTCTGATCGCATCTTCTCTTCCGTATCCCAAGTCACCTCCTCGACTCCATGTCTCGACCATTGCACTTTAACCAACGGTATAGTTTTATGCTGAAGCTGTTTCTCGCAACATTCAAGGATCTTCATTGGTCTCTCCGGAAAGGTAACGTCCTCGGCTACGTCAATCTCACTATAGTCGATGACATGGCTTAGATCCGGCACGTACTTTCTCAACTGAGACACATGAAAAACACTATGGACCTGACTCAAAGCTGGAGGCAACGCCAAGCGATAAGCTAACTCTCCAACCCTGTCCAAAATTTCAAAAGGTCCAATATACCTTGGACTAAGTTTCCCCTTTTTCCCGAAGTGGAAAAATCCTCTAGTCGGCGACACCTTGAGTAAAACATGGTCTCCCACTTCAAATTCTAAAGGTCGACGACCAGTATCAGCATAAGATTTCTGACGGCTCTGGGCAGTCAACAACCGGTCCCGGATAATAGAAATCTTCTCCTTAGTCTCCAACAATATATCCGGTTTCGTTCCGAATAGCTCCGAAGCCTCATCCCAACATAATGGCAACCTATGTAATATCCAGAACTTCTATTACTGTTGTTTAATGTTATTTTATCTGAGTTATGTTGTACAGTATGGAATCTGTACAGTATGGATAAAATAAATGAAGGACTGAGACATCTGTATTGGTATAATTGTCGTAGTTGGTCGACAATTATGTTTGAGGGTATCGTATATCAGGTTATCGTGCTTTTGATATTGGGTATATCGTATAAGAATATTATTGGATTCAGTATACGTATTCAGTATGCCGTATGTTCGTATTATGTATGTCGAGACAGGTGGTAACAGTTAAAATTGGCTAAGTATAGAATACTTAGCGTACGCTAATGTTGAAGACTTACGTACGCTAAATTAGTTGTGTTACGTACGTTATGGCTAAATCATTACGTACGTAACGAGGGAATCGGACAGGACCGAGTCATGGTCGGCATGTGGGACCCGATGTCGGCGGCGGATGTGGACAGGCGAGTCAACCCCGGCCATTATGTACGCTACGAGAAGTGTATAACGTACGTTAAATAGAGTGTTACTATAGCAAGTCAACGTACATATTACGTACGTAATGAAGGAAATGTTACGTACGTAATCAATTAGACGAAACAGGTCAGTTAGTTTTGGAAATGAGATTACGTACGCTATTAAGGACGCTTAGCGTACGCATAGGTTGAGATTATTGATCGGTGATTATAACCGGATGCTGCGGTCGTGTTCGAGTATGCTCTTGAATTGCTTCGATCGGGGCCGAGGAGCTCGTAGATGAAGGCATTGTGACTGGTAGCGGCTTCATCATCATCATGTTGGTATCGAGGCAAGTTATTACTTGCTCAGTTTATAATATTTAATAAATGGTTTCAGTTTCATTCGTTTATAATTCGTATAGCAATGTTTATAATCGTAATCACAGAGGATTTGGAATTATAGGTTGTATTCGAGTTTTGGGAATTAAATCATAAGGTATATGATTTACATTTATGGTTGGTATACTTGGTATCGAGGATATATTGTGGTATAGACAAAGACATGAATTTACCGTCCATGGTATTTTGTACCGTCGAGTATTGAGGATAATTGTCTGTGATGGTTTGGACATTGAGATTGCTCTCGAAGGACTCGGGGCGAGTACTCTATTCATTTTTATCATTTGTGTCGATCATGTCGTGATACATTCGTGTATCATTGTTGTAATGCATTTGTGCATTGTTGTTATCGTGTATTGTGTACTGTTGTTTTGTGAAGTTGTGCATTGTTGTCATATGTCCACCTCGTGTTGGTCCGATGGGATCATCGGGGAATCTATGCTAGCGTGCGCTGGATCATCGGACGGGTTTTCCACCACGGTTGGTCTGACGGGGTCATCGTGGGATCTAGGCAGTGAACGCTGGATCATCGGATTGCCATGTGTTGTTATTGTGCATATGTATATTATGGGTTTGCCATAAGTATACATTGTCGTTATTGTTGTGATCATATTGACATTGCCATATGAGTATGCATTTGTAGGTCTTGTGTTAGGGCCATGTCCGTATGTTGTGTTGATCTGATCTCGGATTAGACTGACGTGATGGTAATGGTATTTCGTATCTTGAGGTATGTTCCATATTTCTTTGATACTTGTCTTTGATGGACAATCGATTATCGTATTGGAATTGTCGATGTTATCCGATGGATTGAATTGGCCATAGTTGGTATAATTTCCGTATCGCGAGGTATGATAATGTTTTGAGAACCTTGGGTATTGTTGAGATACAATACAGATATTTCGGTACGAGCTTATTATGTTGTTGAAAGGATACGAGATGTGAACTTTGGTGATTATTATCACGAGTTGGTAAAGTATGACAGTAAGATTACATTGGTCGTATTCTTACTTGGTATTTCCATTGATATGTAATTATTGACGTGATGTGATGGTTATCATTGTTGGATATTATGACTGACCCCGTCGTGGGCTTTCTTTTTAGGTTCTTAGATTATCAAGCTTGTAGCGGTCGTGAAAAGATGAGCTTCCCGGAGGATACTGCCTAGGACATGTATTTGTGTTTTGATTTTCTGATCAGTTATTGTATTCCGCTGCTAGAGTATTTCAATTGTTATCTTTATCCGCTGCGTGAGTATTTTTGAATGGCTTTTTTGGTATCCGGTAACTTAGGTTACTTTGGCAATCATTTTCTAAATCTATTCTCGATGCACGTGTGTTTATAGCTTAACGTATGTTTTTAAACTGTTGAGTTTTGGCATTTTGGGCCTTGTGGTTTCAAATGAGTTTTTACGACGGTTTGATAAACGAGTTTTATAAATCTTCGAATGTTTTTAATAGATAATACAGCCGTTAGCCTCTTGGGCGTTTGTAAATGTTTGCGAAAATTTCCTTCAGCCTTGTAGGTTCCATCTCGGGGCCCACGGCGCTGTAATATTCCCGGTCGGATCTGGGGGTGTTACAACCTACACTGCCTACCATAAAGTGCCTCGAACAGTTCCATTTTGATCAATGCATGCCAACTATTATTGTAGGCAAACTCGATTAACGGTAAGTGAAGCTCACAATTATTAATCCAGTCTAGGGCACAAGCCCGCAACATATCCTACAACATCTGAATCATCCGTTCCGTATGACCGTCTGACTGAGGATGAAAAGACATGCTTAATCTCAACTCAGTACCCAAAGCCTGGTGAACGGCGTGCCAAAAATGCGATATGAAACGACCATATCGATCGGAAACAATGGTCTTAGGGGCACCATGCAATCTCACAATCTTGGCTACAAAAGTGCGAACCAATCTCTACGATCCCCAAGTATCCTTAATACCTAGGAAGTGAGCAGACTTGGTCAACCGATTGACGATTACCCAAATCATATTCATTCCAGCTCTAGTTCTCGGCATCCTAGTGATAAAATCCATAGAGATATCTGTAATACCCCAAAAAGGCGGCCATTACAGTGTCGTGGACCCCACACTGGGACCCACCAGGCGATACCCAAAATACAGATTAAATACACAATACATGTGATACCGAACCCCAATTCATAGTACTTACTCCGATTAGGAGTTCACAGTAGTATGGTCAACGATCTTATTATACACAGGATCCAAAATACAAGTATAATCCATATGGAGATGGAATATACTTTAAATAACAATACATTTATCCATAATTAAAATAAAGCGGAAAGATAACATTACACAGTTCGAACAAGACCGGACAACAAAAGACTTGAGCCCCCCCGATCTAGTATCCTTCGAACCCTTCGCCATCACCATGATCTTCCCGTGCCTTGCCTTTTCCTCAACCTAAAATACAACACAAGTATTTCGCCCAACACAGGGTCAGATATACATGATAAACGGTTTCTCAAGATATTATACAATTCACATAAAACAACCCGACTAACGAACATACCCCTCGGCGTATGAACGCTTAGTCACAAAACGTCGAATTCATCCAAATATATAAATGGACTATGAACGACTAATATAGTATGGCTCAAGATGGACATCATAGTACGCCCGATCCGGAAATGTGTTAGTGCACATGTCCACCCCGTATACGGAATCCAGGATATACGTGGGATAATGTACCTAATTAGCCTCACGAACTACGTCTCGTGTGCACAGTCCAATACGGAAACATCCACGCATGACTATATATGTTCCTGGCTAAAAATCCTACACAATAACCAATCGGAATGCAGATATGATTCCGGATATTTCACGATACAACATGACAATGAATTCAATAAATTACATATCCGATTACGGATCAAGAAACTCACCGAAATGACAATAAGGATCAATGACATCAACGGTTTAAAATGACGAACATGGGAATGCAATCCCATGATGAAAACGGGACATCATCAAAAATAATATCAATTCACGGATCATAATTTCATAAGTGTTTCATATATACGAAACGCATAATCATCATAAGAATCCAAACATCATTATAACCAAGCAAGATAACTTGCCTCTATACGGAGACGAGAATAGTCCTTCCTTGTCGAACGAACGAACGGTCCTTGACTTAATATCGGTTACTCGAACAATTAACCTTGTAAGGGATACAATCCATTCAATAACACATTCTCATAACTATCGATATCTAGTTCAGTGAATCGATATCCTAAATTCAATTTGCTTAGTTCAACCATCTATGTATCATAATTCCATTTCAAGGGTTCGCACTAACTTCAATTTATTATCATTTTCGGTTACCATTCAAGGCGTTCTCGATTATTCATGTGGTTCAAATGAATGAGAATTTATCAAGAACAATCCTCAAGGAGAACTTGCTAAAATTGATATGCCGATAGAATTTCTTAAAAACAACATCAATATTTTGAAAGATATAATCCGAACAACTACGTCTCATAAAACATTGATTAAAACGAAGGTTACTCAGTGATTATCATTGTTCAATGAATCATGAGTTCATCAAGTTAGTTTAATGATATAGTTGAGTTATTGATCACAAGATCATTACGAAATCATCATCAAGGTGAATTAACATCTCTGAACTATAATCTTATGTTGATGTAATTCAAGGTTCAACTAATTCTAATGAGGAACCTAAGTTCATCTAGTTCAAAATCTCTCTAAGCATGATAGTTAATTCAATATAATAATAAAAATTCTACAAATTAACCTATCTAAAATGAAACTAATGATTATTATTGTCTTAGCAATGTTAATAGTTCAGCAAGAAGAGTGAGTTTCTATTACCCATGATTACTACCATTTAAAACATCAAGAATACATCATATCAAACCCTTGATCTCCATATTCATCATTAAGTTGTTGAAAACTTAACTACAACCATGTTTATCTTGATTAATTCAACATTAGGTGGAGTATATATATTATCACTAACATTATAACTACAAAATTATAGAGTGAATTCGTATAACATACCTTCAGAAATGAAGAACAATGCAACAAAACCACAAGAACACACTCTAAGCTTCAAGAATAACTCCAAACTTCCAACCAACAAGCTCCCAATCAAGATGCAAAGCTCAAACACAAGTGGGAAGAAGGTAGAAGTGATCTAGGGAGGCTGGGGGATGTTTATACTAGATAAATATCGAAGTTGGACGTGCAAAATGAAAGACACAAGTTGTCTTTTTATAACAGCACAGTTCGTTATGTACGTCATACATAAAAGGATAACGTATGTTAGCTAGTTCCAGAGGCTGCTGGACTAAAATACGAACATCATTACGTACGTTATTGCTTGGAGCATTACGTACTTAATGTAGGTCAACTAGGCAGCTCCAAAAGATCAGATTTTCGAATCACGCCCGACCCCACACGCCGAAAGTTGAGATCGGATACGACTACAAGCATTACGTACGTAAAAGGCACCTCTTTACGTACGTAAATCCCACCATATAACGTACGCTAGGCAAAACGGTTAGCGTACGTTAAGTACATAATTACTAGCCCAAAATGCACTTATCTATACAACGCTGAGAAATCAATCATAGTGTGAGTGATAGTTATTATTAAGTCTATTATGATATATTCCAACATCAATAAACATTAAACAAATGCAACAAGACTACAACAGTATTGAATTATTCGAATAATACCACAGTAAGTAAGAATTTCCGTCGGATATTACAATTCTTCCCACTTCCACTCGGGAATGGGAAGCGGCTTCAATGACCCCACTGGTCGTTGATGTTCAATCTTGACTTGTTGACATGTCAAGCACCGTAGTACAAACTCCATGATATCTTTCTTCATATTATTCCACCAAAAAATTCGCTTCAAGTCTTTTTACATCTTACTCGTTAACAATGGTCTTAAGGGCACCATGCAATCTCACAATCTCGGATACAAAAGTGCGAGCAACCTCTCCGGTCTCCAAGTATCCTTAATACCTAGGAAGTGAGCAGACTTGGTCAACCGATCGATGATTACCCAAATCATATTCATTCCAGCTCTAGTTCTCGGCATCCTAGTGACGAAGCAGCGGCTTTTGGGCGATTCGGAGCATTTGGAGGCGATCCTTCTTCAGATATCAACATCTTTGGTTGGATAACAAAGATTACACAACATCTAATCCATTTATATCTTTCAAATCAAGGTAAAATCCTTAGAACCCTAGTTTTGGGAATTTTTGGGAATTTCTTAGATTCGTCTGATTTATCCATTTTGGAGCTTGAGATCTTTGAGATTATGATGTATCTACCCTATACCATGTTTCCCCTACGATTATATGGATTTTTTTGTGCCGTGTCGGACTTGAGAGGGTTTGGGTGATTTTCCAACCTCTAGTTGTTTACCCTTGTAGTTTCGTGAAGGCATGCTCCTCTTTATCCCGAGAATAAATCAAGATGTCGTCAATAAAGACGACCACACACCTGTCGAGGTACTCGATAAATATCTTGTTAATTAATTGCATAAATACTGCCGGTGCATTAGTCAATCCAAAAGGCATGACCACAAATTCATAATGTCCGTACCTCATCCGAAACACAGTCTTCGGACCGTCGGACTCTCTCACCCGAAGATGATAGTACCCTGATCTCAAATCAATTTTCGAGAACACCACGGATCCTTTCAACTAATCAAATAAATCATCTATACGAGGCAGTGGATACTTGTTCTTGATGGTCACTTAGTTTAGCTCACGGTAGTCGATGCATAAACGTAGTGAACCATCCTTCTTTCTCACAAAAAGAACAGGCGTGCCCCAAGGCGAAGCGCTCGGTCCGATGTACCCTTTCTCCAGAAGTTCTCCCAACTGACTCTTCAATTCTTGCATCTCAGAAGCTGACATCCGGTACGGCTCCTTAGAAATCGGAGCCGCGTCAGACTCTAAATCCACAGAAAATTCTATCTCTCGATCCGGCGGTAATCCCGGGAGGTCGTCCGGAAAAATGTCGCGATACTCATTAAAAATTGGAATTGAAGAGAAATCAACTTCGTTCCCTTCCGCTTTCAACGCATAACACCAATAGCCCGTGCAACCTTTATTCAAAAGTTTTACGGCCTTCATGGCGCTGATAAGAAACTTAGGTTGGCCCGACTTACATCCCAAAAATGAGTACTTGGATCCGTCTTCAGTCATCATAGTGATAACCTTAGTACGGTAATTCATAATCGCTTGGTGATCGTCAAGCCAATCCTCGCCGAGGATCACATTTTTACCTTCCATATCAACCACAATAAAATTTGATAACCAATCCATACCGGCTATATTCACCGGAAAATTTCTAATCTCTTGGTTTCCCACGATTCTATCCCCACGGTAATTTCACAATGAAAGGATCGCCAGCAGTCAAACAAGTTATATTCAAATGGAGCACACACTCCAAGGAGATGAAAGAATGTGTAGCACCCGAATCAAAAAGTACACGAACTGGATGAGATGGGATATGAATGGTACTTGAGGCCACCGCCACATTGGGTTCATCTACTCGACGCATCTCATAGACTCGTGGGTGTGCCTAACCGATGCTAGAATCTCCCCCTCTAACGTTCTGACTCTGTCCTCGACCTCTGCCGTAACTCTGCTGCGACTGACCAAATGATTGCCGCTGATTCAGACCCTGATCTACTGGCGTTGGGGGCAGAAGCCCGAGTGTTCAGAGTCTGATCTGGTTTGGGACAATAAGTTGCTCTATGTCCCATCTTCCCGCACGTGTGACACTTCAAAGGTGGGAAATTGTATTCCAGATTAACGTGGCCTGGGCGACCGCAATTAAAACAAGTCACCGGGCATGTTGAGGTGCCCAGAGCAGAAAGAAAACTCCTCTTCCCTCTAATAGAACGTGACGACTGCCCGGTAGAATGGTTAGTCGCATGGGTCTCTGGAAGTTGCCGCCCTTAGAGCCAGAAAAATTTCCTGCGATCTTCTGCTTCTTCGGTTCTTTGGTGGTATCATTGACGGGGTTTAACATGTCATGGGCCAAAGCCTTGTCCCGATATTCCTTCAAAGTGGTACAAGCAAACCCGGCCATGTACTGTCGTAAATCCATATTCATCTGCATATCAAAGTAACGGATCTTGTCATGCTCGTCTCGCATTTGATTCTTTACGTGGATCAATTGTTGGTTGTACTCCACTATCGCCTGCGAAACCAGAAGGTTCTGCGGCTTAGCCTCGAAAAAGGCTCGGATTCTGCCTTCTTGCACCGGCCAAGGACAAAACTCGGCCTCCAGTAGCTCTTTAAATTCTACCCACGTAGAAACATGATCCTGTAGCTTGATAACTTTCCACCACGTCGCGGCTTCCTTGATGAGGAAATACTGAGCAATCGATACCTTCCTCGCTTCTGGACAATTAATCGCTTCGAAGACTTTCTCTAACTCCGCTAGCCAATCCTCCCAAATAGGTCTCTGGCACCGCTGAACTGCGGAGGGTGCATATGGATCACATTCTGAAGCAAGGCAGCCGTTGTTGGGTTCGGATTGTTCAACTGAACGGCTTGGGCCAAGATGGTCATCTGGTTAGCCAATTGTTGAAGGACATTTGCAACTCCAACATCTGCGTTGTTCCCTTGGCCAGTCGACTGGTCATGCTGACTTTCGGTGTCAGGATGCACTGAGTTAGATAAGCTGGGGGTGGTCAACCCTGCAACGGAACTGAGGGAAACGGCCGCGCCACGTCCTCGTCCGAGTCCACGACCACGGCCTCGTACATGTCCCCTACCAGCAGACATTCTGAAGAATACACAAGGCACATAAGTATAATTCAATCGCACGTCATCGAAGTGACCGATTCCCAAAATACCAAATCATAAGCAAAGCGATTAAGGAAACACCAGGAGAGTAAGAGGTCTTACAAGTATCGGTCGCTCTGTGATGATGGCAAAATAGTGATACTGTAGACAAATGATGACTCAATCGACCCAAAAGACCGAAAGCTTAGGTATCCATAAACTTAAGCTCTGATACCATATTCTGTAACACCCCCAAGTTATTCAGGGTATATTACAGCGCAGTGAGCCCTACCGTGGAACCCACAGGGCTATTTATACGCGGAACTACGAACTTTGACCGAGAAGGTCCAAGTACAAGGAAATGGAAGACAATAAAAATGGTATTCAAAACCATATCCAAAACATCCGAACACAATACATCATAAATCAATACCACGGCAACACAGGCCGAAACGACAAATAAAATCGGATACAGTACTCGAGTACTCAATAACCATTCCAGTACAACCACACTGAATGGAGGAAACATAAAATATAACTCGAAACAAGACACAGAATCACACTTGCCCATCATCTTCATGCCGACCCGATACATGCCTATCCTCTCTATTGGAACCTGAAATACTTGAAAAGTATTTCCCCCATAAAGGGGTTAGCCGTCGAATAGCTAGTGCAAGTATATCGAATATGAAACACAATACTCCTCGAAAATAAAGTAAATGTAATCATCATCTCATCAATTCAAGACTAGTATTCCGGAATAACTAAATCTCATAGCATCACATAAATACATATATGATTAACTGTGGAACTGCACCAGAGGCTACGGAACCCTCAGAGGACCCGCCGGTCCGTCCCAGAGTGGTTAACCCAAATTATCCACGAAATCACACCAGAGGCTACGAAACCCTCAGAGGACCCGTCGGTCCGTACCAGAGTGGATATAAACAATCATGCCAATCATATATCTTACTTTCAAAGTCGAGAATGTACAATCATAAACATATACTTGCCTTTGAGACATCGAGAAATCGGAAGGAAAAGAGTATAAGTTCGGTAGGTCTAAGAACACACTTCCGGCACCTAAACAATTCGCAAGGAATATGATAATCAATAATCCATACTCAAATCACACGAAGAAACTCCCGAAACCCGCCTACGATTCATGAAACTACAAGGGTACATCTAGAGGTTGGAAAATCGCCCCAACCCTCTCAATCCTGAACACGACACAAAGCAATCCATATAATCGTACGGGAAACATTGGTACGGGGTAGATATATCACAATATCAAAGATCTCAAGCTCCAAAATGGATAAAGTCAGACAAATCTAAGAAAATCCCCAAAAATTCCAAAAAATAGGGTTCTAAGGATTTTACCTAGATTTGGAAGATAGAAATAGATTAGATGTTGTGAAATCTTTGCTATGCAACCAAATATGATGATAGTTGATGAAGAATCGCTTCCAATCGTCTAAAATTGCCTCTATCAAGCTTCTCCTGTCGAAAATGAGTGGAAAGGTGAAGAAATGACGAATACAGGGGTGATTGTCCCATATATACTGCGCCCAGTCTAGCGCACGCTACGCCTCAATATTAGCGTGCGCTAACGGGGTCACCCGGTAGTCTAGTGGCTACTGTCCTGAGATGTTAGCGCGCGCTACACAATATACCTAGCGTGCGCTAATTGGTGTCCTGCCAGAGTCCCAGTTCACTGTCCCACTCCGCTAGCATGCGTTAACACTGAGCACTAGCGCACGCTATGCAACACATATAGCATGCGCTAGCCGCTGCCTAGCGTGCGTTACCTACTAGTCCATAATGTCTGAATACCTCACTGCCTCTTCCGACTTAGCTTGTTAGTGTGCGCTACGGATGATGTTAGCGTGTGCTACTGACCACGAGTATCGTGCGCTAGCGAACTCCTAGTGTGCGCTAACTGCTAGTCCAGAGAGCAGAATTACCTACTGCCTCTGCCAAGCCTGGACCGTTTAGCATGCGCTAAGGCTCAAAGCTAGTGTGCGCTACTCAAGAAAAATTAGCATGCTATCTCCCTGACCCAGAATACTTCGGAAAGGTCTAAACAACACGATCATGATCCAAACAAGGTACGAAACTCTAAATCAACATCGACATCATCTCAAAGTGTTTACAGAGCGACAAAATAGGAAGAACGTCAAGGTCAAACAGTCAATAAAAGTATGGGTATTACACCTATATGTGTTATAAGTATGATATGCATGATTGGAGTTTACATGTTTAGGGTTTTCGTTGCTAGAAACGAGCTCTAGGCTAATATGATGTTTTTCCCATTTTCGCCGGATATTGGTAGTTTCGTTGCACTTCATAGAAACGGCCATAACTTTCTCCACGTTTAATATTTTTGAGATCAATAAAATGGACATGAAAGTTGACTTCAGTGGATTTGCAGTGGTATAAGATACAATATATTGTTCTTACTGTGCATTAACAGAATGCTAATTTTTTCCAGCCTTGATGTACATTATGTTATGATTATGTTAAGTATTTGATGATGGTTTCCGAACCAATGAATGTGTAATGGAATCGAGTATTGGTGACCATTTTTAGTATCTTTATATGTTATATGGTCAGTTAGGTTCTCTAAGAGAATCATAGTTTTTATTTTTAAACTTAAGTCGAATGCAAAACTCTAAAGTCCAAACATGTAGATCGAGTCCGTTGTCCGTTATACTTCGTTAAGCTCGATGATTATGAGTATTTATAAATTATCATTGGATTGTTGGAGGATTATTCAAGAACACTTTAAATGTTGATTTGGAATTGGCGGTTTCGATTAGATGTTGTCGTAATCTCGAGTTGTGTATTCCTTTTGGATTATTGATTGTATTGAGGATGTTTGTTGGATTGGATCACGCCTTGGAGGCTTAGTATCAATACAATGGAGTTTTGGTTGTAAATAATTGAAGATTGTTTACAACGTGTTTGTCAAAATGCCCCCAATGAGTTTGGGTTTGTTGTATCGACTTCTTGAGTTGGTTATGATCATCATTGATACGTATATTAAGCGAATTGTTGGTAATTATGTTATTCAAGATTGTTCGAGCGACCGATAATTCCATTAAGGACGTTTGTTCGGGGAAGGACATTTCATCAGCGGTATTGTGGCAAGTTAATTCTTGCTCAGTTAAAAGGATAATAATTCCTTTCGTTGTTGTCCATTCAGGCATACAATTCATTCATAGTATATCAATCATGTTTAGGCTTGTAATTGTCAAACTAATCATTCAATTCACGAGGAACAACGGTTTCATTTGAGCTATCACTCATTACGTTATCATTTCACCTTGGTGAGTCATTCTTGGCCCTTGTCGGATTTCTATTCATTATTATTCATTGTGGTCGCATTTGTTCTTGTGACCTTCCGGGATCGTATTGCGTTGCCCGATGGTATATGTGTGGAATTTTTAGTCGGGCACACTATGGTCATGTGTATATGCGGGTAATCCGGACACATTGGACTGTGCACACGGTAACATGCCTCCGCGAGAATAAATAGGCCAAGTGCATGTGTACATGCGGGATTCCGGACACTCGTCTATTTGTGCACTTGCACATCCCATTCGGGCGTACTGTGATGCCCCTCTTTCCAACTTAATTTCATAACTAAGACATGTGATTATTGTATCTGTTCAACTCTTGAGGATTGTTGTTTTGTGTAACTGACCCCGTTGGGGATGTTGTTTTTAGGTCATGGCAAGGCAAAGTCACGGGAAGAGAACGTTGACGGCGAGGAGTCCCAGTGATACTAGTAGGGGGGCCCAGTCTTTTCAGTTATTCATGTTTTCTTCATATGTATTTTCCACTGCAGTTTCCGTTTGGACTTTCATTTTATTCAGTGTTGTATATTTCATCCTCATATGAAATATATATGTATTTTGTATTCCTGGGTGTATTGTACTTGAAACTCCTCATCGGAGTAATTGGTAATATAATATGGTTCGGTACTACAGTTATATTATTTAAATCATTATATTTCATTCGCTTGGTGGGTCCCAGTTGGGGGTCTACGGCACTGTGATAGCCGCCTAGTTTGGGCTGTTACACGCTATTCGTCAACGACAATATCATTTCAGTTCCTTCATTTTCATGTGACGACATAATTTATTGATATCTCTTTATGGGTTCCGTCTATCATGTCACATGGCTCTTCAGGAGATTTTATTTCTTCTATTTGGGCATCTTGAGTTTTTGCTCCTTCTTTTTTTCAAAGATTTTTATACTTGGAACCGACTGGTCTGCCCCGCTTCAGGTGAGGTCCAGATTCATTTGCTTTTGTAATCTGTCCTTCAGGAACTTCAATTTTTGCAGAAGCATTTTCAGCTGGTATATTTGACTTTGTGACTCTATCTATGTTAGTGAATGCCTCAGGTAGTTGGTTTGTAATGCCCTGTAAATGAATTATTCTCTGAACTTTTAGTTCACACTGATTTGTACGAGGATCAAAAGTATTTAGTGATGATGCATTCCATGTAATTTCTCTTTCCGGTAGTTTTTTTTCTCCTTGATCTTGGGAAGATCTTATTTCTTCCACTAATCTTGGAAAAATTGTTTGACGAAAATGGCAATCAGTAAATCTTGTTGTAAATATATCACGTGTTAATGGTTCAAGATATTTTATTATCTAGGGAGATTCATAACCAATATAAATTCTCAATCTTCTATGGGGACCTATCTTTTTACATTTTGATGAAGCAGTTGGGACATATATTGCACACCCGGTAGTTCTAACATGGGAAATATTAGGCTCACTACTGAAGGCCAATTGTAATGGAGAAATTTTGTGGTAACCTGTAGGTCTGATGCGTGCAAGTGCTGCTGCATGTATCATGAGACTAACAATCAATTGGAGTCATTTAACAAATAATTTTGCAAGACCATTTTATGGATGAACATGAGCTACAAGATGTCCAACAATTCCAATTACATACAAGATTAATTAAATGAACGTGATGTCAACAGCATTATCCAAATGAATAGTGCAAATATTATAGTCTAGAAATTATGCTCTCAACCGAATTATTTACGCAAGAAGTCTTGCAAACGCCAGGTTACGAGATGATAATAAGCACACATGTGACCATCTAGTTGATGCCTCGGTCAGAATCATAACATTAAATGGTCTACATGATGGGTGAATGGGCCCATAGTATATCACCCTAAATACGTTCCAAAAATTTAAGAGATTCAACTCCAATCTTAGTTGGAGATGGTTTAATAATCAATTAGCCCTGAGAACAAGCACCACAAGATAATTCATTCGATTGAAAAATATTTTGTTTTTCATGGACGCCCATGTGAATTTTAAACAATTCTCCACATCATATGTGATCCCGGATGTCTCAGTCGTCCATACCAAATAATAACAATATTTGTATCAGTAAACTTCTGGTTTACAATAGCATTTACCTCAATATCACGGATATGTGTATAATATAATCAGGAAGAAAAGGTGGATAATTGTTCCTTAATGTATTTCTTACCGGAACTGATGCATGTAATATAAAGAATTTTTTTATTTTCTTGACTTATTGTCTAAACATGATATCCATTTCTGCGAATATCTTTAAAACTTAATAAATTTCTTTGAAAATTAGGAGAGAATAATGCATCACTTATAACAAATTTTATTTCTCTAAGCAACAACAAATTAGCTCTTCCAATGCCTTCAATTATATTTGTACTTCCGGAAATTGTTTGAACATTACCCTTGTATTTTTGTAATGGAATAAAATATTTTTTTTCTTTAAGAATAGTGTGAGTAGTTGCGATATCGACAAGTCATATATCTCTATTCATACAATGTCCACTACGAGAATGTGAAATATCCATATCACTTCAATAATAAAAGTAAACATAATTAGTAATTTAATAGTAATGATAATAATAATGTAGTAGATAAACTATTTATAATTAATAAGCATGATAAGCAATTCTTAACAAGATATTTAGAAAATATTCGTATCATTCGCATTGCTGCTTCCTTATGGAATTTTATAAAAATCGGACGCATCGAAATGTGTCATGTTTGAAAATTTATATCAGGTTCATCACTTTGAAAGGCCAAATTTGCTTCAACATTTCTCCTTTTTCCTTCTGGGATGCTTGATACAGCTCAACCAAATGCTTTGGCGTACGAAAGATACGGTACCAATGACCCTTCATGACGTGTCTGTAGCAAATGATTTCAAAATTCTTCGGTCACTTTTTGTCTTCTCCACTTTCTCAATATCTTTCTCCAACTTCTGGTTGAAATATATATATTTTTGTTTGAGAAAATGGTTGTTTTTTACTTGATTTTCTCGACCGCATCCTTGCCCATAATTATATCCATGACAATGTCCACTACCACATCCACGCCCAAAGTTATATGTTGTCGCATTCACTTCAGGGAAAGGGCTAGAGCCAGTTGGCGAGACTCGTGATTTTTCATCAAAAGCTTATTATTTTGTTGAGCAACAAGAAGACATACAATCAAGTCTGAATACTTTTTAAAGTCTTTCTCACTATATTGTTGCTGAAGGAGTACATTTGAGTCATGAAAAGGTGAATAACTTTTTTGTAACATATCCTCATCAGTATTATTTTATCTGTATAGTTTTAGTTGAGAACTTATTTTGAAAAGTGCGGAGCTGTATTCACTAATGGTCTTAAAATCTTGAAGCCTAAAATGCGTCCAATCATAGCGGGTATTTGGAAGAATCATAGTATTTTAATGATCATACCCATCCTTTAAATTTATACAAAGTTCAAGTGGATATTTCACAGTAAGATATTCAGATTTAAGTCCTTCATGGAGATGATGGTGAAGAAAAAATATAGCCTTCGCGCGGCTTGATTCAGATTCTTGATTTCCCTCTTTAATTGTGTTTCCAAGACCTTATGTGGTTAAATGAATTCCAATATCCATGATAAATAATTTTCTCCTGATATCAAGAGCTCCAAATTCATGTTTGGTAAAATTCGACATGATGTAACGAAGACTTAATAGTGGAAGACCTTCTAACTTTATTTGGACAAAACTATCCTGCTGATAACTTATTAAACATATAATACTATTTCAGGAAATGTAGTAAATAAATAGTAGAAAGCGAAAAGATGTAAAGGCATTGTATTGATAACACTGATACAGGGGCCTTTATATAGGCTTTACAATGAGACTCCTTCCATATATAGGATTCCTTACAAGGAAAGACATCAAGTAGAATCCTACTACCTCTAGATGGATCTAGAATCCCTACCATCTATGATATATATCTAATTAGTATTGTAAGACACATCACGGGAATAATAATTCCTGAAACAATCCCCCTGTGTCGAGCACTAATACAACAATGGTGCAGAAGATGTTGCCCTTGTAAAAACCTGTCCAAGCCAAAACAAAACCTCATGGGAAAAATAAAGACTTGATGAGTAAAAGATTGCAACGCACCAACATAACATATCACGTATACTCCCCCTGATATATACATAATGACTCTCCCTAATGAGTACCTCAAATCATAGGAGTCAGATGCCAAGTTGCCCGAACAACTATGCCAAGGAAAAACCCAGTGGGAAAAGTACCTCTTGGTCTAAGTTGAACAGAAGTACAACACATCGTTATATGGATGTTCTCATAGGTCGCCTCGTTAGAAACCTTACCAAGTGAAAACCCAATGGGAAAAACAAACCTTGGTCTAAGGACAAAAAAGAGCGTGACACATCCAAAGTGCAGAGTCGCTAAAGACATATCCAAAAATCAAGTTTTCCAAATTCTTGACTTCATGCACTAAATTAGTCATAACTTCTTCGATTCAATAGGTATCAATGAAATTGTAAGAACTTATGAAAACTAGACACCTATAGCTTTTAATTCACATACAGTATGTAACCTAGATCGACCTGAGAAGATCACAAAGCTCTATCGAAGTTGACTCAGCATATTACCGGACATATCATGTCCTACTTTGCAATAATAGTCATATGTCACTCAACATGATGAATGTGATCGAATGGTTGATTTCCTTGGAAAGTAGACACAGACCTTTCCAATGGTACCAATTTCACCATTTTCCAACAAGTGAGCTGCCCTGTAGGTCATATGGGAGATAGACCAATAAATTCTGGGCAAATTCGGGTATCGATGTTCAAGTGTACTTTTATCGAGATAGAGCAAGCTTCAAGCTTCTTGTCAATCATAAACATTGCGTGAGCGCATCCTAGGCCATCATTATAATGGATTTACTGGATTATTATGAATGAGTTTGTCGAGTCAAATATGAGTACACACTTTCATACTTTGATAGAGAGAACTTCTCTTAAGACTGCATCATTACTTAAGTGAGCCAAGTCTTATCATGACTTCGATTAATCATCAGGAATCATATAGGCATTACTTTATTGTCTCTTAGGGAAACTATCCCTTAGATTGCCTTAAACCGATTGATGAATACGCATCATCAAGTGTCCCCAAGATCCTTTCATTCTTAACTTTGGATTTAGCAGAATTTCTTAGTCTCACAAGAGTACATCACTATAAACCCTTAGTTTTACACGCAAAAGCTTTATATCTCTTCTAAATCAAGTGTATACTTAGTATGCGTTCCCAATAATCACTTGTCAGCACACTCCGTGGTTAGGAGCCACTTGATTTAGTCTGATACACCACAAGATCCTTTTATCACTTAACTTAGTTCTCCACTAAGATAAGATTTAACCACAAGCTGCATGTCAGTTTTTGGAAAACTATCTAACTTAAAAGATGGTGGATTTTACGATAGCACAACTAAGTTTTGTGTCATCGTAGTCAATTCCACTGCATTCAAGAGAAACCTCGTGCCATGAGGTGAGTTTAACTCCTTATCTCACTCGCTTTAACAAAGTATACGGATAGATCTTATATTTGGAGTGTCGGTACCACTTTAACAAAGGGCTATCACTTTGTTCATATTGGATTCACATATATTTCCATTTTAGGTTAGCGCTACAATATTGTAGATTTTCAACGAAGTATGGTTCGATTAAACTCACATTCCATGTCCTCATGAACCAGCTTTATTCATAGAGTACTCTTTATGTATTGGCATTCATTGAGTCGTCCCCCAATGATGACTATAATCCAAAATCACATGAGACGTATGTGTTCATTTGCTCAGATGATCAAGTTTCATGTACCAAACTCGCATTCATTCTTAGCGAGAGTATTTATCGAACCCAGTGGCATCCCAATACTCTATGAGATCTACGGCCTAGTAACACCGTCTACCACAATTTATGGTGTTACCATATCACCATTTATAGGTGACTAATGTCCATGACCGGACACAATCCTTGCAGACATGTTTGCAGCCTGTATAAAATCTCATCACTTTTGGGAACTTGGTGAGGAACAGTAGGGACACACTACGACAATTACAAGTCGTTCTACTCGAATATGATCGTCCGCATCTCCCCCTAATGATGGGAAGACTGGCTCATCAAAGAGACTTACGAGATAGTCTGCCAAGGTATATTTTAAGCGGACTATGAGTGAAAGCGCATGTCATATTCATCATTTATAACCTACCATAATGTGTTTTGGTGACGCACTTTGGCACATGAACATGTGGACGATAAAGGTTTTTCATTGTTAACACAATTGAGTTAACAAAATGCATACTGTTACACTCGTAACTAAGCATTTGAATGATGATAGGTATAGGTGAGTATGACATGTTGACCTATATTACATAACCATAGCTACTGGTCTTGAAAATCCAACAAAACTGTCCCCATGCACCACCAGGATCAAACATAAAGAAATGATTGAACCGATGATAGGCTGTTGGTTTTATCGAACCTCTAGTGCGTTATTGAAGATTTCACTCCCTTCACCAGCCCGAAACACCACAAAATTTCGTGAACATGTATAAACGGGTGTTAGGATTCCAAAACCATCAACCTTGTGGTCAGAAATCGGTAGAAAAGACATCGAACTGGTCGTTGGAACGGCTGATGGTATGTGAAAACTTCATTTAAGTGGTTCACCTCCTTCCAAGTCTCCAAATAGCACAAAAATTTGTGAGAAGGTTGTAACACCCTAAATTACTCGGGAATATTACAGCGCCACAGACCTTCTCCGTGAGGATTTACCAGGCTAAATACATAAACAATACATTATATGACAAGCAGACATGAAACATTAGACCGATTTGGTCTTTCACCACAATTTACAAATCAGACACAAACTCTGATACCACTCAAACCCAAACCAAGTTCAAATGCACGAATCATACTCTTACAATCAGAAAATACAACAGTGGAAAAGACACTACAACATGCCTTTACCAAAATACTCAACACTGGTCTTCATGTGATTAGTTTTGTCGTCTCCCATCATCCTTCGTACCGATCCTGTGATTAGCTCCCCAAGAACCTGCAAGTACCTGGATGCAATACAGACATCCACCCCCCGATTACTCGGGGGTGAGCAAAACTCCACTGTTTTGCTAGTGCAAGTATAAAGTGCAAATACGATCTATAAATAAATATACTCCAAGAATATAATAACTTGATTAATTCCACAATTCAACCCAACAAAAGACTTCCCGAGATATTTCATTGGATAAAATAGTTCAAACCGTAAAAAGTTGGAATGAGATATGTAGACACTTTGAAAAGCATTTAAAGATTCTCGGGAGTTTTGGAAAGACATTATTGGACTAATGAATCCTCAACTTATCGAAAACCTCATAGGGACACAGCCCCAAGTATTGTTTTTTCAAAAGTGCAAATCCAGTCACAAAACACAGGGTCCACGACCCAATCATCCACATCACATATTCGAGTGAATAACCCCATGGTCAAACTCGATACACAACCGAACCACAATGCACGGAAATAATCACAGGGCCCACGTCCCTATGCCAAAAAATTTCACAACCAAGAAACGAATCATATACGACACTTATACTGGTGCCAGTCTAGCGAAGTACCAAGATCCTACATATGACGTATCTCACATCGAGAATGACAACATTGTGAAATTCCGGACGTATCACAATTATCGAACACAACATTATACCACAATCATCATCACAAAACAACCTCCCGAGTTGTACTGCCCCTATACCCACACGGGATACACACCCTAGAGAGTCCTCATTAGGCCCTCCCTGGCATACAACCTGTAACACCCCCAAGCTATTTAGGGTATATTACAGCGCCGTGAGCCCCGCCATGGGACCCACAAGGCTAATCATATGCGGAACTATAAATCTTGACCGAGAAGGTCCAAATACAATGAAATGAAGGACAATACAAAGGGTATTCAAACCATATCCAATTTATCCAAATACATCACAACACAAAATCAATACCTCGGCAACACGGGCCGGAACATCAAGGAAACTGAAAAACAATACTCGATTATTCAATAACCATTCCAGTACAACAACACTGAATGGAGGAACACAAAATATAACCGGAGATAAGACACAGTATCAGGCTTGCCCATCATCTTCATGCCGACCCGATACCTACCTGTCCACTCTCCTGGAACCTGAAATACATAAAAAGTATTTCCCTCATAAAGGGGTTAGCCGTCGAATAGCTAGTGCAAGTATATCGAATAATAAATACAATACTCCTCGACAATAAAGTAAAAGTAACCATAAATTCATCATTTCAAGACTAGTATTCCGGAATAACTAAATATCATAGCATCACATCAATACATACATGATCAACCGTGGAACCGCAGCAGAGGCTATGGAACCCTCAGAGGACCCGTCGGTCCGTCCCAGAGTGGTTAACTCATATTATCCGTAGAATCGCACCAGAGGCTATGAAACCCTCAGAGGACCCATCGGCCCGTCCCAGAGTGGATATAAACAATCATGCCATTCATATATCTTACTTTCAAAGTCGAGAATGTACAATCATAAATATATATACTTGCCTTTGAGACATCGAGAAATCGAACGGAAAAGAGTATAAATTCGGTAGGTCCAAGAACGCACTTCCGGTACCTAAATGATTCACAAGGGATATGATAATCAATAATCTGTACTCATAACTCATGAAGAAACTCCCGAAACCCGTTTACGGTTCACGAAACTACAAGGGTAAATAACTAGAGGTTGGAAAATCATCCAAACCCTCACGAGTCCGAACACGGCACAAACCAATCTGTAAAATCGTAAGGGAAACATAGATACATGGTAGATAAATCATAATCTCAAGGTTCTCAAGCTTCACAACGGATAAATCGGATGAATCTAAGAAAATACCCAAAATTCCCAAAATTAGGGTTCTAAGCATTCTTACCTTGATTTGGAAGATAGAATGGATTATATGTTGTGAAATCTTTGTTATCCAACCAAAGATGTTGACATCTGAAGAAGGATCGCCTCCAAACTCCCCGAATCGCCCAAATCCCGCTGCTCCCGATCGGAAAAATGAAAAGGATGAAAATAATGACGAGTGGAAGTCAACTGTCCAATATATACTGTGCCCATTCTACCGCACGCTACGCATCAATATTAGCATGCGCTAGCGGGGTCACCAGGTAGTCCAGTGGCTTCTGCCAGCCTCATTAGCGTGCATTAGGTATACTGTTGCGTGCGCTAATCGCCTTCCTTTAGCGTGCGCTAGCCGATAGTTAACGTGCGCTACCTGTAACACCCCCAAAACCAACCGGGAGTATTACACGCCGTGGGCCCCGCGCCGGAACCCACCAGGCTAAAAACCAATTTCAAAAATGCCCAAAAAGGCCGATGACGGTAGTATACTCCAAAACTCACAAAATCATTTGAAAACACCAACTACCGTCAAGACAAACAAGGCCAAAAACTCGGTTAAGGGAATCGGTTTTCGAAATCAAACTCAGTTGGCATAAAGCCGAAAGCCATTTGAAAGAACTCACGCAGCGGATAAAAATACTGTCCAAGATACATATACATCAATAATGATATACACAAACAAAATACATGATTCCCCAACAATATGCCATAGCCAGTATCGTCCGGAATCCTCGCCTCACGACCGCTACCATCAAAGTCCTCAATACCTGAAAAACAAGTCCCACAACGGGATCAGCAATAATGCCCAACAATTAACCGCAAGTACATAAATATAAATATTCACATGCCATGCATCATGAGAATAATAACCACAACGATAACCTTACTACTTCCGGTAATCCAACGATTCTCGTCAAAATCCCAATATCACGATAATACCAAATAATACCTCAATACCGAATACTTTCCCGTACACAATCTTCTATGTACGATTGCCATAAAACTTACCTCTATCCAGACATCCTTCCGAAATGCATACCATAGACCAAGAATATCCAAAAATGACATCAACAATATCTGAATACTACAATCTTTCCAAGATTGTCCAAGTATCTCAACAATCATCAACTATGTGTTCTAAACCTTTTAGAACATCACTGAACATTCGTCAATATGCAATACAACATAAAATACTTATGAAATGTAAATGGAATTACTCATCAAAACATTACAACCGAACAAGTAAACACTTGCCTGGATACCAACATGACAAAACCAACACCGAACTCATCGCCCTCGTCTATAAGCTCTTCAGCCCTGACTGGACGGAATTTACAGCCTTCAACGCGGCACATCGGTTATACCTATGGGTTAATCAACCTAGAACAATAATCATATCAATAATCAAACCAACTTGGTAACAATGATCATAACATACTCAATCTGGAATTCAGCCTCGTATCATGATTTAACTCCTCTAAATCGATCACTGAAATTATCATGATCCAGAAAACTATCTCAAAACGGTTTAAATGAACCATCATCTTTATAATATGAAGAAACATCCGAAACTCTTATCAAAATTCCATTGAATCTCATATAATATCGTTATATGATTATCCAACATATTCCTCACATGTAATCATCCTTAAAAACGAACCATAAACAAAATGGATACCCATTTTACCTAGATTAGACGAACCAAAAAGAAGAACACTTGAACTCCATTCCAAGAATCATGAATAACTTGAAGAACAAGGCTTGAATTCATGCTCTTAATATAATGTTGTTAAAGATTATCAGTATACAGTGTTTGGGAACCTCAAATACATCCCAACTCTCTCTCTCTCTCCCGACTGAAGGAAGAAAAATGGATGAAATGCCTCTCAGCACCCGTCTGTCCCCTTTTATAATATTCATTATTAGCGTGCGCTAACATCTCATGTTTAGCGTGCGCTACAGCCTTAGCGTGCGCTAACTGACTTTGTTAGCGTGCACTATCGAAGCCCAGAGGCTACTGCCTCGCTTCGTAAACTAGCTTATGTACGTAATGCCCATGTATTAACGTACGTAAAACATCCTGCCTAGCATACGCAAGTCATTGACCTTAGCATGCGCTATCCGAAGTTGACTTGCTACAGTACACACCTACCACTCGTGCCCCCACATGCCGAAAGCATCCGCGATTATCGGGATTCTTCTGACCGATCTGGAATTAGCGTGCGATAACCATACGGTTTAGCGTGCGCTAGTCCTACATGACAAACACCCGCTGACCTTATCTGGACACAAGTCGCAAGTGGCCGGGTCCAGTCGCAGAAAGCCAAGATTCCTTGTCGGACGATCTGATATTAGCGTGCGCTAACCATCCTTAGTAGCGTGCGCTAAATGCCGATAAACATCAACCCGGGCCTACATGTTAGCCGCCTTCCGAATCTTTCCCAGAAAGTCTTACGTACGTTAAGGACCCTCCTCAGCGTACATAATGCGAACCTATTAGCGTACGCTAACTACACCACGTAACGTGCGCTACTCGTGCCTCGCAGCGTGCGCTAAACATATCTCATAGCGTGCGCTATCGTGGCTGTGCTTAGCTATATTCAGCTATCCTCGACCAACATCTCGACATACCAAACGATCATACGGCACAATGAATACATATACGCATTTCAATAACATTATCATACGTTCACAACATCCTCAAGCATAATTAACCATCCAGGATATCCAATATATAAACGAAAAATATATCCAAAAAATCGGGTTATTACACTCTACCCCCCTTAAAAATAAGTTTCGTCCTCGAAACTTGCAATCACTCGCACAAACAACATTTCAACGGAAAATCCAAAATCACCAAGATAACCAAGAATTATCGAATAATTCGAACAACATACTTACAGGTCAGTGAAGACGAAGATCTCTCGTGATACTAGCATATGACACCATTTCAAAAATCTCGACACAACAAGAATGCCAAAACAGGAATAATCACAATTTGAAAACGATTGGTCTCCGCCAAGACCACAACAAGTTTAGAGCACTGTCGCGTTTTGTGGGATCTTTGATGCTGTGTCTCCTCACCTAAAGCACATGAGCCGCTCCTTGTCACATGCACGTATCATCGGCGTTCCACTCCACATCGAAAGCCGCACATTGCAAGTGCCATGCACCGGCGTTCACTTCCCGATTGGAGCCACACATTGCACATGACCACGGCACCGGCGTTCACTCCCGGCCTCGTCGGTCTCAGGAACACCAACCATCCCCAAACCCACACATCACCATGACAGTACTCAAAAATCACACAGAACCAAAACAATACAATCCAAAATAGCCAGAAATCCAGCTACACAAAAATCACGCAACTACCATACTAGTAGAGCCACATAACACACATGCCCGGTTATCACAAAACCATGGGCTCCGATACCATATTTGTAACACCCCCAAACCAACCGGGAGTATTACATGCCATGGGCCCTGTGCCGGAACCCACCAGGCTAAAAACCAATTACAAAAATGCCCAAAAAGGCCGATGACGGTAGTATACTCCAAATTTCACAAAATCATTTGAAAACACCAACTACCGTCAAGACAAACAAGGCCAAAAACTCGGTTAAGGGAATCGGTTTTCGAAATCAAACTCAGTTGGCATAAAGCCGAAAGCCATTTGAAAGAACTCACGCATCGGATAGAAATACAGTCCAAGATACATATACATCAATAATGATATACACAAACAAAATACACGATTCCCCAACAATATGCCATAGCCAGTATCGTCCGAAATCCTCGCCTCACGACCACTACCATCAAAGTCCTCAATACCTGAAAAACAAGTCCCACAACGGGGTCAGCAATAATGCCCGACAAATAACCGCAAGTACATAAACATAAATATTCACATGCCATGCATCATGAGAATAATAACCACAACGATAACCTTACTACTTCCGGTAATCCAACGATTCTCATCAAAATCCCAATATCACGATAATACCAAATAATACCTCAATACCGAATACTTTCCCGTACACAATCTTCTATGTACGATTGCCATAAAACATACCTCTATCCGTACGTCCTTCCGAAATGCATACCACAGACCAAGAATATCCAAAAATGACATCAATAATATCCGAATACTACAATCTTCCCAAGATTGTCCAAGTATCTAAACAATCATCAACTGTGTATTCTAATCCTTTTAGAACATCACTGAACATTCGTCAATATGCAATACAACATAAAATACTTATGAAATGTAAATGGAATTACTCATCAAAACATTACAACCGAACAAGTAAACACTTGCCTGGAAACCAACATGACAAAACCAACACCGAACTCATCGCCCTCGTCTATAAGCTCTTCAGCCCCGACTCGACGGAATTTACGGCCTTCAACGCGGCACATCGGTTATACCTATGGGTTAATCAACCTAGAACAATAATCATATCAATAATCAAACCAACTTGGTAACAATGATCATAATATACTCAATCTGGAATTCAACCTCGTATCATGATTTAACTCCTCTAAATCGATCACTGAAATTATCATGATCCAGAAATATATCTCAAAACGGTTTAAACGAACCATCATCTTTATAATATGAAGAAACATCCGAAACTCTTATCAAAATTCCATTGAATATCATATAATATCGTTATATGATTATCCAACATATTCCTCACATGTAATCATCCTTAAAAACGAACCATAAACAAAAGGGATACCCATTTTACCTAGATTAGACGAACCAAAAAGAAGAACACTTGAACTCCATTCCAAGAATCATGAATAACTTGAAGAACAAGGCTTGAATTCATGCTCTTAATATAATGTTGTTAAAGATTATCATTATACAGTGTTTGGGAACCTCAAATACATCCCAACTCTCTCTCTCTCCCGACTGAAGGAAGAAAAATGGATGAAATGCCTCTCAGCACCCGTCTGTCCCCTTTTATAATATTCATTATTAGCGTGCGCTAACATCTCATGTTTAGCATGCGCTACAGCCTTAGCGTGCGCTAACTGACTTTGTTAGCGTACGCTATCGAAGCCCAGAGGCTACTGCCTCGCTTCGTAAACTAGCTTACGTACGTAATGCCCATGTATTAACGTACGTAAAACATCCTGCCTAGCGTACGCAAGTCATTGACCTTAGCATGCGCTATCCGAAGTTGACTTGCTACAGTACACACCTACCACTCGTGCCCCCACATGCCGAAAGCATCCGCGATTATCGGGATTCTTCTGACCGATCTGGAATTAGCGTGCGCTAACCATACGGTTTAGCGTGCGCTAGTCCTACATGACAAACACCCGCAGACCTTATCTGGACACGCGTCGCAAGTGGCCGGGTCCAGTCGCAGAAAGCCAAGATTCCTTGTCGGACGATCTGATATTAGCGTGCGCTAACCATCCTTAGTAGCGTGCGCTAAATGCCGATAAACATCAACCCGGGCCTACATGTTAGCCGCCTTCCGAATCTTTCCCAGAAAGTCTTACGTACGTTAAGGACCCTCCTCAGCGTACATAATGCGAACCTATTAGCGTACGCTAACTACACCACGTAGCGTGCGCTACTCGTGCCTCGCAGCGTGTGCTAAGCATATCTCATAGCATGCGCTATCGTGGCTGTGCTTAGCTATATTCAGCTATCCTCGACCAACATCTCGACATACCAAACGATCATACGGCACAATGAATACATATACGCATTTCAATAACATTATCATACGTTCAAAACATCCTCAAGCATAATTAACCATCCACGACATCCAATATATAAACGAAAAATATATCCAAAAAATCGGGGTATTACACTCTACCCCCCTTAAAAATAAGTTCCGTCCTCGAAACTTGCAATCACTCGCACAAACAACATTTCAACGGAAAATCCAAAATCACCAAGATAACCAAGAATTATCGAATAATTCGAACAACATACTTACAGGTCAGTGAAGACGAAGATCTCCCGTGATACTAGCATATGACACCATTTCAAAAATCTCGACACAACAAGAATGCCAAAACAGGAATAATCACAATTTGAAAACGATTGGTGTCCGCCAAGACCACAACAAGTTTAGAGCACTGTCGCGTTTTGTGGGATCTTTGACGCTGTGTCTCCTCACCTAAAGCACATGAGCCGCTCCTTGTCACATGCACGTATCACCGGCGTTCCACTCCACATCGAAAGCCGCACATTGCACGTGCCTCGCACCGGCGTTCACTTCCCGATTGGAGCCACACATTGCACATGACCATGGCACTGGCGTTCACTCCCTGCCTCGTCGGTCTCAGGAACACCAACCATCCCCAAACCCACACATCACCATGACAGTACTCAAAAATCACACAGAACCAAAACAATACATTCCAAAATAGCCAGAAATCCAGCTACACAAAAATCATGCAACTACCATACTAGTAGAGACACATAACACACATGCCCGGTTATCACAAAACCATGGGCTCCGATACCATATTTGTAACACCCCCAAACCAACCGGGAGTATTACATGCCATGGGCCCCGTGCCGGAACCCACCAGGCTAAAAACCAATTACAAAAATGCCCAGAAAGGCCGATGACGGTAGTATACTCCAAATTTCACAAAATCATTTGAAAACACCAACTACCGTCAAGACAAACAAGGCCAAAAACTCGGTTAAGGGAATCGGTTTTCGAAATCAAATTCAGTTGGCATAAAGCCGAAAGCCATTTGAAAGAACTCACGCAGCGGATAGAAATACAGTCCAAGATACATATACATCAATAATGATATACACAAACAAAATACACGATTCCCCAACAATATGCCATAGCCAGTATCGTCCGAAATCCTCGCCTCACGACCGCTACCATCAAAGTCCTCAATACCTGAAAAACAAGTCCCACAACGGGGTCAGCAATAATGCCCGACAAATAACCGCAAGTACATAAACATAAATATTCACATGCCATGCATCATGAGAATAATAACCACAACGATAACCTTACTACTTCCGGTAATCCAACGATTCTCGTCAAAATCCCAATATCACGATAATACCAAATAATACCTCAATACCGAATACTTTCCCGTACACAATCTTCTTTGTACGATTGCCATAAAACATACCTCTATCCATACGTCCTTCCGAAATGCATACCACAGACCAAGAATATCCAAAAATGACATCAATAATATCCGAATACTACAATCTTCCCAAGATTGTCCAAGTATCTCAACAATCATCAACTGTGTATTCTAATCCTTTTAGAACATCACTGAACATTCGTCAATATGCAATACAACATAAAATACTTATGAAATGTAAATGGAATTACTCATCAAAACATTACAACCGAACAAGTAAACACTTGCCTGGATACCAACATGACAAAACCAACACCGAACTCATCGCCCTCGTCTATAAGCTCTTCAGCCCCGACTGGACGGAATTTACGGCCTTCAACGCGGCACATCGGTTATACCTATAGGTTAATCAACCTAGAAC
This sequence comes from Orobanche coerulescens, assembly GCA_033398695.1. Classification (NCBI taxonomy): domain Eukaryota; kingdom Viridiplantae; phylum Streptophyta; class Magnoliopsida; order Lamiales; family Orobanchaceae; genus Orobanche; species Orobanche coerulescens. Next base: position 53,049,196 of record CM065812.1, read on the forward strand.
AATAATCATATCAATAATCAAACCAACTTGGTAACAATGATCATAACATACTCAATCTGGAATTCAACCTCGTATCATGATTTAACTCCTCTAAATCGATCACTGAAATTATCATGATCCAGAAATCTATCTCAAAACGGTTTAAACGAACCATCATCTTTATAATATGAAGAAACATCTGAAACTCTTATCAAAATTCCATTGAATCTCATATAATATCGTTATATGATTATCCAACATGTTCCTCACATGTAATCATCCTTAAAAACGAACCATGAACAAAAGGGATACCCATTTTACCTGGATTAGATGAACCAAAAAGAAGAACACTTGAACTCCATTCTAAGAATCATTAATAACTTGAAGAACAAGGCTTGAATTCATGCTCTTAATATAATGTTGTTAAAGATTATCATTATACAGTGTTTGGGAACCTCAAATACATCCCAACTCTCTCTCTCTCTCCCGACTGAAGGAAGAAAAATGGATGAAATGCCTCTCAGCACCCGTCTGTACCCTTTTGTAATATTCATTATTAGCGTGTGCTAACATCTCATGTTTAGCGTGCACTACATCCTTAGCGTGCGCTAACTGACTTTGTTAGCGTGCGCTATCGAAGCCCAGAGGCTACTGCCTCGCTTTGTAAACTAGCTTACGTACGTAATGCCCATGTATTAACGTACGTAAAACATCCTGCCTAGCGTACGCAAGTCATTAACCTTAGCGTGCGCTATCCGAAGTTGACTTGCTATAGTATACACCTACCACTCGTGCCCCCACATGCCGAAAGCATCCGCGATTATCGGGATTCTTCTGACCGATCTGGAATTAGCATGCGCTAACCATACGATTTAGCGTGCGCTAATCCTACATGACAAACACCCGCTGACCTTATCTGGACACGCGTCGCAAGTGGCCGGGTCCACTCGCCGAAAGCCTAGATTCCTTGTCGGACGATCTGATATTAGCATGCGCTAACCATCCTTAGTAGCGTGCGCTAAATGCCGATAAACATCAACCCGGGCCTACATGTTGGCTTCCTTCCGAATCTTTCCGAGAAAGTCTTACGTACATTAAGGACACTCCTCAGCGTACATAATGCGAACCTATTAGCGTATGCTAACTACACCACGTAGCGTGCGCTAGTCATGCCTCGTAGCGTGCGCTAAGCATATCTCATAGCGTGTGCTATCGTGGCTGTGCTTACCCATATTCAGCTATCCTCGACCAACATCTCGACATACCAAACGATCATAAGGCACAATGAATACATATACGCATTTCAATAACATTATCATACGTTCACAACATCCTCAAGCACAATTAACCATCCACGATATCCAATATATAAACAAAAAATATATCCGAAAAATCGGGGTATTACACTACCTGGGAGTTGGTGTCCAGAAATTGGAGTCCAGAACCTACTGTCCTCTGCCCTGCTCGAGTCTTAGCGTGCGCTGTTGTGATAGCTAGCATGCGCTATGCAACACATATAGCGTGCGCTAGCCGAAGCCTAGCGTACGTTACCTGATAATCCAGACAGTCTGAAAACCTCACTGCCTCTGCCGACCCAGCTCGTTAGCGTGTGCTACGGACGTGTTAGCGCGCGCTACTGACCACGAATAGCGTGCGCTAGCTAATTCCTAGCGTGCGCTGACTTCTAGTCCAGAGAGTAGAATTAGCTACTGCCTCTGCCCTGTCTGGTCCCCTTAGCGTGCGCTAAGGCTCAAAGCTAAGCGTGCGCTACTCAAGAAGAATTAGCGTGCGTTAGCCTAGGCCTAGCGTGCGCTATCTCTCTGACCCAGAACACTTCCGAAAGGTCTAAACAACACGATCATGATCCAAACAAGGTATGAAACTCTATAACAACATCGACAACATCACAAAGAGTTTACAGAGTGACAAAATAGGAAGAACGGCAAGGTCAAACAGTCAATAAAAAGTATGGGTATTACATTACCCCCCTCTAAAAAGAAGTTTCGTCCCGAAAATTAAGAAATTAAAAGTTCGGGGTACTCTGACCTCATCTTCTCTTCCGTCTCCCAAGTCGCCTCCTCGACTCCATGTCTCGACCATTGCACTTTAACCAATGGAATGGTTTTATGCCGAAGTTGTTTCTCACGACGTTCAAGGATCTTAACAGGTCTCTCCAGAAAGGTAATATCCTCAGCTACGTCAATCTCACTATAGTCAATAACATGACTCAGATCGGCACGTACTTTCTCAACTGAGATACATTAAAAGTACTATGTACGTGACTCAAAGCTAGAGGCAACGCCAAGCGATAAGCTAAATCTCCAACCCTGTCCAAAATCTTGAAAGGTCCAATATACCTCGGACTAAGTTTCCCCTTTTTCCCGAAGTGGAAAACTCCTCTGGTCGGCGACACCTTGAGTAAAACATGGTCTCCCACTTCGAATTCTAAAGGTCAACGACGAGTATCAGCATAAGATTTCTGACGGCTCTGGGCAGTCAGCAACCGGTCCCGGATAATAGAAATCATTTCCTTAGTCTCCATCAACATATTCGGCTCCGTTCCAATTAGCTCCGAAGCCTCGTCCCAACATAATGGCGACCTACATCGTCTACCATAAAGTGCCTCGAATGGTGCCATTTTGATCGATGCATGCCAACTATTATTGTAGACAAATTCGATCAACGGTAAATGAAGCTCCCAATCATTACTCCAGTCTAGGGAACAAGCCCGCAACATATCCTCCAACGTCTGAATCGTCCTCACCATCTGACCGTCTGACTGAGAATGAAAGGACGTGCTCAATCTCAACTCAGTACCCAAAGCCTTATGAACGGCCTGCCAAAAATGCGATACGAAACGACCATCTCGATCAGAAACAATGGTCTTGGGGGCACCGTGTAATCTCACGATCTCAGCTATAAAAGTTCGAGCCAATCTCTCTGGTCCCCAAGTATCCTTAATACCCAAGAAGTGTGCAGACTTGGTCAACCGATCGAAGATGTCTTCACACTTCCACTTGGTAATGGGAAGCGGCTTCATCAACCTCGCCGGTCGTTGATGTTCGATCTTGACTTGCTGACACGTCAAGCACCGTAGTACAAATTATGTGACATCTTTCTTCATATTATTCCACCAAAAATTTCGCTTCAAGTCTTTGTACATCTTACTCGTTCTGAGGTGGATTGAGTAAGGCGTAGCATGAGATTCTCGGAGAATTCTCTGCCTCAACTCTAGATCATTCAGAACACAAAGCCTGCCCTGAAATCTCAGAATACTATCCCCGTGAACTATAAAGCCAGGGGCTTTTCCTTTACTTACATCTTCCTTCAGTTGAGAGATCATCGGGTCACTCCACTGTTTCCCTTTGATGTCGTCAACCAAGGACGAAGTAATTTCGAGAGTGCACAACTGTCCTTATACTCGTTGAAGCCAAACTTCTATTCCTTGCTCAATTAAATTCTAACGAATCTTCGTCTGAGATGTAAGAACCTCGAGCATTTGAAGCGATGCCGATTTGCGGCTCAAAGCATCAGCGACGACGTTGGCTTTTCCTGGGTAGTAAAGAATTTCCAAATCATAATCCTTTATCAACTCTAACCAACGTCTCTGTCTCATATTCAGCTCTTTCTGACTAAAAATATACTTCAGGCTCTTATGATCAGTATAAATCCGACACGGAGAACCATACAAATAGTGTCGCCAAATCTTGAGTGCAAAGAGAATCGCGGCCAACTCCAAATCCTGAATAGGATAGTTCATCTCGTACAGCTTCAGTTGTCCTGACGCAAAAGCTATCGTCTTATCATGTTGCATAAGCACATATCCAAGACCTTGACCCGAAGCGTCACTATAAACTGCAAATCCATCACTACCATGCGGTAAAGCTAGAATCGGCACTGAGGTCAAACATCTCTTCAGCTCATCGAAGCTCTATTGTCTCTCGGCCATCCAAACAAACTTTTCTGTCTTTTGGAGTAATTTCGTAAGCGGCCGAGCGAGTTTTGAGAACCCCTCGACAAACCGACGGTAATACCCATCAAGCCCCAAAAATCTACGAACTTCCTTAACATTTTTAGGTGGTGCCCAATCTAGCACTGCCTCAATCTTCTGCGGGTCTACACGAACCCCTTCGGCCGAAATCACATGGCCGAGAAATATAACTTCTTCCAACCAGAACTCACATTTCGAGAATTTTGCATAGAGGTGCTCGGTTCTCAAAATATCTAGTACCAAACGCAAGTGTCGGGCATGTTCCTCCTTATCTCGAGAATAGATCAAAATGTCATCAATAAAGACGACTACACACCTGTCGAGGTACTCGATGAATATCTTGTTCATTAACTTCATGAATATTGTCGGTGCATTAGTCAATCCAAAAGGCATAACTACAAATTCATAATGCCCGTATCTCGTTCGAAATGCAGTCTTCGGAATATCGGACTCATTCAATCTAAGTTGATAGTACCCTGATCTCAAATCAATTTTCGAGAAAATTGCATCCCTCTGCAACTGATCAAATAAATCGTCTATACGAGGCAAAGGATACTTGTTCTTGATGGTCACTTTGTTCAGCTCACTGTAGTCGATGCATAAACATAGTGAACCATCCTTCTTTCTCACAAAAAGAACAGGCGCGCCCCATGGGGAATCGCTCGGTCTGATGTACCCTTTCTCCAATAATTTTCCCAACTGATTCTTTAATTCTTGCATCTCGGAAGGTGCCATACGATAAGGTGTCTTAGAAATCGGAGCCGCATCAGGCTCTAAATCCATAGAAAATTTTATCTCTCGATCTGGTGGTAATCCCGGGAGGTCATCTGGGAAAACATCGGAATACTCATTAACGACCGGAATCGAAGAGAAATCGACTTCATTCCCTTTCGTCTTCAAACAATAACACCAATAGCCCGTGCAACCTTTATTCAAAAGTTTTACGGCCTTCATGGCACTGATAAGCAACTTAGATTGGCCCGACTTATGTCCCAAAAATGAGTACTCGGATCCATCTTTAGTCATCATGGTGATAACCTTAGTACGGTAATTCATAATCGCTTGGTGACTATCAATCCAGTCTGCGCCGAGGATCACATCCTCACCTTCCATATCAACTACAATCAAATTCGATAACCAACCTATACCGGCTATAATCACCGAAAAATCTCTAATCTCCCGGTTTCCCACAAGCTAACCCCGCCAGGTAGTTTCACAATGAAGGGATCGCAAGCAGTCATACAAGTTATATTCAAACGGCATACACACTCCAAGAAAATGAAAGAATGTGTAGCACCCGTATCAAAAAGTACACGAACTGGATGAGATAAAATATGAATGGTACCTGAGGCCACCGCCGTGTCGGGTTCGTTTGTTCGACGCATCTCATAGATTCATGTTTGTACCGAACCGATGCTAGAGTTTCCCCCTCCAGCATTCTGATCCCGTCCCCGGCCCCTGCCGTAACTCTGCTGAGAGTGACCAAAAGATTGCCGCTGATTCACGCCTTGATCTAGTGGCGCTTGGGTAGAAGCCCGAGTGTCCAGAGTCTGATTTGGTTTGGAACAATAAACCACTCTATGTCCCATCTATCCACAAGTGTGACACTTCAAAGGTGGGAAATTGCATTCCAAATTAACGTGGTCTGGACGACCACAATTACAGCAAGTCACCGGGTGAGCTGAGGTGCCCGGAGCAGAATGGAAACTCCTCTTTCCTTTAGCAGAATGTGATGATTGTCCGGTAGAACGGTTAGTCGTCTTGAGACCTCTGGAAGTTGCCACTCTTAGAGCCAGAAAAAATTCCCGCGATCTTCTGCTTCTTCGGTTCTTCATTGGTATCGTTGTCGGGGCTTAGCATGTCATGGGCCAAAGCTATGTCCTGATATTCCTTCAACGTGGTGCAAGCAAGTCCGGCCATGTACCGCCGTAAGTCCATATTCATCCGCATATCAAAGTAAGGGATCTTATCACGCTCGTTTCGCACTTGATCCTTCACGTGGATCAATTGTTGGTTGTACTCCACGATTGCCTACGAAACGGGATTGTTCTACGGCTTAGCCTCGAAAAAGGATCGGATTCGGCCTTCTTGCACTGGCCAAGGAAAAAACTCAGCCTTCAAAATCTCTTTAAACTCCTCCCACGTAGCAACATGATCCTGTGGCTTGATAACTTTCCACCACGTAGTGGCCTCCTTCGTGAGGAAATACTGAGCAATCGGTACTTTCCTCGCTTCGGGACAATCAACCACTTCGAAAATTTTCTCTAACTCCACTAGCCAATCCTCCCAACCTAACGGGTCTGTGGCACCGCCAAACTATGGAGGGTGGGTGCATACAGATTACATTTTGAAGCAAGGCATCCGTTGTTGGGTTCGGATTGTTCAACTAAACGGCTTGGGCCAAGATGGTCATCTGGTTAGTCAATTGATGAAGTACGTTCGCAACTCCAACATCCGCGCTGTTCCCCTGGCCAGTCGACTGGTCATGCTGACTTTCTGTGTCAGGATGCACCGAGTTAGATAGGCTGGGTTTGGTTGATCCCGCGACGGAACTGAGGGAAACGGCCGCGCCACGTCCTTGTCCACGTCCACAACCACGACCACGACCTCGTCCCCTACCAGCTGACATACTGAAGAACACACAAGGCACGTAAGTACAATTCAATCGCACGTCATCGAAGTGACCGATTCTCAAAAATATCAATTCAGAGGCAAAGCGATTAAAGAAACACCAGAAGAGTAAGAGGTCTTACAAGTACGGATCGCACTGTGATGATGGCAAAGTAGTGATACTGTAGACAGACGATGACTCAATCGACCCAAAAGACCGACAGCCTAGGTATCCATAGACCTAAGCTATGATACCATATTCTGTAACACCCCCAAGTTATTCAGGGTATATTACAGTGCCGTGAGCCCCGCCATGGGACCCACAAGGCTAATCACATGCGAAACTATAAATCTTGATCGAGAAGGTCCAAATACAATGAAATAAAGGACAATACAAAGGGTATTCAAACCATATCCAATGTATCCAAATACATCACAACACAAAATCAATACCTCGGCAACACGGTCCGGAACATCAAGGAAACTAAAAAACAATACTCGAGTATTCAATAACCATTCCAGTATAACAACACTGAATGGAGGAGGACAAAATATAACCGGAGATAAGACACAGTATCACGCTTGCCCATCATCTTCATGCCGACCCGATACCTGCCTGTCCGCTCTCCTGGAACCTGAAATACATAAAAAGTATTTCCCCCATAAAGGGGTTAGCCGTCGAATAGCTAGTGCAAGTATATCAAATAAGAAATACGATACTCCTCGACAATAAAGTAAAAGTAACCGTCAATTCATCATTTTAAGACTAGTATTCCGGAATAACTAAATCTCATAGCATCACATCAATACATACATGATCAACCGTGGAACCGCATCAGAGGCTATGGAACCCTCAGAGGATCCCTCGGTCCGTCCCAGAGTGGTTAACTCATATTATCCGTGGAATCGCACCAGAGGCTACGAAACCCTCAGAGGACCCGTCGGCCTATCCCAGAGTGGATATAAACAATCATGCCATTCATATATCTTACTTTCAAAGTCGAGAATGTACAATAATAAATATATACTTGCCTTTGAGACATCGAGAAATCGAACGGAAAAGAGTATGAGTTCGATTCACAAGGGATATGATAATCAATAATCCATACTCATAACTCATGAAGAAACTCCCGAAACCCGTCTACGATTCACGAAACTACAAGGGTAAACAACTAGAAGTTGGAAAATCACTCAAACCCTCACAAGTCCGAACACAGCACAAACCAATCCGTAAAATCGTAAGGGAAACCTAGAAACGGGGTAGATAAATCATAATCTCAAGGTTCTCAATCTTCACAACGGATAAATCGGACGAATCTAAGAAAATCCCCAAAATTAGGGTTCTAAGCATTCTTACCTTGATTTGGAAGATAGAATGTATTAGATGTTGTGAAATCTTTGTTTTCCAACCAAAGATGTTGATATCTGAATAAGGATCGCCTCCAAACTCCCCGAATCGCCCAAATCCCGCTGCTCCCGATCGAAAAAGTGAAAAGGATGAAAATAATGACGAGTGGAAGTCAATTGTCCAATATATACTGTGACCAGTCTAGCGCACGCTACGCCTCAATATTAGCATGCACTAGCGGGGTCACTGGGTAGTCCAGTGGCTTCTGCCAACCACGTTAGCATGCATTAGGTATACCGTTGCGTGCACTAATCGTCTTCCTTTAGCGTGCGCTATCCGATAGTTAGCATGCACTACCTGGGAGTTGGTGTCCAGAAATTGGAGTCCAGAACCTACTGTCCTCTGCCCTGCTCGAGTCTTAGCGTGCGCTGCTGTGATAGCTAGCGTGCGCTACGCAAGTCCAGACAGTCTGAAAACCTCACTACCTCTGCCGACCCAGCTCGTTTACGTGCGCTACGGACGTGTTAGCACATGCTACTGACCATGAATAGCGTGCGCTAGCTAACTCCTAGCGTGCGATAACTGCTAATACAGAGAGCAGAATTAGCTACTGCCTCTGCCCTGTCTGGTCCCCTTAGCACGTGCTGAGGCTCAAAGCTAGCGTGCGCTACTCAAGAAGAATTAGCGTGCGTTAGCCTAGGCCTAGCGTGCACTATCTCTCTGACCCAGAACACTTCCGAAAGGTCTAAACAACACAATCATGATCCAAACAATGTACGAAACTCTATAACAACATCGACAAGATCACAAAGAGTTTACAGAGCGACAAAATAGGAAGAACGGCAAGGTCAAACAGCCAATAAAAAGTACGGGTATTATACAACCCAACCGAGTGATCTGTAGATACTCGAATCTAACGGATTCCAGGGGACCCTCGCTGGTTTTACTCGGCTCGCACACACTCAACCACATGGCACAAATCACATTTTCTGAAATTACCACTTTCCACAACATACTTTCACAAATTCATTCCCCCGAATACTTCAAATGTAAATCAAGGTACTTGTTAGAAATGGCCACTATATCCGACACATACTCACATCACACACAACAACACTTACTCATCAATAACATGCATGTCCACACACACACACACACTTCTTGCCAAAAAGACATAACTTTAAGTACACTATCGACATACACAACGGTACCATAAGCAAACAAGACATTCCAATGCACAACACTAATACACATTCTCAGAACAACACATTCGTTCACAAACACACAAGTAGATTTTAAAGAGAGCCTTTATCGAGAATATATTGATTCTTTTATAAGTTCATTAAAAACATTCCAATCGCACACAAAGTTAGTTACCAACTATTAGAGCTACGAAACATGAAGTGTATAGGCAAGATACTTGCCTCGATAATCGATACCGGACACTCCAACGAACACGGCTCAACTGGGAATCCTTGAACACCTACAATTCTCCGGGCAGGAACAACGATAACACGACCAATCGGGAAGCTTCGAATCCCTGAAGAAAACGACGAAGGGAAGAGTTCCGACTCGAGTTTTTCACAAGGAACCTGACCCTAACATCATATCATCAATAATCAACAATCGTACGAGGAAGAATAATTGTAGAACACCCGAAACCCCCTCTAAGAACTTTCACCGGACACCTTCAAGGCATCGATCAGGAACTCAACAAAACGACGAATCTTTAGCAATCAAACCATGGAACAACAAGGAAAATGGTAGAATACAACTTAATCTTGCATAATACATTACTATAATAAGCTAATTCGGATTAAAGGGACGAAATCAACCAAAATCCCCAATTTTTCCAAAACTAGATTTTTTTAGGAAATCATACCTTGATTCAGTCGATCGGAGAAGATTATAGGATGATTAATCGATATTAGAAGCTCAAGAACGACGTGGATCGGTAGTTATACACCACGCCTTGGTGTTCTCCAAGTCCTGGTCGTGGAAGAGGTGAGTTAGGTTGAGAAAACGGGTAATGAATATGTCTGCCCGGTCATTTATATAGAACCCGCACAACGCACAAGCAGACACGCACGAGCACCGGCCGTGCGTGACTCGTGTGCCAAGAACCTGCCGGAAGCTTCTGGACACATCTAGGAGTCTTCCGAACACACACGAGCATGATGCTCGGGCGTCCCGTCGTGCATCGGGTCGTGCACGCCACTGGCAGGAGTCTGCCGAGACGCACGAGCAACCGCTCGTGCACGTGCAGACAGGTCCGCATGAGCACGGGATTGTGTGCCCTGATTGTGCGTCATGCTCGTGCGCACCTGGCCAGTTCCTGCCGCACCTGGCCGGCCAGTGCCTAGTCGCCATGACTCGACGACTCAAATTTCCGAAAACGCACGGAAAGAACACGACAAAACGCTTGCGGACAACATCATCGGTCCGAAATGAAAACAACATATAACAAATCACCACATACAACCATAAACCCAAAATCAGTCGCCGAGAAAACAATATCAACGCTCAACAACCGAGAAATATCCGAAGAAAAATTGAATATAACCGAAATGAAAATCGCGGGTATTACATTCTCTCCCCCTAAAAATAAGTTCCATCCCGAAACTTAAAACAAGAGCAAGGCAACTCTAGAGAACACACGTTATCTGATACTGACAGCACACAAGTGCTCCATGCAGTACAAAGCTAATACTCTAGATGAATCACTGCGATTGGTAAAAAAAACTGAGCAGTAGAACAATCAAATCACGAGTTTAACGCTGAAAAAGTAGGAAATTCCAATAACTCAAGGATTTGGAAGATCAAATACGAAGACAATTTCTCAACACCTAAGGAAATTATGAAGTGGACCAGACGCTCAATAATCACGATTAAGAGATCGAACAATAATGATCGGGAAATGACGAACGAATAACAATGACCGAACAACAACGATCAAACAACAACTCTAAAGTTCACACCTCAAATCAAGACAACAATAAGCTTGTAGGAACCACGAGGTGTTAATTTCGTACACGGTTCATAGGAAATTGATCCGAACTTGGAAAGGTCACAACGATATACAGATCAATTTGGGACAATATCAGAACTCGCTCGAATGACAAAGGCACGAAACAACACAAGGTCAGAAGCATCAACGAACACAATCGAGTCGATAGAGTCGAATAACACGGAAGCGAAATAAATATGGGTATTACACCATATCGCCTTTAAAAGAGATTTCGTCCCGAAACCTAAACAACGAGAAAGAAGTGATAGAATAGCAACCTTCCCGGCAATATTCTCTTGGTCCCGCATCTGATCTCCATGACCATCTGTACCGCGGTCATGACCGCGTCCTCTGCCCTTCGGCATACTAAGCAGATAGTCACTCAATACGATGGCACAACATCACAAAATAATATACTAAAGTGCCAACTCAGCACGAGATATCACATAAGACAACTAATAGGAGCTCGATAAGAAGATCCACGAGGTATCCTTTTAGATGATATCATTTGAAAATCTTTGGATTTGTATGTTATTCAAAATAAAACTTTGAAAGTATTTTTGGTACCTCGGGCTGTTTTATCAAAACTTGTAAACAAAAACTTTAACCGTCTTATTTTAAAATTATTTGCAAAATAATATTTCGGATTATCAAAATTCCCTTGCAAACAGCATTATCATCACCGCTAATAACAAACAAGATAATCACGCAATACCATCAAACCCTTCGTACAAATACTAAACATTCCCACCAAGCAACAATCATTTTGGAATAAGTCAAGATCAGCGATGACTGGTTCAGTAGAGAAAATTTTTCCAAATCCGAGTTTGAAGTTTAAATAGAGTAAGATTTTTTCATCTTTCACTATATATTTTTGAAAATAAAAATAGCATTATATTTTGAAATATAAAAAAAATTATGGTGTGAAAGATTTTTAAAAATCATGTACTCTAATTATTTGAAAATAAACAATACGTTAAAAATCATTTTCGAAACTCCTTTCAACACTACACAAAAATCAACAACGGTAACATTTACAAAATATCCAAAGGTACGTTAAAAACAACTCTTTCAAATACCGTCGAGGTTTTATTTGAGAATCCTAGGCCGACTCGCCTATTCCAAATAATTTTCAAAGTCCACACGAAGCCACCGATTAATCGGACCGTCAAAACTTTTTTCAAAGTTGCTTTTTTTTCGCAACTTGCACAAGTTTATGAAATTTTCTGGAAAGCGTTTTCGAACGCACACACAGCAGACATAATTTATCAATTAATCAATTATCACCTAGCACTACGAAAAGTCATAACACACATTCACACACAACAGTTGTCATCACTAGATAACACACATAGAATACAATCACAGGTGATTGACTGCAAAAGTTAGACCTTACGGCTAAAAAGGCATTTCCATAGCCTCTGCCCAGGCTGATTAGCGTGCACTACAACAAAGATTTAGCATGCGCTACCCATGCTGCATTAGCGCGCGCTAGCCTCACACTTAGCGTACGCTAATTGCTCTAATTCAGCAACATGATTGCGAACATATATATGACACTAGAACCAAAGGTTGCAACATACGAATCTAAATGCTATCGATTCACATAATTACAACACCTCACGACCAACCATCAAAAAATAATTGTCATTCAAAACTGAAATTTCACCTCTCAATAAAGAGGGCTATCTCAACGTATACATGCCGAACGACTCAGCATTCACATCACTATTTTAATCATAGAACTGGACACTACTGCCCAAACAACGAGAACATCATCACGTACTTCTTGACTAACAACCATGAAACCAAAAAGTTGAAAGCGAGAGTCACGTCTTGAGTACATTTTGTAGACCTCATTTTTTAGTTTAAAAATCGTGTTTTGAAAACTAATAATACAAGATGAAAATGAAATATCAGTAGTTTGTTCTCAAAAAAAATTTTCGACCCTGAGGTCATCATACGAAAATCAAACTTTTTCCTCTTTTGGAGGATGTTTTAAAATAAAATTACGTGACTCCCCAAAAAACGTTTAAAGCTTTATGATATCACATTGTTGAACTTTCCTTGCGTAACCACACCAAAGCCATTACTCCTGTAAAAATGATTTATATATATATAAAACAGACATCCACCCCCCGATTACTCGGGGGTTAAAAAACTCCACTGTTTTTCTAGCGCAAGTATAAAGTGCAAATACGAGCTATACACAACATACTCCAAGAATATAACAACTTGATTAATTCCACAATTCAACCCAACAAAAGACTTCCCGAGATATTTCATTGGATAAAATAGTTCAAACCATAAAAAGTTGGAATGAGACATGTACACACTTTGAAAAGTATTTAAAGATTCTCGGGAGTTTTGAAAAGACATTTTTGGACTAATGAATCCTCAACTTATCGAAAACCACATAGGGACACAGCCCCAAGTATTGTTTTTCAAAAATGCAAATCCGGTCACAAAACACGGGGTCCAAGACCCAATCATCCACATCAGATACTCGAGTTAATAACCCAATGGTCAAACTCGATACACAACCAAACCACAATGCACGGAAACAATCACAGGGCCCACGTACCTATGCCAAAAAATATCACAACCAAGAAACGAATCATATACGATACTTATATTGGTGCCATTCTAGCCAAGTACCAAGACCCTACATATGACGTATCTCACATCGAGAATGACAATGTTGTGATATTCCGGATGTATCATAATTATCAAAAACAACATTATACCATAATCATCATCACAAAACAACCTCCTGAGTTGTACTGGCCATGTACCCACACGGGATACACACCCCAGAGAGTCCTCGTCAGGCCCTCCACGACGTACAACCCAACCGAGTGATCCGTAGATACTCGAAGTCTAACGGATCCCAGGGGACCCTCGCTGGTTTTACTCGGCTCGCACACACTCAACCACATGGCGCAAATCACATTTTCTGAAATTACCACTTTCCACAACATACTTTCACAAATTCATTCCCCCGAAGTACATCAAATGTAAATAAAGGTACTTGTTAGAAATGACCACTATATCCGACACATACTCACATCACACAACATCACATACTCATCAATAACACACATGTCTACACACACACACACACTTCTTGCCAAAAAGACATAACTTTAAGTCCACTATCGACATACACAACGGTACCATACGCAAACAAGACATTCCAATGCACAACACTAATACACATTCTCAGAACAACACATTCGTTCACACACACATAAGTAGATTTTAAAGAGAGCCTTTATCGAGAATATACTAATTCTTTTATAAGTTCATTAAAAACATTCCAATCTCACACATAGTCAATTACCAACTATTACAGCTACGAAATATGAAGTGTATAGGCAAGATACTTGCCTCGATAATCGATACCGGACATGTAACACCCCAAACTAGGCGGATATTACAGTGCCGTGGACCCCCGACTGGGACCCACCAGGCGAATGAAAACGGATGAATTACACAGGGTAAAATGTAGTACCGAACCACATTACAACATCAATTACTCCGATTAGGAGTTTCATACAACACACCCAGGATAAAATAGAATACATGTGTATTTTATGTGACGATAAAATACACAACACTGAATGAAATGAGTATTCAAACGGAATGTCTGCAGCGGAATAAATAAAGGAAACATAAATGACTGAATAAATGACTGAACAGACTGGGGCCCCCTTCTAGTATCACTGGGACTCCTCGCCGTCACCGTGCTCTCCCCGTACTTTAGCCTTGCCATGACCTGATAAACAGTATACCCCAACGGGGTCAGCTACACAGAACAACAATCCTCAAGAGTTGAAAATACACAATCATGAGTTATCCGCAATTATACAATATCATGTCGAAACATACGCAATCAAACATGCTATATGAATCAACAAATGATACGGCTCAAAGGAATGGCGCCACACTACGTCCGGGATGGAAATGTGTCCGTGCACAAGCCACCAACGAGTATCGATCGAATACCCGTGTGGTCTTGTACCTAATCAGTCTCACGAAGCCATCAACTCGTGTGCACAGTCCAATGTGAGGCCACCAACCAACACACGACTATAATGTGCCCGACATGAAAATCCTACACATACCAACCGGCACGCCAGTGTGACCCGGAATGCCACAATATGACAAAAGTGACAACGAAAATGAATCATGACTCACCAAGATTAAATGATGGTGAAATGAATGACCGCTTAATGAAATGATTGGAACCTTAGTTCCTTATGACTGAGGTGATTATTTGACAATGACAAGTTTTGATACGGTTAATACAATGATGAATGAATTACGATTATGAATGAACAACCTCAAAAGGAATGAATATCCTTTTAACCGAGTAAGAATTAACTTACACAATACCGATGAAGAATGTCCGTCCACGAACAACGTCCTAAATGAAATGCCGGTTGCTCGAACAACCTTGAATAACAATAAGTACCGACAATCGTTCAATACACGTATCAAGCAAAAACGATCATAATCGATCCAAACGTCGATACAACAATATTCGAACTCAAATATATCGAAACCAACTCCAAGATGAGTATTTCAAACCATCAAAACACTTTCAATGATATCAATAATCCATTAGGAATCCATAATTCATGATTACAACAACATCAATCGGAAAATCCCCAATTAACCGAAGTCAACCCCAAGGGTTCTTGAAATAATTCCGAAAATAACCATTAAATCCATAGGAATATATTTATCCAAGGTAGATAATCCATATCTAACATATTCCAATGATAATCCAAGCTTACACGAAGGAATCAGAAGGAAAACCCAAAAATCCGAAATTCTAGATCCAAGAAATTAATACCTTTGATTCGGTGTTTTGGAGATGATGAAGTGATGATTAATCCAACTCAAAGACTTGAAGATGATTATTGATGATTACACCTTGAAGAACACTCTCTAAATCGCCCAAATCGCCAAGAACCGACGGAAGGAAGAGAAAAAGATGACAAATGACGAAGTCTGACTAAAACATCGATTTATAGTCGATCCGAGGTTAGCGTGCGCTAGCCCTTGTGCGTAGCGTGCGCTAACGAGTAATTTGGGTAGTCCAGTACCCACTGTCCGAACACGGTAGCGCGCGCTACGTACCTTTTTGTAGCATGCGCTACGGCCATACTACTAGCGTGCGCTAAAATCCATTGTTAGCGTGCGCTAATGAAATATTTGACGCCCAGTACTGGAGTCCAGAAAACCGTCTGCCCTCTGATCTGACCTCGATAGCGTGCGCTACAACAAACGATTAGCGTGCGCTATAATATTGATTGCGTACGCTAAATATAACTCATAGCGTGCGCTATGAATTAATCCAGTGCAGTCCAGTAGCCACTGGACTCAACCTGATCCGTCCCTAGCGCGCGCTACTCCACATATATAGCGTGCGCTACTACAACCCGTTAGCGCGCGCTACTTAACACTCGTAGCGTGCGCTACAAATAACTCACCTGCAATCCAGTACCTTCTGGACTGCAGCCAGGGCAACCTTAGCGTGCGCTAAAGCTGAGTGGTAGCGTGCGCTACCTATACCCAATTAGCGTACGCTAAAAGGAGTACGTAGCGTGCGCTACTCCTCACGCACAGTTCGCAACGAAAATGACAATGATGATAAACACGGCATGAAACTCCAATCGGATTAGTGATGAATGACGATTAATACACGATACAATTACTCTGAATGATGAATACCATGACTGAATCTGAGTGACAAATGATTAATAATGAGTGAAAATTACTGAGTATCAATTACTTAATGATAAATACTGAATGATAATTACTGAATTACAACCGGGTATTACAGGACACTCCGACGACCACAGCTCAACCAGGAAACCTTGAACTCCTACAATTCTCTGGGCAGGAACAACGATAACCTGATCGATCGGAAAGCTTCGAATCTCTGAAGAAAACGACGAAGGGAAGAGTTCCGACTCGAGTTCTTCACAAGGAACCTGACCCTAACATCATATCATCAATAATCAACGATCGTACGAGGAAGAATAATCGTATAAAGCTCGAAACCCCCTCTAAGAACTTTCACCGGACACCTTTAAGGCGTCGATTAAGAACTCAACAAAATGACGAATCTTTAGCAATCGAACCATGGAACAACAAGGAAAATGGTAGAATACTACTTAATCTGTGATAATCCATCACTATAATAAGCTAATTCGGATTAAAGGGACGAAATTAACCAAAACCCCAATTTTCCCAAAAGTAGATTTTTTTTAGGAAATCATACCTTGATTCGGTCGATTGGAGAAGATTATAGGATGATTAATCGATGTTAGAAGCTCAAGAATGACGTAAATCGGTAGTTATACACCATGCCTTCATGTTCTCCAAGTCTTGGTCGTGGAAGAGGTGAGTTAGGTTGAGAAAACGGGTAATGAATACGTCTGCCTGGTCATTTATATAGAACCCGCACGACGCACGAGCAAACACGCACGAGCACCGCTCATGCGTGACTTGTGCACCAAGAACCTGCCGGAAGCTTTCGAACACCTCTGGGAGTCTTCCGAACACACACGAGAATGACGCTCGGGCGTCCCGTCGTGCGTCAGGTCATGCGCGCCACTGCCAGGAGTGTGCCGAGACGCACAAGCACCAAGCACGAGCAATCGCTCGTGCACGTGCAGTCAGGGCCGCACGAGCGCAGGATCGTGCGCCCTGCTTGTACGCCATGCTCGTGCGCACCTGGTCGGTTCTTGCCGCACCTGGCCGACCAGTGCCCAGCCGCCATGACTCGATGACTCAAATTTCTGAAAACGCACGGACCGAACAGGAAAAAACGCTCGTGGACAACATCATCGATCCGAAATGAAAACAACATATAACAAATCACCACATATGGCTATAAACCCAAAATCAGTCACTGAGAAAATAATATCAACGCTCGACAATCGAGAAATATCCGAAGAAAAATCCAAAATAATCGGAATGAAAATTGCGGGTATTAAAAAGGTAGCCTTGTATGTTAGGAAGTGCTTGTTAGACTTGGTCTAAAAGTGGGTGAACCGGCCTTTACAATGACTGGCCCGCAAGTTGGACAACCATAAACTCAGGTTTCAACAACTTATCAATCATTGTCAAAAGAACCACATAACATATAAATGTTATCACTTGAGTACGACCATTTGTGAACACCATCATAGCATCATAAGCCTCGCAGACTAATACTTATGATCATGTATGTATAAAGACTCGGTGAAAAGAGAGGACTCAGCACCATGCTTATGCGAGTCGCTACATTATTCTCTTTAGCATAGGAGGGCGTCATCTCCTAATCGTGCCAAAGAATAGGCTTTAATCAATGAACATGACTAAGAAGGATCATTGTGTAATACCCGGTTGTAATTAAGTAATTATCATTCAGTATTTATCATTCAGTAATTTCACTCATTAATGATCATTTGTCACTCATATTCAATCATGGTATTCATCATTCAGAGTAACTATATCGTGTATCAATCGTCATTCATCACTAATCTAATTGGAGTTTCGTGCCGTGTTTATCATCATTGTCATTTTCATTGTGGGCTGTGCGTGAGGAGTAGCGCACGCTACGTACTCTTTTTAGCGCGCGCTAATTGAATACAGGTAGCGCACGCTACCACTCAGCATTAGCGCACGCTAATGTTACCACAGCTTCTGATCCAGTGCTTGAGCTGAGTGAGTTATAAGTAGCGCACGCTACGAATGGTAAGTAGGGCGCGCTAGTGGGTTGTAGTAGCACATGTTAATATTTGGTGTAGCGCGCGCTAAGGATGGATCAGGTTGAGTCCAGTGGCTACTGGACTACATTGGATTAATTCATAGCGCACGCTATGAGTGGTTTTTAGGGTACGCAAATGGTGTAGTAGCGCACGCTAATTGTTGGTTGTAGCGCACGCTACCGAGATCAGATCAGAGGACAGAAGGTTCTGGACTCCAGTACTGGGCATCAGATAATTCGTTAGCGCGCGCTAACATTTTGGGGTTAGCGCACGCTAAGTGTACAGCCGTAGCGCACACTACAGAAGGTACATAGTGTAATATCCGTATTTTTTCTTTCCCTTGTATTTTCGTTTTTGGTGTATTTCTCGATCGTAGTGACCCTCGTGTACTTTTCAGCGTGTCCTTCCTGTCAAACTGTTGATTTGTATTCTCGTTATTGTTCATTGTTTCAACTTTCCTCATATGAATTAGACTTTGTTAGATCACCATTAATTTTTGGTGACTCCAAAAATTATAAATCTTTGCAATATTATAGAAAATCGAGTTAGCTTTCCAATGGTTCAAACGGTGAGTCAATCGGAGTCCGGACGAGAGAGTTATGGTCGTTTTAGTGGAAGACTGCGTACCGTCGGGCACCGTCCGAGAGCCTTTCGGCCGATAGGGTGGGCGATAGACTCTCTGCCGGCATTTCTGCATGGGTATCGGCCGATCACTTCCAGGAGCCTTTCGGCCGATAGGGTGGGCCGATAGACTCTCCGCCGGCATTTCGTATGGGTATCGGTTGGGCCTATCGCCACTTATCTACGATAGGTTCTGCTGAGTTACACTATAAATGTGTCGCTTGAGCGTGAACGGCTCATTTCTTCTTTTTTCTTCCACTGCATCGCGAGAGAGGATTTAGAGGGGAGAGTTCTTCATCCGGGGTCGATTTTCATCATTTCTTTTCGGTTGTGAGGCTCGGATAATCAATCTAACGCGAGTTCTACGGATCTTAGTTCTTGAATCTCCAAAGGTAATGTTCTAAAACCCTACTTTTTTGGATAATTGGGGATTTTGGGGTTTTGTCCGATTCTTTCCGTTTCGTTGATGGATTCATGATGAATATGATTATTCTTGTTGGTATTCTTAGTTTCCTACGGATTCATGGTATATTTTCATGGTTTTGCGAAATCGAGAGGGTTTGGTTGTGGTCCGCCTCGTTGTTATTTTTGTTTGAATATACATGAATCGTAGGCTGTTTTCCGGATGTATTCCATTTCCGTAATCGTTTAGAAGTGGTTGTGATTGTGCTATTCGAATCGTTAGGTTCATTCTCGCTTCCTCGTGGTTGTGCTTGATCCTTCGTTTAGGAACCGTCGTTTTCCACCCGGACCGTTCGTAGTCGTGTTTCATCTCTGTTTCTTCAAGAATGTCTCAAAGGCAAGTACTTTACATTTGTTTACATGTTCTAGTATTTGAATTATGGCTATACGTGGTTGTTGTGGGAGGATATGTGTATGTTCACCTAGGGGACGGTCCGGGGGCCTCTAGGGATACGTATTGCCGTGTGTGTGCGTATCACGAATCGTGGTTGACCACCCGGGGATGTCCGACGGGGCTCTGGGTACGGTGGCCGTGAGTCACGTACAAGGTTAACTTTGAATTGTTTTGGTTGGAGGAAAATGTGTTTTGTGCTTGTGCATCGTAAATATTCCGAATATAAAATGTCTTCTAAAATGATTTTGGCGCATTATTCATCCGATTAGAATGTAGTTCAAATGGATTGTACTTGCACTAGCGATTGTCGCTAACCCTTAAATGGGGAAATACTTTTTGTATTTCGTATTGATCGTGGGGACAAGCGAGCACTCGAGCCGTATGAGGATGATGGGCAAGCATGATATTGTCCAAGAAATGATTTTCGGTGTCATGTCCGGTTATTATTATTGATGTCCGATTCTAAGGATTTATGTATTATAAAAATTGGTTTAAGTACTAAGTACTTCTTTTGCAAAATTGTTAATGTTGTGTTCCCGTTTGGGAAATGGATTGTTGTTGGATTCTATTGGTCGGATTGTACTCTTTTATTTTGAATCGTCATTTTATTGTTGATGGTTGTCGTTGGCAAAGGTCTTGTTGGTATGTTAGCCGGGTGGATTCCACAGTGTGGGGTCCACGGCGCTGTAATATGCCCCGAATGTCTTGGGGTGTTACGAATATGGTATCGAGCTTAGGTTTATGGATACCTAGGTCGGTTATTTGGGTCTAGTTAAGTGTCGTTTTGGGACAAGATCACCGCTATGCCATCATCTCAAGACGCCGGTGCTCGTAAGTTTCTCTAACTTGACTCGTTTCCCGCTCGCTCTATTTACGTCTTAGTATCTTTGCGTTTTGAGTTTGAATAGTACTTACCCGTTGCTCCTTCAGAATTCCTGCTGGTAGAGGACGCGGACGCGGACGCGGTAGGGGACGTGGCGCAGCCGGTGGGGCGGCCATGTCCGATCACTCGGGAACCGATTCGCGATGCCCTCTTTGTCGAAGTGTTCCCCTAGTTCCGGAGGTCACAGACCACCGCTAGCTCCTAATGCTCATGAGAATGTTGGAGTGGCCAACATATTGCGGCAAGTAGCGAACCGATGACGCCATCGACTCGAGCCGCAGTCGGCCATGCTAATGCCAACCCGGTTCCGCCACTGGTCCGCAATGATAAGCTACTTCAGACGTGATTCGTATGCGTCCTCCGCAGTTTGATGGTGCTTCTGACCCTTCTGGTTGGGAGAATTGGATGTTCGAGATGGAGAAAGTGTTTGAGGCTGCTAATTGCCCCGAGGAGAGGAAAGTACCCATTGCTCAGTACTTCCTCGCCAAGGAGGCAGCGACGTGGTGGCAAGCGGTGAAACCGTGTGACCGGACAGCTACATGGGTAGAGTTTCGAGATCTGATGGAAGATGAATACTGTCCTTGGCCAGTGAAAGAGGGGAGGATCCGAGCCTTCTTTGAGGCTAAGCCCCAAGATGTACCTATATCTCAAGCCATCAAGGACTACAATCAGCAGTTACACTATGTGACAAACCAAGTCCGCGATGAGCTTGATAAGATCCGCCACTTTGACATGCGGATGAAACCGAGGGTGCGCCACTACATGTCTGGTCTGGGGTGCACGACTTTGAAAGAATATCAGAATAAGGCGATGGCTTATGAGATGTCGTTTTCTGCGACAGAGACGGCAACCGAAGGAAAGAAACAAAACCACCTGGCCGGGAGGCAAGTCAGAGGATATCCGAGGACTCGGTCTAGTTCGCGAGTCTTCGGAGTCGATTGCCATCGGTCGAGGAAACGGTTCTAGATCTCGCTCTCGCCGGGTTCCGTTCGTGGTCCTACGTGCTTCAACCGCAATCGTCCGGCCACATGATGAGTGAGTGTGATAGGCCTCCTATCCAGTGTCTTGCTTGTGGTCGTATGGGTCACCGTGCTAAGTTTTGTACGGATGCGGCTCGGGCTCCAAGATTACTCGATATCTGCTCCAGTGCAGGAGAGCCGAGTGTGAATCGTGCACCGACGCCTCACCGCAGCAGAGTTTTGGTAGAGGTCGAGGTCGTGGTCACCTTCTAGAGGAGCTTCTAGTGCGGGGTCCGCTCCGCCCGTGTGTATGAGATGAGACGAGCAGAGATCCTGACGCGACGGTGGCCAGTACCGTCCACATCCTTGATCATCCCGTTTCCGTATTGTTCGATTCCGTGCTACGCATTCTTTTATATCTATGGATTGTGTGCGTCGCCGCATGTTGATTGCCTTGTTACTTGTGAGCCTTTTGTTGTTAAACTTCCTAGTGGGGATAGCATCGTGGGGATCGTGAGGTTAGAGATTTTCCGGTGAGTATCGCGGGAGGGTTTGGCCTTCTAATCGATTGCGGTAGATATTAGAGATGAGGATTTGATTCGGTGAGGATTGGGCCGGACCGTCATGGGGCGATCATGAATTATAGAACGAGGACTGCTTCGATGTTAGCCTCGATGGTACCGAGCATTCTTTTGTGGGGCGAAGCGGGGTAGCCAGAGATTACCGATCAGCGCTTTGAGGGCGGTGAGACTTCTTCGAGGAGGTTGCACGGGTTATTGGTGTTACGCTTTGAGATCGGAAGAAGGGGAGTCGAGCTCTCGTCTATTCCGGTAGTATGTGAGTATCCCGACGTTTTTCCGGATGAGTTGCCGGGTTTGCCGCCGGGCCGAGAGGTTGAGTTTACCGTCGATTTAGAGCCGGGTGCAAGACTCTATCTCTAAGACGCCATACCGTATGGCGCCCGCCGAGATGCTTGAGTTGAAGAAACAGTTGGGAGAGTTGCTAGACATGGGATATATTCGACCGAGCGCTTCGCCTTGGGGCGCACCGTCCTATTCGTAAAGAAGAAGGATGGGTCACTTCGTTTGTGTATCGACTACCGAGAGTTGAACAAAGTGACCATCAAAAACAAGTATCCGCTCCCGAGGATTGATGACTTGTTTGATCGGGCCAGGGGGCAACCGTGTTTCGAAGATTGATTTGAGATCGGGGTATTATCGGCTCCGAGTGAAGGATACCGATATTCCGAAGACGGCCTTTCGGACGAGATACGGTCACTACGAGTTTGTGGTTATGCCTTTTGGGCTAACTAACGCACCGGCCGTGTTCATGCAGCTTATGAACAAAGTCTTTATCGAGTACCTCGATAAGTGTGTAGTCGTTTTTATCGACGACATCCTGATTTACTCGAGGAGCGAGGAGGAGCATGCCCGTCATCTACATATTGTGTTAGACATTTTGAGAACTCAGCATCTTTTTGCTAAGTTCTCGAAATGTGAGTTTTGGCTACGGGAGGTTATGTTTCTCGGTCATGTGATCTCGGCCGAGGGTGTTCGTGTGGACCCACATAAGGTAGAGGCAGTGTTAGATTGGGCGCCGCCCAAGAACGTGAAAGAGGTCCGCAGTTTTCTGGGATTAGCCGGGTATTACCGTAGATTCGTCGAGGGGTTCTCTAAGCTCGCTCGACCGCTGACTCAGTTGTTACAGAAGTCGGAGAAGTTTGTGTGGACCGATGAGAGGCAAAATAGTTTTGAGGAGTTGAAGAAGCGGTTGACGACCGCTCCCGTGTTGGCTTTACCGAGTGGTAATGATGGTTTCTCCGTTTATAGTGATGCTTCGGCCAAGGGCTCGGATGCGTACTTATGCGGACGGGAGGTCGATTGACTATTCTTTCCGTCAGTTGAAACCGTATTAATTGAATTACCCTACGCAAGATCTTTAGTTGGCAGCATTTGTTTTTGCGTTGAAAATCAAGGCGTCATTACTTGTATGGCTCGTCGTGTCGATTTTCACCGACCACAAGAGCTCAAGTACATCTTCACGCAGAAGGAGCTTAATATGAGACAGAGGAGATGGTTGAACTGATTAAGGATTACGATCTTGAGATCCTTTATCATCCTGGGCGGCTAATGTGGTGGCGGATGCCTTGAGCCGGAAATCGATCGCCGGACGCTTGAGTTACTTACGGCCCGCCGGGACTTCGGCGAGAGTTTATGAGGTTGAGCATTGAGATCTTGCCAGAGAGTTCCGGCGATTTGCGTACTCTTGAGATTTCTTCATCTCTCAGTCGAAGACATTAAGTCGGGACAGTTAGAGGATCCGATGTTTATTCAGCTTCGAGAGAGTGTAGGAAAGGGGAAAGCCCCGGGATTCGTTATTCATGAGGACGGCGTGTTGAGATTCCGAGGTCGGTTGTGTGTTCCGAACGACTCGGAACTGAGACAGAGCATTATGCGAGAGGCTCATGCGTCACCATACTCAGTCCATCCGGGCTCGAGTAAGATGTATAAAGACCTGAGGAAGAATTTCTGGTGGAGCGATATGAAGAAGGAGGTAGTTCAGTTTGTAGCTAAGTGTTTGACTTGTCAGCAAGTCAAGATTGAGCATCAGCGGCCGGCCGGATTATTGAAACCGCTTCCCGTCCCGGAATGGAAGTGGGAGGACATCTCTATGGATTTTGTTACGAGTTTACCGAGGACGAAGACCGGTATGAATATGGTATGGGTGATTGTAGACCGACTGACTAAGTCGGCACATTTTCTGGGCATCAAGGATACTTGGGGTACATAAATGCTTGCTCGTATATTCATCGCACAGATTGTGAGGCTTCTCGGTACTCCGAAGTCTATTGTTTCGGATCGTGACGGCCGTTTTGTATCGCACTTCTGGCAGGCGGTGCATAAGGCGTTGGGTACCCGGTTGCGTTTGAGTACCTCTTTTCATCCCCAGTCAGATGGACAGTCGGAATGCACTATCCAAACGTTCGAGGACTTGTTACGTGCTTGTGCTCTTGACTGGAGTAGTGACTGGGAGGAACATTTACCGATTGAATTCACGTACAACAACGGTTGCACGCGTCGGTCGGATGGCACCGTATGAGGCACTTTATGGGCGACGATGTCGATCGCCGATTTGTTGGAATGAGGCGTCCGATTTAGTCGGGACCGAGCCGGATGTCGTTTTAGAGACGAGGCGGAAGATAGAGTTAATTCGAGAACGGATGTTGACTGCCCAGAGTCGACAGAAGTCGTATGCCGACATCCGTCGTCGACCCTTGGAATTCGAGGTGGGAGACCACGTTTCTTTGAAGGTGTCGCCGACGAAGGGAGTTTTCCGTTTCGGGAAGAAGGGAAGTTGAGTCCGAGATTTATTGGACCCTTCGAGATTCTCGAGCGAGTCGGTGGATTAGCATACCGCTTTGGCGTTACCCCGCCTTGAGTCATGTTCATAGCGTTTTCATGTTTCCCACCGAGGAAATATGTTCCAGATCCTAGTCACGTCATCGATTATGGCGAGATTGATATTGTCAAGATATTACTTTTGAAGAGCGTCCTCGAAAATTTTGGAGCATCGTGAGAAACGATCGAGGCATAAGACCATCCCTTTGGTCAAAGTTCGGTGGTCGAGACACGGTGTGGAGGAGGCAACTTGGGAAACCGAGGATAGCATGCGTGCTAAGTACCGGAGTTGTTTGTTTCTTAAGTTTCGGACGAAACTTATTTTTAGAGGGGTAGAATGTAATATCCGTATTTTTCTTTCCCTTGTATTTTCGTTTTTGGTGTATTTCTCGATCGTAGTGACCCTCGTGTACTTTTCACGTGTCCTTCTGTCAAACCGTTGATTTGTATTCTCGTTATTGTTCATTGTTTCAACTTTCCTCATATGAATTAGACTTTGTTAGATCACCATTAATTTTTGGTGACTCCAAAAATTATAAATCTTTGCAATATTATAGAAAATCGAGTTAGCTTTCCAATGGTTCAAACGGTGAGTCAATCGGAGTCCGGACGAGAGAGTTATGGTCGTTTTAGTGGAAGACTGTCAGCTGTCGGGCACCGTCCAGGAGCCTTTCGGCCGATAGGGTGGGCCGATAGACTCTACTGCCGGCATTTCTGCATGGGTATCGGCCGATCACTTCCAGGAGCCTTTCGGCCGATAGGGTGGGCCGATAGACTCTACTGCCGGCATTTCTGTATGGGTATCGGTTGGGCCTATCGGCCAGCCTATCGGCCGATAGGTTCTGCTGAGTTACACTATAAATGTGTCGTTTTGAGCGTGAACAGCTCATTTCTTCTTTTTTCTTCCACTGCATCGCGAGAGAGGATTTAGAGGGGGAGAGTTCTTCATCCGGGGGTCGATTTTCATCATTTCTTTTCGGTTGTGAGGCTCGGATAATCAATCTAACGCGAGTTCTACGGATCTTAGTTCTTGAATCTCCAAAGGTAATGTTCTAAAACCCTACTTTTTTTGGATAATTGGGGATTTTGGGGTTTTGTCCGATTCTTTCCGTTTCGTTGATGGATTCATGATGAATATGATTATTCTTGTTGGTATTCTTAGTTTCCTACGGATTCATGGTATATTTTCATGGTTTTGCGAAATCGAGAGGGTTTGGTTGTGGTCCGCCTCGTTGTTATTTTTGTTTGAATATACATGAATCGTAGGCGGTTTCCGGTGTATTCCATTTCCGTAATCGTTTAGAAGTGGTTGTGATTGTGCTATTCGAATCGTTAGGTTCATTCTCGCTTCCTCGTGGTTGTGCTTGATCCTTCGTTTAGGAACCGTCGTTTTCCACCCGACCGTTCGTAGTCGTGTTTCATCTCTGTTTCTTCAAGAATGTCTCAAAGGCAAGTACTTTACATTTGTTTACATGTTCTAGTATTTGAATTATGGCTATACGTGGTTGTTGTGGGAGGATATGTGTATGTTCACCTAGGGACGGTCCGACGGGCCTCTAGGGATACGTATTGCCGTGTGTGTGCGTATCACGAACCGTGGTTGACCACCCAGGATGTCCGACGGCTCTGGGTACGGTGGCCGTGAGTCACGTACTCAAGGTTAACTTTGAATTGTTTTGGTTGGAGGAAAATGTGTTTTGTGCTTGTGCATCGTAAATATTCCTAATATAAAATGTCTTCTAAAATGATTTTGGCGCATTATTCATCCGATTAGAATGTAGTTCAAATGGATTGTACTTGCACTAGCGATTGTCGCTAACCCTTAAATGGGAAATACTTTTTGTATTTCGTATTGATCGTGGGGACAAGCGAGCACTCGAGCCGTATGAGGATGATGGGCAAGCATGATATTGTCCAGTAAATGATTTTCGGTGTCATGTCTGTCGGTTATTATTATTGATGTCTGATTCTGGGATTTATGTATTATAAAAATTGGTTTAAGTACTCGAGTACTTCTTTTGCAAAATTGTTAATGTTGTGTTCCCGTTTTGGGAAATGGATTGTTGTTGGATTCTATTGGTCGGATTGTACTCTTTTATTTTGAATCGTCATTTTATTGTTGATGGTTGTCGTTGGCAAAGGTCTTGTTGGTATGTTAGCCGGGTGGATTCCACAGTGTGGGGTCCACGGCGCTGTAATATGCCCTGAATGTCTTGGGGGTGTTACACATAGCGTGCGCTACCATTGTCGGTCAGTGGGTACTGAACTACCCAAAATACCCGTTAGCGCACGCTACGCACAAGGGCTAGCGCACGCTAACCTGGAGTGACTATAAATTGGACAGTGTAGCCCAGATTTCGTCATTTATCATTCCTTCTCATTTTCTCTTCGGTTTTGGGCGATTTCGGGCGATTTGGAGAGTTTTCTTCGAGGTGTATTCATCTATCATCATCTTCAAGCTCATCATTTGGATTAGTCATCATTTCATCATCTTCATCACATCAAATCAAAGGTATTAATCTCTTGGATCTAGAATTTCGGATTTTTGGGTTTTTCCTTTCGATTTCTTCGTGTAAGCTTGGATTGTTGTTGGAATATATTAGATATGGATTATCTACCTTGGATAAATGTATTCCTATGGATTTAATGGCTATTTTGGGGATTTATATCAAGAACCCTTGGGGTTGACTTCGGTCAAATTGGGGATTTCCGATTGACGTTGTTGTAATCTTGAATTGTGGATTCCTATGGGATTATTGATATCATTGAAAGTATCTCGATGGTTTGAAATACTCATCTTGGAGTTGGTTTCGATATATTCGAGTTTGGATATTGTTGTATCGACGTTTTAGTCGGTTATGATCGTATTTGATTCGTGTAATGATCGAATTATTGGTAATTGTGTTATTCAAGGTTGTTCGAGCGTCCGACATTTCATTTAGGACGTTGTTCGTGGACGGACATTCTTCATCGGTGTTGTGTAAGTTAATTCTTACTCGGTTAAAAGGATATTCATTCCTTTTGTTGTTGATTATTCATAACCATAACTCATTCATCATGGTATTAATCATATTGAGACTTGTAATTGTCGAATAATCATTTCATTCACGAGGAACGACGGTTCCAAATCATTTCATTGGGTTATCAATTACGTCACTATTATTTTCATCTCGGTGAGTCATCTTGACCTTGTCGAATTATTATTCATTGATATTCACTGTGGTCATTCTCGTCCATATGACCTTCTGGGTTCATATTGCGTGGCCGGGTGTGGCTGTGTGGAATTTTTAGTGGGGCACACGATGGTCATGTATTGGGTTCACCGATACATTGGACCGTGCACACGGTAAAGCTTAACTCCGTGAGACTAATTAGGTACAAGGACTGGTGTGTTCGGTCATTCGTCTTGTACACTTACACAGAACATTACGGGCGTACTATGATACTCCTCTTCAGCGTATTTCATAACTAAGGATATTTCATAACTTCAGTTAAATCATGATTGTGTATTTTCAACCCTTGAGGATTGTTGTTCTGTATAACTGACCCCATTGGGGGATTTTGTTTTCAGGTCACGGCAAGGCAAAGGCACGGGAAGAGAATGTTGACGGCGAGGAGTCCTAGTGATACTAGTAGGGGACCCCAGTCATTCCGCTTAATTCAGTCATTTCAATCATTTCAGTCATTCTTATTTCTCTTCATTTGTATTTCCGCTGCAAATTCCGTTTGAGACGTTTATTTATTCACGGTGGTGTATTTTATCTTCATATAAAATATACTAGTATTCTGTTTTGTCCTGGTGTAATGTACTTAAGCTCATCATCGGAGTATTTGGTAATATAATGTGGTTCGGTACTACAATTATATTATTTAATTCATCAGTTTTCATTCGCCTGGTGGGTCCCAGTCGGGGGTCCACGACACTGTAATATCCGCCTAGTTTGGGGTGTTACAGAGTTGGTATCGGAGCGTGGTTTGAATACTACCTTCCGAGTCATGTCTCATTTGAAATCATCGTCATCAGACTAGTATCTTTGGACTTTCGCGTCACGTGTGACCTGTGCAAATGCCGAGCCAATCAGACCAAGAACTGTAAGATTTCTAATGCCATGGTATAATTTCTGGCAATAATCATTCATTCATAATTCATTAGTTAATAATCCTCAATCATCATTTTCATTTTGACCAGGACGGTCATGTTAACTCATTAATCACTCAAGTCATTTCATTACTCGGTTGTTGATCTGGAAGATCATATCATTAATCTTGTTAACTTGTTCAAGATAATCATTTCAATAATTTCATCAGATAATCATGTCACCTCAGTTAATCATTCATGTAATCACTGTGTTAGAGCGTGTGTGCTCATTTTCATCATCACATGTCATAATCATAACGTGATATTCATGTGGGGAATATAATCATCATGTGACTTTCCTACTTCAGTATGGAGAGAGCAAGAAGAGGACGCGGAGGACGAGGCCGTGGTGCGGGCCGAATCCCGAGAGCTCGTGTGAATACACATGCTAACGCGAGGAATAATGCTAATTCATCGAGCAGCGACGCTGCCACTCATTCACCTGGACGTGATCATTCACTATCGGAGAGTCGTACCCGGGACACAGCTCAGTCAGAAGGTGTTCGGGTTGACCCACTCGCTTTTATGCAGGGCATGATGGCCCAAATGACGCAGATGGCACAACTTATGGAGACGATGCACAACTCAGTTAATCAAAATCAACAGGCTCCTCCGCCGCCACCTCAGAGGCAAGAGAGGAATGTGAGCAGTATCATCGGCGACATTTCTCGCCAAAGGCCACCTACTTTTGAAGGCTCATCTGAGCCGGCGAATGACGAGTTGAAAAACTCGATTTTGAAAGAAGCTCATGCTACCCCTTATTCTGTTCATCCGGGGTCTAGCAAGATGTACAAGGACTTGAAACAAAATTACTGGTGGAGTAATATGAAGCGAGAAGTCGCAGAATTTGTTTCGAGATACTTAACCTGTCAACAAGTTAAGATTGAACATCAGCGACCGGCGGGTATGCTGAAACCTCTCCTTATTCCAGAATGGAAGTGGGAAGACACATCTATGGATTTCATCACGAGTTTGCCGACGAGTCGTCGTGGCATGAATACGATCTGGGTAATCGTGGACCGCTTAACAAAATCAGCTCATTTTCTTGAGATTAAGGATACTTGGGGTCTCGAGAGACTTGCCCAGTTATTCATCAAAGAGATAGTGAGACTGCACGGTACTCCTAAAAGTATTGTTTCCAATCGTGACGGACGGTTTGTGTCGCATTTTTGGAAATCAGTTCATCGTGCTATGGGAACCCAACTTAATCTCAGTACCGCCTTTCATCCTCAGTCCGACGGGCAATCAGAGAGGACTATTCAGACATTAGAGGACATGTTGAGGGCATGTGTCCTCGATTGGAAAGATGATTGGGAAGCCCAACTACCATTGATCGAGTTCACGTATAATAATAGTTGGCATGCTTCGATTAAGATGACACCTTACGAGGCCTTGTACAGTCGTCGTTGTTGATATCCTTTGTGTTGGGATGACCTATCAGAATCAATTGGCACCGAGCCCGATATGCTTATAGCCGCCCGTGAGAATGTAGCTTTGATCAGGAGTCGTTTGTTGACCGCTCAGAGTCGACAGAAATCATATGCAGATAACCGTCGTCGACCATTAGAGTTTGAGACAGGTGACCACGTGTTGGTCAAGGTATCCCCGAGTCGTGGTATCTTCCGTTTTGGGAAGAGGGGAAAGTTGAGTCCGAGATTCATTGGACCGTTTTAGATTTTGGATCGAGTAGGCGAGTTAGCTTATCGATTGGCTTTACCTCCGGCGTTGAGCCGAATTCATAATGTGTTTCACATCTCTTAGTTGCGGAAGTATGTTGCCGACCCGAGTCACATACTTCAGTTCGAAGAAATCGAGATCGCCGATGATCATTCATATGAGGAGCGTCCTATACGAGTTTTAGAGCGGCGAATCAAACAGTTGAGGAATAAGACGATTCCTTTGGTTAAAATTCAGTGTTCTAGACACGGAGTCGAAGAGGCTACTTGGGAAACCGAGGATAGTATGCGGGAGAGTTATCCCGAGTTGTTTGACCCTTAGTTTCGGGGACGAAACTCTTTTAAGGGGGGGTGTATGTAATACCCGGTTGTAATTTAGTAATTATCATTCAGCAATTTTACTCATTAATGATCATTTGTCACTCATATTCAATCATGGTATTCATCGTTCAGAGTAACTGTATCGTGTATCAATCGTCATTCATCACTAATCTAATTGGAGTTTCATGCCGTGTTTATCATCATTGTCATTTTCATTGTGGGCTGTGCGTGAGGAGTAGCGCACGCTACGTACTCTTTTTAGCGCGCGCTAATTGAATACAGGTAGCGCACGCTACCACTCAGCATTAGCGCACGCTAATGTTACCACATTGCCGCATCCGTAAGGTACTGGACTGCAGGTGAGTTATAAGTAGCGCACGCTACGAATGGTAAGTAGCGCGCGCTAGTGGGTTGTAGTAGCGCACGCTAATATTTGGTGTAGCGCGCGATAAGGACGGATCAGGTTGAGTCCAGTGGCTACTGGACTCCATTGGATTAATTCATAGAGCACGCTATGAGTGGTTTTTAGCGTACGCAAACGGTGTAGTAGCGCACGCTAATTGTTCGTTGTAGCGCACGCTACCGAGATCAGATCAGAGGACAGAAGGTTCTGGACTCCAGTACTGGGCATCAGATAATTCGTTAGCGCACACTAACATTTTGGGGTTAGTGCACGCTAAGTGTACAGCCGTAGCGCACACTACAGAAGGTACGTAGCGCGCGCTACCGTTTTCAGTCAGTGGATACTGGACTACCCAAAATACCCGTTAGCGCACACTACGCACAAGGGCTAGCGCACGCTAACCTGGAGTGACTATAAATTGGACAGTGTAGCCCAGATTTCGTCATTTATCAGTCCTTCTCATTTTCTCTTCGGTTTTGGGCGATTTCGGGTGATTTGGAGAGTTTTCTTCGAGGTGTATTCATCTATCATCATCTTCAAGCTCATCATTTGGATTAATCATCATTTCATCATCTTCATCACATCAAATCAAAGGTATTAATCTCTTGGATCTAGAATTTCGGATTTTTGGGTTTTTCCTTTCGATTTCTTCATGTAAGCTTGGATTGTTGTTGGAATATATTAGATATGGATTATCTACCTTGGATAAATGTATTCATACGGATTTAATGGCTATTTTTGGGATTTATATCAAGAACCCTTGGGGTTGACTTCGGTTAAATTGGGGATTTCCGATTGACGTTGTTGTAATCTTGAATTGTGGATTCCTATGGGATTATTGATATCATTGAAAGTATCTCGATGGTTTGAAATACTCATCTTGGAGTTGGTTTCGATATATTCGAGTTTGGATATTGTTGTATCGACGTTTGAGTCGGTTATGATCGTATTTGATTCGTGTAATGATCGAATTATTGGTAATTGTGTTATTCAAGGTTGTTCGAGCGTCCGACATTTCATTTGGGACGTTGTTCGTGGACGGTCATTCTTCATCGGTGTTGTGTAAGTTAATTCTTACTCGGTTAAAAGGATATTCATTCCTTTTGTTGTTGATTATTCATAACCATAACTCATTCATCATGGTATTAATCATATTGAGACTTGTAATTGTCGAATAATCATTTCATTCACGAGGAACGACGGTTCAAAATCATTTCATTGGGTTATCAATCACGTCACTATTATTTTCATCTCGGTGAGTCATCTTGGCCTTGTCGAATTATTATTCATTGATATTCACTGTGGTCATTCTCGTCCATATGACCTTCTAGGTTCATATTGCGTGGCCGGGTGTGGCTGTGTGGAATTTTTAGTCGGGCACACGATGGTCATGTATTGGGTTCACTGATACATTGGACCGTGCACACGGTAAAGCTTAACTCAGTGAGACTAATTAGGTACAAGGACGGGTGTGTCCAGTCATTCGTCTTGTACACTTGCACAGAACATTACGGGCGTACTATGATACTCCTCTTCAGCGTATTTCATAACTTCAGTTAAATCATGATTGCGTATTTTCAACCCTTGAGGATTGTTGTTCTGTATAACTGACCCCATTGGGGGATTTTGTTTTCAGGTCACGGCAAGGCAAAGGCACGGGAAGAGCATGTTGACGGCGAGGAGTCCCAGTGATACTAGTAGGGGCCCCCAGTCATTCCGCTTAATTCAGTCATTTCAGTCATTTCAGTCATTTTTATTTCTCTTCATTTGTATTTCCGCTGCAAATTCCGTTTGAGACGTTTATTTATTCAGGGTGGTGTATTTTATCTTCATATAAAATATACTAGTATTCTGTTTTGTCCTGGTGTAATGTACTTAAGCTCCTCATCGGAGTATTTGGTAATATAATGTGGTTCGGTACTACAATTATATTATTTAATTCATCAGTTTTCATTCGCCTGGTGGGTCCCAGTCGGGGGTCCACGGCACTGTAATATCCGCCTAGTTTGGGGTGTTACACATTGGGGGGTCTTTGACGTCACACATGCTTATGAAAACGAGATGCGGCTGACATAAATATCATCATCGGTCATGAGCTCTGCTAACGACTCCACCAACGTACTTTGGTATCTTTGATCCAATAGTTTATTTGTTCAAGGAAAAAAATAATATCCATGGCAATACCGTGATATATGGATCATCAAACTATCCAAACTCCGGACTATTAAAGCCTAAATGTGTCAATATCCCAATACATCTTTTGGTTACAAAAACCAATGCAAGCCGGACCATATTGACTCATGAATATTCTTTCATATATCCGATACAAGTGATGCATAAGATTTTATTTCTCACAAATGACAATGAGATGCTATGAGTGATACACTTTGGCATAAATATTATCCAGTCATAATATGGTACAATTGTTACGGAATATATGTGACTAGAAAATGCCATTCGGCATTCAAGAACTTGAGCATTGTACCACTCATTAATTGTGATGATATAGTCATCATAGTCACAATGGATTTATAACACGAAATCCCAAAATATTGTGTTCCTTGGAAATAGCTTAATACGCACTCAATTTTGCTTGCAAAATTTTTTATAAACACGAGCATAGCGAACCCTCTAACAACATAGAGATTTTATACCAGATACGATCAAAATGATCTATCATATTGAGTGCATAACATGACAAGATTATATGCCTAAGGGGCAAAATTACGACACAAGCATGGTGTAAAACTACCATGCACACGCTCAACCTTCTTATAAGGGTGCGTATTTTGGGCTTCCCCAACGAAACTATTTTTCAACATTTGAAAGATGACATTTTAACGTACAATGCATATCAAAAATCGGATCATCTATGGAAAATTCGGCCAAAAAGGGGTTGAAAAACGTGTGCCATAAGACCACTTGCAAATTTAAGATGGAAACTAAGTTGGTTGGGACCAAAGTTAGCACAATCGCTGGAAAATAAAATTTCACGCAGCTTGACTTTTGTTCACTAAAACAGTGGTAACTCCCTTGTTAGGAAGGCTATGGATGAACAGTCAGATGTTCTAGAACTAGACTTCCGTATCTTTCTATCCAGAGGTTGTGTACCACACGGATCATTAAACTCAGATTACAGTGCATATTTTAATTTACTACTTTAGTATTTCCCAAGTTTAGTGAGAAAACAAGGTTGAGACCATATCCAATGTCATAAGTGTTGATACAAAAACATGGCAATGACAGCCATAGGTGCGTTTAAACGCAGCAG
The DNA here is from genome assembly GCA_033398695.1 of Orobanche coerulescens. NCBI lineage: Eukaryota > Viridiplantae > Streptophyta > Magnoliopsida > Lamiales > Orobanchaceae > Orobanche > Orobanche coerulescens. The sequence goes on from CM065812.1 coordinate 53,084,426, forward strand.
GGTTGTCGATTTCTTATCTCGACTAATGGTCCTTTCAGTAACTCCAACTTGGTAGACTTGCAGAGAAAGTAGGAATGTCAGTACATCTAAAGCTGTTTAAAAACCACTTATTCCGTATGAACTTTCAAAGAATAAACAAATACCAAGGAGGATGCGCCTAGTTATGATCAAAAGTGTAGACAAAATCCACCAAAGTGCATCAAACCAACCTATTTTGGTTCTCAATTTGCAAGTATGCGTCATAATAGCCATGTTATATGGATGCAACGCGGTGCATCAATATTAAATATTTTGAACCATAAGACATAATGAACATACCATAACCAACTCGTCTTGACCGTCCAATAAGATCGACTAAATATAATCAAATGTGTAGGGCGCATGCTCTTACAAATACTTGGAAAAGTATTCGTACATATAGTCACACGAACTATAATCGAGGTCAACAAATTCAGTGGTTTTGGGCTTATTCCGATCGACTAAATATAATCAAATGTGTAGGGCGCATGCTCTTACAAATACTTGGAAAAGTATTCGTACATATAGTCACACGAACTATAATCGAGGCCAACGGATTCAGTGGTTTTGGGCTTATTCCGATGGGACTCCATGGTAGATTAGACCGGATCTCCTATTTAAATTCACAAAGATGACGGCTCATGGACGGAGGCAGCCGGGCTAGTCGGCGGCGATGTTCGGGTGGCGGATGACGTGCCACTCGGTGTTGGATCGGGTCAAATCTCCAATTTTTTTTTTTGTAAAAATTTGCTTCTGTTTGCGTACAATTTTGTCGAGAAATACTGTATTGAATCAGATCTCCACCGTTGAACTTGTATTTATTTATATCATTAACAGGCTGTCAAAATTTGAGGCCGATCCGACAGTTAACGAAGCGGCAAACACAATTTTCGTGCAGTCTCACAGTGCAGAAAATTGACGCTCCATACATAGGATTCCTTACAAGGAAAGACATCAAGTAGAATCCTACTACCTCTAGAAGGATCTAGAATTCCTACCATATATGATACATATCTAACGGGAATAATAATTCTCGAAACAAATACGATAATATAAGAGAGAGAGAGAGAGAGAGAGAGAGAGAGAGAGAACTAGAATTACATTTCTTCAAGCATGCCTTTACAAGGCAAGTTAAATGCTTATTTATTAAGAGATAATTATAAATACTGGAAAAGGCAAAAGTTATAAGTGGTAAGAACTTGAATGATCAAAAATTTGAATTAAAAACTTCCAAATGTATCAAAGTTACACTAACAGGGTGCTTGTTTAGCTCTTAATTAATGGTTACATTAAGAGCCTACCTCTTAATCGCTAAGAGGTGAGGAGTGTTTGACAAAAAAGAAGAAGCCTCTTAACAGTTACAATAGCCTCTTAACGATTGAGTGTGTAGGGTATTGCAAAATGGTCCAGAGATAACAATATACCACTATTGCCCTCCTTCCCTCATTCAACAAGCCGCTTTCTTCTCCCACGCTCTGCATCTCATATCGTCGCACATCACCGGTGCATCTCGTCGGCGCCGGTTCCACACCCTCTTCTCCGGCGCTGCTGCATTCCTCTTCTCTAGCGCCGATCATCACTAATGCATCTCTGTTCTCCGGCGCCGCTAATGCATCACCGCTACTGCCTTTATGCTACTGATTCAGGATTGTTTATGTTGATTTAGGATTATTTATGTTGTTTTTGTTGTTGTTAAAAGTGGATTGATTATGATAGAGGGGTAAAATAGCCATTTGTTATCATTCAGATTGTCCATTCAGAACAGTTATCAAACAATCATATTTCTTTCTGCACTACATCATAGAGAGTCTCTCAACTATTATGACCTCTCAATTATTCTATACCAAACCATTCAACAAGTACCAAACGACTCTTAGAAAAACATCTACATTTCTAACACTATAAATATAAATATTCTTAATATCCAAAATTCTAAATGCCGAAACTCTAAACCAAGTAAATACGCCTTATAGGGTTTGACTGCGGAAATGCCAAACAAACTTTGCCACTACTCTTTTGACTTTTCTTTCCCCAAATCAAGGAGTTTTCTTTCCGGGTCTATTTCACTCTCACATGCTGCATATTGTAGCTGGAAACAATGGCGAGTAAAACAATGGCAAATCAAGGTGGTGGTGAAACGGTGGCGCAAATACCCACAAGCTTCGGCCATGGGCTCAGAGCCTGCCTTCGTTGCCGTCTCGTCAAAACTTACGACCAGGTTCGCCCTCATCCCTTATTTTCCTTCGAAAGTTGATTAACCTGAGGAGAAATTATTACATAATAGTGTTACTATTCGTACGGTTATTGCAGTTTAGAGCATCTGGTTGTGAGAACTGCGCTTTCTTTCAGATGGAGGATGATCACGACCGTGTCGTGGACTCCACAACCGCCAACTTTACAGGGTTTCTCTTTTTATTTCTCTTTCTGTTTACCTTCTATTTTTCAACAAGATATGCTTGATTGAAAAAAACAAAAAACAAATAGTAATAACTATATACATCAATATATATATATATATTGATGTAACCGGGCTGATCGGTCACCAAGAATCGGGTTAATCTTAGGAGTTTAGCTAAGAAAACCCGAAATGTATGAAGTATTGTCTTTCTTTCTCTCTCTAAAGTATGCTGTAATCTCAGAATGTGAATCCTCAATGAAAACCCCCCTCTCCCTTTTATAGAAGGGAGGTGCCTTATTCTCTAATATCTTCCCTGATTTTTAGAGAAGATCCCGGATATCCAGGGATTCAAGCTGCGATTTCCCATCCCTGGATTTCCGGGATTGCAAGATATGGGCTCTCAATCCCTGGATCTCAGGGATTCTGTCAAGTGAGTCAGGATGTTCTTTCCCGAGAGTTCGACCTTCATGAGCTCGGAGGCTTTAGGTCGGCTCATATTATAAAAGATCACTTAGGTCGGGTCATTCCTATTCAAATCCGTAGGTCGGGAGACCTTTGAGGTCGGCAACCTTCTAACAGATGTCACAGGTCAGCTGGGCCTCTAGGTCGGCGCCCTTTTATCTGAGGTTTATAGATCGAAGGACTTTGAGGTCGGCATCCTCTTGTCTAAGAACCTAGGTCGGACTTTATTACTCTAAGAAAACCTTTCTTTACTAAGAGGTCGGTACTCCGGCTTATATTGGTCCATATTTTAAATCGGGTTTTCAGGGAGCGTACATTCGGCGTCCTATCAACCAGTCCCTCCTACTCTAGTCGAGCTGTAAGACCGAGTAGAGTAAGATTTGTTTACAATCTGACGACCTTGACACAATAGTCCTTGGGATTCCCGTTCCCAGATAACGAGGTTCCTCGGACTTCGTGCGCTATAATATCCCCGTCTTTTCCTTTCCCCGCCTCCCAAACGTCGCGTCTATGGTCAAGTCCAGGTGTCGACCTGCTATAGGTCGGATGAGGCGGTGCCAGATCCCAGCCGTTCTTTTACAGGAGGCATCGGACGCTCCAGATCGCCCGTTATCTTCTCGATTTTCGCCCTCCTTCTCTATAAGTAGGAATCTTCTACCCCCTTCAGCCATTTCCGCTATTCTTCTTGCGACATACTAGTGTGAGGGTATTCCGGCTACACTTGCGACCTTGGTTTCCTGCCTTCGGTGGTGCTTCCACTACCTTTCTCCGGCGATCTTCCACCCAATCCCATGGGTATGTTCATCTAAACACCTCTTTAGTTTTTCTTTTGGTTTGTTACCGATATTTTCCTCTTCTTCTTCCTCCCTTTTCTTCCTTTTATTATGTCGTCTGCTTCGGATTCTCAGAATTTTTCCGGCGAATCGGCCATGGACTCCTTTTTAGAAGGTCTTTCCTCTTCTGATGGGGAGTCGGGGGTAGGTCGGGGCGAGCTACTGGTTCCTCCCTCTGTCTTAGGGATGAGCCCCTAGGTAATGTAGATTGGTCCGAGCTAGGTGAGATCCCTTCTAGCCTTCCCTCTGGCATCCCCCTAATCATTGTAGATCCCCCTTCCCCTCCTCCTATGGACGAAGTAACTGTGACCGGCCTCTTAGCCGATCCATATCAGACGGTCGTAGGAGCGACTCGAGTTCTCCCTCCTCATCCTCTATCTAGGACTAGCCCAGCCGCGCTGGCTAGTTTTATAAAATTTCTTAGACTTCCCCCGGGGTGGGAATTTGTCACGCCTCAGGCTAGTGACACCCCTGATCATCCTCCCCCGGGGCATATTACCTGGTTCGTGGATCAGGTGAGCAGTGGTCTTCGCTTTCCACTCCATCCCTTCCTTGTCTCTCTCTCCGTTAAATACAATCTTTCCCTCAACCAGTTTTCTCCCAACTCTTTTGGTTTTCTCGTGCTGTGTCATTACAGACACGAGGAACCCGACCAGGGTTTTTTCTATTTTTGTTTTGGGCTAAAGAGTTTTAAAGGCTCCTTTTACTTGACTTCCCGAAACAACGCCCATTTCTTTACCCACCTCCCTTCCAATGTGAAGGACTGGAGGTCCCGTTTCTTTTTCCTCCGGCTCCCTACAGCTGATTCTTGGGGTTTTCCCACGGAATGGACGCAGGCTACTCCGAGCCAGGATTCTATTCCTAGGCGCAGTTCCATCCGGGCTGCGTGGGTCGAGAAAGTTCGGGAATAAAATGACATTCCCTACCATGCTTTCCAACTGACGCAATTCCATGATCTTCTGTTCCATTGTGGGCTGAGCTCGAATCCTTACCCAGCTATCCCTGATATTGGTAGGCTTTATCGGTTCTTTCCATAGTATGATCTTTGTTATTTTGTTTTTTAGCTATTTCCCTAACCGTTTGTATTGTTTTTTGTAGATCGTTTCATGCGGACCGGCCAGTCGGATGCCTCCAAGCCGGCTGAACCAACGAATGAGAAGGTCCCCAAGTCGATGAATCCCCCCAAGGAGAGGGCAGAGGGCTCATCAAAAATTAAACGGAAGCTCCCTTCTCGCCCCAAGTCTGGGGTGACTCTCCCCTCCGACCTGGCTCCTACCTTGACCACCGGACGAAGCCCTGCGAGCTCATCTCGGCAGCTTCAGGTCACTCAGAGGGTCCTTCTCCTAGCTCCCCCGCTTCCAAACGGCCGAAGACCGCGGGTCCCCCAGTTCCGGCTATGGAGACTCTTCTCCGTTGCAAGGAGTTTGAGAAATTTCTTCCATATTTCAGCTCCATGGTCCCGGCTGGGGATAAGCTGGGATTACGAGATGCCGCGGGGGACCCTCGCTTCGATGCTATGATGATGTATTTTGGGAAGGTATTCCCCCTTTTCGCCTTCCTCCCCTTTTTGACTATTTTCATATTTATTATTACCTTTTGCCGTCCTGATGTGACTTTCTTTCTTGTGCAGTTCTTCGCCACCTTTGTGACCTTCGCAGATGATCATAAGTTCGGCGCTTCGTCTTCCTCCCAGCTCTGGTTGATAGGACGCCGAATGTACGCTCCTGAAAACTCGGTTTAAAATATGGACCAATATAAGCCGGAGTACCGACCTCTTAGTAAAGAAAGGTTTTCTTAGAGTAATAATGTCCGACCTAGGTTCTTAGACAAGAGGATGCCGACCTCAAAGTCCTTCGATCTATAAACCTCAGATAAAAGGGCGCCGACCTCGGAGGCCCCGCTGACCTGTGACATCTGTTAGAAGGTTGCCGACCTCAAAGGCCTCCCGACCTACGGATTTGAATAGGAATGACCCGACCTAAGTGATCTTTTATAATATGAGCCGACCTAAAGCCTCCGAGCTCATGAAGGTCGAACTCTCGGGAATGAAGATCCTGACTCACCTGACAGAATCCCTGAGATCCAGGGATTGAGAGCCCATACCTTGCAATCCCGGAAATCCAGGGATGGGAAATCGCAGCCTGAATCCCTGGATATCCGGGATCTTCTCTAAAAATCAGGGAAGATCTTAGAGAATAAGGCACCTCCCTTCTATAAAAGGGAGAGGGGGGGTTTTTCATTGAGGATTCACATTCTGAGATTACAGCATACTTTAGAGAGAGAAAGAAAGACAATACTTCATACATTTCGGGTTTTCTTAGCTAAACTCCTAAGATTAACCCGGTTCTTGGTGACCGATCAGCTCGGTTACATCATATATATATATATATATATATATATATATTTTCCTGGGTTTCCGACAAATAAAATGTTTCCGGTCTTCTATGCTTGGAGTTCTGACTTGTAGTGTTAACAGGATTATCTCGATCATGGACCCAACTAGGACTTGGGCTGCCCGCTGGCTCCACATTGGTATCAATCTTCTTGTTATGCTGCTTCAGTTTCAATCCCTTTTAGTTTCAATTACACAATTTTACCCGTGCATGAATTAAAGTTGCAATAAATTTATATGTTGCCTGTAATTTCTCACACTTGAAGAGGTAGGATAATATGGATGAATCATTTAGTTATAAATTCTTGGGGTAATTACAACAACTACCCTTGAGGTTTGGGGTACTCATTAAATAAAAACCTTGAGAGGCTTCAATTAAAAAAAAAGAACTTCTGGTTTGATTCCTCTAAATTTGAGGAGAACTGTAATATTAAAATATATGTGAGGGGGATTTTGAAATGTTTCTTTTTTTGTGCTTATGAAGATTTGGGAATGTATGACAGACTCAATCAAACATCAAGTTTGTTTATTTTTTTTTTTCAATAATTTTGAGATATTTGAGTTTTTTCATATACCTCAAACCTCAGGGATAGTATTTTATAATTACCCCGAAAATCTTATCTGCCTGATAGCCTATGTAACAGTTGGATAATTATGGTTGTAGGAAGAATTGTTTCTGTTGGTGTAACTTCCTTTGGCTGCTTCACATATTCGAATATTTGTGAGGGCACTCCTTGTGTGACCAATGCTGGCTTTCAACTCTCCAGTTTGAGTCCATCCCTCTCATACTTAACCCTCTAATAAGTTCAGTCTTTACTCTTTGCGAGAACCAATTCTTTTGAACTCTATATTTGGAGAACAATCCAAACACTATAATTGTTATTGTATTTGTGAGTTGTGACCAATTCAGTTACCTATTCTATAATCATATTCTTCGCATAAATCATCAGTGTTAACCTAATTAAATCTCAAATGAAAAACCTTAAAATCACCAGTTTTTCCATTTCTGTACTTGTTATTAGAACTAAGGAAAAATTTAAATTCTTGTCCATACGGAGAACTTTTTCTAATTGGCCTAATGGCCTGGGAATTAATTATAAAGTAGATTATCCGACTCTGTTTGTATCTCGGAAAAGAGACCGTCCTACTAAATACATTATGTAAGATTGAGTCTAAATTTTAGTTTGCTTTTTTTTTCTCCTCATTTTTCAGTTATTTTCATTTTTCTTCGTGGTTTTTGGTTTTTTTAGGGTTTTCATTTTTTCAGCCTTTTTTTTTTTTTCAGATTTCAGGGTACTTTTTTTTTTTTTTTTTTGGGGGTTTTCTGTTTTTGGTATTTTTTTTCTTTGTTTTTTGTTTTAGGATTTAGTTTTAGCGGACGGTCCTACGGATCAATATCCATAAAACCGTCTCGTAGGGCACTTACTCTTGTATCTTACATGTATGTGCGTCGAATTATAATACCCTTGTGCTTGTTTTGAATAAAAGCATGGATCCTGATGCTATTTTATCTATGGTTCCTTCGAAATTTTCAGGAAAATTTGTTCCTGGTTGTTATACTCTTGCTGTCTCTGAAGCACTCCCTGATGATTTGCTGGTACGCTGTTATGTAGATCTTTAAGTAAATTAATTCGTTCCATTTTAATTTTACCTCTGCCATTGAGTAAGAAAGTTATGTTCAGTTTTTTATGTTGTGTTTGTATCTACTAATCTTTCTTTCTGGAAGCATAAACTTATGTCTTGAGTTTGAATCTCTTCATTGCTGATACATCGCAGATGTGTTTGCACACACTGGTTTTCAAGACTTCGTATAATTCTAACTGTGGATTTCAGCTCCATTTATAGCAATTTTAGGGGTTTGTCCCACTCACTATTGGAGTCTGCCTGCTATCACATTTTAATCTGCATGGAAATTCACTTAAAGTGTTGTTTTGTTGGATAAGTTTCAGTCGTTCTGTCTAATTGTTTAGATACTTTTTTCGAAATATTGCAGAATATGTGTGAAGAAAATGGTGTTCCCTATGTTCCACCAAAAGGCGAATGACTGGCCAGTTGAGTGTTTTCTCCAACTGATCATCCTATTGAAACTTGGTATATAGATAATGGATAGTCATTGTTGTTAAGGGTGGTGTCTGTTTTGATGCTTGAGAAGATCTCTAATGCTCGAGTCACCTGGAACAATTTATAACTTGACCGGAGCTTGATGTAAGGAAACTCTATTGACAAATTAAGGATGATCACGCCTTTAATTTACAGTCCAGGCTCTAAATTTTTAGTTTCAAGTTTTTAGAATCACCTTTTCCAGGGGCAAGAATTTTTAGTTTCATGTTTGTGCGAGGACATACTACCAGTGGCAGCATAGGTGAATTTTGCCCATGCAATGATTTGAAGATTGGATAGGTTAACTAATTGGTGTTGCCTGTCAATTAGTTCAACTAGGATTGACAAACAAACCAGACTATTTGGTACCTGGTCGATCGGCTCTGGTCTTCAAAAATTCGTTTGAACTTGGTTTGATCAAGGTCCAAAAAACGCTAGATGCTACGCATTTTTATTGCTAACGCCTAGTGCCCAAATGATTAATTGATTAATTAAGGACGACTCGGACTAGTCTGGCTTATTCTTTATTATTAGTTTAATCATTTTTCTGTATAAAAATTATAACATGTAAAATGACCAATGTTTAAAGCATGTAAATATAGACATCCAATCAGTTGCATGTTGATACCTTTAACATTCGTATAGGTATAAAATATTGCATAATGTCCACTACATCTTAGTTAGTCATTTATAATACCGTTAAAGCTAAAAAAATAAAAACAATGCGCAACTGTCTAGGTGTACGCCTAGCTGTGTAAATACTTGTCCAATCTCTCCCGTAGCTTGCCTTCCTGATGTCACGCCCCGAGAAAAACGACCGATAGAATGCTTGGACAAACCCGCACAGAGGGGTGCGAGGTCCGGCAGATCAACGTGCATGGAGCACATTCGGGACTGCAAGGCCGTGTGCAGCGGCACAACCTATTGAGGGACTTAGCCGTGTGTTACGGTAGGCGTGGATGTATGGCCGGACAAGCAGGCCATCCGGGCAACAAAGTGCCCAACCGAGGGACAAGGCCATTGGGCCAGATGCGGAACAACCTAGGCGGCGAGATAAGGCACGCCGGGAACCGAACGGACGAGGGCAGCGGACAGGCACGTCGCTTCAGGACAACGTGGGACAAGATGATGAGATGAGGCACATCCGAGGGCCAAAACTCGGACATGGGCGACGGACACCCGCGAGGGGTGCGCGCGAGGCGCTGGGCGCGGGCGGCGCGCGAGGGACACACGGAGCTCCCTCCCCCTATAATAGGCTTAGACGGATAAAGACCTGTGAGTGCAGTGGACATTGGAAAAATGAGGAGTCCACTGTGCGAAAGTTGTACTCGGAACATTCCAGAAACGGACCGGGATGGTCCAGAACATCAAAGATTAATCCGGAGGCATGTGTGGAAGGTCGGTCCGGATCAGGCCAGGTTTGATGGAGTCGGGCCGAGTCGGGCCGAGCGGGCCGGGTCGGGTCGAGCAAGCCAGAAAGGTCCAGAAACGTATGGAAAGTGCTGGAGACTCTTGGATAAGTCAAGAGACTTGTAACTTAGTAGAGGTTTCTAGACATTGTACTCAGAATTCTCTAGAACATGTAATTGTGTAGGAGGATCTAGAAGCCTCCAAATGAGGAGGTGTAGGAAGCTTCTAGTGATAGATGAGTAGTATATATAGGGAAGTTGGGGCTTATTTGCAACCATCCTTGGGAAAGTATTGTAAGAAATACTTTGTAAACTCTTTGTAACTTAGTGGAAGAAAACTTTCCATAAACCCATTGCCTCTCTTTCGTTGTGCCAACTGCATACTTAACCAATTTCGAAGGGATTAAGGCTGACTAGCAAGAGGGTTGCTAGGCCGCACGACGCTTAGGAGCATAGCAAACTCTAAGCTCGTGACACTGAGCTCCCATCCATCCATCCAGCTTGCATTCCTAGGTGCTTTCCCATTAGCCTAGGTGGTTGCCCATCCGATCTAAGCGAATGATTAATCACCTAAACACGCACACTTGTGCGTATACACACAATATTTAGACACATCAACCGTCAGAGGAATGGTTCCAACATATTGTTAAAGTAATAATACCTGTGTCTAAGTCTGTTATTTATGGGCTCTCCTAATTAGGGTCGGATAGGCCTGTTTGTATGTAATCTCTCTCTCTCTCTCTCTCTATATTAGGTTGTTATCAATGAGAATTTATATCTTTTGCCATACTTCTTGTCTCGGTTATTTTCCCTTCAACACGTTATCAACACGTGGTCTCCCAACTGAGCAAGAAAAAAAAATCTGTCCGTCTTTTTTTCGGCAAATTTTGAGAAAAATAACAAAAAAAAAAAAACGCCGCCGTTTGCAAACCCTAGGCTTGGAACTCTTCTTCCCCGATCATCCCCATCGCCGGAAACCACTTATCTCTGTTACAGTCCGACTGCCATCATCCCCATCGCCGGAAACCCAGTCGGATTTTCTCTAGAACCCGCACCCGATTTCGACCAGCCGTCGCCTCCTCCAACAAAACTGCGACACCTCCTCGCTGCCCTGTCGCTATAGATCCTACCGCAACCTCTTGTTTTCGACCGTCGTTTTCGGATGGCCTTCATCGATTTCGACCACGATCGCAATCTGCAAACCTCGCTCGTCTCCTTCTCTCGCCAGATTTCAATCGGATCCGCCATCACCGCCCGCAACCTCGCTGGCCTCCGATCTGTTTAGTCGCTTGTCTCCAATCCGGCTGCTGCTTCAACCTCGGCCCGTCGTCCAGCTCGTTCTCAAGGCCCGATCCGACCCGACTCTAGTGCAGTCCCGGCCCAGTTGCAGCCTGCTGTCCAGTCCGAACCAAAAGCAGAAATTCGTCCAGCCCGATCACAAGTCCAGACTTCGGCACGCCCGCGCCCGACCGGACCCCCTGCTGCCCGACCCGACAGCTTCACAAATCAGATTTTTTTTACCTTCTCGACCCTGAAGTAAGGTACACGATACGAACCCTACTATCTGCAACGTGAGTTTTAATATGCTTTTAATTACTTTTGATTGCATGTTATGTTCCATAAATTATTTATGCTTAATTAAACCAATTAAAAGCATGATGCATTCATAACTCTGATTAAATTAAAGAATACCGCGTATAACAACTAGAATTAAATTAAATCCACAAGAATATATTGTGGCATAAGACACCTCTTTGACTGTATATATACGAGTATTGAGATATCCCTCGGACTATGTGGTGATATCTCTCTCTCTCTCTCTCTCTCTCTCTCTCTATATATATATATATATATATATATATATATATATATATATATATATATCTTGCATGCATTGATATATATGGCATGTGTATTAGGTTCATCATTGGTAGAACTTAGAGAACGTTCTATTAATTATCACATACTAAACCATGATAATGAAACTCCATGGATAATAGCATTGAAAGTAATTTTGACCATATCTTGGTTTCGAAAAATAATACGCTCCCATTATTAAAATTTTATCATGAAAGTACTCATGGTAAACTGTGAAAAATCATTTCCCCTATTCTTATATCAAGATAGTTGATCCAACTCGTCTCAAATTTGATATCTAGACTCAAAAGGGGTTGAGTACCATAGATGGGTCTCCAACGTTGAGACCACATTTGATACTGCAAGCGATGCACCGTCTGACAAAATCAAAGGTAGTGCACTAATGTTTCTTAGGTGACACATTGACCCCAGCCTGAGATAAAAATATTTACAGTTGAAATTCCCCAAAGAACCGTGGGATGCCCTGAAGGGCTGATGGGAACATTCACAACACTTGAGTTGACCGTGCAGTGGAATGAAATCCGCTTGCTTGATTATAAACAGATCAACAATTTCAACAAAGATATGCTCCACGTCATGGCACGCCTAAATCTCTGTGGGAAGGACATAACAGAAGATGACATGATCCCAAAAACTCTTTCCACCTTCCCTACTTCTGCTCTTATACTAGCGAACCAGTATAGACTGAAGTATGATAACAAACGCATCACTACATTCAACAAGCTCATCAACCTACTGCAAGTGGCAGAGCGGCATAATGAAGTATTAGTGAGCAACAATGCCAGGCCTGTTGGGACAAAGGAAATTCCCGAGGCTAATATGGCAAATTGAAAGGTGGAAAGAACCCAAGTGTACAGGGGGCTGGTCATGGCAACCCCAAACCACAACGTCGTAATGGACATAATGGTCAAGAACGAGGTCGAGGAATGTAATGCGAAGACTTGGTGCTCCCGACTCTGCTAGCAAGGACATCAAAAAGCACTTACCCATCCTGTCGCCCCTAAGGCTCGAGTTGGCATTGAACCGTGGTATTATTGTGGAGATGCTGGACATTGGTACAAGAACTGCTATGCAAGCAAGCAAGTCGCATCTCACTACAAGAAATATAGAGAGTCGAAAGAAAGGAATAACTCACTATATGGAGGAACATGACCTAGACAAGTCCCCCTATGTCGATTTCAAAGTCACCAATTGTCGAAATGAGTCATACGATCCACAGTCTATAGATGCACCCATTTATGATTGAATCCTAGTACTATGTTTACTTTCTCGTTTACATTTGGTATAGTTGCTTCAAGACGACTGTGTTGGTGTTTCTTTTCAATAATGGCGTGATGCAATGTTGTTTCACGAATAATATATTAATATTGCTTACGTTAGATTCTTAGCTTTATTTCGAAGTACTGAATATTGCTTGAATGCTTATGGTTCGAAATTTCACTATCTTCTAAGGAATGAATCAAGGGGAACTTGAATGTTCTTAGAATTAGGCTTCTATTCACCGAATAAGTCGCCTGCCAAACCTCGGTAACTACGATGATTGGGTCCTTGCAACTCATCAAAGGGCGAGGTAATGCCCAATTGATACGAAACCAACTACTCCAAGCGAAGAAGACGAAGTAAGAATTGATGTAAAACACCTCGACCATACTCCAACGTACTTGGACGAGAAAACAGATACGAGACGCGGAGTTACCTTGATAGTCGGAATTGGAATAACTTAAACAAAAGACAACTTGCATCTTGAGGGGGGGGAAGAGGTCCAAGTGGTAGCAAAACAATAAAAGAATTTTCAACATTTTCTTTATTACAAAAGCAGCAGGACATGTTGTATAAAAAGGCGGCTGTCAGCTTTCAACTTGGAGACGAGGCCCAGTTTTTACTTTTGTCAACAAGTGACATGAGGAATCCTTTTTATTATCTGTTATTATTTTAAGTCCAGCTTGTAATAGTTAAAATTATCTTATCAGGCTCCTGTCAGGCTGTTTTTGCCTATAAATAGGGCGATGGAGTTGTAATGAAACATTATTGAATGTTGAAGAATTAAGAATACACTTTGTGTTTTCCCTGGTGAATGCTTTTCATCAAAACTTGATTTTTATTCGACGCGTTTTCGAGTATTAATCCGATTGATTCTCAATAGGTCTTGAGGAGAAATCTCTTTATCGAATTATAGGTCTAATTCGATAAAAACAATTGTTTCTATCCTATTTCGATATTCTTCTTGTTTTCGATACAGTATTGTACTTAATCAAATTTCTGCTTCAAGAGCTGTTCGATTGTTCGAACTTGTTTTCTGTTTCTATTAGCATCCGACTGAAGTTGCTGTTGCGAGTGCCGCTGTCTGGAGGTTACCTATTTCGAGTCATTTCCATTCGACCAAGTCCCTGTCTTGTTGCTGTATCGAGTTGCCGTCTTCATCGCGCGCGCATACTGCTCGCCAGTGTTATTGCTGTAGCGAACTCGTGTTCTCAGTTCTAGACAGTTTCTTGCTGAATACCTTCCGCTCGTCAAAACAGCTTCCTGCTGTATCGATAGCGAATTCACATCACCAGCGAGAATTCGTATCATAAGTGGCAGTTAAGTATGGGACAGACCAAAATGGAAAGGTAGCAATTAAGTATCGGACGGAAGGATTATCAATTATCAGATTTTTTAAAAATACTAATCAGCAAAAAATGTACAGTATAAATATGCAGAGTTTTTAAGTTAAGAACATAAGACTGGCCAGTTGAGTGTTTTCTCCAACTGATCATCCTATTGAAACTTGGTATATAGATAATGGATAGTCATTGTTGTTAAGGGTGGTGTCTGTTTTGATGCTTGAGAAGATCTCTAATGCTCGAGTCACCTGGAACAATTTATAACTTGACCGGAGCTTGATGTAAGGAAACTCTATTGACAAATTAAGGATGATCACGCCTTTAATTTACAGTCCAGGCTCTAAATTTTTAGTTTCAAGTTTTTAGAATCACCTTTTCCAGGGGCAAGAATTTTTAGTTTCATGTTTGTGCGAGGACATACTACCAAAGGCAAGATAGGTGAATTTTGCCCATGCAATGATTTGAAGATCGATAGGTTAACTAATTGGTGTTGCCTGTCAATTAGTTCAACTAGGATTGACAAACAAACCAGACTATTTGGTACCTGGTCGATCGGCTCTGGTCTTCAAAAATTCGTTTGAACTTGGTTTGATCAAGGTCCAAAAAACGCTAGATGCTACGCATTTTTATTGCTAACGCCTAGTGCCCAAATGATTAATTGATTAATTAAGGACGACTCGAACTAGTCTGGCTTATTCTTTATTATTAGTTTAATCATTTTTCTGTATAAAAATTATAACATGTAAAATGACCAATGTTTAAAGCATGTAAATATAGACATCCAATCAGTTGCATGTTGATACCTTTAACATTCGTATAGGTATAAAATATTGCATAATGTCCACTACATCTTAGTTAGTCATTTATAATACCGTTAAAGCTAAAAAAATAAAAACAATGCGCAACTGTCTAGGTGTACGCCTAGCTGTGTAAATACTTGTCCAATCTCTCCCGTAGCTTGCCTTCCTGATGTCACGCCCCGAGAAAAACGACCGATAGAATGCTTGGACAAACCCGCACAGAGGGGTGCGAGGTCCGGCAGATCAACGTGCATGGAGCACATTCGGGACTGCAAGGCCGTGTGCAGCGGCACAACCTATTGAGGGACTTAGCCGTGTGTTACGATAGGCGTGGATGTATGGCCGGACAAGCAGGCCATCCGGGCAACAAAGTGCCCAACCGAGGGACAAGGCCATTGGGCCAGATGCGGAACAACCTAGGCGGCGAGATAAGGCACGCCGGGAACCGAACGGACGAGGGCAGCGGACAGGCACGTCGCTTCAGGACAACGTGGGACAAGATGATGAGATGAGGCACATCCGAGGGCCAAAACTCGGACATGGGCGACGGACACCCGCGAGGGGTGCGCGCGAGGCGCTGGGCGCGCGCGCGGGCGGCGCGCGAGGGACACACGGAGCTCCCTCCCCCTATAATAGGCTTAGACGGATAAAGACCTGTGAGTGCAGTGGACATTGGAAAAATGAGGAGTCCACTGTGCGAAAGTTGTACTCGGAACATTCCAGAAACGGACCGGGATGGTCCAGAACATCAAAGATTAATCCGGAGGCATGTGTGGAAGGTCGGTCCGGATCAGGCCAGGTTTGATGGAGTCGGGCCGAGTCGGGCCGAGCGGGCCGGGTCGGGTCGAGCAAGCCAGAAAGGTCCGAAACGTATGGAAAGTGCTGGAGACTCTTGGATAAGTCAAAAGACTTGTAACTTAGTAGAGGTTTCTAGACATTGTACTCAGAATTCTCTAGAACATGTAATTGTGTAGGAGGATCTAGAAGCCTCCAAATGAGGAGGTGTAGGAAGCTTCTAGTGATAGATGAGTAGTATATATAGGGAAGTTGGGGCTTATTTGCAACCATCGTTGGGAAAGTATTGTAAGAAATACTTTGTAAACTCTTTGTAACTTAGTGGAAGAAAACTTTCCATAAACCCATTGCCTCTCTTTCGTTGTGCCAACTGCATACTTAACCAATTTCGAAAGGATTAAGGCTGACTAGCAAGAGGGTTGCTAGGCCGCACGACGCTTATGAGCATAGCAAACTCTAAGCTCGTGACACTGAGCTCCCATCCATCCATCCAGCTTGCATTCCTAGGTGCTTTCCCATTAGCCTAGGTGGTTGCCCATCCGATCTAAGCGAATGATTAATCACCTAAACATGCACACTTTTGCGTATACACACAATATTTAGACACATCAACCGTCAGAGGAATGGTTCCAACATATTGTTAAAGTAATAATACCTGTGTCTAAGTCTGTTATTTATGGGCTCTCCTAATTAGGGTCGGATAGGCCAGTTTGTATGTAATCTCTCTCTCTCTCTCTCTCTCTCTATATTAGGTTGTTATCAATGAGAATTTATATCTTTTGCCATACTTCTTGTCTCGGTTATTTTCCCTTCAACACGTTATCAACACGTGGTCTCCCAACTGAGCAAGAAAAAAAAATTTGTCCATCTTTTTTTCGGCAAATTTCGAGAAAAATAACAAAAAAAAAAAACGCCGCCGTTTGCAAACCCTAGGCTTGGAACTCTTCTTCCCCGGTCATCCCCATCGCCGGAAACCACCTGTCTCTGTTACAGTCCGACTGCCATCATCCCCATCGCCGGAAACCTAGTCGGATTTTCTCTAGAACCCGCACCCGATTTCGACCAGCCGTCGCCTCCTCCAACAAAACTGCGACACCTCCTCGCTGCCCTGTCGCTATAGATCCTACCGCAACCTCTTGTTTTCGACCGTCGTTTTCGGATGGCCTTCATCGATTTCGACCACGACCGCAATCTGCAAACCTCGCTCGTCTCCTTCTCTCGCCAGATTTCAATCGGATCCGCCATCACCGCCCGCAACCTCGCTGGCCTCCGATCTGTTTAGTCGCTTGTCTCCAATCCGGCTGCTGCTTCAACCTCGGCCTGTCGTCCAGCTCGTTCTCAAGGCCCGATCCGACCCGACTCTAGTGCAGTCCCGGCCCTGTTGCAACCTGCTGTCCAGTCTGAACCAAAAGCAGAAATTCGTCCAGCCCGATCACAAGTCCAGACTTCGGCACGCCCGCGCCCGACCGGACCCCCTGCTGCCCGACCCGACAGCTTCACAAATCAGATTTTTTTTACCTTCTCGACCCTGAAGTAAGGTACACGATACGAACCCTACTATCTGCAACGTGAGTTTTAATATGCTTTTAATTACTTTTGATTGCATGTTATGTTCCATAAATTATTTATGCTTAATTAAACCAATTAAAAGCATGATGCATTCATAACTCTGATTAAATTAAAGAATACCGCGTATAACAACTAGAATTAAATTAAATTCACAAGAATATATTGTGGCATAAGACACCTCTTTGACTGTATATATACGAGTATTGAGATATCCCTCGGACTATGTGGTGATATCTATCTCTATCTCTCTCTCTCTCTCTCTCTCTCTCTCTATATATATATATATATATATATATATATATTGCATGCATTGATATATATGGCATGTGTATTAGGTTCATCATTGGTAGAACTTAGAGAACGTTCTATTAATTATCACATACTAAACCATGATAATGAAACTCCATGGATAATAGCATTGAAAGTAATTTTGACCATATCTTGGTTTCGAAAAATAATACGCTCCCATTATTAAAATTTTATCATGAAAGTACTCATGGTAAACTGTGAAAAATCATTTCCCCTATTCTTATATCAAGATAGTTGATCCAACTCGTCTCAAATTTGATATCTAGACTCAAAAGGGGTTGAGTACCATAGATGGATCTCCAACGTTGAGACCACATTTGATACTGCAAGCGATGCACCGTCTGACAAAATCAAAGGTAGTGCACTAATGTTTCTTAGGTGACACATTGACCCCAGCCTGAGATAAAAATATTTACAGTTGAAATTCCCAAAAGAACCGTGGGATGCCCTGAAGGGCTGATGGGAACATTCACAACACTTGAGTTGACCGTGCAGTGGAATGAAATCCGCTTGCTTGATTATAAACAGATCAACAATTTCAACAAAGATATGCTCCACGTCATGGCACGCCTAAATCTCTGTGGGAAGGACATAACAGAAGATGACATGATCCCAAAAACTCTTTCGACCTTCCCTACTTCTGCTCTTATACTAGCGAACCAGTATAGACTGAAGTATGATAACAAACGCATCACTACATTCAACAAGCTCATCAACCTACTGCAAGTGGCAGAGCGACATAATGAAGTATTAGTGAGCAACAATGCCAGGCCCATTGGAAATTCCCGAGGCTAATATGGCAAATTGAAAGGTGGAAAGAACCCAAGTGTACAGGGGGCTGGTCATGGCAACCCCAAACCACAACGTCGTAATGGACATAATGGTCAAGAACGAGGTCGAGGAATGTAATGCGAAGACTTGGTGCTCCCGACTCTGCTAGCAAGGACATCAAAAAGCACTTACCCATCCTGTCACCCCTAAGGCTCGAGTTGGCATTGAACCGTGCTATTATTGTGGAGATGCTGGACATTGGTACAAGAACTGCTATGCAAGCAAGCAAGTCGCATCTCACTACAAGAAATATAGAGAGTCGAAAGAAAGGAATAACTCACTATATGGAGGAACATGACCTAGACAAGTCCCCCTATGTCGATTTCACAGTTGTCGAAATGAGTCATACGATCCACAGTCTATAGATGCACCCATTTATGATTGAATCCTAGTACTATGTTTACTTTCTCGTTTACATTTGGTATAGTTGCTTCAAGACGACTGTGTTGGTGTTTCTTTTCAATAATGGCGTGATGCAATGTTGTTTCACGAATAATATATTAATATTGCTTACGTTAGATTCTTAGCTTTATTTCGAAGTACTGAATATTGCTTGAATGCTTATGGTTCGAAATTTCACTATCTTCTAAGGAATGAATCAAGGAGAACTTGAATGTTCTTAGAATTAGGCTTCTATTCACCGAATAAGTCGCCTGCCAAACCTCGGTAACTATGATGATTGGGTCCTTGCAACTCATCAAAGGGCGAGGTAATGCCCAATTGATACGAAACCAACTACTCCAAGCGAAGAAGACGAAGTAAGAATTGATGTAAAACACCTCGACCATACTCCAACGTACTTGGACGAGAAAACAGATACGAGACGCGGAGTTACCTTGATAGTCGGAATTGGAATAACTTAAACAAAAGACAACTTGCATCTTGAGGGGGGGGAAGAGGTCCAAGTGGTAGCAAAACAATAAAAGAATTTTCAACATTTTATTTATTACAAAAGCAGCAGGATTCTTGGCAACATGTTGTATAAAAAGGCGGCTGTCAGCTTTCAACTTGGAGACGAGGCCCAGTTTTTACTTTTGTCAACAAGTGACATGAGGAATCCTTTTTATTATCTGTTATTATTTTAAGTCCAGCTTGTAATAGTTAAAATTATCTTATCAGGCTCCTGTCAGGCTGTTTTTGCCTATAAATAGGGCGATGGAGTTGTAATGAAACATTATTGAATGTTGAAGAATTAAGAATACACTTTGTGTTTTCCCTGGTGAATGCTTTTCATCAAAACTTGATTTTTATTCGACGCGTTTTCGAGTATTAATCCGATTGATTCTCAATAGGTCTTGAGGAGAAATCTCTTTATCGAATTATAGGTCTAATTCGATAAAAACAATTGTTTCTATCCTATTTCGATATTCTTCTTGTTTTCGATACAGTATTGTACTTAATCAAATTTCTGCTTCAAGAGCTGTTCGATTGTTCGAACTTGTTTTCTGTTTCTATTAGCATCCGATCAAGTTGCCGCTGCGAGTGCCGTGTCTGGAGGTTACCTATTTAGAGTCATTTACATTCGAACAAGTCCCTGTCTTGTTGCCGTATCGAGTTGCCGTCTTCATCGCGCGCGCATACCGCCGCCAGCAGTTATTGTAGCGAATCGGTGTTCTCGATTCTAGACGCTTCTCTTGAATACCTTCCGTCACAAACAGCTTCTTCGTCAGATCGATAGCGAATTCACATCACCAGCGAGAACTCGTATCATAAGTGGCAGTTAAGTATGGGACAGACCAAAATGGAAAGGTAGCAATTAAGTATCGGACGGAAGGATTATCAATTATCAGATTTTTTAAAAATACTAATCAGCAAAAAATGTACAGTATAAATATGCAGAGTTTTTAAGTTAAGAACATAAGACTGGTGGGCAAGAGAGTGGTAGTTTCACCATCCGGCCCCGCATCACCAAATATCACTCTTGCCCTTCACCATAGCTCACGCGTAGTTCACAAGTCCCAAAACAAAAATTGGTGGTCTGATCACTAAATGAAAAAGAAAAAAAGGGCTCTATTTATTATTTTTTATTTTGTGTGTGTGTGTGTAGTATTTAGTGGGGTATATTTTTATAAAGTGGATATTTAATAAAAGGTGAAGTTGGAGGTAACCTTGACTACTAATTGGTGAAGAGGGTGAAGGAAAGTAAGAGGAGAGAGAAAGCTGACATGGCGCTGATGTATATGGTGAAAAAATACTTGCCGTGTCTAGTAGCCTAACAGTCAACGGTGATACATAACAATAATATAGCCTTTATACACTACACTATCAATTATTTAATGACTTAAAATAAACATGCATGATAGAATAATATAAAAAAATGACTTAAACATGATAGAATAATATAAAAATCATCTCAGATATTTGAAGAAGGAATTCAACGCATCTACGAGACAGATTCTTAATCTATTAACTATCAATCATGAGTAAATCATCATCGTGTGATCTCATTCAACATACATCCCAACATGGTGAATCCACGAAAAATAATTATCCATATTATCAATTTTGTGTAGCTGCAAATACGAAACAACAACAAGAAACAAAATAACATAAGGCCATAAAAGTATACAAACTAAACCAAATCAAACCAAACATACCCAGTATATCCCGCACAGAGCAGGATCTGGGGAGGGTAAGATGTACGCAGGCCATGTCCCTACTTTTAACTGAGGAGGCCATTTGAAGACTCACTTAGCACAAAGAAAGTATAGCGTGAAATATACAAAGAAGATATGATACGAAAAAGCTCCAAAGATACCCGAACCTATCATTGCTTAATTCATACATGAGCCTTACCTAATGGGACTTTTAAGAATCAGATTTCGATGCACGCCGTTCTAACAGAGAGATGTTGATTCTCAAGACATTCCTCCCTACGAGCAGCTTGCAAATAAATATCTTAATTTAGTTATCAATGTTTAAAATAGTCTTAAACCCAAAGTCAAAGTTTCAAATAATCTTGAAATTATTTAGGGACAAGTCTAGGTTGACATTTATCGACCCAAGTCAACCTATATTAATTAATACAACATGATTTTTTACTTTCGAATTAAAAGTCAGAAGACAAAGTTTACAACCTACAAATTACTTAATTGGTCTAAGTTGGCATATATCCTCCCGATATATGGAGAATTACAAGTTGATCACTTTATGTAGTCGGTCTTTCAGATTACTAAACCTATTCTTTTGCAGTCAATTTAGTCAACCAGGTCTTGTTTTTCTTGCAATTGCCATTCAATTATTAGAAATATGCCTCCGAATGCTACTCAGAGGATGTATGAGAGAGGTCATTGTACTTGTTATTATGTAAATTCTTATCAGAAGGCAATTATTTATTTCTTTATTTACTGGAAGTCACTGGCATTCTTGACTCGTAAATATATAATGAGAAAGTAATCCATGTATTTGAGAGCAAACATTCCACTCTTTATTGGATAAGAGGATCTGCAAAAAAACAAATATATGTATATGTGTACAGACCAAAGTTTTCGACTTTATTCGTTTTGTTAGTTTCTTCTCCCATTTCTTTTCCGACTACTTCTTTCATTTTCTTTATCTTTTCGAATTTTAAAATTTTCATCATCTTTTCGACGTCTCCTCATTTTTCTTTTCAACTTCATCTTTTCGACTTTTCTTCTCCTTTTCTCCTTTCAACTTCTACTTTTTTTTAATTTCAGCTTTTCGACTTTTCTTCGATTTCGATTTTTCTCCCCCTTTCAGGGTTAATCCCATTCTCCTTTCTCCCCATTTTTGTTTTCATCAAAAAGTGTAAAAAAAATAAATATAATGATACCAAATGATGAATAGGGTATGAACTTCCCCTGAAAATATTATCTCCCTTAAAAAAATTATTACTCCTCCTAAGTAAAATTTTTTATCAATTTTTGGGGATCCAACCGGGAGTTGGTTTTTCATTTGAAACATAGACGATATTTGAAATATTTGTTCCTTTAGGAACCCAAATCTTTTTAATTTTAATCGGCCCGCGTGGGCTTGTACAGTTAGAAATGTGATGCCCGATTTTCAAGCATTTTTCACAATGGGGTATCTTGAAATTTAAGGATTCATTTTTAGAACGAGTTGTGAATCCCAACCCCTGTTTATTTAAAGTATATTTTTGAATCGAGAGCATATTTTCAAATTTCTTTGTTAAATTTTGGAGCTCGGTTTGCATTTTAACTAGATCATCCTTTAAAATATTTTCATTTTCAAGGCACTTAGAATGATCGATTGCAACGAATTTCCCTTTTTCAAGAAATTTGGAATTTTTCATTTTCAAAGATTTATTTTTGGATTTAAGGGATATAATTTCGGATAAAACATTTTGATAATCCGTATGTAATAATTCAAATGCTTCAAATAATTCATCGTAAGAATTACTTACTTGGCTTTCGACGTTGCTATCGTCGAATGAACTTTGGGCCATGAGAGCGAGATTATTTTGATTGATAAAATCATCATCTTCGTCTTCATCGCTCCATGTTGCAATGAGAACCTCATTCTTAGGTTTAGCTCCGCAATTCTTTGCAAAGTGGCATGGTTTACCACATAATCGACAATTGTTGTCGAATTTATTATATTTGCACGAGATGTCTTTCTTTCTCCGGTTTAATAAGGTTTGAAACTTATTAATATTTTTGGCATAATATGCCGATTCTTCGCCGCTTTCATCAACCGGGATTTCTTCTCTTTTAGACATCTTAGCCTTCAAGGCTATTGATCTTTCCTTCGGTTTCGGCTTTGCATTTCGAGATTTAAGGACAATCTCGTAATTTATTAGTGAACCAACGAGGGCACTAAAATCAAGATTATTGAGATCTTTCGATTTCATAATCGCCGTCACCGTTCCGTCCCATTCAACAGGTAGTGATCTTATGATTTTCTTGACTTTCTCACTACTTGATAATGGTTTTCCAAACGAAGCAAGTCCATTGGTGATGACCGAAAATTGGTCGAGCATGTTGGTGATGGACTCGTCACCTTTCATCATGAATAACTCGTAGTCATGGAGAAGCATATTGTTTTCGTCTCCTTGACTTGAGTTGTCCCTTCGTGTGCGATTTCAAGGATTTTCCATATCTCTTTAGCACTTTCACACGATGAGATACGATTGACCTCTTCTGGATTTAAGGCACAATATAGAAGTTGAGTAGCCTTACAATTTAGATGGTCGTTCTTCCAATCCTCGTCATTATATTCTTCGAAACTCTTCAGAGATCCGTCAGGTTTGATTGGAACTTTCGGGCCAAGACAAATGATCTTCCAAATCTCAATGTCATACGCTCGAATGAATATTGACATCCTTTTCTTCCATGTCATGAAATTTGCGCAATCAAAAAATGGAGGTCGGTTCAAAGCAAGATCTTCGATCGGAGCAAATTGGAATGCCATTTGGATCTTCTCCTCGGATGTTAAGCCGTTTATTGGAGGTACCGCTCTGATACCAATTGTTGGAGCAAGATGGGAATATGCGCCGTGTTGCGGAAGCGAAAAATAAATGTGCGAAAATTAAACGACACACGGATTTATTGAGGTTCGGCTATAAACGAGCCTACGTCCTCTCTCGGTATCTTTTTCTATAGGTTGAAGATAAAAACCAATGCACCTCTCTTCTATCGGTCGAGGGATAACCGTTACAATCACGTCTTCTATTGGTCCGTGATAAACCACTCGTACTTGTCTTTGTGTCGGTCCAAGTTAAACCGTTTTCCTTTTCTATTGGACAAGGAATCAACCACTCTAGCTTTCTATTGGTACTAGATAAACCTCACTTAGATAGCGATTGCGATTTTAATAATGCCGGATCCTTGATCCTAATAACACCGAATCCAATTGTATCTTTTCTTTTACCTCTCGTGTATATGTTGAATGTATAAACACTTAAACTAATAATATAAGCTCAATATCACAACAACAATAATATCAATATGAATATCTGATCAATGAGATGTTTGCTTGAAGTTGTTGTACTGAAACAATACCATATGAATGGTATTTATAGGCTCCAAAGCCTCAACTAGCTGTTAGCTCCCTGACTCTTCATTACGGCCGTTATCTTCTCACCATTACGTACGTTAAACGTATTACGTACGTTAAGCCACATTTGCTAGGTACGTTATCAATACAACAGATCAGTCCAGTAACATTCGTTTCATGTGTTACGTACGTTACCCACCATCCATTACGTATGTTAACTTTTGTCAACATACCCGTTGCTTGCTGACCTATGCCATGACGTCATCCCCAACGTTCATCTCGTTTGAATTCACAAACACTTGGTTACGTATGTTATCAATATAATATTACGTACGTTATTAATATCCACTTACGTACGCTATGCAATCTTCATTGCGTATGTTAACACATATCCGATAACAATTAACAACCGACACGACCAACCAAATCATCTCAACTGTTCAACGATATCTATAATACAAACTACAATTCGATGATCATAATCAATCAATACAACCGATCAATAAACCCAACAGTTCCACAACTATCCTGATTAACCACAAGTCCGAATAATCCAATTCAAACAATTACGAATTCACAACCACAATGCGATTACGGATACGAGCGTAAAGGAAATCATATTCGACGAACAATCACAGTCTTTCCGGATTCCAAATTGATATCATGATACGTATTTCATTAAGAACATACGAATTCTACCACTACAACCAATGAATATTCGATCTTCATATATAAAAATACCGATAATTCAATATACGATCGTCTTGCTATGTTAAATTCATCAAAAGTTCCTCAAGAACACTAAGGGATTCGAACTCATGTTCATAACCATTAAAACAACATGATTCGATATCCTTTAACATGAATATAATCTTCCAATTCGTAATCCAAGTCATGAATCATCGTATTCTTCAGTACACACTCTACATAACCTCAAGGATTGTAGCAACAACTCCCTAATCATCATCATACGGATCAAATACGGATAATAATACCAAGAACATCAAGAACTCTATGATTTCATAATCATAATCAACATATTCAAGGTATAAACCATCGTTTCACCATCTTCCTTCAACATATAATTCATATAACCTCAAGAATCGAAACAACAACATCTTAATCCTCTTCATACGAATCATTACGGATTACAATACCAAAATCCGAAATCAAAGTGAAGAATTCAACAACATACCTCAAGAACATGAATAACCCAATCAAACCCTTCAAGAATCATTGATATCTTCATATCCAAGCTTCTAATCCATGCCTCCAAGCTCACAATCGACTTAAAAGTGCTTAGAGCATACTTAGAAGTGAAGAAGGACGGAAAAACGAAGTGAAATGATCAGGAGAAATGAAAGACGAACTTTCATTTTATAAACTGCATCGATCTCTACGTACGTTAACCACCAGCATTAACGTACGTAATGCACTTAGCGTACGCTAAGCGTCCTTAATAGCGTACGTAATCTCATTTCCAAAACTAACTGACTGCTTGGTCAATTGATTACGTACGTAACATTTCCTTCATTACGTACGTAATATGTACGTTGACTTGCTACAGTAAAACTCTATTTAACGTACGTTATACACTTCTCGTAGCGTACGTAATGGCCGGGGTTGACTCGCCTGTCCACATCCATCGCCGACATCGGGTCCCACCTGCCGACCATGACTCGGTCCTGTCCGATTCCCTCGTTACGTACGTAATGCTTTAGCCATAATGTATGTAACACAACCAATTTAGCGTACGTAAGTCTTCAACATTAGCGTACGCTAAGTATTCTATACTTAGCCAATTTTAACTGTTACCACATGTCTCGAAATACAGAATACGAACATACGGCATACTGAATACATATACTAAATCCAATAATATTCTTATACGATATACCCAATATCAAAAGCACGATA
This sequence comes from Orobanche coerulescens, assembly GCA_033398695.1. NCBI lineage: Eukaryota > Viridiplantae > Streptophyta > Magnoliopsida > Lamiales > Orobanchaceae > Orobanche > Orobanche coerulescens. Next base: position 53,110,716 of record CM065812.1, read on the forward strand.
ACCTGATATACGATACCCTCAAACGTAATTGTCGACCAACTACGACAATTATACCAATACAGATGTCTCAGTCCTTCATTTATTTTATCCATACTGTACAGATTCCATGCTGTACAACATAACTCAGATAAAATAACATTAAACAACAGTAGTAGAAGTTCCAGATATTACATACTACACCACTTAAAATAAGTTTCGTCCTCGAAACTTGCAATCCGTCATAGAAAACAAACAAACTGTTCAACCAACATATCCCACTTAAAATAAGTTTCGTCCTCGAAGATTTATAAAACTCGTTTATCAAACTGTCGTAAAAACTCATTTGAAACCACAAGGCCCAAAATGCCAAAACTCAACAGTTTAAAAACATACGTTAAGCTATCGCTTACACGTACCGACAGAATAGATTTAGAAAATGATTGCCAAAGTAACCTTAGTTACCGGATACCAAAAAGGCCATTCAAAAATACTCACGCAGCGGATAAAGATAACAATTGAAATACTCTAGCAGCGGAATACAACAACTGATCAGAAAATCAAAACACAAATACATGTCCTAGCCAGTATCCTCCGGGAAGCTCATCTTTTCACGACCGCTACAAGCTTGATAATCCAAGAACCTAAAAAGAAAGCCCACGACGGGGTCAGCCATAATATCCAACAATGATAACCATCACATCACGTCAATAATTACATATCAATGGAAATACTAAGTAAGAATACGACCAATGTAATCTTACTGTCATACTTTACCAACTCGTGATAATAATCACCAAAGTTCACATCTCGTATCCTTTCAACAACACAATAAGCTCGTACCGAAATATCTGTATTGTATCTCAACAATACCCAAGGTTCTCAAAACATTATCATACCTCGCGATACGGAAATTATACCAACTCTGGCCAATTCAATCCATCGGATAACATCGACAATTCCAATACGATAATCGATTGTCCATCAAAGACAAGTATCAAAGAAATACGGAACATACCTCAAGATACGAAATACCATTACCATCACGTCAGTCTAATCCGAGATCAGATCAACACAACATACGGACATGGCCCTAACACAAGACCTACAAATGCATACTCATATGACAACGTTAATATGATCGCAACAATAACGACAATGTATACTTATGGCAAACCCATAATATACATATGCACAACAGCAATACATGGCAATCCGATGATCCAACGTTCACTGCCTAGATCCCACGATGACGCCGTCAGACCAACCGTGGTGGAAAACCCGTCCGATGATCCAGCGCACACTAGCATAGATCCCCCGATGATCCCATCGGACCAACACGAGGTGGACATATGACAACAATGCACAACTGCACAAAACAACAGTACACAATACACGATAACAACAATGCACAAATGCATGACAACAACGATACACGAATGTATCACGACATGATCGACACAAATGATAAAAATGAATAGAGTACTCGCCCCGAGTCCTTCGAGAGCAATATCGATGTCCAAACCATCACAGATAATTATCCTCAATACTCGATGGTACAAAATACCACGGACGGTAAATAATTCACGTCTTTGTCTATACCACAATATATCCTCGATACCAAGTATACCAACCATAAATGTAAATCATATACCTTATGATTTAATTCCCAAAACTCGAATACAACCTATAATTCCAAATCCTCTGTGATTACGATTATAAACATTGCTATACGAATTATAAACGAATGAAACTGAAACTATTCATTAAATATTATAAACTGAGCAAGTAATAACTTGCCTCGATACCAACATGACAATGATGAAGCCGCTACCAGTCACAATGCCTTCGTCTACGAGCTCCTCGGCCCCGATCGAAGCAATTCAAGAACATACTCGAACACGACCGCAGCATCCGGTTATAATCACCGATCAATAATCTTAACCTATCGAAGTAATCAAATAACAAATATCCGATAACAATTAACAACCGACACGACCAACCAAATCATCTCAACTGTTCAACGATATCTATAATACAAACTACAACTCGATGATCATAATCAATCAATACAACCGATCAATAAACCCAACGGTTCCACAACTATCCTGATTAACCACAAGTCCGAATAATCCAATTCAAACAATTACGAATTCACAACCACAATGCGATTACGGATACGAGCATAAAGGAAATCATATTCGACGAACAATCACAATCTTTCCGGATTCCAAATTGATATCATGATTCGTATTTCATTAAGAACATACGAATTCTACCACTACAACCAATGAATATTAGATCTTCATATATAAAAATACCGATAATTCAATATACGATCGTCTTGCTATGTTAAATTCATCAAAAGTTCCTCAAGAACACTAAGGGATTCGAACTCATGTTCATAACCATTAAAACAACATAATTCGATATCCTTTAACATGAATATAATCTTCCAATTCATAATCCAAGTCATGAATCATCGTATTCTTCAGTACACACTCTACATAACCTCAAGGATTGTAGCAACAACTCCCTAATCATCATCATACGGATCAAATACGGATAATAATACCAAGAACATCAAGAACTCTATGATTTCATAATCATAATCAACATATTCAAGGTATAAACCATCATTTCACCATCTTCCTTCAACATATAATTCATATAACCACAAGAATCGAAACAACAACATCTTAATCCTCTTCATACGAATCATTTACGGATAATAATACCAAAATCCGAAATCAAAGTGAAGAATTCAACAACATACCTCAAGAACATGAATAACCCCATCAAACCCTTCAAGAATCATTGATATCTTCATATCCAAGCTTCTAATCCATGCCTCCAAGCTCACAGTCGACTTAAAAGTGCTTAGAGCATAATTAGAAGTGAAGAAGGGCGGAAAAACGAAGTGAAATGATCAGGAGAAATGAAAGACGAACTTTCATTTTATAAACTGCATCGATCTCTACGTACGTTAACCACCAGCATTAACCTACGTAATTATTGGTTGTAGCGCACGCTACCGAGATCAGATCAGAGGACAGAAGGTTCTGGACTCCAGTACTGGGCATCAGATAATTCGTTAGCGCACGCTAACATTTTGGGGTTAGCGCACGCTAAGTGTACAGCCGTAGCGCACGCTACAGAAGGTACGTAGCGTGCGCTACCGTTTTCGGTCAGTGGGTACTGGACTACCCAAAATACCCGTTAGCGCACGCTACGCACAAGGGCTAGCGCACGCTAACCTGGAGTGACTATAAATTGGACAGTGTAGCCCAGATTTCGTCATTTATCATTCCTTCTCATTTTCTCTTCGGTTTTGGGCGATTTCGGGCGATTTGGAGAGTTTTCTTCGAGGTGTATTCATCTATCATCATCTTCAAGCTCATCATTTGGATTAATCATCATTTCATCATCTTCATCACATCAAATCAAAGGTATTAATCTCTTGGATCTAGAATTTCGGATTTTTGGGTTTTTCCTTTCGATTTCTTCGTGTAAGCTTGGATTGTTGTTGGAATATATTAGATATGAATTATCTACCTTGGATAAATGTATTCCTACGGATTTAATGGCTATTTTGGGGATTTATATCAAGAACCCTTGGGGTTGACTTCGGTTAAATTGGGGATTTCCGATTGACGTTGTTGTAATCTTGAATTGTGGATTCCTATGGGATTATTGATATCATTGAAAGTATCTCGATGGTTTGAAATACTCATCTTGGAGTTGGTTTCGATATATTCGAGTTTGGATATTGTTGTATCGACGTTTGAGTCGGTTATGATCGTATTTGATTCGTGTAATGATCGAATTATTGGTAATTGTGTTATTCAAGGTTGTTCGAGCGTCCAACATTTCATTAGGACGTTGTTCGTGGTCGGACATTCTTCATCGGTGTTGTGTAAGTTAATTCTTACTCGGTTAAAAGGATATTCATTCCTTTTGTTGTTGATTATTCATAACCATAACTCATTCATCATGGTATTAATCATATTGAGACTTGTAATTGTCGAATAATCATTTCATTCACGAGGAACGACGGTTCCAAATCATTTCATTGGGTTATCAATCACGTCACTATTATTTTCATCTCGGTGAGTCATCTTGGACTTGTCGAATTATTATTCATTGATATTCACTGTGGTCATTCTCGTCCATATGACCTTCTGGGTTCATATTGCGTGGCCGGGTGTGGCTGTGTGGAATTTTTAGTCGGGCACACGATGGTCATGTATTGGGTTCACCGATACATTGGACCGTGCACACGGTAAAGCTTAACTCCGTGAGACTAATTAGGTACAAGGACGGGTGTGTCCGGTCATTCGTCTTGTACACTTGCACAGAACATTACGGGCGTACTATGATACTCCTCTTCAGCGTATTTCATAACTAAGGATATTTCATAACTTCAGTTAAATCATGATTGTGTATTTTCAACCCTTGAGGATTGTTGTTCTCAGATAATCAATCCCATTGGGGGATTTTGTTTTCAGGTCACGGCAAGGCAAAGGCACGGGAAGAGCATGTTGACGGCGAGGAGTCCCAGTGATACTAGTAGGGGCCCCCAGTCATTCCGCTTAATTCAGTCATTTCAGTCATTTCAGTCATTCTTATTTCTCTTCATTTGTATTTCCGCTGCAAATTCCGTTTGAGACGTTTATTTATTCAGGGTGGTGTATTTTATCTTCATATAAAATATACTAGTATTCGCTTTGTCACAGTGTAATGTACTTGAGCTCCTCATCGGAGTATTTGGTAATATAATGTGGTTCGGTACTACAATTATATTATTTAATTCATCAGTTTTCATTCGCCTGGTGGGTCCCAGTCGGGGGTCCACGTCAGTGTAATATCCGCCTAGTTTGGGGTGTTACAGAGTTGGTATCGGAGCGTGGTTTGAATACTACCTTCCGAGTCATGTCTCATTTGAAATCATCGTCATCGGACTAGTATCTTTAGACTTTCGCGTCACGTGTGACCTGTGCAAATGCCGAGCCAATCAGACCAAGAACTGTAAGATTTCTAATGCCATGGTATAATCTCTGGCAATAATCATTCATTCATAATTAATTAGTTAACAATCCTCAATCATCATTTTCATTTTGACCAGGACAGTCATGTTAACTCATTAATCACTCAAGTCATTTCATTACTCGGTTGTTGATCTGGAAGATCATATCATTAATCTTGTTAACTTGTTCAGGATAATCATTTCAATAATTTTATCAGATAATCATGTCACCTCAGTTAATCATTCATGTAATCACTGTGTTAGAGCGTGTATGCTCATTTTCATCATCACATGTCATAATCATAACGTGATATTCATGCGGGGAATATAATCATCATGTGACTTTCCTACTTCAGTATGGAGAGAGCAAGAAGAGGACGTGGAGGACGAGGCCGTGGTGCGGGCCGAATCCCGAGAGCTCGTGTGAATACACGTGCTAACGCGAGGAATAATGCTAATTCATCGAGCAGCGACGCTGCCACTCATTCACCTGGACGTGATCATTCACTATCGGGGAGTCGTACCCGGGACACAACTCAGTCAGAAGGTGTTCGGGTTGACCCACTCGCTTTTATGCAGGGCATGATGGCCCAAATGACGCAGATGGCACAACTTATGGAGACGATGTACAACTCAATTAATCAAAATCAACAGGCTCCTCCGCCGCCACCTCAGAGGCAAGAGAGGAATGTGACCAGTATCATCGGCGACATTTCTCGCCAAAAGCCACCTACTTTTGAAGGCTCATCTGAGCCGGCGGATATTGTTCATTGGATCGAACACTTCGAGAAGCTATTTGCGATGGTAGAGTGTCCCGAAGGACATAAAGTTTCAGTTGCGGCTTACTATCTGGGTAAGAGCGCTCATTCTTGGTGGTTGTCGTTGAAGCCCACCGAAGGATCATGTACTTGGGATCAGTTCAAGACTTGATGGAGAGGTATTATCCGGCGCCACTCAGAGAGGCCAAGCTGTCAGAATTACTCACACCCGACCCCTCAGCAGACGAGGATGTTCTCGCCATTGCCGAGAAATTTCAGGAACTTCTCCCTTTCGCCTCATTCATCATTCATTCAGATCGGATAAAATCAAGTATTTCAGCAAGAGGCTGAAACCCCGTATGAGACTACAATTGCTTAATCATAATTGCACCACGTTGGCCGAATTCATTGAGAAAGCTCTCACTTATGAGCTTACTGCTAAGGAAATTGCTAAGCAGCAACCTTCGTCTGCTAGTAAGAAATCGAAGAATCGTAATCAATCTGAAGACGGTCAGACAACCTTAAAGAAACCTCTTGCGGGCTCTGCTTTTTCTGAGCGACCTCTTGTGACGTCTAAACCCGCGGAATCTCAGTCACGAGCGGCCAGTTCGGCCATCACCTGTTTTAATTGTGGAGAACCGGGTCACGTCAGCACCAAATGCCCGAGGCAGACTATCACGTGTCATAATCAGGATTGCCGGGCATAAGGCCCGTTTTTGCCGTAGGGACTCCAAACCTACTCAGACGTCATCTCAAGCCCCTAAGCAACACTGCTCGTAATCAAAGCCACTTCAATCGGCTGCTTAAAACGACAGAGCGACTAAAGGTGGAGCCTATAGCCAGCAGACGGAGCGTCCGGTGCCGTACTAGCAAGCCCGGATTTATGAGATGAAGAAGACCGATGATCCAGAGGCCCGAATGATCTCGTGTACACTCGATATTCTATCTCAACCTGTGTGTACCCTTTTTTATACCGGTGCATCGCATTCATTCATTTCCGAGTCATGTTTGAGTAGACTACATCGGGTAGTGCTACTAGTTGTGAGCCTTATGTCATTGGTCTACCCGATGGTAGACGAATTATCGTGTCGTAAGATTCTGATTGTCCGATTCACTTCATGGTCGTGCATGGCCGGCGGACTTGATCATAGTAGATTTGCCGAGAGACGACGTCATCTTGGGTATTGATTGGATGGATCGTCATGATGCCATCATTAGTGTCCGTAAGCGTATGATCACTATCATTTCGCATTTATGGGGTTGAATGTGTGTTTCGTGGAGGTAATCCCATACTGCTCGTAAGGTCATTAATTTGATGAAAGCATTGAGATTACTCAATCAGGGTGTGTTGGTTATTGGTGCTATATGACCAAAACCGAGAAATCATCAAGAATGTTGACGGACATTCCGGTAGTGAGGAATATGCCGATGTTTTTCCAGACGAGTTACAGTTTGCCTCCACAGAGGGATGTGGAATTCACGATTGAGTTGGAGCACTGTACGCCCAGATATCGAAGGCACCGTACCGGATGGCCCCGACCGAAATGCAGGAATTAAAGAACCAACTTGAGGAGTTGTTCGAGAAGGGTTATATTCGACCTAGTGCGTCCCCGTGGGGAGCACCAGTGTTATTTGTCAAGAAGAAGGATGGTTCTTTTCGCTTCTGTATTGATTATCGGGAGTTGAATAGGGTGACAATCAAGAATAAGTATCTCTTACCCCGTATTGATGATCTCTTAGATCAACTTCAGGGAGCTTCAGTATTTTCCAAGATCGACTTAAGATCTGGATATCATCAGTTGCGGATTCGAGAGTCGAATATCGCGAGGACGGCGTTTCGAATACGCTATGGTCATTATGAGTTTGTGGTTATGCCGTTTGGATTGACTAATGCACCTGCGGTATTCATGGAGTTAATGAATTGGGTTTTCATCGACTTTTTGGATCAGTTTGTTGTTGTCTTCATCGATGACATTTTGATTTATTCTCGTGATCGGGAGGAACACGAGTTTCACCTTCATCAAGTGCTCGACGTGTTGAGACGAGAACAACTTTATGGGAAGTTTTCCAAATGTGAGTTCTGGATGTCCGAAGTGACGTTTCTCGGACACGTAATTTCATCAGACGGAGTTCGGGTCGATCCTCAGAAGACGGAGGCTATTCGAGATTGGCTACCTCCGAAGAATGTTAAGGAAATCCGAAGTTTCCTCGGATTAGCGGGTTATTATCGGCGATTTGTGGAGGCATTTTCTAGAATCGCTCAACCCTTGACGAACCTTTTGCGAAAGGATAAGAAATACACGTGGTCCGACGCGTGTCAACGGAGTTTTGAGGAACTCAAGAGCCGGTTAATGTCAGCACCTGTACTTTCCTTGCCGTAGGGGACGGAAGGATTTGTGGTTTATAGTGATGCGTCCGGACAGGGTCTCGGATGTGTGCTCATGCAGAATGGAAAGGTTATTGCCTATGCTTCACGGCAATTGAGACCTTACGAGGTTAATTGTCCGACCCACGACCTGGAGCTAGCAGCCGTGGTGTTCGCTTTGAAAATCTGGCGTCATTACCTTTATGGCGTCACCTGTCAGATTTTCACCGATCACAAGAGTTTGAAGTATATATTTACTCAGAAGGAGTTAAATATGCGACATAGGCGGTGGTTGGAACTAATCAAAGATTATGATATCGAGATCCTTTACCACCCGGGCAAGGCGAACGTTGTTGCCGACGCCTTGAGTCGTAAGTCCGTTCAGGAGCAGATGCTTGCCCGTTTAACAGTTCAGAAGGAGCTTCAGCAGGAATTTCTTAGACCCGAGATCAAGGTCTGGCTTCAGCGAGTTCAGGGACAGCTTTGTATGTTGGAGATCTCATCGTCACTTGAAGAGGCAATCAGAGAGAATCAGGGTTCGGACCCATCATTGTTGCGCATCCGTGAGGATGTGGCTGAGGGTAAAGCCCCTGGATTCGTGGTCCACGAGGATGGACTTTTGAGATTTAAGAATCGGTTGTGCGTACTGGCGAATGACGAGTTGAAAAACTCGATTTTGAAAGAAGCTCATGCTACCCCTTATTCTGTTCATCCGGGGTCTAGCAAGATGTACAAGGACTTGAAACAAAATTACTGGTGGAGTAATATGAAGCGAGAAGTCGCATAATTTGTTTCGAGATGCTTAACCTGTCAACAAGTTAAGATTGAACATCAGCGACCGGCGGGTATGCTGAAACCTCTCCCTATTCCAGAATGGAAATGGGAAGACATTTCTATGGATTTCATCACGAGTTTGCCGACGAGTCGTCGTGGCATGAATACGATCTGGGTAATCGTGGACCGCTTAACTAAATCAGCTCATTTTCTTGAGATTAAGGATACTTGGGGTCCCGAGAGACTTGCCCAGTTATTCATCAAAGAGATAGTGAGACTGCACGGTACTCCTAAAAGTATCGTTTTCGATCGTGACGGACGGTTTGTGTCGCATTTTTGGAAATCAGTTCATCGTGCTATGGGAACCCAGCTTAATCTCAGTACCGCCTTTCATCCTCAGTCCGACGGGCAATCAGAGAGCACTATTCATACATTAGAGGACATGTTGAGGGCATGCGTCCTCGATTGGAAATACGATTGGGAAGCCCAACTACCATTGATCGAGTTCACGTATAATAATAGTTGGCATGCTTCGATTAAGATGGCACCTTACGAGGCCTTGTACGGTCGTCATTGTCGATCTCCTTTGTGTTGGGATGACCTATCAGAATCAATCGGCACCGAGCCCGATATGCTTATAGCCGCCCGTGAGAAGGTAGCTTTGATCAGGAGTCGTTTGTTGACCGCCGAGTCGGCGAAATCATATGCAGATAACCGTCGTTGACCATTAGAGTTTGAGACAGGTGACCACGTGTTGGTCAAGGTATCCCCGAGTCGTGGTATCTTCCGTTTTGGGAAGAGGGAAAAGTTGAGTCCGAGATTAATTGGACCGTTTGAGATTTTGGATCGAGTAGGCGAGTTAGCTTATCGATTGGCTTTACCTCCAGCGTTGAGCCGAATTCATAATGTGTTTCACGTCTCTCAGTTGCGGAAGTATGTTGCCGACCCGAGTCACATACTTCAGTTCGAAGAAATCGAGATCGCCGATGATCATTCATATGAGGAGCGTCCTATACGAGTTTTAGAGCGGCGAATCAAACAGTTGAGGAATAAGACGATTCCTTTGGTTAAAATTCAGTGGTCTAGACACGGAGTCGAAGAGGCTACTTGGGAAACCGAGGATAGTATGCGGGAGAGTTATCCCGAGTTGTTTGACCCTTAGTTTTGGGGACGAAACTCTTTTAAGGGGGGGTGTATGTAATACCCGGTTGTTATTCAGTAATTATCATTCAGTATTTATCATTCAGTAATTTCACTCATTAATGATCATTTGTCACTCATATTCAATCATGGTATTCATCGTTCAGAGTAACTGTATCGTGTATCAATCGTCATTCATCACTAATCTAATTGGAGTTTCGTGCCGTGTTTATCATCATTGTCATTTTCATTGTGGGCTGTGCGTGAGGAGTAGCGCACGCTACGTACTCTTTTTAGCGCGCGCTAATTGAATACAGGTAGAGCACGCTACCACTCAGCATTAGCGCACGCTAATGTTACCCTGGCTGCAGTCCAGAAGGTACTGGACTGTAGGTGAGTTATAAGTAGCGCACGCTACGAATGGTAAGTAGCGCGCGCTAGTGGGTTGTAGTAGCGCACGCTAATATTTGGTGTAGCGCGCGCTAAGGACGGATCAGGTTGAGTCCAGTGGCTACTGGACTGTATTGGATTAATTCATAGCGCACGCTATGAGTGGTTTTTAGCGTACGCAAACGATGTAGTAGCGCACGCTAATTGTTGGTTGTAGCGCACGCTACCGAGATCAGATCAGAGGACAGAAGGTTCTAGACTCCAGTACTGGGCATCAGATAATTCGTTAGCGCACGCTAACATTTTGGGGTTAGCGCACGCTAAGTGTACAGCCGTAGCGCACGCTACAGAAGGTACGTAGCGCGCGCTACCGTTTTCGGTCAGTGGGTACTGGACTACCCAAAATACCCGTTAGCGCACGCAACGCACAAGGGCTAGCGCACGCTATCCTGGAGTGACTATAAATTGGACAGTGTAGCCCATATTTCGTCATTTATCATTCCTTCTCATTTTCTCTTCGGTTTTAGACGATTTCGGGCGATTTGGAGAGTTTTCTTCGAGGTATATTCATCTATCATCATCTTCAAGCTCATCATTTGGATTAATCATCATTTCATAATCTTCATCACATCAAATCAAAGGTATTAATCTCTTGGATCTAGAATTTCGGATTTTTGGGTTTTTCCTTTCGATTTCTTCGTGTAAGCTTGGATTGTTGTTGGAATATATTAGATATGGATTATCTACCTTGGATAAATGTATTTCTATGGATTTAATGGCTATTTTGGGGATTTATATCAAGAACCCTTGGGGTTGACTTCGGTTAAATTGGGGATTTCCGATTGACGTTGTTGTAATCTTGAATTGTGGATTCCTATGGGATTATTGATATCATTGAAAGTATCTCGATGGTTTGAAATACTCATCTTGGAGTTGGTTTCGATATATTCGAGTTTGGATATTGTTGTATCGACGTTTGAGTCGGTTATGATCGTATTTGATTCGTGTAATGATCGAATTATTGGTAATTGTGTTATTCAAGGTTGTTCGAGCGTCCGACATTTCATTTATGACGTTGTTTGTGGACGGACATTCTTCATCGGTGTTGTGTAAGTTAATTCTTACTCGGTTAAAAGGATATTCATTCCTTTTGTTGTTGATTATTCATAACCATAACTCATTCATCATGGTATTAATCATATTGAGACTTGTAATTGTCGAATAATCATTTCATTCACGAGCAGCGGTTCCAAATCATTTCATTGGGTTATCAATCACGTCACTATTATTTTCATCTCGGTGAGTCATCTTGGCCTTGTCGAATTATTATTCATTGATATTCACTGTGGTCATTCTCGTCCATATGACCTTCTGGGTTCATATTGCGTGGCCGGGTGTGGCTGTGTGGAATTTTTAGTCGGGCACACGATGGTCATGTATTGGGTTCACCGATACATTGGACCGTGCACACGGTAAAGCTTTACTCCATGAGACTAATTAGGTACAAGGACGGGTGTGTCCGGTCATTCGTCTTGTACACTTGCACAGAACATTACGGGCGTACTATGATACTCCACTTCAGCGTATTTCATAACTAAGGATATTCATAACTTCAGTTAAATCATGATTGTGTATTTTCAACCCTTGAGGATTGTTGTTCTGTATAACCGACCCCATTGGGGGATTTTGTTTTCAGGTCACGGCAAGGCAAAGGCACGGGAAGAGCATGTTGACGGCGAGGAGTCCCAGTGATACTAGTAGGGGGCCCCAGTCATTCAGCTTAATTCAGTCATTTCAGTCATTTCAGTCATTCTTTTTTCTCTTCATTTGTATTTCCGCTGCAAATTTCGTTTGAGACGTTTATATTCAGGGTGGTGTATTTTATCTTCATATAAAATATACTAGTATTCTGTTTTGTCCTGGTGTAATGTACTTAAGCTCATCATCGGAGTATTTGGTAATATAATGTGGTTCGGTACTACAATTATATTATTTAATTCATCAGTTTTCATTCGCCTGGTGGGTCCCAGTCGGGGGTCCACGACACTGTAATATCCGCCTAGTTTAGGGTGTTACAGAGTTGGTATCGGAGCGTGGTTTGAATACTACCTTCTGAGTCATGTCTCATTTGAAATCATCGTCATCGGACTAGTATCTTTGGACTTTCGCGTCACGTGTGACCTGTGCAAATGCCGAGCCAATCAGACCAAGAACTGTAAGATTTCTAATGCCATGGTATAATTTCTGGCAATAATCATTCATTCATAATTAATTAGTTAACAATCCTCAATCATCATTTTCATTTTGACCAGGACAGTCATGTTAACTCATTAATCACTCAAGTCATTTCATTACTCGGTTGTTGATCTGGAAGATCATATCATTAATCTTGTTAACTTGTTCAGGATAATCATTTCAATAATTTCATCAGATAATCATGTCACCTCAGTTAATCATTCATGTAATCACTGTGTTAGAGCGTGTATGCTCATTTTCATCATCACATGTCATAATCATAACGTGATATTCATGCGGGGAATATAATCATCATGTGACTTTCCTACTTCAGTATGGAGAGAGCAAGAAGAGGACGTGGAGGACGAGGCCGTGGTGCGGGCCGAATCCCGAGAGCTCGTGTGAATACACGTGCTAACGCGAGGAATAATGCTAATTCATCGAGCAGCGACGCTGCCACTCATTCACCTGGACGTGATCATTCACTATCGGGGAGTCGTACCCGGGACACAGCTCAGTCAGAAGGTGTTCGAGTTGACCCACTCGCTTTTATGCAGGGCATGATGGCCCAAATGACGCAGATGGCACAACTTATGGAGACGATGCACAACTCAGTTAATCAAAATCAACAGGCTCCTCCGCCGCCACCTCAGAGGCAAGAGAGGAATGTGACCAGTATCATCGGCGACATTTCTCGCCAAAAGCCACCTACTTTTGAAGGCTCATCTGAGCCGGCGGATATTGTTCATTGGATCGAACACTTCGAGAAGCTATTTGCGATGGTAGAGTGTCCCGAAGGACACAAAGTTTCACTTGCGGCTTACTATCTGGGTAAGAGCGCTCATTCTTGGTGGTTGTCGTTGAAGCCCACCGAAGGATCATGTACTTGGGATCAGTTCAAGACTTGATGGAGAGGTATTATCCAGCCCCACTCAGAGAGGCCAAGCTGTCAGAATTACTCACACCCGACCCCTCAGCAGACGAGGATGTTCTCGCCATTGCCGAGAAATTTCAGGAACTTCTCCCTTTCGCCTCATCCATCATTCATTCAGAGCGGATAAAATCAAGTATTTCAGCAAGAGGGTGAAATCCCGTATGAGACTACAGTTGCTTAATCATAATTGCACCACGTTGGCCGAATTCATTGAGAAAGCTCTCACTTATGAGCTTACTGCTAAGGAAATTGCTAAGCAGCAACCTTCGTCTGCTAGTAAGAAATCGAAGAATCGTAATCAGTCTGAAGACGGTCAGACAACCTTCAAGAAACCTCTTGCGGGCTCTGCTTTTTCTGAGCGACCTCTTGTGACGTCTAAACCCGTGGAATCTCAGTCACGAGCGGCCAGTTCGGCCATCACCTGTTTTAATTGTGGAGAACCGGGTCACGTCAGCACCAAATGCCCGAGGCAGACTATCACGTGTCATAATCAGGATTGCCGGGCATAAGGCCCGTTTTGCCGTAGGGACTCCAAACCTACTCGAGACGTCATCTCGGGCCCCTAGCGATGCCGTTGAATCGGGCCACTCAATCGGCTGCGTTTAAAAGCAGCAGAGCGACTAAAGGTGGAGCCTATAGCCGCCAGACCTGGAGCGTCCGGTCTGGGACTAGCAAGCCCGGATTTATGAGATGAAGAAGACCGATGATCCAGAGGCCCGAATGATCTCAGGTACACTCGATATTCTATCTCAACCTGTGTGTACCCTTTTTGATACTGGTGCATCGCATTCATTCATTTCCGAGTCATGTTTGAGTAGACTACATCTGGGTAGTGCTACTAGTTGTGAGCCTTATGTCATTGGTCTACCTAATGGTAGACGAATTATCGTGTCGTGAGATTGAGAATTGTCGATTGACTTCATGGTCGTGCATGGCCAGCGGACTTGATCGTAGTAGATTTGCCGAGAGACGACGTCATCTTGGGTATTGATTGGATGGATCGTCATGATGCCATCATTAGTGTCCGTAAGCGTATGATCACTATCATTTCAGACGATGGGGTTGAATGTGTGTTTCAGGGAGGTAATCCCGGCTGTTCTGGTAAGGTCATTAATTTGATGAAAGCATTGAGATTACTCAATCAAGGGTGTGTTGGTTATTGGTGCTATATGACCAAAACCGAGAAATCATCAGTAATGTTGACGGACATTCCGGTAGTGAGGGAATATGCCAATGTTTTTCCAGACGAGTTACCTGGTTTGCCTCCACAGAGGGATGTGGAATTCACGATTGAGTTGGAGCCTGGTACGTCCCCGATATCGAAGGCACCGTACCGGATGGCCCCGACCGAAATGCAGGAATTAAAGAACCAACTTGAGGAGTTGTTCAAGAAGGGTTATATTCGACCTAGTGCGTCCCCGTGGGGAGCACCAATGTTATTTGTCAAGAAGAAGGATGGTTCTTTTCGCTTGTGTATTGATTATCGGGAGTTGAATAGGGTGACAATCATGAATAAGTATCCCTTACCCCGTATTGATGATCTCTTAGATCAACTTCAGGGAGCTTCAGTATTTTCCAAGATCGACTTAAGATCTGGATATCATCAGTTGCGGATTCGAGAGTCGAATATCGCGAGGACGGCGTTTCGAACACGCTATGGTCATTATGAGTTTGTGGTTATGCCGTTTGGATTGACTAATGCACCTGCGGTATTCATGGAGTTAATGAATTGGGTTTTCATCGACTTTTTGGATCAGTTTGTTGTTGTCTTCATCGATGACATTTTGATTTATTCTCGTGATCGGGAGGAACACGAGTTTCACCTTCATCAAGTGCTCGACGTGTTGAGACGAGAACAACTTTATGGGAAGTTTTCCAAATGTGAGTTACGGATGTCCAGTGACGTTTCTCGGACACGTAATTTCATCGAGACGGAGTTGGTCGATCCTCAGAAGACGGAGGCTATTCGAGATTGGCTACCTCCGAAGAATGTTAAGGAAATCCGAAGTTTCCTCGGATTAGCGGGTTATTATCGGCGATTTGTGGAGGCATTTTCTAGAATCGCTCAACCCTTGATGAACCTTTTGCGAAAGGATAAGAAATACACGTGGTCCGACGCGTGTCAACGGAGTTTTGAGGAATTCAAGAGCCGGTTAATGTCAGCACCTGTACTTTCCTTGCCGCAGGGGACGGAAGGATTTGTGGTTTATAGTGATGCGTCCGGACAGGGTCTCGGATGTGTGCTCATGCAGAATGGAAAGGTTATTGCCTATGCTTCACGGCAATTGAGACCTTACGAGGTTAATTATCCGACCCACGACCTGGAGCTTGAAGCTGTGGTTTTCGCTTTGTACATCTGGCGTCATTAGGTTTTTGGCGTCACCTGTCAGATTTTCACCGATCACAAGAGTTTGAAGTATATATTTACTCAGAAGGAGTTAAATATGCGACATAGGCGGTGGTTGGAACTAATCAAAGATTATGATATCGAGATCCTTTACCACCCGGGCAAGGCGAACGTTGTTGCCGACGCCTTGAGTCGTAAGTCCGTTCAGGAGCAGATGCTTGCCCGTTTAAGAGTTCAGAAAGAGCTTCAGCAGGAATTTCTTAGACCCGAGATCAAGGTCTGGCTTCAGCGAGTTCAGGGACAACTTTGTATGTTGGAGATCTCATCGTCACTTGAAGAGGCAATCAGAGAGAATCAGGGTTCGGACCCATCATTGTTGCGCATCCGTGAGGATGTGGCTGAGGGGAAAGCCCCTGGATTCGTGGTCCACGAGGATGGACTTTTGAGATTTAAGAATCGGTTGTGCGTACTGGCGAATGACGAGTTGAAAAACTCGATTTTGAAAGAAGCTCATGCTACCCCTTATTCTGTTCATCCGGGGTCTAGCAAGATGTACAAGGACTTGAAACAAAATTACTGGTGGAGTAATATGAAGCGAGAAGTCGCAGAATTTGTTTCGAGATGCTTAACATCAACAAGTTAAGATTGAACATCGGCGGCCGTGGGTATCTGAAACCTCTCCTATTCCGTAATGGAAATGGGAAGACATTTCTATGGATTTCATCACGAGTTTGCCGGCGAGTCGTCGTGGCATGAATACGATCTGGTAATCGTGGACCGCTTAACTAAATCGGCTCATTTTCTTGAGATTAAGGATACTTGGGGTCCCGAGAGACTTGCCCATTATTCATCAAAGAGATAGTGAGACCGCACGGTACTCCTAAAAGTATCGTTTTCGATCGTGACGGACGGTTTGTGTCGCATTTTTGGAAATCGATTCATCGTGCTATGGGAACCCGGCTTAATCTCGCACCGCCTTTCATCCTCGGTCAAGCGGCAATCAGAGAGCACTATTCAGACATTAGAGGACATGTTGAGGGCATGCGTCCTCGATTGGAAATACGATTGGGAAGCCCAACTACCATTGATCGAGTTCACGTATAATAATAGTTGGCATGCTTCGATTAAGATGGCACCTTACGAGGCCTTGTACGGTCGTCGTTGTCGATCTCCTTTGTGTTGGGATGACCTATCAGAATCAATCGGCACCGAGCCCGATATGCTTATAGCCTCCCGTGAGAAGGTAGCTTTGATCAGGAGTCGTTTGTTGACCGCTCAGAGTCGACAGAAATCATATGCAGATAACCGTCGTTGACCATTAGAGTTTGAGACAGGTGACCACGTGTTGGTCAAGGTATCCCCGAGTCGTGGTATCTTCCGTTTTGGGAAGAGGGAAAAGTTGAGTCCGAGATTCATTGGACCGTTTGAGATTTTGGATCGAGTAGGCGAGTTAGCTTATCGATTGGCTTTACCTCCGGCGTTGAGCCGAATTCATAATGTGTTTCACGTCTCTCAGTTGCGGAAGTATGTTGCCGACCCGAGTCACATACTTCAGTTCGAAGAAATCGAGATCGCCGATGATCATTCATATGAGGAGCGTCCTATACGAGTTTTAGAGCGGCGAATCAAACAGTTGAGGAATAAGACGATTCCTTTGGTTAAAATTCAGTGGTCTAGACACGGAGTCGAAGAGGCTACTTGGGAAGCCGAGGATAGTATGCGGGAGAGTTATCCCGAGTTGTTTGACCCTTATTTTTGAGGACGAAACTCTTTTAAGGGGGGGTGTATGTAATACCCGGTTGTTATTCAGTAATTATCATTCAGTATTTATCATTCAGTAATTTCACTCATTAATGATCATTTGTCACTCATATTCAATCATGGTATTCATCGTTCAGAGTAATTGTATCGTGTATCAATCGTCATTCATCACTAATCTAATTGGAGTTTCGTGCCGTGTTTATCATCATTGTCATTTTCATTGTGGGCTGTGCGTGAGGAGTAGCGCACGCTACGTACTCTTTTTAGCGCGCGCTAATTGAATACAGGTAGCGCACGCTACCACTCAGCATTAGCGCATGCTAATGTTACCCTGGCTGCAGTCCAGAAGGTACTGGACTGCAGGTGAGTTATAAGTAGCGCACGCTACGAATGGTAAGTAGCGCGCGCTAGTGGGTTGTAGTAGCGCACGCTAATATTTGGTGTAGCGCGCGCTAAGGACGGATCAGGTTGAGTCCAGTGGCTACTGGACTGCATTGGATTAATTCATAGCGCACGCTATGAGTGGTTTTTAGCGTACACAAACGGTGTAGTAGCGCACGCTAATTGTTGGTTGTAGCGCACGCTACCGAGATCAGATTAGAGGACAGAAGGTCCTGGACTCCAGTACTGGGCATCAGATAATTCGTTAGGGCACGCTAACATTTTGGGGTTAGCGCACGCTAATTGTACAGCCGTAGCGCACGCTACAGAAGGTACGTAGCGCGCGCTACCGTTTTCGGTCAGTGGGTACTGGACTACCCAAAATACCCGTTAGCGCACGCTACGCACAAGGGCTAGCGCACGCTAACCTGGAGTGACTATAAATTGGACAGTGTAGCCCAGATTTCGTCATTTATCATTCCTTCTCATTTTCTCTTCGGTTTTGGACGATTTCGGGCGATTTGGAGAGTTTTCTTCGAGGTGTATTCATCTATCATCATCTTCTAGCTCATCATTTGGATTAATCATCATTTCATCATCTTCATCACATCAAATCAAAGGTATTAATCTCTTGGATCTAGAATTTCGGATTTTTGGGTTTTTCCTTTCGATTTCTTCGTGTAAGCTTGGATTGTTGTTGGAATATATTAGATATGGATTATCTACCTTGGATAAATGTATTCTATGGATTTAATGGCTATTTTGGGGATTTATATCAAGAACCCTTGGGGTTGACTTCGGTTAAATTGGGGATTTCCGATTGACGTTGTTGTAATCTTGAATTGTGGATTCCTATGGGATTATTGATATCATTGAAAGTATCTCGATGGTTTGAAATACTCATCTTGGAGTTGGTTTCGATATATTCGAGTTTGGATATTGTTGTATCGACGTTTGAGTCGGTTATGATCGTATTTGATTCGTGTAATGATCGAATTATTGGTAATTGTGTTATTCAAGGTTGTTCGAGCGTCCGACGTTTCATTTATGACGTTGTTTGTGGACGGACATTCTTCATCGGTGTTGTGTAAGTTAATTCTTACTCGGTTAAAAGGATATTCATTCCTTTTGTTGTTGATTATTCATAACCATAACTCATTCATCATGGTATCAATCATATTGAGACTTGTAATTGTCGAATAATCATTTCATTCACGAGGAAGGACAGTTCCAAATCATTTCATTGGGTTATCAATCACGTCACTATTATTTTCATCTCGGTGAGTCATCTTGGCCTTGTCGAATTATTATTCATTGATATTCACTGTGGTCATTCTCGTCCATATGACCTTCTGGGTTCATATTGCGTGGCCGGGTGTGGCTGTGTGGAATTTTTAGTCGGGCACACGATGGTCATGTATTGGGTTCACCGATACATTGGACCGTGCACACGGTAAAGCTTTACTCCATGAGACTAATTAGGTACAAGGACGGGTGTGTCCGGTCATTCGTCTTGTACACTTGCACAGAACATTACGGGCATACTATGATACTCCTCTTCAGCGTATTTCATAACTAAGGATATTTCATAACTTCAGTTAAATCATGATTGTGTATTTTCAACCCTTGAGGATTGTTGTTCTGTATAACTGACCCCATTGGGGGGTTTTGTTTTCAGGTCACGGCAAGGCAAAGGCACGGGAAGAGCATGTTGACGGCGAGGAGTCCCAGTGATACTAGTAGGGGCCCCCAGTCATTCAGCTTAATTCAGTCATTTCAGTCATTTCAGTCATTCTTATTTCTCTTCATTTGTATTTCCGCTGGAAATTTCGTTTGAGACGTTTATTTATTCAGGGTGGTGTATTTTATCTTCATATAAAATATACTAGTATTCTGTTTTGTCCTGGTGTAATGTACTTAAGCTCCTCATCGGAGTATTTGGTAATATGATGTGGTTCGGTACTACAATTATATTATTTAATTCATCAGTTTTCATTCGCCTGGTGGGTCCCAGTCGGGGGTCCACGACACTGTAATATCCGCCTAGTTTGGGGTTTTACAATGACGATGCTGGCTGTACAGTGATGTTATACACGACCGATAAATCAATGACATAAACAGGCCCAACTAAATCCAACTGTCAAGATATCCATGAATCTTAGCTCCGATACCATATTCCGTAACACCCCGAGATATTCGGAATAATTACAGCACCGTAAACACTTTATATAAGAATTTACAAGGCTAATTAAAGAAATGCTGAACAATACAAAAGTGCTACTAGAAGTTGAGTAATTCGGTAACCAGTTCAAACAACTCAAATCAATCCAATTATTACAAACATCTCAACTCATCAACAGGACACACGTACTCGAGTATTGAAAATTAAACCAGAATAATAAAACAACACAACGGATAACATTA
Organism: Orobanche coerulescens; assembly: GCA_033398695.1. Taxonomy (NCBI): domain Eukaryota; kingdom Viridiplantae; phylum Streptophyta; class Magnoliopsida; order Lamiales; family Orobanchaceae; genus Orobanche; species Orobanche coerulescens. Next base: position 53,131,227 of record CM065812.1, read on the forward strand.
CTGAGCCCCCTCACCATCATGTCGGTACTGTGGTTGCTTCCCCTCTCATCGGCGACCTGAACATCAAAACAAATGTCCACCCCCGCAGGGGTTAGCAAAACGATGCTAGTACAAGTATCATAATATACAAAATCAAATATGCAACAACGATGCATAGCAAAATATAAATCACGGACTTTCTCTATCGGAATCCAATGATGCGAATCCACATGATTCCATCAACACATCACAGGGTAATCCAATGATCTAGCACCCTCAGCATAGATCCCAAGATGATCCCATCTGTAACACCCCAAACTAGGCGGATATTACAGTGCCATGGACCCACGACTGGGACCCACCAGGCGAATGAAAACTGATGAATTACACAGGGTAAATGTAGTACCGAACCACATTACAACAATAATTACTCCGATGAGGAGTTTCATATAACACATCCAGGATATTTCAGAATACATGTATATTTTATATGGAGATAAAATATACAACACTAAGTGAAATAGGTATTCAAACGGAATGTCTGCAGCGGAATAAATGAAGGAAACAATAAATGACTGAAAAGACTGGGGCCCCTTCTAGTATCATTGGGACTCCTCGCCGCCAACGTGCTCTCCCTGTGTCTTTGCCTTTCCATGACCTGAAAAACAATATCCCCAAACGGGGTCAGTTATACAGAACAACAATTCTCAAGAGTTGAATAAACACAATCATATATATATATATATATATGTAGTATAAACCACAAGTTCGATCAAAATGAATCGGTTAGATTATAACCCAATCTTGTTGAAAACATACGCAATCAAACATGCTGTATGAATCAACTAATTAACAGTACGGCTCAAAGGGTGGCGCCACACTACGCCCGGGATGGAAATGTGTCCGTGCACAAGCCACCAACGAGTATCGATCGAATACACGTGTGGTCTTGTACCTAATCAGTCTCACGAAGCAATCGACTCGTGTGCACAGTCCAATGTGAGGCCAACAACCAACACATGACTTAAATGTGCCCGACATGAAAATCCTACACATACCAACCGGCACGCCAGTATGACCCGGAATGCCACGATATAACAAAAGTGACATCGGAAACGAATAATGACTCACCGAGATGAAATGATAGTGAAATGAATGATAGCTCAATGAAATGATTGGAACCGTCGTTCCTTGTGACTGAAGTGATTAATTGACAATGACAAGTTTTGATACAGTTAATACAATGATGAATGAGTTATGATTATGAATGAACAACAACAAAAGGAAATGAATATCCTTTTAACTGAGTAAGAATTAACTTACACAACACTGGTGACAATTATCCTTCCACGAACAACGTCCTAATTGAGATATCGGTCGCTCGAACAACCTTGAATAATACAATTACCAACAATCCGTTCAATATACGAATTAAACACGAATATAACGAACTCAAAACGTCGATATGATTAAACCAAGTTCATTGGGGCATTATATCGAACACCTTGTGGCCAAACTTCGATTGTTTAAACCAAACCTCAAAAATACCCACATCAAAACCCCAAGAAGTGTTTCAAACCAACAAAACATCTTCCATACGATCAATAATCCATTATGAATATCCAAAATCGTGATTTCAACAACAATTAATCGAAAACCCCCAATTCCAACTCGATATTCAAAGGGTTCTTGAATAATCCCTTAATAATCCAATGAATCTATATACAAACTCATAATCATATGCATATCCCTTCATATAATATGATTATAACGTCCAAAACATCATATCTCAACACAAAATCGAAATCCAAGATGTTGAAGAAATTACCTCTTGAAGATCCAACCACTTCGATCCGATGAACACGAGTTAAAACGAGTATCCAAGCTTCCCAAATGAATGAAGATGATGAAAATTACACACCCAAATGATTGATGATGGAAAAATCCCTCCCTCAAGTCTCTCTCTCGGAACAAAGAAGAAAAAAGGATGAAAATGATGAAAAAGTCCAGGCCGGGTCCTTGTATACTGCCGGAAGTTACGGCCGTAACTCGGCCTTCATACGGCCGTAACATCCCAGGTCAACGGCCTTACGGCCGTAACCGGCCAACTCGTACGGCCGTAACTCGGCTTCGTCCAAAAGCCTGCCGACAGACTTACGGCCGTAACTGCTCCTAAGTTACGGGCGTAACTCGCCTTCGTCAAAAATATCTGCCGACATCCTTACGGCCGTACCCGCACACCTTACGGGCGTAACTCGGATGATACGGCCGTATCCGGCCAAACTTACGGGCGTAATCCCCCTTCGTCGAAAATGACCAGGCACCCTGCCTGTAGCGTACGGCCGTATCCGGCCAAGCCTTACGGCCGTACCTTCCTCGTCTTACGGCCGTATGCCGCACACCTTACGGCCGTATCCAACCCTTCTTACGGACGTAACTCGCCTTCGGCCAAAATGCCTGGGCAGCCTGCTGGACACGTACGGCCGTAACCGGCCAAGCCTTACGGCCGTACCTGCTCAACTTACGGTCGTATTCCGAAACCTTACGGCCGTAAGTCCCATTCGTCCAAAATGGCCTGAAATCAACGAACCCTTGTTACAGCCGTAACCTATAGTCCTTACGGCCGTAACTCAATGCTGGACAAGGTGAAAATCTGATAACTCTGATTCCTCGCTACGACTGATGAATGATCCGACATATCATACGAATGTGAAAGTGAACAAGTCCAACACAAGCCAAAGATGATACTCCCAGTACAAGGCTACCAATCACAATGAAAATGATAATACTCCCGTCTCGATCTATAAACGGAGATGAAATGACGATCGGTAACTGATATACGGTTACAACATGCCAACAGTGAACGCAAATGAATGAATCATAAATGATGAGTGATTATTAATGAGTGAAAATTACTGAATGACTATTACAGACTGATAAATTACTGAATGAAAATGAATGAATTACAACCGGGTATTACATACTCCCCCCCTTAAAAAGAGTTTCGTCCCCGAAACTAAGGGTCAAACAACTCGGGATAACTCTCCCGCATACTCTCCTCGGTTTCCCAAGTGGCCTCTTTGACTCCGTGTCTAGACCACTGAATCTTGACCAAAGGGATCGTCTTGTTCCTCAACTGTTTGATTTGGCGCTCCAAAATTCGTACAGGACGCTCCTCGTACGAATGATCATTCGCGATCTCAATTTCGTCGAACTGAAGTATGTGACTCGGGTCGGCAACATACTTCCGCAACTGAGAAACGTGAAACACATTATGAATTCGGCTCAACGCCGGAGGTAAGGCCAAACGATAAGCTAGCTCGCCTACTCGTTCCAAAATCTCAAACGGTCCAATAAATCTCAGACTCAACTTCCCTCGTTTTCCGAAACGGAAAATACCTCGACTCGGGGACACCTTGACCAAAACGTGGTCACCCGTCTCGAACTCTAGTGGTCGACGACGATTGTCTGCATAAGATTTACATCGACTCGAGTACATCAACATACGACTCTTGATCAAAGCTACCTTCTCCCAGGCGGCTATAAACATATCGGGCTCGGTGCCGATTGATTCTGAAAAGTCGTCCCAACACAACGGAGATCGACAACGACGACCGTACAAGGCCTCGTAAGGTGCCATCTTAATCGAAGCATGCCAACTATTATTATACGTGAACTCGATCAATGGTAGTTGGGCTTCCCAATCGTCTTTCCAATCGAGGGCGAATGCCCTCAACATGTCCTCTAATGTCTGAATAGTTCTCTCTGATTGTCCGTCGGACTGAGGGTGAAAAGCAGTACTGAGATTAAGCTGAGTTCCCATGGCACGATGAACTGATTTCCAAAAATGAGACACAAACCGTCTGTCACGATCGGAAATGATAGTTTTAGGAGTACCGTGCAGTCTCACTATCTCTTTGATGAACAGCTGGACAAGTCTCTCGGAACCCCATGTATCCTTGATCTCAAGGAAATGAGTTGATTTAGTTAAGCGGTCCACAATCACCCAGATCGTATTCATGCCACGACGACTCGTCGGCAAACTCGTGATGAAGTCCATAGAAATGTCTTCCCACTTCCATTTTGGAATAGGGAGAGGTTTCAGCATACCCGCCGGTCGCTGATGTTCGATCTTGACTTGTTGACAGGTTAAGCATCTCGAAACAAATTCTGCGACTTCTCGCTTCATATTACTCCACCAGTAATTTTGTTTCAAGTCCTTGTACATCTTGCTAGACCCCGGATGAACAGAATAAGGGGTAGCATGAGCTTCTCTCAGAATCGAGTTTTTCAACTCGTCATTCGCCGGTACGCACAACCGATTCTTAAATCTCAAAAGTGTAATACCCGGTTGTAATTCATTCATTTTCATTCAGTAATTATCAGTCTGTAATTGTCACTCAATAATTTTCACTCATTAATAATCACTCATCATTTATTTACGTTCACTGTTGGCATGTTGTAATCGTATATCAGTTACCGATCGTCATTTCATCTCCGTTTATAGACCGAGACGGGAGTATTATCATTTTCATTGTGATTGATAGCCTTATGCTGGGAGTATCATCTTTGGCTTGTGTTAGACTTGTTCACTTTCACATTCGTATGATATGTCGGATCATTCATCAGTCGTAGCGAGGAATCGGAGTTATCAGATTTTTCACCTTGGCCAGCATTGAGTTACGGCCGTAAGGACTTTGGGTTATGGCCGTAACAAGGGTTCGTTGATTTCAGGCCATTTTGGACGAACGAGACTTACGGCCGTAAGGTTTCGGAATACGGTCGTAAGTTGAGCAGGTACGGCCGTAAGGCTGGCCGTACGTGTCAGTGTCAGCCCGAGCATTTTGGCCGAAGGCGAGTTACGGCCGTAGGAAGGGGAGGATACGGCCGTAAGTGGTGTTCGTAAATTTCAGGTGTTGACGGGCAAGGGGGACTTACGGCCGTAAGGGTTGCGGCATACGGCCGTAAGTCGAGGAAGGTACGGCCGTAAGGCTTGGCCGGATACGGCCGTACGCTGCAGCGAGTGCACTGGTCATTTTCGGCGAAGGGTCTTACGCCGTAAGTTCGGCCGGATCTGACCGTATCATCGAGTTACGCCCGTAAGGTGTGCGGAATGCGGCCGTAAGGTGTCGGTAGTTGTTTTTGGCGAAGGCGGGTTACGCCGTAACTCGAGGCGATTCTGGCCGTAAGTCTGTCGGCTGGCTTTCGGACGAAGCCGAGTTACGGCCGTACAAGTTGGCCAGTTACGGACGTAAGGCCGTTGACCTGGAATGTTACGGCCGTAAGAGGGCCGAGTTACGGCCGTAACTTCCGGTAGTATATAAGGACTTGGCCGGGACATTTTTCCTCATTTCTCCAACTATTATCCGAGAGAGAGGGTTGAGGGAGAGATTTTCCATAACTTAATCATTTGAGTGTGTAATTTTCATCATCTTCATTCATTTGGGAAGCTTGGATACTCGATTTAACTCGTGTTCTTCGGATCGAAGTGGTTGGATCTTCAAGAGGTAATTCCTTCAACATCTTGGATTTCGATTTTGTGTTGAGATATGATGTTTTGGACGCGATAATCATGTTATATGAAGGGATATGCATATGATTATGAGTTTGTACATAGATTCATTGGATTATTGAGGGATTATTCAAGAACACTTTGAATATCGAGTTGAAATTGGGTGTTTTCGATTAATTGTCGTTATAATCACGTTTTCGGATATTCATTTTGGATTATTGATCGTATTGAAGATGTTTTGTTGGTTTGAAACACTTCTTGGGGATTTGAGATTGGTATTATTAAGGTTTAGTTGTAATCAATCGAAGTTGGCCACAAAGTGTTCGATAAAATGCCCCAATGAACTTGGTTTAATCGTATCGACGTTTTGAGTTCGTTATATTCGTGTTTAATTCGTATATTGAACGGATTGTTGGTAATTGTATTGAATTAAGGTTGTTCTAGCGACCGACACTTCATTTAGGACATTTGTTCGTGGAAGGACATTCTTCATCGGTATTGTGTAAGTTAATTCTTACTCGGTTAAAAGGATATTCATTCCTTTTGTTGTTGATCATTCATAATCATAACTCATTCATCATTGTATTAATCATATTGAGACTTGTAATTGTCGAATAATCACTTCATTATCACTTTCATATCGGTGAGTCATTCTTGACTTTGTCAGATTATTATTATTCATTGATATTCATTATGGTCATTCTCGTTCATATGACCTTCTGGGTTCATATTGTGTGGCCGGGTGCGGATGTGTGGAATTTTTAGTCGGGCACATGATGGCCATGTATTGGGAGTGATACATTGGGTACACACGGTAACGATTACCTCCGTGAGACTAATTAGGTACAGGGCGGGTGTGTCCGGTCATCCGTCTTGTACACTTGCACGAGAACACTACGGGCGTACTATGATACTCCTCTTGACGTAATTCATAACTAAGGATATTTCATAACTTGGATATATCATGATTGTGTAATTTCAACCCTTGAGGATTGTTGTTACGTATGGCCGGCCCGTTTGGGAATTTTGTTTTAGTCACGGCAAGGCAAAGGCACGGGAAGAGCATCTTGTGGCGAGAGTCTAGTGATACTAGTAGAGGCCCCGATTATTCCGTTTGTTTGATCATTTGATCATTTCCGTCATTTGTATTTTCCGCTGCAAATTCCGTTTGAGATGTTTAATTGTTCAGGGTGGTGTATTTTATCTCCATATAAAATATACTAGTATTCGGTTTTGTCCTGGTGTGTTGTACTTAAACTCCTCATCGGAGTATTTGGTAATGTGGTTCGGTACTACAATTATATTATTTAATGCATCATTTTCACTTGCCTGGTGGGTCCCAGTCGGGGATTCACGGCACTGTAATATCCGCCTAGTTGAGGTGTTACAGAGTTGCTATCGGAGCGTGGTCTTGAATACTACCCTCCAAGTCATGTCTCATTTGAAATCATCGTCATCGGACTAGTATCATTGGACTTCCGCGTCACGTGTGACCTGTGCAAATGCCGAGCCAATCAGACCAAGAACTGTAAGATTTCTAACGCCATGGTATAATTTAAGCAAGAATCATTCATTCATAATTCATCAGTTAACAATCCTCAACCATCATTTTCATTTGACCAGGACGGTCATGTTAACTCGTTAATCACTCAATTCATTTCATTATTCAGTTGTTGATCAGGAAGATCAAATCATTAATTATGTTAACTTGTTCAAGATAATCATGTCACCTCAGTTAATCATTCATGTAATCATTGTGTTAGAGCGCGTATGCTCATTTTCATCATCTCATGTCATAATCATAACGTGATATTCATGCGGGAAATATAATCATCACGTGACTTTCCTACTTCAGTATGGAAAGAGCTGGCAGAGGACGAGGAGGACGAGGCCGTGGAGCGGGCCGAATCCCGAGAGCTCGTGTGAATACACGTGCAAACGCGAGAAAAAAATGCTAATTCATCGAGCAGCGACGCTGCCACTCATTCACCTGGACGCGATCATTTACTAACGGGGAGTCGTACCCGGGACACGGCTCAGTCAGAAGGTGTCCGGGTTGACCCACTCGCTTTTATGCAGGGCATGATGGCCCAAATGACCCAGATGGCACACCTGATGGAGACGATGCATAACTCCATCAATCAAAATCAACAGGCTCCTCCGCCGCCACCTCAGAGGCAAGAGAGGAATGTGAGTAATATCATCGGCGACATCTCTCGCCAGAGGCCACCTACTTTCGAGGGCTCGTCTGAGCCGGCAGATATTATTCATTGGCTCGAGCATTTCGAGAAGTTTTTTGCTATGGTAGTGTCCTGAAGGACACAAAGTTTCTGTTGCAGCTTACTACCTGGGCAAGAGCGCACATTCTTGGTGGTTGTCGTTGAAGCCCACCGAAGGATCGTGTACTTGGGATCAGTTCAAGACTCTCATGATGGAGAGGTATTATCCGGCCCCACTCAGAGAGGCCAAGCTGTCAGAGTTACTCACTCCCGACCCCTCATCAGACGAGGATGTTCTCGCCATTGCCTAGAAATTTCAGTAACTTCTTCCGTTCGCCTCATCTATCATTCATTCCGAGGCAGATAAGATTAAGTATTTGTTAGGCGTATTTTTATACGCTTATTTATCCTTATTTTGTAGTATTTTGGAGAGTGAAATTGTCTAAATGAGCCTTTAATGCCTTAATTTTGTATGATTGACAGGAAATTGAAGTCGAGAAGCTAAAACGAGGCAAAACGGGCGAAAACGGCAAATCTGGACTCTGAGCCGCGGCACAAGGAAGCAGGGCCGCGGTACAGGAAGACACCTAGCCGAAGGCAGTAAATCAGACTGCTGCGCCGCACAAGATGTGAGCCGCGGCACAGAAGAAATTGAGGACGCCCAGGCATCCAGCTGAAGGCTCTGTGCCGCGGCACAGGTTTAGTGCGCCGCGGCACACTTGGCGGTTTTTGGTTGTCCGCGCGAATTAGGGCCGTTTCGAAGCTAGTTTTCGACCTACGGATACGGACGCGATTTGGAGGATATGCTGAGCTATAAATAGGGTTTAAGACCCTAATTAATTATCTTGGGATCTTTTAATCTTTTGGAGCTTAAGCTTGAAGACGGCAGAAGAAGAGGGAAGCAGAAGACTTCAAGGGCAGAGGGCGGAAGCTGAAGAACGGAGGAATCCAAGCTTCATCTGCGTTTGATTTTTATGCTTTCATTTATTTATTCTATAATTTCAATTATTAGTATGTCAGGCTAAAGCCCTAATCTAGGGTTTTGATGAAACCTTTGTTTTGACGAATTGCTTGAGATTATCTAATTAATTACCTTTTTGTTGAGTTTTCCCAATTGTGTTTAATGCTTGCAATTATCTGGCCAATAGTTGTATTGATTTAATCATTCACTTCGAATCGGGAGAGGAGATTTGGTGAGGAACTATTGGTGAGGACCGTTTTATTCTGTGAGATAGGAATATACTCATAGGAACTACGTGGCCTTTGGGAGATTTTAAGCTTTTCGCCTATTGACGAATTAATTCACCTAGGGATAGAGTGCGTTATTCGCCTTTAGATAAATCTATTGACCTCGGGAGAGGCGGTAGAATATATTAGCAATCTCTGGCTTCAATATATTGGGAAAATTATTTATTACGGATAATCGAGAGTAAATTCGGATAAACCGAGGTGGATTCAGAACCCTAGACTTATTCATCATTTGATTTCTTTTATTCAAGCTATCGTTTTCTACTGTTTAGTCGCTTAGTAATTCTTTTAGTTATTAATTGCGAAAACCCAAATTTGATTGTTCAAATAAAATTGGAATACACAAAAATCGGTAGTTAGAGATTCAGTCCTCGTGGGAACGATACTCTACTTATCACTTTATTACTTGTAAACGATGACGTGCACTTGCGTGTAAGAAATATCGCAACAAGTTTTTGGCGCCGTTGCCGGGGATTGAAATTTTCTAATATCGATTTAAGTATTTCTAGTCTTAATTTGAACGTTTTATTTTTATTTATTTTTGTGTATTTAATTTCGTTTATTTGTTTTTCCTTTCAGGACCTTTCGTGTAGTGCATGAGAAAACTCGGTAACGAAGGCCTACTACCTTTGGATACCGAGCTCGAGCGCACTCTAAGAAGGAACAAGAAGGAGAAAAGAGAGTTGCAGACGACGGTCAACATGGCCGAGAATATCGAAGTCCAAGGAGGAGATAACCATGTGCGGCAAGTTCAACCGGAACTAGCTCTTCGAGATTATGCCATGCCGCAGATCAATGCTTATTTTTCGGGAATTCGGCGTCCCACTATCCAAGCCAATAATTTTGAGATCAAGCCTGCTATTATTCAGATGGTGCAAAGTAGCCAATTCTCATGACCGCCGAATGACGACCCGAATGCCCATATTGCTTCTTTCCTTGAGATATGCGACACGTTCAAGACTAATGGAGTCACCGACGATGCCATCCGATTGAGGCTTTTCCCTTTCTCTTTGAGGGATAAAGCGAAATTTTGGTTAAATTCCTTACCGCCGGGGTCGATTACAACATGGGAGGGGTTAGCGCAAGCCTTCCTTGCCAAATTCTTCCCACCTGCTAAGACGGCGAGGTTGAGAAACGAAATAACCACCTTTGGTCAGTACGATATGGAATCGCTCCACGAGGCGTGGGAGCGATATAAAGATTTGCTACGAAGATGCCCTCATCACGGCCTTCCTGATTGGCTTTAGATTCAGACGTTCTATACTGGTTTGAGTGCTTCTACACGCACTCTCGTGGACGCGGCCGCTGGAGGGGCCTTGATGGGAAAGTCTATGGCCGAGGCACACTCGCTTTTGGAAGCTATGGCCGCAAACGCATATCAATGGCCATCGGAAAGATTGACACCGAAGAGAGTTATAGAAGTTTCAAGTAATGATCCGATTTCCACCTTGTCAGCTCAAGTCGCCGCTTTGACCCAACATCTCCAAGCATTTTCGCACGCACCAGCCCCCGTTACCATAGAGACATGCAATTGGTGTAACGGATCACACCCGAGTGCGGAGTGTCAAGTTGGAAACCCGTTCGAGCAACATCAGATGGAGCAGGCTCAATTCGTGGGCAATGGAAATCGACAAAACAATTCTTACCCCAGCACTTATAATCAAGGGTGGCGAAATCACAAAATTTTCCATGGAGAAATGGGCAAGCTTTGAAACCTCCACAAGCACACTTCGCGCAGCCCCCACAACAGCCCCCTCAATCACCAAAGGTATCTTTGGAAGATGCTCTTGCTCAATTGGCGGCTAACACAAGTCAATTCATGACCCGCACCGAGACGACCCTCCAAAATCATTCTACCTCCATCCGAAATCTAGAAACACAAATGGGGCAGATTGCTAATTTATTGTCTTCTCGGTCTCAAGGTGCATCGCCCCGCGCAGCCGAAGTGAAATCCAAGGAAAATGTGCAAGCGATCGAATTACGAAGCGGAAAGGAGTTGAAAGGGCAGCCTATTAATGACAAAGAGCAGCCGATCGAGCAGAACGAGAAGGAAAAGGATGAGGCGCCCAAGACAAACGAAGTATCGACTACTCAGACCACTCCTCAAATTCCATTCCCACAGCGTTTCCAAAAGCAAAAACTGGACAAGCAGTTTTCAAAATTCCTCGACGTCTTCAAGAAATTGCACATAAACATTCCATTTGCCGACGCATTGGAACAAATGCCGAGTTATGTGAAATTCATGAAAGAAGTCTTGTCCAATAAAAGAAAGCTCGAGGAATATGAGACGGTCGCTTTAACGGAGGAGTGCAGCGCTATTTTACAAAAGAATCTCCCACCTAAATTGAGAGATCCGGGAAGTTTCACCATCCCTTGCATCATCGGAAATTCATCTTTTGAAAGAGCCCTATGCGATCTCGGGGCCAGTATAAATCTTATGCCCCTTTTTATTTTTAAAAAGCTGGAGATTGGGGAAGCCAAGCCGACGACAGTCTCTTTACAATTGGCCGATAGATCCATCAAATATCCGAGGGGTGTGATAGAGGACGTTTTAGTCAAAGTTGATAAGTTCATCTTTCCGGCCGATTTCATCGTACTTGACATGGAAGAAGACCAAGATATCCCAATTATCTTGGGAAGACCATTTTTGGCAACCGGCCGAACGTTGATTGATGTGGAAAAGGGGAAGCTGACTTTGCGTGTTCAAGAGGAGCAAGTAACATTCAATATCTTTCGATCCGTAAAATATCCAAGTGACGCTGAAAATTGTTTCCAAGTTGACGTCATTGACTCGTGCGTGAGTAGAACTTTTCGAGAAAATTATCCACCCGATCCATTGGAATCCGTTTTGATTGGGGCTGTTTCCGAACCAAATGGAGAGCATGCAGCCTACGTACGACACATGGATGCTTCCCCGCCAATTTTTATTCGTAAACCATTCGAGGAGCTCGGAAGTTCACTAACTCGACCAACCCCATCGATTGAAAAACCTCCAAAGTTGGAACTCAAAAAGCTGCCACCTCATTTGAAATATGCATTCCTGGGGCCTGACAACTCCCTTCCAGTTATTCTTTCGGCCACTTTAGCGGGAGATCAAGAGGCAAAATTATTAAGAGTTTTGAGGGAGTACAAATCTGCTCTTGGATGGTCTATTGCGGATATTAAGGGGATCAGCCCATCGATTTGCATGCACAAGATTTTGATGGAGGAAGACTACAAACCATCCGTGGAGCATCAACGCCGGCTGAATCCTAACATGAAGGAGGTGGTAAAAGTCGAGGTTTTAAAACTCCTCGACGCAGGTATGATCTTTCCAATTTCTGATAGTAAGTGGGTAAGTCCGGTTCAAGTTGTGTCGAAAAAGGGTGGGATAACAGTTGTTCAAAATGATAATAATGAATTAATTCCCACCAGATTGTCACGGGTGGCGTATGTGCATAGATTATAGGAAATTAAATAAGGCCACTCGAAAAGATCATTTCCCCTTGCCTTTTATTGATCGGATGTTAGATAGATTAGCCGGACACGATTTCTATTGCTTTCTCGATGGTTACTCGGGTATAATCAGATTTACATAGCCCCAGGGACCAAGAGAAAGCGACGTTTACATGTCCTTATGGCATTTTCGCTTATAGGCGCATGCCTTTTGGATTGTGTAATGCGCCGGCTACTTTTCAACGGTGTATGATGGCTATTTTTCGACATGGTAGAGCGGTATTGAGATTTTTATGGATGATTTTTCTGTTTTTGGAGATTCGTTTGACATTTGTTTGGAAAATTTGCAGAAAGTCTTGAGAAGATGCGAAGAGACCAATTTAGTCTTGAATTGGGAGAAGTGTCATTTTATGGTGCAGGAGGGCATTGTGCTTGGCCATCGAATATCCTCACATGGAATTGAAGTCGACCGAGCGAAAATTGAAACAATTGAGAAGATGCCTCCACCCACTTCGGTCAAGGGGATTAGAAGTTTTTTGGGACATGCCGGTTTCTATCGCCGATTTATTAAGGATTTTTCGAAGATCACGAAGCCGCTGTGCAATCTACTCATGAAGGATGTCCCATTTACTTTTGACGAGTCTTGTAAAGAAAGTTTCGAATTGCTGAAGAAAGCTCTAAGCACGGCACCGGTGATAGTCGCTCCGGATTGGGACCTTCCATTCGAGTTAATGTGTGATGCTAGCGACTTTGCCATTGGGGTTGTTTTGGGGCAAAGACTAGGGAAGGTGTTCCATGTCATATACTATGCGAGCCGAACACTCGATGACGCCCAAAGAAATTATGCCACAACGGAGAAGGAATTGTTGGCGGTTATCTTTGCATTCGATAAATTCCGGGCTTATCTATTGGGAACGAAAGTGATAGTGTGGACCGATCATTCAGCAATAAAATACCTTTTGGAGAAGAAGGATGCCAAACCAAGGTTGATTCGGTGGGTGCTACTCCTTCAAGAATTCAACTTGGAGATTCGAGACAAGAAAGGGACTGAAAATGTTATAGCCGATCACCTTTCACGATTAGAGAGTCCCCTCGAGAAGGAAGAAAGTCAGCCACAAATCATAGAAACCTTCCCCGACGAGCAGCTCTACAAGTTGGATTCAAAACACGTGCCTTGGTATGCTGATCTAGTGAACTACTTGGCAAGTAAAACAATTCCGAACGACCTCTCACGTCATCAAAAGAAGAAGCTAATCTCGGATGCTAAGTACTATTTGTGGGACGATCCTTTTCTCTTAAAGCGATGCCCCGATCAAATTATCCGTAGATGCATTCCGGATGAGGAAATCCACAATGTGCTGAACCATTGCCATGCATCACCCTACGGTGGACATTTTAGTGGTAATAGAACAGCGGCGAAGGTCTTACAATCGGGATTCTATTGGCCGTCCTTATTCAAAGATGCTCACTCCTTCGTGTCCGCGTGTGAGCGGTGTCAACGGACGGGAAACATCTCAAGACGACACGAAATGCCGCTGAACACCATACTTGAAGTCGAATTGTTCGATGTATGGGGGATCAACTTCATGGGTCCATTTCCCCCATCAAACAAGAATCTCTATATTTTGGTGGCCGTAGATTATGTCTCAAAATGGGTTGAAGCGGTGGCACTACCTACGAATGGGTCCAATGTCGTAATCAAGTTTATTAAACAACATATCTTCACACGCTTTGGGACTCCACGTGCTATTATCAGTGATGGTGGGTCACACTTCGACAACAAATTTCTTGATGCGGTTTTGAGAAAATACGGAGTCACTCATCGTGTTGCTACAGCATACCATCCTCAGACGAGCGGTCAGGTCGAGATATCAAATCGAGAGCTGAAGTGGATTCTAGAAAAGACGGTCAGCTCGTCTCGAAAAGATTGGTCATTTAAACTCGATGATGCACTTTGGGCGTACCGGACTGCGTATAAAACACCTATCGGAATGTCGCCCTACAGATTGGTCTATGGGAAAGGTTGCCATCTACCCGTATAGATGGAACACCGTGCTTACTGGGCGATAAAGAAAGTACACTTTGATCTAAAATCCGCTGGTGAAAAGCGTTGTTTGCAGCTGAACGAGTTGGAAGAAATTCGCCACAACTCATACGAAAATGCGAAACTTTATAAGGAGCGGACAAAGATTTGGCATGATAAGCACATCACGCAGAGAGAATTTGTCCCGGGTCAAGAGGTGTTGCTATTTAACTCTCGCTTAAAGTTATTTCCCGGGAAATTGCGTTCACGATGGTCGGGACCGTTCACCGTAGTTCAAGTGTTTCCACATGGTGCAATAGAAGTTCAAAGAGATGCCCGAAAATTCAAAGTTAATGGACAACGGTTGAAGGCATACTTGGGAAATCCAATAGACACACAGAAAACGAGCGTCACCTTATCCACCGCCGGATGAATGCGAGAAAAGTCCGGCTGAAGACTATAAACTTAGCGCTCCTCGGGAGGCAACCCGAGTATTAGTTGTAGATTCTTTATTGTTTTCTTGCATTTTTAGAGTCTCTCTTTGTCATCATTCTTCTTTGATACGTCCTTCCCTCTCGTCTTGATGTTTTCGTGTAAAAATTCTCATGCGTGAATCGGAAAGGGGAGGAATTCAATGATGGGCCGCGACAACAAAAGTGCGCCGCGCACACACCGGTGATGAAAAATGGCCGATCAAATCGCACTGTGCCGCGGCACGATCTTACTGAGCCGCGGCACACCAGGTCACTGAGCCGCGGCACACTAAACCTGAGCCGCGGCATACCAAATGGCCAAGAAACGCCCAGGAGACTGTACTTTGTGCCGCGGCACGCGGACAATGAGCCGCGGCACACTAACACACTGAGCCGCGGCACACGAAAACTGAGCCGCGGCACCCGACGACATTACAAAACGTCCCAGTCCTACTGTACTTTGGGCCGCGGATCACTTATATTGTGCCGCGGCCCCCGTCGCAAAATAAGAGCAACCAGGTAGGGCCCATTCAATCGATCGGCCTGCACAAGGTACCTTCTGCCCTTCCTTCCTTCCTTCCTTCACACAATGAGGTCAGTTGATGCCATTCTATTAGTCTCCTTCTCCAATTCTCCAGGTAAGTTTTGATTTCTAAATCATAAGTGATTCTTGATGTGAAAAGATTTGAAGTTATATATTACTAGTTGTTTCTAAAATAGAGTTGGAATATGGGGAATTTGATATTGTGATGGAATTGATATTTATGAACGAATTGTTGATGATAGTTATCGTGATTCAGGGTTATTATCTGTGTTATTATTTTTGGGATTTGGAATTCACCATCAAAATTCTTGTTCTTCATTTTAACTTGTGCACACAAGGTGTTTGATAAATTGCAGCAATGGAAAATTGGTAAGCTAGGCATTTTCAAAATTATATGCAATGAATCATGTTATCGAATTACATTATCCCCAACCCTTACATCATGTTAAACTTGAGAGCTCTTACTTAACTTCCTTTTTGATGATGCAAGCTCATTTATTCACACTCCGCATGATGTAGTCAAGAAGCGTGCAAGCTCACCGGATGATGCCGGCACCAGCTCCTGAGCGGACTGGAGGGGAGTACTTGACCTTTTACTTTTATTGCATATCATATTTCGTCCATTGAGGTCAATGTACATCCTAAGTTTGGGGGGGGGGGATTTACTTTCAGTTGCTACATTCATTGCTGTACTTTATCTTGTTGCACTTTTCATTGCTTTGCGTTATTTTTTTTATATACGTTTGGATAGCCTTGCTTGTCTTAATTCTTCTTTATTCGTGAATTTTTCGTGCTTCTATTTGTGTGATACTGATGTTACGACCTTGTTTTCTCTCGAAGAAGCGGTCGAGTTCTAGTCGAGTTGTAGTCGGTAATTTCGTTCCTTAGTATTCATTTAGGTCCAAAATTTTTCGTGATTGTAGAGGTCTTGGCGGACAAGAGACGATACATACTTGTTTTAAAATCACCGTCGATACGTTTGGTTACATTTTTGATTAGTTAGTCGTCCAGTTACATTAGTCGTGTTGGCACCTAAATTGAGTATAGATTTTGTCAGTTTTTCCCAAAAGTCGAGATAATCTTTGTTCTATGAGGGAAGTCTAGTAAGGGGCATTCGCGTGACCCGCTGTTTACTCTCGCGTAAAACGACGATCCTGATTAGTGATTTAGATATTTCACATGTGCCAATGATAGGGAGCCTAGTAACCGGGGGTATTCGCGTGACCCGCTGTTTACTCTCGCGTAAAACGGCAACCTTGATTCGGACATGCGGAAATTATATATTCGAGTTGCTTCTCCGATGTAGACGGGAACTTAGTAACTAGAAGCATCCATGTGCCCCATGAGTGTCTTTTACGTCAAACGGTTTCCTAATACATGAGAATGGAAGTTCCACCCTAGGATTATCCTGAGGAAACATCCCGAGATCCTAACCTAGTGGTCAACTCGAATCAAATTCTTGAGCATATATATAAGGGAATACTGTCCGAGGTTTATTTGTTATGAAACTCGTGAAAATTGTGCCACTAGACTGTGGAACGGGACGAACTAGCTTGTTTATTTTAGCCTTTCATATTGACGGTCGATTTGACTCACGTTTTGTTAATCTTTGAGCTGGATTTTCTTCATGACGAGTGATTAGGACTGAACTTGATTACTTTGCGGAATCATTATTCTGAGTGCAGCTCGCTTTTATGACACTCGTATTATTTAGAGAGAAGTACAGGATAGTATTGATTAAGTTGAACACTATGAGTTGCACGATGATTCAAGACATTCTTTTATTGAATTTAATTCTTTTTGCTTGAGGACAAGCAAAGGCTTAAGTTTGGGGGTATTTGTTAGGCGTATTTTTATATGCTTATTTATCATTATTTTGTAGTATTTTGGAGAGTGAAATTGTCTAAATGAGCCTTTAATGCCTTAATTTTGTATGATTGACAGGAAATTGAAGTCCAGTAGCTAAAACGAGGCAAAACGGGCGAAAACGGCAAATCTGGACTCTGAGCCGCGGCACAAGGAAGCAGGGCCGCGGCACAGGAAGACACCCAGCCGAAGGCAGAGTAAAGCGTACTGTGCGCGGCACGATACAGGTGAGCCGCGGCACGAGAAGAAATTGAGGACGCCTGTGCATCCAGCTGAAGGCTCTGTGCCGCGGCACAGGTTTAGTGCGCCGCGGCACACTTGGCGGTTTTTGGTTGTCCGCGCGAATTAGGGCCGTTTCGAAGCCAGTTTTCGACCTACGGATACAGACGCGATTTGGAGGATATGCTGAGCTATAAATAGGGTTTAAGACCCTAATTAATTATCTTGGGATCTTTTAATCTTTTGGAGCTTAAGCTTGAAGACGGCAGAAGAAGAGGGAAGCAGAAGACTTCAAGGGCAGAGGGCGGAAGCTGAAGAACGGAGGAATCCGAGCTTCATCTGCGTTTGATTTTTATGCTTTCATTTATTTATTCTGTAATTTCAATTATTAGTATGTCAGGCTAAAGCCCTAATCTAGGGTTTTGATGAAACCTTTGTTTTGACGAATTGCTTGAGATTATCTAATTAATTACCTTTTTGTTGAGTTTTCCCAATTGTGTTTAATGCAATTATCGGCCAATAGTTGTATTGATTTAATCATTCACTTGAATCGGGAGAGGAGATTTGGTGAGAACTATTGGTGAGGACCGTTTTATTCTGTGAGATAGGAATATACTCATAGGAACTACGTGGCCTTTGGGAGATTTTAAGCTTTTCGCCTATTGTGAATTAATTCACCTAGGGATAGAGTGCGTTATTCGCCTTTAGATAAATCTATTGACCTCGGGAGAGGCGGTAGAATATATTAGCAATCTCCGCCTTCAATAAATTGGGAAAATTATTTATTACGGATAATCGAGAGTAAATTCGGATAAACCGAGGTGGATTCAGAACCCTAGACTTATTCATCATTTGATTTCTTTTATTCAAGCTATCGTTTTCTACTGTTTAGTCGCTTAGTAATTCTTTTAGTTATTAATTGAAAACCCAAATTCGATTGTTCAAATAAAATTGGAATACACAAAAATCGGTAGTTAGAGATTCGGTCCTCGTGGGAAG
The DNA here is from genome assembly GCA_033398695.1 of Orobanche coerulescens. Classification (NCBI taxonomy): domain Eukaryota; kingdom Viridiplantae; phylum Streptophyta; class Magnoliopsida; order Lamiales; family Orobanchaceae; genus Orobanche; species Orobanche coerulescens. The sequence continues at coordinate 53,149,744 of CM065812.1, forward strand.
CGATACTCTACTTATCACTTTATTACTTGTAAACGATGACGTGCACTTGCGTGTAAGAAATATCATGATATTTGACAAGAAGGTGAAACCCGTATGAGACTACGGTTGCTTAATCATAATTGCACCACGTTGGTGAATTCATTGAGAAAGCTCTTACCTATGAGCTTCTTGCTAAGGAAATTGCTAAGCAACAACCTTCATCTCGCTAGCAAGAAGTCCAAGAACCGTAATCGGGCCGACGGCAAGTGCCACTTTCAGAAACCTCGTGCGGGCTGCTTTTACGAGCGACCTCCGTGACGTCTAAACCCGCGGAATCTCGATCACGAGCGTCGATTCGGCCATCACCGTTATAATCGTGGGGATCTTGGTCATGTCGGCACCAAGTGTACGAGACGATCATCACGTGTCATAATCAGGAATTGTTGGGCATAAGGCCCGTTTTGCCGTAGGGACTCCAAACCTACTCGAGCGTCATCTCAAGCCCCTAAGCGATCAGCCGTTCGAATCGGGACACCCAATCGGCGTCGTTTAAAGCAGCGGGAGCGACTAAAGGTGGAGCCTATAGCCGCCAGACGGAGCGTCGGTGCAGGACTAGCAAGCCCCGGATTTATGAGATGAAGAAGACCGATGATCCCGAGGCCCGAATGATCTCGTGTACACTCGATATTCTATCTCAAACTCGTGTGTACCCTTTTTGATACTGGTGCATCGCATTCATTCATTACCGAGTCATGTTTGAGTAGACTACATCCGGGTAGTGCTACTAGTTGTGAGCCTTATGTCATTGGCCTACCCGATGGTAGACGAATTATCGTAATCGTGAGATTCGAGAATTGTCGATTGGCCATGGTCGTGTATGGCCAGTGGACCTAATCGTAGTAGATTTGCCGAGGGACGACGTCATCTTGGGTATTGATTGGATGGATCGTCATGATGCCATCATTTGTGTCCGTAAGCGTATGATCACTATCATTTCAGACGATGGGGTTGAATGTGTGTTTCAGGGAGGTAATCCCGGCTGTTCTGGTAAGGTCATTAATTTGATGAAAGCAGTGCGATTACTCAGTCAGGGATGCGTTGGTTATTGGTGCTATATGACCAAAACCGAGAAATCGTCAGTAATGTTGATGGATATTCCGGTAGTGAGGGAGTATGCCGACGTTTTTCCAGACGAGTTACCTGGTTTTCCTCCACAGAGAGATGTGGAATTCACGATTGAGTTGGAGCCCGGTACGTCCCCGATATCGAAGGCACCGTACCAGATGGCCCCGACCGAAATGCAGGAATTAAAGAACCAACTTGAGGAGTTGTTCGAGAAGGGTTATATCCGACCGAGTGCGTCTCCGTGGGGAGCACCAGTGTTGTTTGTCAAGAAAAAGGATGGTTCATTTCGTTTGTGTATTGATTATCGGGAGTTGAACAGGGTGACAATCAAGAATAAGTATCCCTTACCCCGTATTGATGATCTCTTAGATCAACTTCAGGGAGCTTCAGTATTTTCCAAGATCGACTTAAGATCTGGATATCACCAGTTGCGGATTCGAGAGTCGGATATCGCGAGGACGGCGTTTCGAACACGCTACGGTCATTATGAGTTCGTAGTTATGCCGTTCGGGCTAACTAATGCACCTGCGGTATTCATGGAGTTAATGAATCGGGTTTTCATCGACTTTTTAGATCAGTTTGTTGTTGTCTTCATCGATGATATTTTGATTTATTCTCGTGACCGAGAGGAACACGATGTTCACCTTCACCAGGTTCTCGACGTGTTGAGACGAGAACAACTTTATGGAAAGTTTTCCAAATGTGAGTTCTGGATGTCCGAAGTAACTTTTCTCGGACATGTAATTTCATCAGACGGAGTCCGTGTCGACCCTCAGAAGACGGAGGCTATCCGAGATTGGTTACCTCCGAAGAATGTTAAGGAAATCCGAAGTTTTCTCGGACTAGCGGGTTATTATCGGCGATTTGTGGAGGGATTTTCTAGAATCGCTCAACCCTTGACGAGCCTTTTGCGAAAGGATAAGAAATACACGTTGTCCGACGCGTGTCAACGGAGTTTTGAGGAACTCAAGAGCCGGTTAATGTCAGCACCTGTACTTTCCTTGCCGCAGGGGACGGAGGGATTTGTGGTTTATAGTGATGCGTCCGGACAGGGTCTCGGATGTGTACTCATGAAGAATGGGAAGGTGATTGCTTATGCTTCACGGCAATTGAGACCTTACGAGGTTAATTATCCGACTCACGACCTGGAGCTAGCAGCCGTGGTGTTCGCATTGAAGATTTGGCGTCATTATCTTTATGGCGTTACTTGTCAGATATTCACCGATCATAAGAGTTTAAAGTATATATTTACTCAGAAGGAGTTAAATATGCGACAGAGGCGGTGGTTAGAACTAATCAAAGATTATGATATCGAGATCCTTTACCACCCGGGCAAGGCGAACGTTGTCGCCGACGCCTTGAGTCGTAAGTCCATTCAGGAGCAGATGCTTGCTCGTTTAACGATTCGAAGGAGCTTGGCGGGAATTCCTTAGACCCGAGATCGAGTGCAGCCGGCGAGTTCGAGGGACTTTGTATGTTAGAGATTTCATCGTCACTTGAGGAGGAAATCAGGGAGAATCAAGGTTCAGACCCAGCATTGTTGCGCATATGTGAGGATGTGGCTCAGGGGAAAGCCCCTGGATTCGTGGTCCACGAGGATGAACTTTTGAGATTTAAGAACCGGTTGTGCGTACCGGCGAATGACGAGTTGAAAAACTCTATTTTGAGAGAAGCTCATGCTACCCCTTATTCTGTTCATCCGGGGTCCAGCAAGATGTACATGGACTTGAAACAAAATTACTGGTGGAGTAATATGAAGCGATCAGTCGCAGAATTTGTTTCGAGATGCTTAACCTGTCAACAAGTCAAGATTGAACATCAGCGACCGGCGGGTATGCTGAAACCTCTCCCTATTCCAGAGTGGAAGTGGGAAGACATTTCTATGGATTTCATCACGAGTTTGCCGACGAGTCGTCGTGGCATGAATACGATTTGGGTGATTGTGGACCGCTTAACTAAATCAGCTCATTTCCTTGAGATCAAGGATACGTGGGGCCCCGAGAGACTGGCTCAGTTATTCATCAAGGAGATAGTGAGACTGCACGGTACTCCTAAGAGTATCGTTTCCGATCGTGACGGACGATTTGTGTCTCATTTTTGGAAATCAGTTCATCGTGCTATGGGAACTCAGCTCAATCTCGCATCGCCTTTCATCCTCAGTCCGACGGACAATCAGAGAGGACTATACAGACATTAGAGGACATGTTGAGGGCATGCGTCCTCGATTGGAAGGACGATTGGGAAGCCCAACTACCATTGATCGAGTTCACGTATAATAATAGTTGGCATGCTTCCATTAAGATGGCACCTTACGAGGCCTTGTACCGTCATCGTTGTCGATCTCCTTTGTGTTGGGATGACTTGTCAGAATCAATCGGCACCGAGCCCGATATTCTTATAGCCGCCGGGAGAAGGTAGCTTTGATCAAGAGTCGTATGTTGACAGCTCAGAGTCGACAGAAATCATATGCAGATAATCGTTGTCGACCACTAGAGTTCGAGACGGGTGACCACGTTTTGGTCAAGGTATCCCCGAGTCGAGGTATTTTCCGTTTCGGAAAACGGGGTAAGTTGAGTCCGAGATTCATTGGACCGTTTGAAATTTTGGATCGAGTAGGTGAGTTAGCTTATCGATTGGCTTTACCTCCGGCATTGAGCCGAATTCATAATGTGTTTCACGTCTCTCAGTTGCGGAAGTATGTTGCCGACCCGAGTCACATACTTCAATTCGACGAAATCGAGATCGCGGATGATCATTCGTATGAGGAGCATCCCGTACGAATTTTAGAGCGGCGAATCAAACAGTTGAGGAGCAAGACGATCCCTTTGGTCAAGATTCAGTGGTCTAGACACGGAGTCGAATAGGCCACTTGGGAAACCGAGGAGAGTATGCGGGAGAGTTATCCCGAGTTGTTTGACCCTTAGTTTCGGGGACGAAACTCTTTTTAAGGGGGGGAGTATGTAATACCCGGTTGTAATTCATTCATTTTCATTCAGTAATTATCAGTCTGTAATTGTCACTCAATAATTGTCACTCATTAATAATCACTCATCATTCATTTAACTGTTGGCATGTTGTAATCGTATATCAGTTACCGATCGTCATTTCATCTCCGTTTATAGACCGAGATGGGAGTATTATCATTTTCATTGTGATTGATAGCCTTGTACTGGGAGTATCATCTTTGGCTTGTGTTAGACTTGTTCACTTTCACATTCGTATGATATGTCGGATCATTCATCAGTCGTAGCGAGGAATCGGAGTTATCGGATTTTTCACCTTGGCCAGCATTGAGTTACGGCCGTAACAAGGGTTCGTTGATTTCAGGCCATTTTGGACGAACGGGACTTACGGCCGTAAGGTTTCGGAATACGGCCGTAAGTTGAGCAGGTACGGCCGTAAGGCTGGCCGGTTACGGCCGTACGTGTCCAGCAGGCTGCCCAGGCATTTTTGGCCGAAGGCGAGTTACGGCCGTAAGAAGGGGAGGATACGGCCGTAAGTGGTGTTCGTAAATTTCAGGTGTTGACGGGCAAGGGGGACTTAGGGTTGCGGCATACGGCCGTAAGTCGAGGAAGGTACGGCCGTAAGGCTTGGACGGATACGGCCGTACGCTGCAGGCAGGGTGCCTGGTCATTTTCGACGAAGGGGGCTTACGCCCGTAAGTTCGGCCGGATATGGCCGTATCATCCGAGTTACGCCCGTAAGGTGTGCGGGTACGGCCGTAAGGTGTCGGCAGTTGTTTTTGACGAAGGCGGGTTACGCCCGTAACTCAGGAGCGGTTACGGCCGTAAGTATGTCAGCTGGCTTTCGGACGAAGCCGAGTTACGGCCGTACGAGTTGGCCGGTTACGGCCGTAAGGCCGTTGACCTGGAATGTTACGGCCGTAAGAGGGCCGAGTTACGGCCGTAACTTCCGGCAGTATATAAGGACTTGGTCGGGACATTTTTCCTCATTTCTTCATTTCTCCAACTATTATCCGAGAGAGAGGGTTGAGGGAGAGATTTTCCATCACTTAATCATTTGAGTGTATAATTTTCATCATCTTCATTCATTTGGGAAGCTTGGATACTCGATTTAACTCATGTTCTTCGGATCGAAGTGGTTGGATCTTCAAGAGGTAATTCCTTCAACATCTTGGATTTCGATTTTGTGTTGAGATATGAAGTTTTGGACGCGATAATCATGTTATATGAAGGGATATGCATATGATTATGAGTTTGTACATAGATTCATTGGATTATTGAGGGATTATTCAAGAACACTTTGAATATCGAGTTGAAATTGGGGGTTTTCGATTAATTGTCGTTATAATCACGTTTTCGGATATTCATTTTGGATTATTGATCGTATTGAAGATGTTTTGTTGGTTTGAAACACTTCTTGGGGATTTGAGATTGGTATTACTAAGGTTTAGTTGTAATCAATCGAAGTTGGCCACAAAGTGTTCGATATAATGCCCCAATGAACTTGGTTTAATCGTATCGACGTTTTGAGTTTGTTATATTCGTGTTTAATTCGTATATTGAACGGATTGTTGGTAATTGTATTGAATTAAGGTTGTTCGAGCGATCGACACTTCATTTAGGACATTTGTTCGTGGAAGGACATTCTTCATCGGTATTGTGTAAGTTAATTCTTACTCGGTTAAAAGGATATTCATTCCTTTTGTTGTTGATCATTCATAATCATAACTCATTCATCATTGTATTAATCATATTGAGACTTGTAATTGTCGAATAATCACTTCATTAGCGAGGAACGACGGTTCCCATCATTTCATTGAAACTATCAATCACTTCATTATCACTTTCATATCGGTGAGTCATTCTTGACTTTGTCAGATTATTATTATTCATTGATATTCATTATGGTCATTCTCGTTCATATGACCTTCTGGGTTCATATTGCGTGGCCGGGTGCGGATGTGTGGAATTTTTAGTCGGGCACATGATGGCCATGTATTGGGAGTGATACATTGGACTGTGCACACGGTAACGATTACCTCCGTGAGACTAATTAGGTACAAGGACGGGTGTGTCCGGTCATCCGTCTTGTACACTTGCACAGAACTCTACGGGCGTACTATGATACTCCTCTTCAGCGTAAATCATAACTAAGGATATTTCATAACTTCAGATATATCATGATTGTGTAATTTCAACCCTTGAGGATTGTTGTTCTGTGTAACTGACCCCGTTTGGGGAATTTTGTTTTCAAGTCACGGCAAGGCAAAGGCACGGGAAGAGCATGCTGACGGCGAGAGTCCTAGTGATACTAGTAGGGGGCCCCAGTTATTCCGTTTGTTTCAGTCATTTCAGTCATTTCCGTCATTGTATTTTCCGCTGCAAATTCCGTTTGAGATGTTTAATTGTTCAGGGTGGTGTATTTTATCTCCATATAAAATATACTAGTATTCGGTTTTGTCCTGGTGTGTTGTACTTAAACTCCTCATAGGAGTATTTGGTAATATAATGTGGTTCGGTACTACAATTATATTATTTAATTCATCATTTTCACTTGCCTGGTGGGTCCCAGTCGGGGATTCACGGCACTGTAATATCGTCCTAGTTGGGGTGTTACAAAAAGTCCATCCTCGTGGACCACGAATCCAGGGGCTTTCCCCTGAGCCACATCCTCACGGATGCGCAACAATGCTGGGTCTGAACCCTGATTCTCCCTGATTTTCTCCTCAAGTGACGATGAAATCTCTAATATACAAAGCTGTCCTCGACTCCAAGCTGCACCTCGATCTCGGTCTAAGAAATTCTCAAGCTCCTTCGAATCAAGTTAAACGAGCCAGCATCTGCTCCTGGACGGACTTACGACTCAAGGCGTCGGCGACAACGTTCGCCTTGCCCGGGTGCTAAAGGATCTCGATATCATAATCTTTGATTAGTTCCAACCACCGTCTCTGTCGCATATTTAACTCCTTCTGAGTAAATATATACTTTAGACTCTTATGATCGGTGAAAATCTGACAGGTGACGCCATAAAGGTAATGACGCCAGATTTTTAAAGCAAACACCACGGCTGCTAGCTCCAGGTCGTGGGTCGGATAATTAACTTCGTAAGGTCTCAATTGCCGTTAGGCATAGGCAATAACCTTCCCATTCTGCATGAGCACACATCCGAGACCCTGTCCGGACACATCACTATAAACCACAAATCCTTCCGTCCCCTGCGGCAAGGAAAGTACAGGTGCTGACATTAACCGGCTCTTGAGTTCCTCAAAACTCCGCTGACACGCGTCGGACCACGTGTATTTGTTATCCTTTCGTAAAAGGTTCGTCAATGGTTGAGCAATTTTGGAAAATCCTTCCACAAACCGCCGATAATAACCAGCTAATCCGAGAAAGCTTCGGATTTTCTTAACATTCTTCGGAGGTAACCAATCTTGGATAGCCTCCGTCTTCTGAGGATCAACACACACTCCATCTGATGAAATTACATGCCCGAGAAAAGTCACTTCGGACATCCAGAACTCACATTTGGAAAACTTTCCATAAAGTTGTTCTCGTCTCAACACGTCGAGAACCTGATGAAGGTGAACCTCGTGTTCCTCTCGGTTACGAGAATAAATCAAAATGTCGTCGATGAAAACAACAACAAACTGATCCAAAAAGTCGATGAAAACCCGATTCATTAACTCCATGAATACTGCAGATGCATTAGTCAATCCAAACGGCATAACCACGAACTCATAATGACCATAACGTGTTCGAAACGCCGTCCTTGCGATATCCGACTCTCGGATCCGCAACTGATGATATCCAGATCTTAAGTCAATCTTGGAAAATACTGAAGCTCCCTGAAGTTGATCAAAAAGATCATCGATACGGGGTAAGGGACATTTATTTTTGATCGTCACGCGGTTCAATTCCCAGTAATCAATACACAAGCGGAACGAACCATCCTTCTTCTTGACAAACAACACTGGTGCTCTCCACGGGGATACACTCGGTCGGATATAACCTTTCTCGAACAATTCCTCAAGTTGATTCTTCAACTCCTGCATTTCGGTCGGGGCCATCCGGTATGGTGCCTTTGATATCGGGGACGTACCGGGCTCCAACTCAATCGTGAATTCCACATCTCTCTGTGGAGGCAAACCAGGTAATTCGTCGGGAAAAACGTCGGCATATTCCCTCACTACCGGAATATCCGACAACATTACTGATGATTTCTCGGTTTTGGTCATATAGCACCAATAACCAACACATCCCTGACTGAGCAATCTCACTGCTTTCATCAAATTAATAACTCTTCCCGAACAACTAGGATTACCTCCCTGAAACACACATTCGACCCCATCGCCTGAAATGATAGTGACCATACGCTTGCGGACACTAATGATGGCATCATGACGATCCATCCAATCAATACCCAAGATGACGTCGTCTCTCGGCAAATCTACTACGATTAGGTCCGCTGGCCATACACGACCTTGAAGCTGAATCGAACAATTCTGAATCTCACGATTTCCGATAATTCATCTACCATCAGGTAGACCAATGGCATAAGGCTCACAACTAGTAGCACTACCCAGACGTAGTCTACTCAAACATGACTCGAAAATGAATGAATGCGATGCACCAGTATCAAAAAGGGTACACACAGGCTGGGATAGAATATCGAGTGTACCTGAGATCATTCGGGCCTCTGGATCGTCGGTCTTCTTCATCTCGTAAATTCGGGGCTTGCCGGCCCCCGAACCAGACGCTCCCGTCTGATAGCTCTTGGCTCCGCCTTTGTTAGCTCCTCTCGTCTTAAACGACGCTGACTGAGTGGCCTGATTCTGCACCTTTGAATGTCCTGGGGCCTGGGATGACGCCGGAGTGGGTTTAGAGTCCCTTCGGCAAAAACGGGCCCTATGCCCAGCAATTCCACAGTTATGGCACGTGACAGTCTGTTTCGGACATTTGGTGCTGAAATGACCCTGTTCTTCACAGTTGAAACAGGTGACATCCGAACTGGCTGCCCATGACTGAGATTCCGCGGGCTTAGGCGCCATAGGAGGTCGCTCAGAAAAGGTAGAGCCCGCACAAGGTTTCTTGAAAGTGGCCTGATTGCCGTCAGACTGATTACGGTTCTTAGACTTCTTGCCAGCAGATGAAGGTTGTTGCTTAGCAATCTCCTTAGCAGTATGCTCGTAAGTAAGAGCTTTCTCGATGAATTCGGCTAGGGTGGTGCAATTATGATTAAGCATCTGTAGCCGCATACGAGGTTTCAGCCTCTTGCTGAAATACTTGATTTTGTCCGCCTCAGAGTGAATGATAGATGAGGCAAACGGAAGAAGTTCCTAAAATTTTTCGGCGATGACAAGAACATCGTCGTCCGCTGAGTGGTCGGGAGTGAGTAATTCTGACAGCTTGGCCTCTCTGAGTGGGTCCGGATAATACCTCTCCATCATGAGAGTCTTGAACTGATCCCAAGTACACGATCCTTCGGTGGGCTTCAACGACAACCACCATGAATGAGCGCTCTTACCAAGATAGTAAGCCGCAACTGAAACTTTATGCCCTTGAGGGCAATCCACCATAGCAAATAACTTCTCGAAATGCTCAAGACAATGAACAATATCCGCCGGCTCAGATGAGCCCTCGAAGGTAGGTGGTCGCTGGCGAGAGATATCGCCAATGATACTACTTACACCCCTATCTTGCCTCTGAGGTGGCGGCGGAGGAGCATGTTGATTTTGATTAGCTGAATTATGCATCGTCTCCATTAGTTGTGCCATCTGAGTCATTTGGACCATCATGCCCTGCATAAAAGCGAGTGGATCAACCCGAACACCTTCTGACTGAGCTGTGCCCCGGGTACGAATCCCCGATAGTGAATGATCACGTCCAGGTGAATGAGTGGCAGCGTCGCTGCTCGATGAATTAGCATTATTTCTCGCGTTCGCACGTGTATTCACACGAGCTCTCGGGATTCGGCCCGCACCACGGCCTCGTCCTCCGCGTCCTCTTCTTGCTCTCTCCATACTGAAGTAGGAAAGTCACATGATGATTATATTCCCCGCATGAATATCACGTTATGCTTATGACATGAGATGATGAAAATGAGCATACACGCTCTAACACAGTGATCACATGAATGATTAACTGAGGTGACATGATTATCTGATGAAATTATTGAAATGATTATCTTGAACAAGCTAACAAGATTAATTATATGATCTTCCAGATCAACAACTGAGTAATGAAATGAATTGAGTGATTAATGAGTTAAAATGACCGTCCTGGTCAAAATGAAAATGATGTTTGAGGATTGTTAACTGATGAATTATGAATGAATGATTATTGCCAGAAATTATACCATGGCGTTAGAAGTCTTACAGTTCTTTCGGTCTGATTGGCTCGGCATCTGCACAGGTCACACGTGACGCGAAAGTCCAATGATACCAGTCCGATGACAATGATTTCAAATGAGACATGACTCGGAAGGTAGTATTCAAAACCACGCTCCGATACCAACTCTGTAACACCCCAAACTAGGCGGATATTATAGTGCCATGGACCCCTGACTGGGACCCACCAGGCGAATGAAAACTGATGAATTACACAGGGTAAATGTAGTACCGAACCACATTACAATAATAATTACTCCGATGAGGAGTTTCATACAACACATCTAGGATATTTTAGAATACATGTATATTTTATATGGAGATAAAATATACAACACTAAGTGAAATGGGTATTCAAACGGAATGTCTGCAGCGGAATAAATGAAGGAAACAATAAATGACTGAAAAGACTGGGGCCCCTTCTAGTATCATTGGGACTCCTCGTCGCCAACGTGCTCTCCCTGTGCCTTTTCCTTGCCATGACCTGAAAAACAATATCCCCAAACGGGGTCAGTTATACAGAACAACAATCCTCAAGAGTTGAATAAACACAATCATATATATATATATATATATATATATATATATATATATATATATATATATATATATATGCAGTATAAACCACAAGTTCGATCAAAATGAATCAGTTAGATTATAACCCAATCTTGTTGAAAACATACGCAATCAAACATGCTGTATGAATCAACTAACTGTACGGCTCAAAGGGTGGCGCCACACTACGCCCAGGATGGAAATGTGTCCGTGCACAAGCCACCAACGAGTATCGATCGAATACACGTGTGGTCTTGTACCTAATCAGTCTCACGAAGCAATCGAATCGTGTGCACAGTCCAATGTGAGGCCAACAACCAACACATTACTTAAATGTGCCCAACATGAAAATCCTACACATACCAACCGGCACGCCAGTATGACCGGGAATGCCACGATATAACAAAAGTGACATCGGAAACGAATAATGACTCACCGAGATGAAATGATAGTGAAATGAATGATAGCTCAATGAAATGATTGGAACCTTCGTTCCTTGTGACTGAAGTGATTAATTGACAATGACAAGTTTTGATACGGTTAATACAATGATGAATGAGTTATGATTATGAATGAACAACAACAAAAGGAAATGAATATCCTTTTAACTGAGTAAGAATTAACTTACACAACACTGGTGACAATTATCCTTCCACGAACAACGTCCTAATTGAGATATCGGTAGCTCGAACAACCTTGAATAATACAATTACCAACAATCCATTCAATATATGAATTAAACACGAATATAACGAACTCAAAACGTCGATACGATTAAACCAAGTTCATTGGGGCATTATATCGAACACCTTGTGGCCAAACTTCGATTGTTTAAACCAGACCTCAAAAATACCCACATCAAAACCCAAGAAGTGTTTTAAACCAACAAAACATCTTCCATACGATCAATAATCCATTATGAATATCCAAAATCGTGATTTCAACAACAATTAATCGAAAACCCCCAATTCCAACTCGATATTCAAAGGGTTTTTGAATAATCCCTTAATAATCCAATGAATCTATATACAAACTCATAATCATATGCATATCCCTTCATATAATATGATTATAACGTCCAAAACATCATATCTCAACACAAAATCGAAATCCAAGATGTTGAAGAGATTACCTCTTGAAGATCCAACAACTTCGATCCGATGAACACGAGTTAAAACGAGTATCCAAGCTTCCCAAATGAATGAAGATGATGAAAATTACACACTCAAATGATTGATGATGGAAAAATCCCTCCCTCAAGTCTCTCTCTCGGAACAAAGAAGAAAAAAGGATGAAAATGATGAAAAGTCCCTGGGTCCTTATATATCGCCGGAAGTTACGGCCGTGACTCGGCCTTCATACGGCCGTAACATCCTGTGTCAACGTCCTACGGCCAGAATCGCCAACTCGTACGGCCGTAACTCGGCTTCGTCCAAAAGCCTGCCGACAGACTTACGGCCGTAACCGCTCCTGAGTTACGGGCGTAACTCGCCTTCGTCAAAAATATCTCCCGACATCATTACGGCCGTACCCGCACACCTTACGAGCGTAACTCGGATGATACGGCCGTATCCGGCCAAACTTACGCGCGTAAGCCCCCTTCGTCGAAAATGACCAGGCACCCTGCCTGTAGCGTACGGCCGTATCTGGCCAAGCCTTACGGCCGTACCTTCCTCGTCTTACGGCCGTATGCCGCAACCCTTACGGCCGTAAGTCCCCCTTGCCCGACAAAACCTGAAATTTACGAAGACCACTTACGGCCGTATCCAATCCTTCTTACGGCCGTAACTCGCCTTCGGCCAAAATGCCTGGGCAGCCTGCTGGACACGTACGGCCATAACCGGCCAAGCCTTACGGCCGTACCTGCTCAACTTACGGCCGTATTTCGAATCCTTACGGCCGTAAGTCCTGTTCGTCCAAAATGGCCTGAAATCAACGAACCCTTGTTACGGCCGTAACCTATAGTCCTTACGGCCGTAACTCAATGCTGGACAAGGTGAAAAATCCGATAACTCCGATTCCTCGCTATGACTGATGAATGATCCGACATATCATACGAATGTGAAAGTGAACAAGTCCAACACAAGCCAAAGATGATACTCCCAGTACAAGGCTACCAATCACAATGAAAATGATAATACTCCCGTCTCGATCTATAAATGGAGATGAAATGACGATCGGTAACTGATATACGGTTACAACATGCCAACAGTGAACGCAAATGAATGAATCATGAATGATGAGTGATTATTAATGAGTGAAAATTACCGAATGACTATTACAGACTGATAAATTACTGAATGAAAATGAATGAATTACAACCGGGTATTACACCATCGGACCAACATGAGGTGGAAAATCTGTCCAATAATCCAGCGCCCTCAGCATAGATCCCATGATGATCCCGTCGGACCAACACGAGGTGGACATATGATCCAGTGCCCTCAGCATAGATCACACGATCCCTTCGGATCAATACAACATATATAACACAACTATGCATACACATATACAAGATCGATATGTCCATCAACATGAACACACAAATGAATCAATACGATAATATGCCAATTCAACTGGAATGATCTCATGTTCAACAACATGAATAATAATATGCGAAATCAAAATCATCAACATTAAATCAATATTCAAAATACGATACTTGCCTTAGAAACGGCGACAAGGATTGCTACTACGAATAACCTTCGACCCGCTCGAAGAACTCTTACACGATCAATCCATCAAAATCGGAACCTTCAGCGAATAATAACATCGGTATAACTAGCGGTTCTGGGTAATCGTTCTAAACATCATACGAACGACAAAAGGCGTGTTTTACCCAATCATAACAAGCATATAAATCTGCCCCAAACCTCACCGGTTGATCAACACTATGCTACTTAACCGAACAAAAGCGCATAGTATTCCATCTAAGATTAAATGCACCCTTTGGTCGGATTCTTTAATTATACCACATGATAATTCGTCTTATAAGGATCCTAATCATACTCTTCATTAATCCAAAGCAACAAGATATCGGAAATACCTCGACGAACACCATAAGAACTTATTTACTAGGTTCCATATGATTAACATTTTCTTCTTCAAGGAATACTCTAAGTTCAAATCCATCAAGTTCCCCTATACGCATAGTTCGATTATATAATACGTAAGAACTCGATAATCTCAGAAAAATTTCTATAATCAGTTTCATAATCTCAGGACACTACGTTCAAGAGTCCTAACGCTCCAAGGTTTGATTAATATTCTTAACAACGAAGGAGAACCGAAGCATAACCGAAATTATTCTTCTAAAAATATGATGTTCGACTCCTCATGATAATAACTGACTTGGTAAACTCAAAACAGGTCCAAAACATCACCAAGAACACATAATCTAGTTCGTGAAGGATCACATACTTCAATATAGTGAAGAACAACGAAGGACTTGATGAAACTCAACACCGAAAGCTTGAACACCAATCCACAAGGGTCTATGATCTTCAAAATCGATCTAGGATGATGATATGAGAGGTATATGGTGCTGGGGGGTTCTCAGATTGCAAAAATCGTCAAGGAAGTGAGGAGGAAATGAAATGGGGGATTGATGGTTATAAATAGAACTTTGAGCATTACGTACGTTATCGGCAATCCTTTACGTACATTAAAACCTTAGCGTACGCTATCCTCAAACCTTAGCATACGTTAACGTCCGGTAGTAGCTCACTGCCTCGATTATGGATTCTCTTACGTACGCTATCCAAACCCGTTTATGTACGTAAAACCAGGTACTTAGCATACGTTAACAAGCCTACCTAACGTACGTTAATACCCGTTGGCTTGCTTAGCTGGAAAGCCGTCCAGGTTCACTCGGAGCATTATCAACGAATCTTCATCCAGCCCCCACACGCCGATCTTGTCTGATCTCAAATTGACTGAAGGTTATGTATGTTATGCTACATCTATAACGTACGTTATCTTCCATACGTAGCGTACATTATGCTTATCGTCTAGTGCACATTATGACGTGAAGAAGTATGCATGCATGAATGTTTGGAAATACAAAAACATAAGGATACGAATATGGAAAACCATACTTCGATTAATAAAGCCACATAATCAAATGTTATAAGTTCTTATCTGGGCATTAAAAGATGTTGATACTTCATATTGACGGCTAATGAATGTTTGAATTAAAGTGTCTAGCATTTAATGCTCCAGACATTCATTTTGGCCTCAATTAAATATTCTTCAATCCACAATTTAAGTCCGTGAATACTTTTTAGATTTACATTTTACCTTTTCTAAGTAAAATTCCTAGTTCGATTTTGCTATAGCCAACATTTTATTTTGCTATAAGCTGAATCCTCATTTCTCTGTAGGACGTATGTCCTTTGAGCGTTGAATAAAGATTGTTGCAGAATGTAGGCTATAGGATGTTTTTATCAGAACACATAGGATATTTTATCCCAATAATTCCCCCTTAATGATAATGACAAAAATCCTTAAAAAAACCCACTTCACGTCTTCTGTAGGATTATTGTGCACTTAGAGAATTAAAATTATTTACAGAATTTGTGCCCATTTTTGTTTTTATTAATATTAAGTGTTTGATGTTGGTTTTCAAACCAGGGAACGTGTAGCAGAATCGGTGTCGGTTGTTGTTGTTAGTAGATTTATACATTATATGGTCAGTCGGGTTCTCTGTGAGAACCATAACTTTTATAATATAAAGTTAAGTTGAATGCAAAGCTCTAAAGTCCAACATGTTAATAGATTCCATTGTTCGTTAGACTTCGTTAAGCTCGATCGACCGCTAAACTTAGTTGTTTACGATGAAAGGAGGAGCAAAAGACTGAAGTATAAGGAAGATCTGGGATTCATTTTTCCTGCGTTTATTGCTTGTCCAGGTGGGCTTACTATATGAAAAGGATTTGAGCTTTGCTCTATTTTGATGAAATATTTTATAAACAAATTATGATTTCAAATGATTATGTGCATAAAAACTTTCATATGGATTCTTACGAACCTATCACTGTTAGCTTGCCAATCTATAAAATGATCGGATCTTGAGCTAGAAAAAGGTCGTTGGCCAGGGTTAATGTACACAATACTCGGGATTGTGAGCTCTCTTTGTAGTGGCCGATCTCGGGGAGTAACATTCGCGGGAGATGGCCACCTTCTCCAGCGTAATGATGGATATGGTGATTCTGATGATATGTGCAATGAAATAAAATAATTTAGTAAACATGGCTTTCCTTAAAAGCCCCGTGTGTTACGGCTTATATGCATAATGACAACTATGAAAGCATGTTTTAACTTTTAGTAATATGTTCGGAGTACGATGCACTCAGCCCTGTATATCTTTTGAAATATGCAGGTTGAGAATGGGATGTGAGGAAGGGTGTTAAGTGGAAGTCATTGGTCTGAAAATTATGTTAAACCCTTGTTACATATCTTCATATATGTAACCAACCATGTTTTCCACTGCAAACACTTTTTATGATTTTGCTATGTATGTCACGTCGTTTGTAATATACTATGAAGCCTCTCCTAAACTTCAAGGCTAATATTGTTATTATATGTTCCAACCTTGGGTTCTAAGCCACTCATACAGGATTAATTCCCCTTCATGATTCCTTAATAGGTTATTCGTGGTAATCCACCCCTCTTATGAAACATATGTTTCCCCTTTCTTTCCTGTTTCTACCCTAGCTCACGCCCTCGTTGTGCCATCCTTAGGGATAATGGGCCATGACATAATGGTATTGGAGTGGTTCGTTCGCTCTGAGTCTATATTCTTTCAAGTGAAGTTTAGTTTGATTCTATAAACTGATATAATAATCAATTATCAACTCAAACACCTCATCACGTCATGTTCAACTGAATAGTAAGGTAAATAATTTACAAATATTTATGATTCAAACATTCTTTTGCCATGAAAAATATATCTCCTTACGAGTTTTTTATGAGATGTTAATTATGATTATGCATGGAACGATAAGTATGTCGAAATGAGTAATATAAGATTTTTTTACGAATATGCATGAATTGTTTGTGATGAAGAAGCATGAAAGATCAGAACATCGAAACTTCCTTAGGATCTTCTATTATGCGAACAAGAACTTATGTGCCTTAAGTATTTTAACATGTACCCGAATGTGAAGAGCGGACGATGATGATGTGACGACGATGATCAATGATGCAGGGACGTCTCAAAACGAATATCAATTACGTACGAGTGATGCGAGTATGGTTATCTTCTATCGGGATGTACATTTACGTCGTAACACAAATAACTTCCATAAGGTGCCCCGTTATAGAGTATATTTTTTTTGTTAGGTGTTTCTCAGAGTCCAGAGTTCGAGTCGATAACTTAGGATAAGATTTATATTCTTCTTCTGACCCTTTAGTAGAGTTGTTCTATTATGTTGAGATATTGATGTATTATGGGTGTACCTTCTTCATAAGATGACGACCATGATGACGACGCTTAAGTTAGTGAGGAGAAGACAGACACCGTGTCACCTTCTGGAGGCTTTTCGCAGCGCATACTGAGGCACGGGTACCACCATCGCTAAGTGCGTTCCAGACCTCGTGGCCACCTGGAGCCTAGCTGCTCATCATGGTGTCTCAGACTACGAGGGCATTTAGCGCCTTATCGATCTCCTTCTGATTGAATGGATGGAGTGTTGCGAACTCATGCTACTATATCTTTTTACGTGAGCCCACTATAGTACCGACTGGAGATCTCTTGGCCTTTGCTATCCGGATCACCACTCCGTACCTCCAGCACTGTGTACCTCCCCAGAGCATGCCTATACTGACCGTATTCTAGAAGAGCTTTGCCAAATAGGCCATCCACACCCCTACCTAGCCAGATGGTTCTTGTTGCACCTCCTCATACTAAGAGTGGGTTAGAGCTGGAGGGAGGTGTTGGGTTTTACATGTATCTAATATATAGAATATGAGTAAAAATGCAGTGGAATAATTATCGAGAAAACCAAGAAGAGGATCCCATGCAGTAATTTAATTGATTTTTTAAAGGTTCATCGAATTACCTTAAATGATGAACGGATCTAGATCCGGGCCAGAAGCTGATAAAAGTCACCTTCCTCTCTCGGTGATCCACACATGAACAATTGTACAAGCCAGATTTCTATATCCTTACGAATAATATTGATAAACAGTACAACAGATGATTCCTTGTTAGAAGGGTTGTACTGTTGATCAAGATCAACTAAGGGAATAACACGGGATAGCCGAACCGGGTCTCCTACTGTAGAAGGGGGCAGCCGAACTGATGTAAGGGGAGGAGTCAATTTTTCTTATCTTTTTTCTTATGACAATTCCTTATCATAAATCCCTTATTTATACTAAGTAAACCCTAGAGTCAAAACCCTAGTATTTGCGTAGTCACCCCTCAACTTATTAATTAATACAATATATATAATATACCATATTATATATATTACTCATCGTTTAATCTTTTAATAAATATTATATCCAATATTATATTTACGAATCCCAGTTGATATAATTAAATAATATAACATATAATATCCTGTATTATACGTTACTCATTATTTAATTTCTTTAATGATTATAATATCCAATTTATTTCTATCAACTATTCTTGCTTATCTTTAAGTATCGTCTGTGTGACATAAAAGGCTTATATTATGTTGTTAATCATTTAATACCATATTAAATGATAAATCATAAGCGGTCTCTGCCAAGCCTTTATGACTACACAAATAATATAAATATATAGTCTATTAAACTATTTAACATGTCAAATCCTTTTGTCGCACGATATCATTTGAACTGAGTTATAGAAACTGTCATACTTGTTATGTTCAAATGCTTTCTCGATCTTATGTAAATTGATTGAATCAAAGGACTCTTCATTTGAGCATGGCCATTCATTTCCTTCGGTCCTACTTATCGAGTAGCAGATATGTCTCTCCTGAAAGAGAGGGACAAATTCTCTTCTTGATTATTCATTACCCTCTACTTGACTCCCACTAATCCCAATTGCTAACCTTTATCATCACCATGTTTCAGATGACATTGGATTACGTCAAGGCATAGCAGTTATCATGTTGGACTCTATGATAATCTCAGATTCAAGGATCTATTGGCATACTGTTATATTGAAATTCACTTATGATATTTCCATGCAGTGATCTCAATGAGGGTTTGTCCAGTATTGCGTTCTACAACCAATGTCCATAAGTTTGATCTGTACCATGCGCATAATCATCCTATGATTATCAATCAAACTTATACTAGTATATTAATCACTTGAGTCTTCATTCTACATCATTAGACCAGGGACATATGGATAATCTTATTATTCGTGAATAATTACTATTTGGTTATTATAATTTTAACACATGCACACATTATAATAATCAACGAGAAATAGATATAATCAAATAACTTTATTTAAATTTGACAATTATGAATCCAGGCACATTGAATGTCCTAGGACATTATTCCCAATAATCTCCCACTAGAACCATTCATTCATGACTCTTAGGCTAATTGGTCTGGAATGCTCTTCATGCTTTCCTTGTGCCGGAGGCTTGGTAAGTGGATCAAAAACATTCTCTTTCATTTCTACTTTGCATATACTGAGTATGTGTTTGGATCTCTAATCGGACCTTGACTCCTTAACCCACGTAATAGCACCATTATTGTCGCAGTACAGACTTATAGGACCTAAAAATCCACATATTCTCATCGGATGCATCAGATGCTGCCAGGTACTCAGATTGAGTTATAGAATCTATGAGCATACTATGCTTGAAACTCTTCCAACTCACAGTACCTCCATTTAATATAAACACATAACTAGTTTGTGATTTAAAACCATCTCTATCAGTTCCTAAACTTGCATCGTCCTAACCATTTACAACCAGCTCGTCTCCCGCACCTCCATAAATTAGGAAAACATTCTTTGTTCTTCTTAAATATTTTAGGATGGTTTCACTGCTGTCCAGTGATTGTCACCTGGATTTGATTGGCATTGACTTGTCATGATAATGGCAAATGATACATGATCTATCCAATGGCTGAAGCAAATAGAATCTTGGTTATGCGGGGTCGCTCATCAAGAGTCGAAGGACTCTGAGTAGTACAAAGATAAATGCCATGTGACATTGGTAGGAGTCCTGTATTTGAGTCCTGCATATTGAACCTCTTCAATAACTTGTTTATGTAGGTACTCTGACTTAGACCAATCATTCTCTTTGATATATCTCTATTGATTTTTTTTATCCCAAGAATGTAAGCAGCTTCTCCTAAGTCTTTCATGGAGAAACAAGCTCCCAACCAAGTCTTGACTGTCTGCAAGGCGGGTATGTCATTTTCAATGAGTAATATGTCATCTACATATAAGACAAGAAAGACAACTATGCCTTCACTAACCTTTTTGTACACACTTATTTCATCTTCATTTTGAATAAACCCAAACTCTTTGACAGTTTCATCTAAACGAATATTCCAGCTCCGAGAAGCTTGCTTCAACCCATAAATGAATCTTTGAAGCTTACAAACCTTTTTAGAATTTTTGGGATGAGTAAAACCCTCAGGTTGTGTCATGTACACATCCTCGAGTGAGTTTACATTAAGAAATGCTGTTTTGACATCCATTTTCCATATCTCATAATTATAGTATGCAGCAATAGCAAATAGAATTATAACTGATTAAAGCATGACTACTCGTGAAAAGGTCTAATCGTAGTCAACACTATGAGACTGTCTTGCAACTAGTCTAACTTTATTATTTTTGAAGACCCATTTGCATCTAAAGGTTTTTACACACTCATGTGGATCTATCAAGTTTTAAACTTGATTGTCGTCATGGACTGCATCTCTGACTTCATGGACTCTAGCCATTCCTCGGACTCTTGTCCTGAAGCAGCTTCTGTACAGGAACTAGGCTCATCATCTATGAGTGATGCGTCATCATCCTCTGTCATGAGTTTAGGATCACATCCTCGGAGTGCTCATTAGAAAGTGAAAAACCAGGGCCATCAAGATGATCAATATATCCTTTCATCTTCAGTACATGAGTGTTGATAGATGTCCCATCAACCATCTTGCAAGCATACAAAGCTTGAAAGGTGCCCTCAATGTATCCTCTCTTGCCTAGCGTGCTTTGAGAAAGTCTCTTTGATGCGAGCATTAAGCTCATAAGATTCCATTTATTCCAAATTCTTATGAAGTTCTGGACAAATGGTATCCAACATAAGACATCTGACATCAATAGAATCATCACAATATTTCTTCCATTTGTTTTTTGTTGCTTTATTAGCATCGTCATCAGGCACATTGGGAATTTCATCCCCAAGAACGTACAACTTTCTTTCTTGCTCGAGAAGTATTCTCAAGTTCCGGATCCAATCCAGATAGTTGCTGCCGTTTTCTTTGAGCTTGTCCTCCTCAAGGACGAATCGCAGTGAAATGGAGGATATGTTGTTTGATGCCATTCTTTTATCTAAAAAACTTAAATATGCAAAGTATATAGATAAATTTTATTTCTCGAAAAATACTCCCACTAAAATAAAATAGCCTCAATTTTACAACATTTGTAATTTTAGTGGGTTAAGACCCCATTTTGCGCAATTCTAAACTCAGCTTTGGCATGACGCCTTGACTTGATCTACTTTAGGTGGATAATTCTTATTGATTACATCATATGTAACTCTTAGATTATACTTATGGGATTTGGCATCTTACGCCTAAGCATGTTATAATCGCATCTTATGCCTTAAGATTTCAAACTATTTCAAGTTCTTAGTTCATTAAAATACATTGGTATCACCATTACCTGTTATACCTTACTAAGATAATCCGAGCACCCAGCTTTGGCATGACTGCTCAAGATGATCGAAGTCTTGATAGGTGTATTAATTGAATGGCGTTAAAATTTTAACAAGGGGTTTTTGTCCTATGTTTCATGTCTATGTTATCTAACATACATCGCACCACATACATGCATAATTTTAAATATACATAGCATCACATGACATAATAAAGCATAGGACCGTATATAGCATGACCATAATCCTAACGTAATTTTCATGAGCCAACATGAAAATCACAAAAGTCAATCTAAATGGTATAATTGGTCCTCATTGATCTTCCAACTCCTTATAATGTCGTACGCGATCAATTGACTCCTTGAGTCCGTCCTTCATCTCCTCCTTGTCGTCATCACATTAATGAAAACTATATTACACTAGTAAAGTAAATTACAAGAGGAGAAATGACATGCAATGAAAATAAATTAATAGATGACTTGCAGGAAGTAAAAACCAATTATATTTAAATGACACGCAGGCCATAAAACCAACCCAAAATTAAATTTACACATCAAATCATATTGGTAAATTTATGGTCATGCCATAAACCAAACATATACTAAAATTAATTATCATATAATTAATAAACAAATAATATGAATCTACCTGAAAGTCAAACATAAGAATAAATTTCCTGTTATAATCAACAAAACATGAACTGTAGCCTAGATGGCCCCGCGGACGCCCGGACACTGATAAGTCGCGGGTTCGAAAACCCGTCGGCAATAGCTTGTTGTTTTTGAAATAATGATTTTAGCATTGAAATAGACTTTCATCTTAATCAAAATTATAGTGAACAAGTTTCCCAAAAGTAGTTGCAGACAAGATGGCGGGACGATATGGCTGGACCAGTATGTCGTGGGATCGAATCCCATCTTCAGCGGGTTTCATTTTTGTTGATTTATCACAACCTGCAGATCCTGGTCCGCAGTTCGCAACCCGAAATGGACCGACCTGGTCCGACAACCTGCGGACCCACCAGAAAAGAAATCTGTTTCAGAATAATTCTGGACAGAAAAATCTCAAAAATAGTCCAAAAATTGATTTTTAACAATCCAATTTAATCAAAAAAACATATATGAAATCTCTATTTTATAAATATAATCAAGAATACAATTTATATATTCAAAGCATATAAACATATTCTACATAAATAATTAAATTACTTGCAATTTCGCTCTGATACCACTATTGGGTTTTACATGTATCTAATACATAGAATATGAGCAAAAATGCAGTGGAAGTATTATTGAAAAACCCAGGAAGAGGATCTCATGCAGTAACTTTATTAATTTTATAAAGGTTCATCAAATTACCTTAATCGATAAACGGATCTAGATCCGGACCAGAAGCTGATGAAAGTCACTTTTCTCTTTTGGTGATCCACACGCGAATAATTGCACAAGCCAGATTGCTAGATCTTTATGAATAATATTGATAAACTGTACAACAGATAATTCCTTGCTGGAAGGATTGTACTGTTGATCAATATCAACTAATGGAAGAACAAGGTATGACTGAACCGGGTCTCCTACTGTAGAAGGGGCGGGCGAACAGATGAAAGAGGAGGGGTGGATTTTTCTATCTTGTTTCTTATAACAACTCCTTGTCATAGATCCCTTATTTATATTAAGTAAACCCTAGAGTCAAAACTCTAGTATTTGTTTAGTTACACCTCAACTTATTAAATAATACAATATATATAATATCCCATAATATATATTACTCATTATTTAATCTTTTAATAAATATAATATCCAATATTATATTTACTATTCCCAGTTGATATAATTAAATAATATAATATCCAGTTTATATCTATTAATTATTCTTGCTTGTCTTTAATTGTCGTATGTGTGACCCAAAAGGCTTATTTTATGTTGGTAATCATTTAATATCTTATTAAATGATAAATCATAAGCGGTCTCTAACAAGACATTATGACTACCCAAATAATATAAGTTTATAATCCATTAAACTATTTAACGTGTCCAATCCATTTTTCGCGCGATATCATATTTGAACTAAGTCATCGAAACTACCATACTTATTATGTTCAAATGTTTTCTCGATGTTAAGTAGAGTGATTGAATCAAATGACTCTTCATTTGAGAATGGCCATACATTTCCTTTAGTCCTGCTTATCGAGGGGCCCAACAGATATCTCTCTCCTGAAAGAGATCGACAAATCCCCTTCTTGATTATTCATTGCCCTCTACATGACTCCCAATAATCCCAATCGCTAACCTTTATGATCACCATATTTTCGATGACATTGGATTACGTCAAGGCATAGTAGTTATCATGTTGGACTCTATGATAATCTCAGGTTCAAAGATTCATTGACATACTATTATATTGAGATTCACTTATGACATTTCCATGCAGTGATCTCAATGCGGGTCTATCCAGTATTGCGTTCTCCAACCAATACCTATAAGTTTGATCCGTACCATGCGCATAATCATCCTATGATTATCAATCATACTTATACTAGTATATTAATCACTTGAGTCTCCACTCTAAGTGATTAGACCAAGGACATATGAATAATCTTATTATTTATGAATAACTATTATTCAATTATTATAATATTAAAACATGCACACATTATAATAATCAACGAGGAATAAATATTATCAAGCAACTTTATTTAAATGTGACAATTACAAATCTAGGCACATTGAATGTCCTAGGGCACTATTACCAACAAGATGGACCTCAGGACCTCGCCGAAGGGACATGATGACCGAACCTTTTATTCTCAGGTGGACATCTCCACCAGTGCGACCTATGCCAGTCATCGAGCCAGTCCGTCCATGTCTGATTGCGGACAATGCTCATCCGCTTCTCTTGAAGAAGCATAGAGTCATTGAGGACCAAGTTGTTGTCTCTCTAGTTTTAGATAAGGACTGAGAAGAAGATCCATATGAGGATCCGAAGGAGTTTTTCGAGGGACACAGCTCGACCATCGATTCGAGGGTGAGTTTTTGAGATAGTTCAGGATGGTGCTAGCTATTTATTTTGTATATGTATGCAGAACATCACTTCTTCTGTTTTATATATGTCGTTCCGATGTCTGACACTTTTTTATTTTACAGACGGCAATAATATATGTTAGAGCATCCCGTATTTTGATATATGTGTAGGCAGGTATCCTAGATCGTCTTGTATATATTGATAGTCAGTAAGATCTCGTTGAAGGCGATTGTTCCATTATGATGCATAAGATATATTGATATATATTTTTTGACCCTTGATGGGCTTTTCTTATCATAGTATGATGTTATTTTCTAATCTCTTTCTCGACCTTGCTACAAGTATTATTTCATCAACTATATGTGTCGATGCGTTATGATTATGTAGTCGCGAACTCATTTATATGACCAAGTATGATGGTAACTGTGGATCGATGAAATAAAGTAATGATGATTATGTGAACCACATAATTCCACCTAGAAGAGAAAGAAGGAGAGGAGAGCATGAACGCGGCCCTATACCACCACCACCTTCTCCACCCAATGCGCTATTGAGGAGCTTTTCATCAGGCAAAATCCGCCTACTTTTAACATATCAGGAAACCTGAGCGATGCTGAGTTCTTGGTTAGAGCTATGGAACCAATTTTTAACTTCCTAAGTTGTACCAACCTAGAGCGTCTTTCTTGTGTACTCTTTCATTTCACTGTATCCGCAGACTTTCAACGGGAAGCATGCGGGAAGATTCTGACGGCTGAACAACTAGAAAACTACTCTTTGGAGGAATTCAAGAAAGCACTTTAGGACAAGCATGTTCCCAAAATATTCATGGTCAAGAAGGAAGCTTAGTTCCATATTCTAAAACAAGGGAGGATATCAGTGATTGAGTACAACAGAATGTTATGTATGTTAGCTAGGTATGCTCCACACAAGTTTATACAAATGAGAAGATGGCAAGGAAATTCCGATCAAGACTGAGGCATGAGATAGGCATGTCGTTAGCTAGCCGTGGAAGTCTGAGCTACACTGAATTGATGAACAGAGCTCTGGATATTGAAGCAGCAATGTCAGAATAGAAACGGGCACCCACAGTTACACCACCACCCACACAA
Organism: Orobanche coerulescens; assembly: GCA_033398695.1. Taxonomy (NCBI): domain Eukaryota; kingdom Viridiplantae; phylum Streptophyta; class Magnoliopsida; order Lamiales; family Orobanchaceae; genus Orobanche; species Orobanche coerulescens. Next base: position 53,175,714 of record CM065812.1, read on the forward strand.
ACGCATCCCCACGAATATAAGGGGAAGCTTAAATGGGAAGGACAAAACAATGGTTGAAATAACAACCACAATGTCAACATCCAAGCTAATAGAAAGTTATGGCAGGGAAATGTACCTCATGGAAAACCCCAAGCTTAAAGAGGAAACAATCAAGGATGAGAGATGATTCCTGCTCAGGGAGGCAACACCAGGGACGAGTTGCAAACCACGTATGTCCTAAGTGTATCTGTAATATCCGACTGTAATTCTTCATCATTATTGTTGTATTATTCAGATAATTTGAATATCGTTGAATCATGTTGCATTGATTATATGACTATAGTGTCGAGATGTTACGGAATTGAGTTAGTTATCATTGTTATTCAATTTATGTTTGTTAGTTCGATGTTAATTGGAGAGCTGCATTTTTGGACCTATTCTGGTGGTGTAGCGTATGCTACATACTTTGATTAACGTACGTTAATCTTGTGCCTTAACATACATAACTCGTTATATCTTTCGTACGTTAAGAAGGAATCAGACATCAGTTGACTTCCGCACGTGAATCTGTTATCCGTTGCCATGCACATGAAAGGTGATTGAGCTGTCATGTCCGTCAGAGTCAACCATATTTTGCATACGTAATACCTTTTCTTTAGCGTACGCAAATGGCCTGTGAAGTCAAAACAGTAGCACCTGTAAGCCGATTACGTATGTAAAACCAACTGGTTAGCGTACGTAACACTGTTAACGTACGCTAAATTTGTTCGATAACGTGCGTTAAGGCTGTATAGTCTATTTAAAGCGACAGCCTATTTTTTATTTCTTCTCTACTCCAACCCGATTTTCTCTCCCTATATCCCCTCTCCTGCCTCCCTAGACCGATAATAACCTTCTCCAACTTGGTTTTGAGTCTTGTAACTTAGAGTGGAGCTCATTGATTCGAAGTTAGAAGGTGTTCTTGAGCTGAAAGTGTGTTTCTTGTTGTGTTGAGGGTTGTTCTTCGTTTCTGGAGGTATGTATACGATTATCATCTGTATTTTTCATATGTTGATGTTAGTAATGTAGAATACTTCACCTAGAGTTAAATTAATCAAGTAAAACCTGGTTATAATTAAACTATTAACACTTCTTCATGAATATGATAAACGAGGGTTTGGAATGGATGTGTTCTTGAGGTTATAGTGATAGTAACCATGTTTATATCACCATGCTCATCTTGTTGGACGAATTAATCTCAGTACAACATTGATAATCAGTTAGCTTCATCATAATTGGATTTAATCAATAGAATTGATATCATAAAGTGTTTAAACCCCATATTAGGAATTTAATTACCTTGAGAAGAACTTGACAATGTTAAAGATATGATTATGTTCTCTTGTTCAGAAATCTTAGAAGTTTTAGCCTCATTATGGTTCAGTTTCACAAGTCTTTAAGGAATGATAAGGATATTGATCAATACAGCAATAACTTTTTATTAATCTAATGTGTTGATAAATTAAGGAAGTGTTTGATCATTATGCTAGAATGGATAGTGTTTTTATGAAGGAGTTGCTGATTTCGATTGATAAAGTCATAATAGTTTGAGTATCGAATTCGTTATGATTAACCTTGTATAGTAGTTGATGTTGTAGAACATAAATAAATTCATTAAACCGATTTTATTTGTGAATTGACGATGTTTTGTTCATAGAAATAACAAGAGTATTAAACGACATTATTGATATAGTAATCCGATTGCGGAAGACGAACTAGATTTATTGGAACCCTTCATTAATTGGTAGGATGTTCATTAGGTGGAATGGATTATTCGGGTAGGTTGCGGGCGTCGTTTCCTACGAATTGATATTAATATTATGTGAATACGTTATTGAATGGATTACGTTTCATTCAAGGTTGCTTGATTGATTGAGTGTTTAACCAAGGATACCATCCGTTTGATCATTTGGAGAAGGACTATCTTTCGCCTACAGAGTTGAGGCAAGTTATCTTGCTTGGTTATAATGATGATTAGATTCTTGTGATGTTTATACGTTTCATGTATATGAAATGTTAATGGATTTGTGACTCGTATTTTGATATTGTCCTTGACGTTGTTCCGTTTTTCATCATGGGGTTGCATTCCCAAATGCGTCACTTTGAATCGTTGATCTCGAGACGTAGATCGTGAGGCTAATTAGGTACATTATCACACGTATATTCTGGATTCCGTATACGGGGTAGACATGTACACGGACACATTTCCGGATCAGGCGTACTGTGATGTCCATCTTGAGCAATATTATTTAATCGTTCATAGTCCATGTATGATTGGATATGTTCGATGATTTTGGGACTGATTGTTCATACGCCCGAGGGATATGTTCAATAGTCGGGATGTTTTCCTTGAGATCTAATATATGTAGATTATATAATGTCGGGAGAATCATTTATCATGTATATCTGACCCTGTGTTTTGGGGGATATACTTGTGTTGTATTTTAGGTCGAGGCAAAGGCAAGGCACGGGAAGAGCACTGTGACGGCGAAGGGTTCGAAGGATACTAGTTCGGGCCCCCCATGTCTTTTATGTCCGGTTTTTGTTTAAACCGTGTAATGTTACTTTAATTCCACTTTATTTAAATTATTGTCTGGTTGTATTGATATTTGAAGTATATTCCATCTCCATATGGTCTATACTTGTATTTCGGATCCTGTGTATCATAAGGTCGTTGGCCATGCCATTAATAAACTCCTAATCGGAGTAATGACTATTTATTGTGGTTAAGTATCACAAAGTAATACTTATTTAATCTGTATTTTGATATCGCCTGGTGGGTCCCAGTGTGGGGTCCACGGCACTGTAATAACCGCATTTTGGGTGTTACAGAATATGATATAAGATAGTGTGTTTTTTTCTCTTTAAGAGTCATTGTAGAATGAACTAGTATCAAAAGACCTTCGTGTCACGTGTGACCTGTGCAAGCGCTTGACCCTACGAGCCAAATACGGTATGTACTTTACGAGCCATGATTTAATTACTAGCATGATATTGATATCGGAATGGATCTCTTTGTTGATCTTGTTATTTCGAGGATCTGTGGCAGGATTTATCTGATTGATAATTCGAGGTAAATGCTGGATTGATTATATGATTGAAATTGTTCGACTCGACGTCGATGTAATATTCTGTGTGACACTTGTGGTGTCGATAATTCATCGTGAATTGTTTTCTCGAATATGTGATTCCTTGTTGCTATTAACCTAGCATGAATTTTGATTAGTATCTTGAACTGTACTTATGGTTATCATTATGATTAATTCTTTCAGTATGGAAAGAAATCTGAGAGGCCGTGGCATAGGGGGACGAGGCTGCGGAAGATGCCGAATCCCGATACCACGAGCCAACAGACGCGCGAATGTGGAGCACAGTTCCATAGACAGTGGTTCGCCTTCTAGGGACCAATCGCACCACAGTAGGCGTGAGGATGCGCGTGTCTATCCTTATGTTGTGATACAGGGCATGATGGCTCAGATGACCCAGATGGTTCAATTAATGGAACCTATGTAGATGGCCACTACTGGCGAGCAACAGGGGCCTCATCCTCCGTCTCCTGTGCTTGGCGGACCCGTGAGTCGGATCATCAGCGACATCTCTCGCCAGCCACCTCCGACCTTTGAAGGCTCCTCTGAGCCTGCTGACATTGTGCACTGGATTGAACACTTTGAGAAATTGTTCGAGATGGTGGACTGTCCCGAAAAGAATCGCGTATCCGTAGCAGCTTACTATCTTAGCAAGGGCACTCACACCTGGTGGCTTTCAGTGAGGCCAGCTGATGGTGTATATACTTGGGAGGAATTTAAAAACCTCATGCTAGACCGTTACTATCTAGGGCCACCCCGTGATGCCAAGCTGTGAGAACTTCTGAACCCAAACCCATCTGAAGACGATGATGTACTATATGTTGCCGAGAAATTTCAGGCACTTCTTCCTTTTGCCTCGTCGATTGTCCGAACGGAGGCTGATAAGATCAAATATTTTCTCAATAGGCTTAAACTCGGAATGAGAATGCAGCAGTTAAATCACCACTGTACGACCCTACCGGATTTCATCGAGAAAGCTCTGGAATACGAACTCACCGCGAAGGAGATTTCTAAGAAGCAACCACAGCCCAACAACAAAAGATCTCGGAACCAGAACCAGACTGAGAGTAACCGGGGGACATTCAGGAAGCCCCAGTCATTGCCAAACCCTTCTGATCGACCACCCATGGCGTTGAAGCCAGCCGGATCGCACTCTCGAGCGGTCCCTTCATCTGTTGTTTGCTATAACTGCGGAGACCAGGGGCACGTCAGCTCCAAATGCCCGAAGCCGTCCGTCGCATGCCATACTTGTAGGAAGTATGGGCATCGTGCTCGTTTTTGTAGGAATGGACCCGGACGTGAACCAGTAGCGTCTCATGCTCCAATTCAGTCTTCTATCCAGGACCGTGTGCCTCTGTCCGCTTCTTATCAGACTACCGGGAAAAACAGGGGAATGTGCCGTGGGAATCAAAGTGGTACACATAGTGACGGAGATGCGAAACCCAGGATTTACAAGATGAAGAAATCTAATGATCCCGAGGCCAGCATGATTGCAGGTATACTCGAGATCCACTCTCAGCCGGTGTGTGTTCTTTTTGATACCGGTGCTTCACACTCCTTTATATCTGCTTCTTGTTTAAGTTGTTTACCTCTAGACCATGTTATCAATTGTGAGCCTTATGTGATTGGTCTACCCGATGGTAGAAGAATTATTGGAAATCGTGAAGTCTAGGACTATCCGATTCGTATGAACGACCGGGAGTGGTTGTCAAATCTGATTGTAGTCGATTTACCTAAGGATGATATAATCTTGGGTATCGATTGGATGGATCATCATGATGTCATACTTAGTGTACGCAAGCGGATGGTAACCATCACTTCTGATGATGGTTTCGAGTGTATTTTTTGAGGTGATAATCCCAGCCGTTCCAGGAGAGTTGTTGGTCCCAAGAATGATGAAGACTATCCTCACTGTACCAACACGAGTCTTTTCTAGCGCGCTTTGTCCTCACTCACGCTCACCTGAGAAACTTCCCAGGGGGTCACCCATCCCATAACTACTCCAGGCCAAGCACGCTTAACTTTGGAGTTTGTATGAGATGACTACCAAAAAAGAAGTTGCATCTTGTTGGTATGAGTAGTCCAAATCAATTCATTTAACCACTTTCTAATGCAGATCTCACAGGTCGAATCGCAAGCCGCGCCTCGCGCATTTTTAAGCCTATGCAGGCAGGATGCTGGACTGAAGCCCAACAATCCCCCTCCCAGTATCTGCTAGCATTTCAGCCCCATAGTCTGAAAACCTCCGCGAACTAGATTTGATCACACAGCCATCTAGCGGCTAGATTCATTCACACAGTCCTCCAACACTTGACATCAGCATATGTTCCACCTCCGTTTACTTCCGCTGCGCCAGTATCTTAGTTCCAGCATACTAGATTTGATCACATAGCCCTCCAGCACCTGACAACCTCCACTGCACCAGCATCTCAGTTCCGGCCAAGTGGCAATATCTGCTGCATGCCCGCCTCTTAGTTCCAACATTCTGGTAGCCTCCACTATAGGATACTGCGAGGGAATCCGCACCCGTGACGTGCTCCGATACCAATTGTTGGTCCCAAGAATGATGAAGACTATCCTCACTGTACCAACACGAGTCTTTTCTAGCACGCTTTGTCCTCACTCACGCGCACCTGAGAAACTTCCCAGGGGGTCACCCATCCCATAACTACTCCAGGCTAAGCACGCTTAACTTTGGAGTTTCTATGAGATGGCTACCAGAAAAGAAGTTGCATCTTGTTGGTATGAGTAGTCCAAATCAATTCATTTAACCACTTTCTAGTGCAGATCTCACAGGCCGAATCGCAAGCCGCGCCTTGCGCATTTTTAAGCCTATGCAGGCAGGATGCTGGACTGAAGCCCAACAATCCCCAACAAGAGTCATCAGTGCTATGAAAGCACTGAAACTGCTTAATCAAGGGTGTATTGGTTATTGGTGCTACATGACCAAAACAACAGATCGACCAGTTGAATTGGCCGACATTCCGGTAGTCCGAGACTACCCAGAAGTATTTCCATACGAGTTGCCAGGCTTACCTCCACATCGTGAGGTGGAGTTTATTATTGAGTTAGAGCCAAACACGTCCCCACTTTCGAAAGAACCGTATCGTATGGCTCCAACTGAGATGCAGGAGTTGAAGAACCAGCTTGAGGAGTTGACTGAAAAGGGCTATATTTGACCTAGTGCGTCCCCTTGGGGAGCACCAATGTTATTTATACGAAAGAAATATGGATCTATGCGTTTATGTATTGATTACCGTGAGCTGAACAGTGTAACCATCAAGAACAATGTTTTCTAAGATCGACTTGAGGTCCGGTTATCATCAGTTGAGGATTCGAGAGTCTGACATTTCAAAGACAGCCTTCCGTACTCGCTATGGGCATTATGAGTTCGTGGTGATGCCATTTTGATTGACTAATGCACCAGCTGTATTCATGGAGTTGATGAATCAGGTTTTTATTAACTATCTAGACCGCTTGTAGTCATTTTTATTGACAACATTCTGATTTACTCTTGTGACCACGAAGAGCATGAACGTCATCTCCACCAAGTTCTCGATGTGTTGAGGTGGGAACAGCTTTATGGGAAGTTTTCAAAATGTGAATTCTGGATGCCTGAGGTTATCTTTCTTGGGCATGTGATATTAGCCGAAGGAGTGAGAGTGGACCCACAGAAGACAAAAGCCATTCGAGATTAGCTACCTCCGAAGAATGTGAAGGAAGTTCGTAGTTTCCTCAGCCTAGAAGGTTACTACCGACGGTTCGTGGAAGGATTTTCCAAAATTGCGCAACCGATGACTAACCTACTGAGGAAGGATAAGAAGTATTTGTGGTCAGAAGCATGTCAGCAAAGTTTTGATGAGCTCAATAGTCGATTGATTTCAGCACCTGTTTTGGTTCTACCAAAAGGAACAGAAGGATTCGTGGTGTATAGTGATGCGCCGAGACAGGGCCTTGGATGTGTACTGATGCAGGAAGGGAAAGTGATTGCCTATGCATCGAGACAATTGCGACCCTATGAAGTTAACTATCCGACCCATGCCTTGGAGCTAGCATCCATGGTGTTTGCTTTAAAAATCTGGCGTCACTATCTGTATGGAGTTACGTGTCAGATCTTTACTGATCATAAGAGCCTGAAGTACATTTTTACTCAGAAAGAGTTGAACATGAGACAGAGAAGGTGGCTAGAATTAATCAAAGATTATGATATCCAGATCCTTTATCATCCGGGCAAGGCAAACATGGTTGCCGATTCCTTGAGCCGTAAGACAGTGCAGGAGCAGATGCTTAGCCGCTTGACGGCTCAGAGGGAGTCACAATTAGATCTTATGAGGCCAGAGATTGAAGTTTGGTTACAGCGTGTTCAGGGACAACTTTGCACACTCGAGATTTCTTCGTCTCTTGATGATATAATCAGATCGAAGTAGGTTGTGGACCCATTCCTATCTCGAGTTCGGGATGAGGTAACTCAAGGGAATGCCCCTGGATTTGTGATCCATGAGGATGGATTGATACGCTTCAGGAATCGAGCGTGAGTACCCGTAGACGAAGAGTTGAGGAACTCTATCATGATAGAGGCCCATGCTACCCCATACTCTATTCACCGGGGGTCTAGTAAGATGTATAAGGATTTGAAACAATATTATTGGTTGGGAAACATGAAACGTGAGGTTGCCGAATTCGTTTCAAGATGTTTAACCTGTCAGCAGGTTAAGATTGAGTGGAAGTGGGAGGACATATTGATGGATTTTATCACTAGCTTGCCGACGAGTCATCGAGGAATGAATACGATTTGGGTGATTGTGGACCGTCTAACCAAATCAGCCCACTTTTTGGAGATTAAATACATGTGGGGTCCCGAGAGATTGACCCAGCTATTTATTAAAGAGATTTCCAAGTTGCATGGCACCCCCAAGAGTATTGTATCGGACCGCGATGGGCGATTCGTGTCACACTTCTAGAAGGCAGTTCATCATACGATGGGCACGCAGTTGAATTTCATTACGGCTTTTCATCCGCAGACTGATGGTCAGTCTGAGAGAACTATACAAACCCTAGAGGACATGTTGAGGGCATGTGCTCTTGATTGGAAGGACGATTGGGAAACCCAGCTACAACACCTACAACTCAGTAGGTCACGGCCATTGGATGGTCTCATTGTGATACAGGTTCGTTCCATGGCTTCGGCCTCATCGATACAACTTCGGGCTATTTTGGTTTCAGGTGATTGTGTTGATTGACAGCTTCGGCTGAGTGGTTTTCAGGCATTTGTGATGTCTTGGTAATTTTGTTGGAGCCTTCAGGCATTGTGATTCATAATTAATTCAGTTCTGGTTTGGTTCATGTCGTGTAATTCATTGTGGTGCTCTATAATTATGATTCGCCGTTGGGCACTTATGTTCTAACCTGTTGAACAGGTATTAATAGTATTTGTGCACATGTAACGCACGCTAACGATTAAGTGTAGCGTGTGATAATCGTGTAAGCTAGCGCACGCTACGGATGAGGCTTAGCGCACGCTATACGTGGTTAGCCTGATTGAGATAGGTTGGTAGGTGAGATCAGACCGCGGATTTTGTTGGGGACATGTCGGGATAAATCTGGATGGCTTTTGGAAAAGTCGAGTCAACGGTGCTTAGCGCACGCTAAAGGTTGAGGCTAGCGCACGCTAAGTTGGGTACAGTGAGGTCAGTGAACTTTCATTCAGCTGTTAGCGTACGCTATAATAGTTGTTAGCGTACGCTAACTGTTGGTTTTAGCGCACGTTAAGGCTGTTTAGCGTACGCTAAACCGAGATCAGACAGAGACAGTAGGCTGCAAGCCCGTTAGCGCATGCAAAGAAGGAGCTGTAGCCTGCGCTAATAACCATTTTCTATATATAGGACAACACCTCCTTTCATTTTTTATATGCCACTTCAACCCACACTCAATTTCCGTGACTTTGAGAGTTACCCTCTCCATCTTCAACCTTCATATCAGACTCCTAACATATCATTGAAGGCAAGGAGCTTTGAGGATTGGTGTTCAAGCGTCCAACGTTGAGTTCGTGAAGTGTTTTCATCTTCTCTTTCCATATAAGGTATGTGTTGCTGCCCGAGCTCAGAATCCGTGTTCTTATTCGGATTATGACCTTTCTCCTCGAACTATTAAGATTATTGATAACTCATTAGGTTGAACACCATACCTTAAGAATTTGAAGTAATCATGTTAGAACTCCTTTGAGTAAGAAGATCGTAACCGAACCTTATTGAGTTAAACCTAAGATTTGATTTCTGAGATTTGTTGCATATTTTACGTTGTCTTTTCCGAATCACTTGTATGTCGGTGTATTGTTATTATCATCACCTAGAATGGGATTATGCAAGAAGATGAATTCTTAGGGTGGTCACTAAGAATAATCTCTGTACAATACGAGGTGACCTTCAACGTAATTCATGACTCGTAGTGATTTCTGGATATATTTATCTTCACGTTGATGATTAGAACGAAGGGTGTTGATGGGTAACAATTACTATGAATGTAAAACTTTGCCAAGGAAGATAGCTTGTAGGAGAACGAAGTGTAGGGATGAATTAACCTTAAACTTGGATTGAAAGGTGTTATATAACCAAACCTGGTAATGGAATCGATAATCAGGAATCAAATTGCGAATTTATGATGATTTGAATGTCTTTAGCTCGACCGAATGTTCGTCGGGTAAGTTGAATCGTGAGCCGGCTAACTTAGAGTGTTAACCCGGCCATAGTAGACGTTAGATGTTCGTACGTTTAAATTTGTTTTGAGTGGTCGTTAGTTCCCTATTTGTTTAGAGGACCGAGCATTGCGAACAATTGATCGAAGGAGGCGGCCTTCGAGTTTGTTGAAATAATTGAAGTACTTACATTCTTGCCATCTTTCGCAGGCAAGTATCGTATTTTGAAGTTGGTTTAATATTGATGGTTTTGGTCATGTATATTGTTATTCATGTTGTTGAACATGAGATCGTTTCCGTTGAATTATCATGATACTCGTTATTGATTACTTGTATGTTCATGTTGATAGACATATCGATTTCTGCATATGTGTATGCATAGTTGTGTTTGTATATGTTGTGTTGATCCGAAGGGATCGTGTGATCTATGCTGAGGGTGCTGGATCAGATGTCCACCTCGTGTTGGTCCACCGGGATTATCTTGGGATCTATGCTGAGGGCGCTGGATCATTGGACGAGTTTTTCCACCTCGTGTTGGTCTGACGGGATCATCTAGCGATCTATGCTGAGGGCGCTGGATCATTGGATTACCCATGTTCTGTTGATGGAATCATGAGGATTCGCATCGTTGGATTCTGGTAGGGGAAGTCCGTGTTCTGTATTTTACCATGCATCGTTGCTGTATATCTGAGTTTGTATATTATGATACTTGTACTAGCATCGTTTTGCTAACCCCTTCGGAGTGGACATTTGTTTTGATGATCTGGTAGCCGAGGAGCAGGGAAGCAGGCACAGTACTGACATGATGACGAAGGGGCTCAGTAATGTTATCCGTCGTGTTGTTTTATTATTCTGGTTTGATTTACAGTACTCGAGTACGTGTGTCTCGTTGATGATTTGAAATGTTGTAATAATTGGATTCATTTGAGTTGTTGAACCAGTTGCCAAACTACTACATTAATATGGTATTTTTATATTATTCCGCATTTTTTTAATTTAGCCTTGTAAATTCTTATATAAAAGGGTTTACGGTGCTGTAATTATTCTGAATATCTCGGGGTGTTACATTAATGGATCGACCGAGTTGACTGAGTTAGGCTTATTTCGAGTAAAACCATCTTCGGTGAAGGCAAGTATCTTCCTTATACTTTTCATATTTCCTTGAATATAAATATTCGTGTCACTATATGTGTTATCATGTGTACGTGATCGTGTTAATTGGTGACAATGTAGCTCAATTGGGTAGAATTTGTGTTTGCTTGAAGTAGATGGTATACATGTATTGTTCAGTAAATATGTGTTGGCTTTAATCAATAATTGTGAACTTATGATTATTTCTTGAATCAATGATTCGTGTTTATTGTGAAACTGAGTAAATAAAATTATGATGATTTTATGGAATTGATGAATGGTATCGTTGGATAGTTGAAGTGGTTAGATTGATCACAAACGTGTTATTCCTTGGTTAGGAATATGTGTCGAACAAAGTGGCCATTTCTAGCAATGCCTTGACTATATGTATTATAATTAACGTCCATAATTTGAGAAATTATGAAACATTAAGTGTGTGTGAGTACTTCATCTACCTGGGGACGAGTCCGATGGGACCTTTGGGTATCTATGCTAAAGGCGCTGGATCGTGGACGTGGTTTCCCACTGGGGACGGTTTGACAGAACCTCTGGGGGCCAATGCTCAGGGGCATGGCCGTGGGTTACCTTGTGTATCATGAATTTTTGATGAAGTTGTTTTAACGATAAATGTGATATATTCGGAATATCATAATATTTTATTCTCGATGTTGAGATGTATTATATGTAGGTCATTGGTACTCGGCTAGAATGGCAATGGAACAAAGTGTTGTGTATATATTTTATTGTTTATCCTTTGGATAAAACTACCCTAGATCTCAAAAGTATCTTCCAAACGTTATTTCAAAGATTTATAAAAACTTAAAAGTTTTAAACCGTTTCGATTTAAGAGAATATCTCGGATTTTTCTAAGGTTATTTCAATGATTGATTTATGCATTCTGTGAAGTGACTTGTCTATTTATGTTTGGAATATGGTTTGTATAGGTAGGATACTTGTACTAGCAAATTCCGATTGCTAACTCCTTAAATGGTGGAAATGCGTCTTATGCATTTTATTTAGTCCTGATTCGAGGTAGTCACAGGGTCAACACGTAAGATGATGAAAGACCATGATGTTAATCACAAGAGGGTTGTTGTAATATCACCATTGTCATGTTGTATTTTTCTTCCGCTGTCATATTCTACCCTTGTATGGGTATATGGACATATTATTGTATTGTGTATTGAGGATACACACGTGTAGTTATATATTTTATTTGTATTTTGTTTATTGTTTTTTGTGTATTTTGACCTTGTTGGTCAATTATGGTTTGAGTTGTTCTGTGTTTGCCTGGTAGATCCTTGCGAGAAGGGTGTACAGTATTGTAATATCTCCGGAAATTTCTGGGGGTGTTATAATAATCTCCTACATTAAATAAAGTATTCTTCTAATCACTTTACTAAACACCTGCACTAACTACACCTAGGACTTTTCTCTTCAAGTCTAGCTATATGAGGGACACACCTCACTTCCCCTCATTCATCATCTTTTCCCCATCTTTTCCCTTTACCCCACCTCCCCCCCACCCATTCAAGAGAGAGAATGAGAGCTTTCTCCGTTTTCACTCTGTTAAAGCTCAAGTATCAAGCTTCAAGTGTGTTCCTAACATGAATCGAAATACATATTCAAGTAAATTAGCTCATACTCTTCAATTCCATCCAAGTAAATATATTTCAACTCACTTTAAAATTTAGAAGTTTATGAATGAACTTTGGTTTGATGTTCAAATTGTTAGGATTCTATCATTAAAAATGAGTTACGCAGTGGAAAAAAATGGTCTAACCGGATAAAAACCAAACCCCTAAAACGGGTTGATCAAGCATCGTATAAATGAATATAAATTGACGAAGATAAAATTCAGAAATCATACGCTTGTAGACCTTTGATAATATCTTCTTGAAGGAAAAATTCGAGCCAAGCTTTTTCCGGTCACCAATACGTACACGAATCTAATCTGTCCAAACTTGATGAATGATCAAAAACCGAATATGCGAAGTGTATCTACGTTATCACGCGTCAGATATTGATAGGAAAAATTATATATCAATTCTTTCTCGAAGAACACAGCTAGGAATTGATATAGTATTTTTCTTCTCTTCTCTTTTTCCTTTTCTTTCTCACTAAGATGAACAAGATATGAAGAAAAATTCTCTCCCTTGAACCTCACTTTGGCCGTGAGCAATGTGTGTGTGTGTGTGTGTGTGTGTGTTTCAACTCAAGAAATGATCTGAAAGACTTGCTCATTATATATATATATATATATATATCAAAATGAGATCAAATGATGAGATAAGATATCTCATCCATTTGTCCATATTCTTATATAATAAGTCTTACACACCTCACACCACACACGCTCACTTTGAAGCATGAGAGGAGGCGGCCCACTTTGTTGTTGGTGAGAAAACGAGCTGAGCCACTCGGTTCGTATTCCGGAAGTTCACGTGTCTAGTTCGTTAAGTAAACTTTATTTTATCTCAAATGTATCTATACTTAATTAATTAATCTAATTAATTAATTTTATCAAATACAAAATTATAATAATATATTTCCAAGAAATAATTATTTATAAATTAAATTAATCACCAAGTAATTAATTTCGATTTACAAGACTGCAATGATTTATCAAATAAGCCAAATTAGATATCCAATATATAATATTAATGAAGAGATAATAAGTACTTATTTTATCCATCAAATACCCTTGTGCGCGACTCCATAGGTCCGTCTTAGTTGGCAATGGGAGGAACAAAGGAGTACGGGGAACACATAGTCAGTCTAGTGCTCTGTACCGTAACCCAACTAAGAATGAATGATCAGATCACACCAGAACCAATATGTCGTGAATGCTATATACATATAAACCCTTCAATCATATGTCTCGGTCAAGTATTAGGGTCACGGTAAAGTCAAACCCTATTGTAACTTGATTCTATGCATTTGTTAATGCAAACCGAGATCACTGAGCTCTCGTGTATCAAATACAAGTAGTTCTAACTACTTTGGCCAAAGACTTATGATCTCATTTGCCATTAACCGCATAGGACATTTACCTGTTCACTTACAGTAGAAAGAATCATATCATGGTATTCAGTAGAAACTGCTACTTGCCCACCAAGTTGCACTTAGAGGTTGATCCCACCAGTCTGTGATCGGATCGAACTACTCTAGTGACTAACTCAATGTCACAAGTACATCTTCTACTAAATCCTCAAGTAAAAGGTTCACGTATACCTATCACAACCTTTTGATTCAGTCATTGACCATTCTAGAGTGAAATCCATGTGACCGAATCGAGGTGAGTTGAGTCCGAGTATACTAATCCCATTAACATACCTATAATGTGTGCTCCCACTAACTGTAACACCCCCGTGATATACGGTGATATTACAATGCCGTAGATTCTCTTTTGAAGAACCTACCAGGCTAATGTACATAAAACCCATTAAAATCAACAAACCACAACATTCATTTAGTAAAAAGGACAAATTGTTTTCAACACGACATAAATAACAAAACCAAATAACATCTTGTCCTGTAGGATCACAACTGATACAACAATCCACAGCGGATATAACCGCACCATCCACAATAAAAACACCTCAATGACAACACATGACAGTACCCGTGCGAGTACAAAACCAAAACACAAACATGACTTTAACAATACGACCATCAACTCGTAATAATACGCGATATCAAGGTTGCCCACCAAACTCGTATCCACCCTGTGCTGGCTCTCTTGCTGGACCTGAACCTGAATATACAACAAATATATCCACCCCCGAAGGGGTCAGCAAAAATACTGGTGCAAGTACAACGATTACAGAAAATGTACAACCAATGAATATTCAACAGAAATCACAATGCCATCACAAATATTCCGGAATATAATGCCATAACCATCATCACAAGATAACCTCCCGAGTTATACTGGCCCTGTACCCATACGGAGTACACACCCCGGAGAGTCCTCGTCAGGCCCTCCCCAGTGTACAACCCAATCGAGTGATCCGTAGAACTCGAAGTCTAACAGGATCCCAGTGGACCCTCGCTGGTTTTACTCGGCTCACACAAGCTCAATAAATACATGGCACAAATAAAATATTTTCTCAAGATCATATTTTACATATTCACACAAAGTACAATAAATGCAATCAAAGTACTTGCCTTGGTTAGAAACGATACGAGAATAATGAACGGAAAGATGTACGGTCCGAACCCCTTCAACGATTCGATCCTAGTTCAACAAAATACCGAATCAAATACCATACTATGAAAACGGAAGGATTCACCCTAAGTTTTGCCCTTAGGGACCTTTATTCAAACACTACGAAGACAACATAGCTCGAATCCATACTACGGAGGATAATTAAGGATTTAATCCGCGAATCTTGGAGAAAAACGAAGGATTATGATTACAACATCATAATCTAGCACAAATCTGAGATAAACTAGATTAAAATCGAAGATCTCAACAAAAACTCCCAAAATATGAAGAACTAGGGTTCCAGCGGATTTTACCTTGATTTGGACGGTGAAAGTTGATGAGATGTTGATAACTTGGTGTTAGGAACTCAAAGTTATTGTTGGATGAAGAAATCTCACCAAAATCTGCACTTTCTATGCCCAAGACTGCTCAGCCGCCGGAGAAGGAGAAGAAGGGAATCAAAATGACGATTAGAACATGCCCAGCGTATATATATACTGGGAATAACTAGCACGCGCTAAGGCTAAAAATTAGCGTGTGCTAATGGGCTAGACAGGCAGTACAGAACCTACTGTCTGACTTCGGTAGCGCGTGCTACCCAGAAATATTAGCGCGCATTATCGAGCATGACTAGTGCGCGCTAATCCCGGAACATAGCGTGCGCTACCTGCTATCGCCCGCGGTCCAGGACAATATGTCCTCACTGCCCTGCCGACTCAGCGCACGCTAACCTAATAATAGCGTGCGCTAGAGTGATGAAATAGAGTACGTTAGTCTGACCATAGCGTGCGCTAACGCCCCACTCCAGAGTCCAGAAAACTCTCCAGGCCTCACTGCCCAGCAGGCCTAGCGTACGCTACTCACAAGGGTAGCGTGCGCTAGAAATACAGTCTAGCGCGCGCTACTGTTACTTCAACCATAAAATTCACGAAAATCGGCCAAAACGAACAAAATTCGAAAATCACCAAATTCCATGATTATCAACCATGAATATACCAATAATAGTCCTCATGTCCCTCAAATTCAACTAGTCACAATACAGCAAGATAAATCCAAAAAGACACGCAAAATACATGGTTATTACACCCTTACCCCCTAAAAAGAAGTTTCGGCCCGAAACTTAAGATTCGAAAAGCTTAGGGTGACGGGCACGCATATTTTCTTCGGTCTCCCAGGTGGCTTCCTCAACTCCATGTTTAGTTCATTGGACCTTAACTAACGGAATCACTTTCCGTCGCAACTGTTTCACTCGGCGCTCCAATATGGATACCGGTTGTTCTTAATATGTGACATATTCATTAACTTCAATCTCTTGATAGTCAATAACATGGCTGGGATCGGGAACATACTTGCGTAATTGCGAAACATGGAACATATTATGAACATGTCTAAGCATTGGAGGCAACGCTAGTCGATCACCTACCTTGTCCAGGATCTCGATGGGGCCAATATAACGAGGACTAAGTTTCCCCTTATTACCAAACCAAAGAACTTCACGAGTCGGCGATACTTTCAAAAACACATGGTCTCCCGCCTGGAACTCTATCGGTCGACGACGAACGTCGGCATATGACTTTTGTCGACTCTGAGCGGTCAACAACCTTTGCTGAATAATTGCGACTTTTTCCCGTGTTTGAACCACCAAGTCCCGTTCTACTCCAAGTAACTCGTACGATTTGTCCCAACAGATTGGCGATCTACACCGTCTTCCATATAATGCTTCAAACATAGCCATCCCAATCGAACTATGCCAACTGTTATTGTACGCAAATTCAATTAATGGTAAATGAGTCTCCCAATCTTCTTTCTAATCCAACGCACAAGCCCTTAACATGTCTTCCAGCATTTGGATCGTTCTCTCTGACTGTCCGTCTGTCCGGCGATGATAAGCGGTGCTGAAATTCAGTTTGGTACCGAGTGCTCGATGCACTGCTTGCCATAAATGTGACACAAAACGCCCATCGCGATCAGACACTATACTTTTTGGGGTACCATGGAGTCTCACAATCTCCGCAATGAATAACCGAGCCAACCTCTCCGGTCCCCAAGTATCTCTAATGCCCAGAAAGTGTGCGGATTTGGTTAGCCGATCAACGATTACCCAAATCATATTCACTCCAGTTTGCGTCTTTGGCATTCCCACAATAAAATCCATCGCTACATCTTCCCACTTCCATTCCGGAATTGGTAGCGGTTGCAATTTACCGACAGGTCTATGATGCTCCTCTTTAACCTGCTGACAAGGCAAGTATTTCGACACGAACTCCGTTACATATTTCTTCATGTTCGGCCACCAAAATTTTTTCTTCAAGTCCTTATACATTTTACTCATACCCGGATGAATCGACTACAGAGTAGAACGTGCTTCATTCAAAATCACTTGTTTGAGATCATCCCGATTAGGTACACAAGTTCTACCTCGAAATCAAAGAACTCCGTCTTCATCAACTAAAAATCCAGGAGCTTTTCCTTTAACACTGTCTTCCCGAAGCTGCACAATTGAGATATCATCTAACTGTTTGGACTTAATATCTTCCATTATGGAGGACGAAATCTCAAGGAAACGCAACTGTCCTTGAGTTCTATGAGTCCAAACTTCAATTTCCAAATCAATCAACTCTCGTCTGAGCTTCGGTTGAATGGTAAGTAGTTCCAACTTCTGCAACACGACTGACTTGCGGCTTAACGCGTCGGCAATGATGTTCGCTTTACCTAGATGGTAAAGAATGTCAAGATCGTAATCTTTAAGAAATTCCAACAATCGGAGCTGGCGCATATTAAGCTCCTTCTGAGTGAATATATACTTCAAACTCTTATGATCCGTATACACTCGACAAGAAGAACCATACAAATAATGCCTCTAAATTTTTAACGCAAATACCACAACGGCTAGCTACAGGTCATGGGTTAGGTAATTCATCTTGTATGGCTTTAGTTGTCGAGATGCATAAGCCACTACTCTCTCATTTTGCATCAACACACATCCCAATCCTTGTTTAGAGGCATCACTATAAATAATGAAACCTTCCGTTCCTTGCGGTAAGGCTAGGATCGGTGACGTAGTCAACCGCTTTTTCAACTCGTAAAAACCCTTCTGACATTTATCACTCCACACAAATTTTTATGTCTTCTGCAAAAGCCGGGTGAGTGGTCCAGCAATTTTCGAGAATTCATCGACAAATCGACGATAATAACCAGCTAACCCCAAGAAACTCCGAACTTCCTTAACATTCCTTGGGGGTTCCCAAGCTAAAACCGCTTCAACCTTCTGAGGATTTACCCGAATACCATCGGCTGATATGATGTGTCCCAGAAAAGCAACTTCTCTAAGCCAGAACTCACACTTAGAAAATTTAGCATAAAGCTTATCAGCCCTCAAAATACTCAACGCAATCCTCAAGTGTTCGGCATGCTCTATCTCACTTTTGGAATAGATTAAGATATCATCAATAAACACCACCACAAATTTATAGAGATATTCGATAAAGGTTTTGTTCATAAGCTGCATAAATGCCGCCGGAGCATTTGTTAAACCGAATGGCATAACTACGAATTCGTAATGTCCATACCTCATTCGAAATGCCGACCTGGGGATATCCGAATCTTGAATTCGCAGTTGGTAATATCGTAGCCTCAAGTCGATCTTGGAGAAAACCGTAGCTCCTTGTAATTGGTCAAATAGATCATCGATTCTTGGCAACGGATACTTGTTCTTGATAGTGAGTTTTTTCAATTCACTATAGTAAATACATAACCATAAGGATCCATCTTTCTTCCGTACGAACAATACCGGTGCATCCCATGGCGACACACTAGGCCGAATATAACCTTTGTCTAGCAATTCACCCAATTGTTTCTTCAATTCTAACATTTCCGATGGGGCCATTCTGTATGGTGTCTTGGATATTGGCGCCGCATTAGGCTCTAGTTCGATGACGAACTCCACTTCACGATGTAGTGGCAATCCCGGCAAATCATCCGGAAATAAATCTGGAAATTCGTTCACAATTGGAATAGAAGCTAATTGAACTCCGCCAGCTTCTGTCTTCATTGCGTAACACCAATAACCGGTACAACCTTGGTTCAACAATTTCACAGCTTTCATGGCTCGAATAATGTTCCCAGTACTACCGGGTTTCTGTCCCTCAAAAACATATTCCGCGCCATCCTGATCAATGATCGAAATTATCTTTCGACGATAATCCATTACTACTCCATGATGATCTAACCAGTTATCACCTAGAATTAAATCTTCTCCATTCATATCAATAACAATCAAGTCAGATGGCGAATCTCTACCACCGATGGTTACAGGGCAATTGACAATCTCTCGATCCCCAACTATCCTTTCCCCTCTCGGTAATCCAACGACAAAAGGTTCACATGCAGAGAGACCAATAAGACCCAAACGATTCACACAAGACAATGATATAAAGGAATGTGTAGCTCCAGAATCAAATAATACATCTACCGGGTGCGCACGAATATAAACAATACCTGACGTAGTTGCAGCCCCCACATCGTCAGTCCGCCTCATCTCATACAATCGGGGTGGGGCTGATCCAATGCTAGATGCATCCTTATGCTCGGTCTTGCCTCTACCACGTCCAACACTCGTAGTTGGTTGACTCGAGACGGTGCCTACAGGAACTGGGGATGGCTTGGCAAGGATTCTACTCGCTCTCTCACAATAAGACGCCCGATGTCGCGGCTTTCCACATGTGAAACAAGTTACAGGGCGCGATGAACAATGGGAATTGATATGGCCAGGAACTCCACAATTAAAACAAACTTTCGGTGCTTCTCCACTGGATTGCGGAGGACCAACGGAAGATTGCACAGAGGATTGAGGTTTACGCGATCCGCTGCCTCGAAAACTACCAGAAAATTTTGGTTTCTTCGCACTCGAAACCGTAGGAGCCGGAACTGACACCATCTCGTAAGCAAGCACTCTGTCCTGATATTCCCTCAAAGTAGTACACCCAAGGCCTGCCATATACTTTCGAACCTCCGGTTTCATCTTTGCGTCGAAGTGAAGTATCTTGCCTATCTCATCCTTAACTCGATCTTGGACATACACTAACTGCTTGTTGTATGTCTTGATTGCCTCGGAAATGGGAACATCCTCGGGTTGTGCTATGAAAAATTCACTGACTCTTGCTAATTGTACCGGCGCTAGACAATACTGAGCTTCCATTAGTTCCTTAAATTCTTACTAAGTGACGTCACGGTCTCTGGGCTTAACAGCCCTCCACCAGTCCGACGCGTCATCAACCGTCAGATATTGAGCAATCGGGACTCTTTTGGCTTCAGGGCAGCCAATACCGCCAAAGATCTTTTCCATCTCGACTAACCAATGATCCCAGTTGTTCTCATCTCCGGAAGCATCGAATCTGGGAGGGTTCATCTTCATAACATCCTGAAGCCATCGATCTTCAATCGTCTTGCCAGTATTAATATTCTGCACCACTTGGGCCAGTTGGTGCACCTGTGTGACAACTTGTTGCAGAATGTTAGGTACTCCGGCCTCCGAACCTCCGTCTAAACCTCCCAAAGGGATCGGGTCTGATCTAGTCACAGAACGAGATGCCGATTCTAAAAAGACCTCACGGATTCAGACACTACTACTCTACCACGGCCTCGGCCATGACCCCATTGGCGGATAGCTCTACCTCTCGGCATACTGAGGAATAAGAATGGTTCAACAAGGAAACGATTACAATAATAGATTGCATAATATTAAGGTAATTATTTCCGAAGGAAAGAAACAACCAACATCCGAAGAGTCTTCTAGCATAGCCAACACGAGGTGGTAGCATGCCAATGATATCGTAGACAACAACTGACTCAACTTAACAGACCCAAAAACACCGACAGCCTAGGTATCCATAAACCTACGTCTCTGATACCATATTATGTAACACCCCCATGATATACGGTGACATTACAGTGCCGTAGATTCTCTTTTGAGGAACCTACCAGGCTAATGCACAAAAAACCCATTAAAATCAACAAACCACAACATTCATTTAGTAAAAAGGATAAATTGTTATCAACACGACATAAATTACAAAACCAAATAACATCTTGTCCTGTAGGATCACAACTGATACAACAATCCACAGTGGATATAACCGCACTGTCCATAATAAAAACAACTCCATGACAACACATGACAGTACCCGCGCGAGTACAAAACCAAAGCACAAACATGACTTTAACAATACGACCATCAACTCGGAATAATACGCAATATCAAGGCTTCCCACCAAACTCGTATCCAGCCTGTGCTGGCTCCCTTGCTGGACCTGAACCTGAATATACAACAAATATATCTACCCCCGAAGGGGTCAGCAAAAATATGGTGCAAGTACAACAATTACAGAAAATGTTCAACCAATGAATATTCAACAGCAATCACAATGCCATCACAAATATTCCGGAATATAATGCCATAACCATCATCACAAGATAACCTCCCGAGTTGTACTGGCCCTGTATCCATAAGGAGTACACACCCCGGAGAGTCCTTGTCAGGCCCTCCCCAGTGTACAACCCAACCGAGTGATCCGTAGTACTCAAAGTCTAACAGGATCCCAGGGGACCCTCGCTGGTTTTACTCAGCTCACACAAGCTCAATAAATACATGGCACGAATCAAATATTTTCTCTAGCTCGAATCCATACTACGGAGGATAATTAAGGATTTAATCCGCGAATCTTGGAGAAAAACGAAGGAAAATGATTACAATATCATAATCTAGCACAAATCTGAGATAAACTAGATTAAAATTGAAGATCTCAACAAAAATTCCCAAAATATGAAGAACTAGGGTTCCAGCGGATTTTACCTTGATTTGGACGGTGAAAGTTGATGAGATGTTGATAACTTGGTGTTAGGAACTCAAAGTTATTGTTGGATGAAGAAATCCGACCAAAATCTGCACTTTCTATGCCCAAGACTGCTCAGCTTCTGGATAAGGAGAAGAAGGGAATGAAAATGACGATTAGAACATGCCCAGCGTATATATATATTGGGGAGAAACTAGCGCGCGCTAAGGCTAAAAATTAGCGTGCGCTAACGGGCTAGACAGGCAGTACAGAACCTACTGTCTGACTTCGGTAGCGCACGCCACCCAGAAATATTAGCGCGCATTATCGAGCATGACTAGCGCGCGCTTAACCCGGAACATACCGTGCGCTACCTGCTATTGCCCGCAGTCCAGAACAATCTGTCCTCACTGCCCTGCCAACTCAGCGCGCGCTAACCTAATAATAGCGTGCGCTAGAGAGATGAAATAGCGTACGTTAGTCTGACCATAGCGTGCGCTAACGCCCCACTCCAGAGTCCAGAAAACTCTCGAGGCCTCACTGCCCAGCAGGCCTAGCGTATGCTACTCACAAGGGTAGCGTGCGCTACTTACCCGCTGATAGCGTGCGCTAGAAATACAGTCTAGCGCGCGCTACTGTTGCTTCCAGCAAAAAATTCACGAAAGTCGGCCAAAACGAACAAAATCCGAAAATCACCAAATTCCATGATTATCAACCATGAATATACCAATAATAGTCCTAATGTCCCTCAAATTCAACTAGTCACAATACAGCAAGATAAATCCAAGACGACACGCAAAATACCACACTAACCCTTAGTGAAGACAGACACTCTACATGTCAAAGTACACGTTATGTAATACCCGATTGTAACTCAGTCATTTTCATTCGGTAATTATCAGTCTGTATTTGTCACTCAGTAATTCTCACTCATTAATAATCGCTCATCATTCATGAATCACTCAATTGCGTTCAATGTTGGCATGTGGAAACCGTGTATCAGTTACCGATCGTCATTTCATCTCCGTTTTTAGATCGAGACGGGAGTATTATCATTTTCATTGTGATTGATAGCCTTGTACTGAGAGTATCATCTTTGGATCGTGTTAGACTTGTTCACTTTCACATTCGTATGATATGTCGGATCATTCATCAGTCGTAGCGAGGAATCGGAATTATCGGATTGATTCACCTTGGCCAGCATCGAGTTACGGCCGTAAGGTTCTGGGATACGGCCGTAAGTCGGCCGAATGCGGCCGTAAGGTGGCGATTCTGGCCGTAAGTGGTCGGCCAGTGCCGGGCATTTTGGCCGAAGGTGAGTTACGGCCGTAAGGAAGGTGAGATACGGCCGTAAGTGGTGTTCGTAAGTTTTGGGTGTTGTCGACCAAGGGTGACTTACGGCCGTAAGGGTTGCGGCATACGGCCGTAAGTCGAGGCAGTACGGCCGTCTGAGTTGGCCGATTCTGGCCGTCTGCAGCGGCGGTGCCTGGCCGTTTTGACGAAGAGGGCGTACGCCGTAAGATTGGTCGGATACGGCCGTGTCATCCGAGTTACGGCCGTAAGGTGTGCGGTTACGGCCGTAAGGGTGTCGACGGATGTTTTTGACGAAGGCGGGTTACGCCCGTAACTCAGGATCGGTTACGGCCGTAAGTCTGTCGGCAGGCTTTCGGACGAAAGCCGAGTTACGGCCGTACGAGTTGGCCGGTTACGGCCGTAAGGCCGTTGACTTGGAAAGTTACGGCCATAAGAGGGCCGAGTTACGGCCGTAACTTCCGGCAGCATTTAATGACTTGGCCGGTCATTTCACCTCACTTTTTCATTTTTCCTTCTTCATCCGAGAGAGAGTGTTGAGAGAGTGATTTCATCATCATCAATCACTTGAGTGTGTAATCTTCATCATCTTCATTCCTTTGGGAAGCTTGGATACTCGTTATTACTCGTGTTCATCGGATCGAAGTGGTTGGATCTTCAAGAGGTAATTTCTTCAACACCTTGGATTTCGATTTTGTGTCGAGATATAATGTTTTGGACGTTATAATCATGTTATATGAAGGGATATGTTTATGATTATGAGTTTGTATAAGGATTCATTGGATTATTGAGAGATTTATTCAAGAACACTTTGAATATCGAGTTGGATTTGGGGATTCCGATTAATAGTTGTTATAATCACGTTTTGGATATTCTTAACGGAC
The DNA here is from genome assembly GCA_033398695.1 of Orobanche coerulescens. NCBI lineage: Eukaryota > Viridiplantae > Streptophyta > Magnoliopsida > Lamiales > Orobanchaceae > Orobanche > Orobanche coerulescens. The sequence goes on from CM065812.1 coordinate 53,199,875, forward strand.
TATTGATCGCATGGGAGATGTTTTATTGATTTGAAGCACTTCTTGGGGATTTGAGATTGGTATTGTTGAGGTTTAGTTGTAATCAATCGAAGTTGGACTCAAAGTGTTCGATATAATGCCCCTATGAACTTGGTTTAATCGTATCGACGTCTTGAGTTCGTTATATTCGTGTTTGATTCGTTATTGATCGGATTGTTGGTAATTGTATTGAATTAAGGTTGTTCGGCGACCGGTATCTTGGTTAGGACGTTGTTCGTGGACGGACATTCTTCATCGTTGTTGTGTAAGTTGATTCTTACTCGGTTAAAAGGATATTCATTCCTTTTGTTGTTGATCATTCATAATCATAACTCATTCATCATTGTATTAATCATTTTGAGACTTGTAATTGTCGGATAATCATTTCATTAGCGAGGAACGGCGGTTCCAATCATTTCATTGAAAACTATCAATCACTTCATTATCACTTTCGTATCGGTGAGTCATTCTTGACTTTGTCGGATTATCATTATTCATTGATATTCATTACGGTCATTCTTGTTCATGTGACCTTCTCGGTTCATATTGCGTGGCGGGTGTATGCGTGTGGAATTTTTAGTCGGGCACACGATGGTTATTGTATTGGGTTCACCGATACATTAGGCCGTGCACACGGGTCATATTGTCCCGTGAGACTAATTACGTACGGACGGGTGTTGTACACTTGCACGAACATTACGGGCGTACTATGATACTCCTCTTCAGCGTAATTCATAACTAAGAATATCTCTTAACTTGATTAATTCATGATTGTGTAATTTCAACTCTTGAGGATTGTTGTTCTTTGTAATCGACCCGTTTGGGGATTTTGTTTTTCGTGTCATGGCAAGGCAAACGCACGGGAATAGCATGTTGATGTCGAGGAGTCCTAGTGATACTAGTAGGGGCCCCGATCTTTCGATTATTCATGTTATTGTCCTTTATTTTCATTGCGAGTTTCATTTGGATACCGTTTCATTCAGTGTTGTGTATTTTATCTTCATATAAAATACACTAGTATTCGGTATTGTCCTGGTGTGTTGTAATTAAACTCCTCATCGGAGTAATTACTGTTGTAATGTGGTTCGGTACTACATTTATCTTGTGTAATTCATTCATTTTCATTTGCCTGGTGAGTCCCAGTCGGGGATTCACGGCACTGTGATATCCGCCTAGTTTGGGGTGTTACAGAGTTGGTATCAGAGAGTGGTTTTGAATACTACCTTCCGAGTCATGTCTCATTTGAAATCATCGTCATCAGACTAGTATCATTGGACTTTCGCGTCACGTGTGACCTGTGCAAATGCCGAGCCAATCGACCAAAGAAGCTGTAAGATTTCTAACGCCATGGTATAATTTCTGGCAATAGTCATTCATTCATCATTCATCATTTAACAATCCTCAACATCATCCTTTATTATGATTAAGACGATCATGTTAACTCATTAATCACTTAATTCATTTCATTACTCAGTTAATGATCAGGACGACCATGTTAATTCATTAATCACTTAATTCATTTCATTACTCAGTTGCCGATCTAGATGATCATATTATAAATCTTGTTAAGTTATTCAAAATAATCATTTCAAGAATTTCATCAGATATTCATGTCACTTCAGTCAACCATTCATATAATCACTAAGTTAGAGCATGTATACTCATTTTCATCATCTCATGACGTAATCATAACGTGATAATCATGCGGGTAATATAATCATTATGCGACCTTCCTACTTCAGTATGGAGAGAGCTGTCAGGGGATGCACGGGAAGAGGCCGCGGTGCGGGCCGTAACCCGAGGAATAATCACTCGCTGCCGGGAAATCGTGCCCAGGACTCGGCTCGATCAGAAGATGTTCGGGTTGATCCACTCACTTTTATGCAGGCCATGATGACCCATGTGCAGTTGCTCAATCATCATTGCGCCACTCTGACCGGATTAATCGAGAGAACTCTTCCGTATGAGCCAGCTGCTAAGGAAAGTGCTGAACAACAACCTTCATCTTTCAGCAAGAAATCAACGAAGCGTAATCAATCCGAAGGCGGTCAGTCCACCTTCAAGAAGCCTCGTGTGAGCCCTATCATTTCTGAGCGACCTCCTACGGCGCATAATCGTGCGGGATCTCAGTCACGAGCGGCCAGTTCAGCCATCACCTGTTATAACTGTGGGGATCTTGGTCATGTCAAGACAGTGTCCGAGACATCACGTGCTATAATTGTGGGAATTTTGGACATAAGGCCCGTTTTTGCCGAAAGGACTCCAAGTCGGCTCGCGGCATCTCGTGCCCCGAAGCAATCGGCGTTTGAATCGATCGCTTTGTCAACGTCGTTTAAGACAATGGAAGCGAATAGAGTTGGAACTCGTATTTATCAGACGGGAGCGTCCGGTTCGGGGACCGGCAAGTCCCAGATTCATATGTTGAGGAGGATCGATGATCCGGTGGTCCGAATGATTTCAGGTATACTCGTAATTTTATTTCAACTTGTGTGTACCTTTTGATGCTGGTACACCGCATTCATTCATTTTCGAATCATGCTTGAATAGACTTATTTCGGGATAGTTCTATTGCTTGTGGACCTCATACCATCGGTCTACCTGACGATGGAAGAATTTTCGGAATCATACCGAATTAAGCTTAATGACCGCGATTGGTTGATGGATCTAATCGTGGTGAACTTATCTTAGGACGATGTAATTTTCAGTATTTGTTGGTTCAACCGTCTTGATACTATCCTCAGTGTTTGTTAGCGTTTGGTCGCTATCTTTCCGTCGTTGTTTGTCGAATGTGCGTTTCAGGGAAGTAATCCCCGTTGTTCCAGTAGAATTTCTATTATGGCGAAAGCAGAGAAATTCCGCGATCGAACTATTCAATCATTCATTGTATCATTCCCATCGATTGGCCTTTCTAGGGCAATCGAGTTATTCAATCATTCATTGTATCATTCTCATCGATTGGCCTTTCTAGGGCAATCGAGTTATTCAATCATTCCTTGTATCATTTTCATCAATTGGCCTTTCTAAGGCAATCGAGTTATTCAATCATTCATTATATCATTTTCATCGATTGGCCTTTCTAAGGCAATCGAGTTATTCAATCATTCATTGTATCATTTTCATCGATTGGCCTTTCTAGGGCAATCGAGTTATTCAATCATTCATTGTATCATTTCCATCGATTGGCCTTTCGAAGACAATCGAATTATTCAAACATTCATTGTATCATCTTCATCGATTGACCTTTCTAAGGCAATCGAGTCGTTCAATCATTATTGGTATCTCTTTTTATCGATTGACCATTCTAGGGCAATCGAAATGTTCAATCATTCGTGGTATCATTGTCATCGATTGACGATGTATTTCCAGACGAGTTATCTGGTTGCCTTCGCATAGAGTAAGGGAATTCAGGAGTGAGTTGGAACCGGTACGTCCCCTTTATCGAAGGCACCGTATCGGATGGCCCCGACCAGAATGCAAGAGTTGAAGATTCAACTTGAGGAGTAGTTCGAGAAAGGTTATCTCCGACCGATTGCGTCCCCGTGAGGAGCACCAGTGTGATCTGTCAAGGAGAAGGATGGCTCGTCTCGTGTGTGTATTAATCATCAGGAGTTGATCAGGGTGATGATCAAGAGTAGTATCCCTTTAACGGTATTGATGATCTTTTAGATCAACTTCATGGAGCCTCGGTATTTTTCCGGGATCGACTTAAGACCGGATATCACCGATTGCGGATTCGAGAGTCGGATATCGCGAGACAGCGTTTCATACACGCTATGGTCATTATGAGTTCGTAGTTATGCCGTTCGGGCTAACTATTGCACTGCAGATTCATGGAGTTAATGAATCGGGTTTTCATCGACTTTTAGATCGGTTGTTGTTGTCTCCATCGACGACATTTTGATTTATTCTCTTAGCCGAGAGGAACACGAGGTTCATCTTCTTCAGGTTCTCGACGTGTTGAGACGCGAGCAATTTTATGGAAGTTTTCTTAATGCGAGTTCTGGATGTCCGAAGTGACTTTTCTCGGGCATGTAATTTCATCTGACAGAGTTCGTTTCGACCCTCAGAAGACGGAGGCTATCCGAGATTGGCAACCTCCGAAAGATGTTAAGTAAATCCGAAGTTCCCCCGGATTAGATGATTAATTATCCAACCCACGACCTGGAGCTAGCAACCGTGGTTTTCGCGTTGGAATTTTGGCGTCATTACCTTTATGGCGTCACCTGTCAGTCATTCACCAATCACCGATATGAGAGTAATAATGAAATGAATGAAGTATATATTTACTCACAAGGAGTTAAATATGCGACAGGGGCGGTGGTTGGAACTAATCAAAGATTTTGATCTCGAGATCCTTTACCACCCGGGCAAGGCGAACGTTGTCGCCGACGCCTTGAGTCGTAAGTCCGTTCAGGAGCAGATGCTTACTCATTTAAGAGTTCAGAAGGAGCTTCAGCAGGAATTCCTTAGACCCGAGATCGAGGTCCGACTTCAGCAAGTTCAGGGACAGCTTTGTATGTTAGAGATTTCATCATTACTTGAGGAGGAAATCAGGGTTCAGATTCATTTTGCTGCTCATCCGCGAGGATGTGGTACAGGGGAAAGCCCCTGAAATTGTGGTCCACGAGGATGGACTCTTGAGTTTTGAGAATCGGTTGTGCGTATCGCGAATGATGAGTTGAAGAGCTCGATCTTGAGAGAAGCTCATGCTACCCCTTATCCGGTTCATCCGGGTCTAGCAGGTGTACCAGGATATGAAACAACATTTACGGTGGAATAATATGTAGCGAGGAGTCGCGGAATTTGTTTCGAGATTTTTAGCCTTTCAGAAGTCAAGATGGAACATCAGCGACCGCGAGTATGCCGATACCGCTCCTATTCGTAATGGAAGTGGGAAGACATTTCTATGGAATTCATCACGAGTTGCCGACGAGTCGTCGTGGCATGAATACGATCCGAGCGATCGCGATGCCTTTACTAAATTAGTTCATTTCCTTGGAATCAAGGATATGTGGGGTCCGAGAGCGCGATTATTCATCAAGGAGATAATGAGACTTCACGGTACTCCTAAGAGTTTTGTTTCGATCGTGTCGGGCGATTCGTGTCTCGTTTAGGGAACCATTCATCGTGCTTTGAGAACTCAGCTTAATATCATTACCGTTTTTCATCCTCAGTCCGACGGACAATCAGAGAGGACTTTTCAGACAGTGGAGGACATGTTGAGGGCATGCGTCCTCGATTAGTAGAGGATTGGGAAGCCCAATTACTGTTACGGTTGTCGATCTTCATTGTGTTGGGACGACCCATCAGAGTCAATCGGCACCGAGCCCGATATACTTATAGCCGCTCGGGAGAAGGTAGCTTTGATCGGAGGCGTCATTGGCTCGAGTCGGCGAAATCATATGCAGGTAATCGTCATCGACCACTAGAGTTCGATACGGGTGATCCCGTTTTGGTCAAGGTATTCCCGAGTCGAGGTATTTTCCGTTTCGGAAAACGGGGGAAATTGAGTTCGAGATTCATTGGACCGTGTGAGATTTTGAATCGAGTAAGCGAGTTAGCTTATCGATTGGCTTTACCTCTGTTGTTGGGCCGAATTCATAATGTGTTTCACGTCTCTCACATACTTCAGTTTGACGAAATCGAGATCGCAGATGATCATCCGTACGAGGAGCGTCCTGTACGAGTGTTGGAGCGGCAAATCAAACATTTGAGGAACAAGATGATTCCTTTGGTCAGATTCAGTGGTCTAGACACGGAGTCGAAGAGGCTACTTGGGAAACCGAGGAGAATATGCGGGGGAGTTATCCCGAGTTGTTTGACCCTTAGTTTCGGGGACGAAACTCTTTTTAAGGGGGGGAGTATGTAATACCCGATTGTAACTCAGTCATTTTCATTCGGTAAGTATCAGTCTGTATTTGTCACTCAGTAATTCTCACTCATTAATAATCGCTCACCATTCATGAATCACTCAATTGCGTTCAATGTTGGCATGTGGAAACCGTGTATCAGTTACCGATCGTCATTTCATCTCCGTTTTTAGATCGAGACGGGAGTATTATCATTTTCATTGTGATTGATAGCCTTGTACTGAGAGTATCATCTTTGGCTCGTGTTAGACTTGTTCACTTTCACATTCGTATGATATGTCGGATCATTCATCAGTCGTAGCGAGGAATCGGAATTATCGGATTGATTCACCTTGGCCAGCATCGAGTTACGGCCGTAAGGTTCTGGGATACGGCCGTAAGTCGGCGAATGCGGCCGTAAAGTGGCGATTCTGGCCGTAAGTGGTCCAAGCCAGTGCCGGGCATTTGGCGAAGGTGAGTTACGGCCGTAAGGAAGGTGAGATACGGCCGTAAGTGGTGTTCGTAAGTTTTGGGTGTTGTCGACCAAGGGTGACTTACGGCCGTAAGGGTTGCGGCATACGGCCGTAAGTCGAGGCGAGTGCGGCCGTCTGAGTTGGCCGGATTCTGGCCGTCTGCGGCAGGAGTGCCCGGCGTTTTCGGCGAAGAGGGCTTACGCCGTAAGATTTGGCGGATACGGCGTATCATCAGTTACGGCCGTAAGGTGTGCGGATTCTGGCCGTAAGGGTGTCGACGGATGTTTTTGACGAGGCGGGTTACGCCCGTAACTCGAGATCGATTCACGGCCGTAAGTGCATCGGCGAGCTTTCGGACGAAGCCGAGTTACGGCCGTCTGAGTTGGCGATTACGGCCGTAAGGCCGTTGACTTGGAAAGTTACGGCCGTAAGAGGGCCGAGTTACGGCCGTAACTTTGGCAGATGCCAATGACTTGGCGGGTCATTTCACCTCACTTTTTCATTTTTCCTTCTTCATCCGAGAGAGTGTTGAGAGAGTGATTTCATCATCATCAATCACTTGAGTGTGTAATCTTCATCATCTTCATTCCTTTGGGAAGCTTGGATACTCGTTATTACTCGTGTTCATCGGATCGAAGTGGTTGGATCTTCAAGAGGTAATTTCTTCAACACCTTGGATTTCGATTTTGTGTCGAGATATAATGTTTTGGACGTTATAATCATGTTATATGAAGGGATATGTTTATGATTATGAGTTTGTATAAGGATTCATTGGATTATTGAGAGATTTATTCAAGAACACTTTGAATATCGAGTTGGATTTGGGGATTCCCGATTAATAGTTGTTATAATCACGTTTTTGGATATTCTTAACGGACTATTGATCGCATGGGAGATGTTTTATTGATTTGAAGCACTTCTTGGGGATTTGAGATTGGTATTGTTGAGGTTTAGTTGTAATCAATCGAAGTTGGACTCAAAGTGTTCGATATAATGCCCCTATGAACTTGGTTTAATCGTATCGACGTCTTGAGTTCGTTATATTCGTGTTTGATTCGTTATTGATCGGATTGTTGGTAATTGTATTGAATTAAGGTTGTTCGAGCGACCAGTATCTTGGTTAGGACGTTGTTCGTGGACGGACATTCTTCATCGTTGTTGTGTAAGTTGATTCTTACTCGGTTAAAAGGATATTCATTCCTTTTGTTGTTGATCATTCATAATCATAACTCATTCATCATTGTATTAATCATTTTGAGACTTGTAATTGTCGGATAATCATTTCATTAGCGAGGAACGGCGGTTCCAATCATTTCATTGAAAACTATCAATCACTTCATTATCACTTTCGTATCGGTGAGTCATTCTTGACTTTGTCGGATTATCATTATTCATTGATATTCATTACGGTCATTCTTGTTCATGTGACCTTCTGGGTTCATATTGCGTGGCCGGGTGTGTCTGTGTGGAATTTTTAGTCGGGCACACGATGGTTATTGTATTGGGTTCACCGATACATTAGACCGTGCACACGGGTCATATTGTCCCGTGAGACTAATTAGGTACACGGACGGGTGTTGTACACTTGCACAGAACATTACGGGCGTACTATGATACTCCTCTTCAGCGTAATTCATAACTAAGAATATCTCTTAACTTCAGTTAATTCATGATTGTGTAATTTCAACTCTTGAGGATTGTTGTTCTTTGTAACTGACCCCGTTTGGGGATTTTGTTTTTCGTGTCATGGCAAGGCAAACGCACGGGAATAGCATGTTGATGTCGAGGAGTCCTAGTGATACTAGTAGGGGTCCCCGATCTTTCGATTATTCATGTTATTGTCCTTTATTTTCATTTTGATTTTCATTTGGATACCCCGTTTCATTCAGTGTTGTGTATTTTATCTTCATATAAAATACACTAGTATTCGGTATTGTCCTGGTGTGTTGTAATTAAACTCCTCATCGGAGTAATTACTGTTGTAATGTGGTTCGGTACTACATTTATCTTGTGTAATTCATTCATTTTCATTTGCCTGGTGAGTCCCAGTCGGGGATTCACGGCACTGTGATATCCGCCTAGTTTGGGGTGTTACACGTTATACAAGCCTTGTCTAAACTTACTACCCAGTTGTGTTTTATCGACATGCGAACCCATTGAGAGCATTAAATCCTTATCTCCATAATGAGTGGAATATTTGTTCTTGAATGCAAGGACTATTATTCTATATACCAAATCACGATGCCATTGATATACAATTATATAGTAATAATAAATATCTAATTTAATAAATATTCATAATTACAATACAATGCTATCACTCTCTCATCCTCTGAGTGGCATTCGAGGGCATATTCCTAACAAGCTCCCACTTGCATTCAATGCCATAAACTATGGTATCTTATCCATACTCTCCATATATCGCTCTAAGACCATCTGAGATAGTGGCTTTGTTAGTGGATCAGCAATGTTATTTGTTGTGTCTACTATGTGCAGTATAACATTCTTCTGAACCATTTATGTAACATAATGATATTTTCTCTCAATATGTTTGGTGTTGTGGTGAGCCCTAGGCTCCATAGCTTTGTGGCAGGCTCCATCATTATCGCAAAATAGCATCACGAGCTTCTATGCATCAGGAACCACTTGAAGTTCCTTAGTAAGATTCTTAATCCAAGATGCTTCTTTAGCAGCCTCTGTGGCTGCTCGATATTCGGCTTGAAATATAGAGATTGCAGTCTCGCTTTGCTTGGTACTTCTCCAAGATACTGCTCCACCATTCAGAGTAAATATATACCCAGAGGTGGACATCTTCGCATCCATGTCTGCCAAAGAATCTGAAACTGTATAACCCTACGCTTTTAATTCTCCACCGCCACATGTAAGAACCAAGTATTTAGTCCTCTTCAGGTACTTAAGAATGTTCTTTACAGCAGTCCAATGTTCCTGCCCTGGATTTGACTGAAAACTTACTATGCTCACAGCATAGCCAATGCCTAGTCTAGTGAAAATCATAGCGTACATGAGGTTACCCACTGCCAAAGCATAGGGCACCTTACTCATTTCCTTTATGTCTTCCTCACTTTGAGGACACATCTCTAACGAAAGTTTTTTGTCATGTCGCATAGGTAGGAACCCTCTCTTAGAATCTTCCATCGTAAATTTTTAAGCCTATGCAGGCAAGATGCTGGACTGAAGCCCAACAATCTCCCTCCCCGTATCTGCTAGCATTTCAGCCCCATAGTCTGAAAACCTCCGCGAACTAGATTTGATCACACAGCCATCTAGCGGCTAGATTCATTCACACAGTCCTCCAACACTTGACATCAGCATATGTTCCACCTCCGTTTACTTCCGCTGCGCCAGTATCTTAGTTCCAGCATACTAGATTTGATCACATAGCCCTCCAGCACCTGACAACCTCCACTGCACCAGCATCTCAGTTCCGGCCAAGTGGCAATATCTGCTGCATGCCCGCCTCTTAGTTCCAACATTCTGGTAGCCTCCACTGTAGGATACTGCGAGGGAATCCGCACCCGTGACGTGCTCCGATACCAATTGTTGGTCCCAAGAATGATGAAGACTATCCTCACTGTACCAACACGAGTCTTTTCTAGCACGCTTTGTCCTCACTCACGCGCACCTGAGAAACTTCCTGGGGTCACCCATCCCATAACTACTCCAGGCTAAGCACGCTTAACTTTGGAGTTTCTATGAGATGGCTACCAGAAAAGAAGTTGCATCTTGTTGGTATGAGTAGTCCAAATCAATTCATTTAACCACTTTCTAGTGCAGATCTCACAGGCCGAATCGCAAGCCGCGCCTTGCGCATTTTTAAGCCTATACAGGCAGGATGCTGGACTGAAGCCCAACAATCCCCAACAAGAGTCATCAGTGCTATGAAAGCACTGAAACTGCTTAATCAAGGGTGTATTTGTTATTGGTGCTACATGACCAAAACAACAGATCGACCAGTTGAATTGGCCGACATTCCGGTAGTCCGAGACTACCCAGAAGTATTTCCATACGAGTTGCCAGGCTTACCTCCACATCGTGAGGTGGAGTTTATTATTGAGTTAGAGCCAGACACGTCCCCACTTTCGAAAGAACCGTATCGTATGGCTCCAACTGAGATGCAGGAGTTGAAGAACCAGCTTGAGGAGTTGACTGAAAAGGGCTATATTAGACCTAGTGCGTCCCCTTGGGGAGCACCAATGTTATTTATACGAAAGAAATATGGATCTATGCGTTTATGTATTGATTACCGTGAGCTGAACAGTGTAACCATCAAGAACAAATATCCTTTGCCTCGTATTGATGATTTATTGGATCAACTTCAGGGAGCTGGTGTGTTTTCTAAGATCGACTTGAGGTCCGGTTATCATCAGTTGAGGATTCGAGAGTCTGACATTTCAAAGACAGCCTTCCGTACTCGCTATGGGCATTATGAGTTCGTGGTGATGCCATTTTGATTGACTAATGCACCAGCTGTATTCATGGAGTTGATGAATCAGGTTTTTATTAACTATCTAGACCGCTTGTAGTCGTTTTTATTGACAACATTCTGATTTACTCTTGTGACCACGAAGAGCATGAACGTCATCTCCACCAAGTTCTCGATGTGTTGAGGTGGGAACAACTTTATGGGAAGTTTTCAAAATGTGAATTCTGGATGCCTGAGGTTATCTTTCTTGGGCATGTGATATTAGCCGAAGGAGTGAGACTGGACCCACAGAAGACAGAAGCCATTCGAGATTAGCTACCTCCAAAGAATGTGAAGGAAGTTCGTAGTTTCCTCAGCCTAGAAGGTTACTACCGACGGTTCGTGGAAGGATTTTCCAAAATTTCACAACCGATGACTAACCTACTGAGGAAGGATAAGAAGTATTTGTGGTCAGAAGCATGTCAGCAAAGTTTTGATGAGCTCAAGAGTCGATTGATTTCAGCACCTGTTTTGGTTCTACCAAAAGGAACAGAAGGATTCGTGGTGTATAGTGATGCGCCGAGACAGGGCCTTGGATGTGTACTGATGCAGGAAGGGAAAGTGATTGCCTATGCATCGAGACAATTGCGACCCTATGAAGTTAACTATCCGACCCATGCCTTGGAGCTAGCATCCATGGTGTTTGCTTTAAAAATCTGGCGTCACTATCTGTATGGAGTTACGTGTCAGATCTTTACTGATCACAAGAGCCTGAAGTACATTTTTACTCAGAAAGAGTTGAACATGAGACAGAGAAGGTGGCTAGAATTAATCAAAGATTATGATATCCAGATCCTTTATCATCCGGGCAAGGCAAACATGGTTGCCGATTCCTTGAGCCGTAAGACAGTGCAGGAGCAGATGCTTAGCCGCTTGACGGCTCAGAGGGAGTCACAATTAGATCTTATGAGGCCAGAGATTGAAGTTTGGTTACAGCGTGTTCAGGGACAACTTTGCACACTCGAGATTTCTTCGTCTCTTGATGATATAATCAGATCGAAGTAGGTTGTGGACCCATTCCTATCTCGAGTTTGGGATGAGGTAACTCAAGGGAATGCCCCTGGATTTGTGATCCATGAGGATGGATTGATACGCTTCAGGAATCGAGCGTGAGTACCCGCAGACGAAGAGTTGAGGAACTCTATTATGATAGAGGCCCATGCTACCCCATACTCTATTCACCGGGGGTCTAGTAAGATGTATAAGGATTTGAAACAATATTATTGGTTGGGAAACATGAAACGTGAGGTTGCCGAATTCGTTTCGAGATGTTTAACCTGTCAGCAGGTTAAGATTGAGCACCAGGGACCCGCAGGAATGCTGAAACCACTCCCGATTCCTGAGTGGAAGTGGGTGGACATATTGATGGATTTTATCACTAGCTTGCCGACGAGTCATCGAGGAATGAATACGATTTGGGTGATTGTGGACCGTCTAACCAAATCAGCCCACTTTTTGGAGATTAAATACATGTGGGGTCCCGAGAGATTGACCCAGCTATTTATTAAAGAGATTGCCAAGTTGCATGGCACCCCCAAGAGTATTGTATCGGACCGAGATGGGCGATTCGTGTCACACTTCTAGAAGGCAGTTTATCATACGATGGGCACGCAGTTGAATTTCATTACGGCTTTTCATCCGCAGACCGATGATCAGTCTGAGAGAACTATCCAAACCCTAGAGGACATGTTGAGGGCATGTGCTCTTGATTGGAAGGACGATTGGGAAACCCAGCTACCCTTGGTGGAGTTCACTTATAATAATAGTTGGCATGCTTCGATTCAGATGGCTCCGTATGAGGCATTTTATGGCCGTCGTTGTAGGTCCCCTTTGTGTTGGGATGAACTGTCAGAATCTTTGGGTACGGAACCCGATATGTTGTTAGCAGCCTGTGAGAAAATTGCTCTGATTAGGAGTCGTTTGTTAACGGCTCAAAGTCGACAGAAGTCCTACGCAGACCACCGTCGATGACCACTTGAGTTCGAGGTTGGTGACCATGTGCTAATGAAGGTGTCTCCTACTCGAGGTGTTTTTCATTTTGGGAAGAGAGGTAAGCTGAGCCCGAGGTACATTGGGCCGTTTGAGATTTTGGAGCGTGTAGGTGATCTTGCCTATCGACTGTCTTTGCCACCGGCTTTGAGTCGGATTCACAACGTGTTTCATGTCTCCCAATTGAGGAAGTATGTTGCTGATCCGAGCCATGTACTTCAGTTCGAAGAGATTGAAATAGCAGAGGATCATTCGTATGAGGTCAGTCCTGTACAGATACTGAAGAGGAGGATCAAACAGTTGTGGAACAAGATGATTCCCCTACTGAAGGATCAGTGGTCACGACACGGAGTCGAGGAGGCTCGTGGGAAACCGAGGATAGCATGCGAGTGAGATATCACGAATTATTTGCCCCTTAGTTTCGAGGACGAAACTCCTTTTAAGAGGGGAGTATGTAATATCCGACAATAATTCTTCATCCCTACTGCTGTATTGTTCAGATAATTTGAATATCGTTGAATCATGTTGCCTTGATTATATGACTATAGTGTCGAGAAGTTACGGAATTGAGTTAGTTGTCGTTGTTATTCACTTTATGTTTGTTGGTTCGATGTTAATTAGAGAGTTGCATTTTTGGACCTATTCTGGTGGTGTAGCGTATGCTACATACTTTGATTAACGTACGTTAAGCTTGTGCCTTAACGTACGTAACTCATTATCTCTTGCATACGTTATGAAGGTATCGGACATCAGTTGACTTCCGCACGTGAATCTGTTATTCATTGCCATGCACGTGAAAGGTGATTGAGATGTCATGTCGGTCAGAGTCAACCATATTTAGCGTATGTAATACCTTTTCTTTGGCGTACACAAATAGCCTGTGAAGTCAATACAGTAGCACCTGTAAGCCGATTACGTATGTAAAACCAACTAGTTAGCGTACGTAACACTGTTAACATGCGCTAAATTTGTTCGATAGCGTACGTTAAGGCTGTACAGTCTATTTAAAGACACAGCCTGTTTTTCATTCTCTTCGTATATCCCCTCTCCTACCTCCCTAGACCGATAATAACCTTCTTCAACTTCGTTTTGAGTCTTGTAACTTGGAGTGGAGGTCATTGATTCGAAGTTAGAAGGTGTTCTTAAGCTGAAAGTGTGTTTCTTGTTGTGTTGAGGGTTGTTCTTCGTTTCTGGAGGTATGTATACGATTATCCTCTGTATTTTTCGTATGTTGATGTTAGTAATGTAGAATACTTCACCTAGAGTTAAATTAATCAAGTAAAACCTGGTTATAATTAAACTTTTAACACTTCTTCATGAATATGATAAATGAGGGTTTGGAATGGATGTGTTCTTCAGGTTACAGTGATATAAACCATGTTTATATCATCATGCTCATCTTGCTGGACAAATTAATCTCAGTACAACATTGATAATCAGTTAGCTTCATCATAATTGGATTTAATCAATAGAATTGATATCATAAAGTGTTTAAACCCCATATTAGGAATTTAATTACTTTGGGAAGAACTTGACAATGTTAAAGATATGATTATGTTCTCTTGTTCAGAAATCTTAGAAGTTTTAGCATCATTATGGTTCAGTTTCACAAGTCTTTAAGGAATGATAAGGATACTGATCAATACAACAATAACTTTTTATTAATCTAATGTGTTGATAACTTAAGGATGTGTTTGATCATCATGCTAGAATGGATAGTGTTTTTATGAAGGAGTTGTTGATTTCGATTGATAAAGTCATAATAGTTTGAGTCTCGAATTCGTTATGATTAACCTTGTATAGTAGTAGATGTTGTAGAACATAAAGAAATTCATTAAACCGATTTTATTGGTGAATTGAAGATGTTTTGTTCATAGAAGTGACAAGAGTATTAAATGACATTATTGATATAGTAATCCGATTGTGGAAGACGAACTAGATTTATTGGAACCCTTCATTAATCGATAGGATATTCATTAGGGTGGAATGGATTATTCGGGTAGGTTGCGGGCGTCGTTTCCTACGAATTGATATTAATATTATGTGAATACGTTATTGAATGGAATACGTTTCATTCAAGTTTGCTTGTTCGATTGAGTGTTTAACCAAGGATACCGTCCGTTTGATCATTTGGAGAAGGACTATCTTTCACCTATGGAGTTGAGGCAAGTTATCTTGCTTGGTTATAATGATGATTAGATTCTTGTGATGTTTATACGTTTCATGTATATGAAATGTTTATGGATTTGTTACTCGTAATTTGATATTATCTTTGACGTTGTTCCGTTTTTCATCATGGGGTTGCATTCCCAAGTACGTCACTTTGAATTGTTGATCTCGTTGGTCCTCGTGTCACTTCGGTGAGTTTTTCTTGATCCTTAATCGGATATGTGATTTGTTGAATTCGTTGTCATGTTGTATCGTTACATATCTGGAATCATATCTGCGTGCCGATTGGTTATTGTCTAGGATTTTTAGCCGGGCACTTATATAGTCATACGTGGATGTTTTCTGTATTGGACTGTGCACACGAGACGTAGTTCGTGAGGCTAATTAAGTACATTGTCATACGTTTATTCTGGATTCCGTATACGAGGTAGACATGTACACGGACACATTCCCGGATCGGGCGTACTGTGATGTCCATCTTGAGCCGTATTATTTAATCATTCATAGTCCATGTATGATTGGATATGTTCGATGATTTTGGGACTGATTATTCATACGCCCAAGGGGTATGTTCAATAGTCGGGATGTTTTCCTTGAGATCTAATATATGTGGATTGTATAATGTCGGGAGAATCATTTATCATGTATATCTGACCCTGTGTTTTGGGCAAAATACTTGTGTTGTATTTTAGGTCGAGGCAAAGGCAAGGCACGGGAAGAGCACGGTGACGACGAAGGGTTCGAAGGATACTAGTTCGGGGGGCCCATGTCTTTTATGTTCGGTTATTGTTTAAACTGTGTAATGTTACTTTAATTCCGCCTTATTTAAATTATTGTCTGGTTGTATTGATATTTGAAGTATATTCCATCTCCATATGGTCTATACTTGTATTTCGAATCCTGTGTATCATAAGCCCGTTGGCCATACCATTAATAAACTCCTAATCATAGTAATGACTATTTATTGTGGTTCGGTATCACAAAGTAATACTTATTTAATCTGTATCTTGATATCGCCTGGTGGGTCCCAGTGTGGGATCCACGGCACTGTAATAGCCGCCGTTTGGGGTGTTACAGTATCAAGCAGCATCATAGCGCATATCTATTGGGCACTGGAAGTTGTTACACATGTGGTCAGAAAGTCAATATCATGAGGAATTGTCCTAAGCAGCAACAGGGAGAGAGACCAAACCACCAAGGTCAACCCCATCCACTAAGAGAACTGCGAGGACAGCTGCAACAGTTTTGTTTGATACTGAAGCATCACATTCATTTATTGCTAGAGCACGTGTGACAATCTTAATATTATACCAGACCGTGATAGTCATGTTATAAGAGTATCTACGCCAACAAGAGGAATTTCAACTACCACGTATGTTTGTTCTAATCTGGAATTAGAACTCGGAACTAATAAACTGAATGTTATGACAATGTGGGATGTTGATATTGTTGGGATTCCGAATATAAAAACGAGAACGCAGTGGAATAATAAAACTCAATATAAAGAATCCCAAACAGGATCGATTAAGTAACGTATATACGAAAAATAAATTGACGAAGATAAAGGATTAAAGTCCCATACCTTTGAAGCCGTTGATAATATCTTCGTAATATGATGATGATCACGAACCCGAGCACGAGCACAAAATCCCCTCGTCCCAAACACCAAAAGTACGATATCTCTACATCACCACACGACGGAACTTGACCGAAAAAATCTATAGCAATACGTTCTTGGAAGAACACGACTACAAATTACTATAGGACTTTTTCTCTCTTATTTTTCTTGATATTCTTTCACCTCTAAGATGAAGAACAAGTGAAGAAAAATTTCTCCTTCTCACTCAATTCTCTCTTGGCCATGAGCAAGGTGGTGAGTTGGTGTGTCTTGATGTTGTTGTGATAATGTAATGAGTATAAAGGAATCCCACCATATAATGTTATGTTGGCATTATATGTTGACATATCATGGTGGGATCACTCATCACAAAATAAGAAAAGAGGAAACCACCAAGAGAGGGGGGTGGGGGGGGGCATGTGAAGGTGGAAGGAAACGGGCCGAGTCACTCGGTTCGTGTACTGGACGTTCGTCAAACGACTCCGTGAAGAGATAAATTCACCACTAGAAGGGGGGTTGAATAGTGGTGATGCGGAATACCGAACTTTCTTGCGAGAAAATAGAAAATAGTGCAGAATTTAAAGACTCAAGAATTTATAGAGGTTCGGCAACTTGCCTATGTCCTCTCTCCGACTTTCTTTTTCTATTGGCTTAAGAAAAACCACAAACTTCACTCGTCTTCTATCGGTCCGAGTTTACAACCGTTATAATCCGCTTGTCTTCTATCGGTCCAAGCTCAACCTTTCCCTCAATATGAATGATTGTTTATCTAGTGTTCTATAGGAACTAGATAATCCTCACTCTACGAATATGGGAGTATAATCCTAACAATACCGGATCAAAGATCCTAATAACACCGGATTAGTGACTCTTGATTCGTTTCTTTTTCGCTCAAGTGTAAGTGATGCAACACTTACAACCAAATGAAAGAATACAAAGACTAATAGATAATACAATTGAAATCGCTCTTGTATCTTCCTTTTCTCACAACTTGTAATGCAATAAAATATATAAATCTGAGCTCAAGAATGATTTGATTGCTTGTATGCTTGTATGCTTGAATGCTTGAAGTTGTGTGTTTGATACCCAAGTCCTTCGGGTATTTATAGGTGTGAGACAGCCTTCAAATTCTGAAAAACATACTATTTGCGTGCGCTAATAGTTCCTTGTAGCGTGCGTTAGCGGATTTTGACTTGAAATCTCTGAACGGTCACAAAGACTGTTGCAACGGTAAAATGCCATGTCTAGCGTACGCTAGTAATGAAATGGTAGCGTGCGCTAACGCCTGGTCAACTAGTCTTCGATCTTGACTTTGACAATATCCGATTTTCTCTCCAACGACTCTTTATCCAACGGCTAAATTTATGATTAGCGTGCGCTATCAAGTATGCATAGCGTGCGCTAGCATTAATTAAATCCAACTTTTCCAGATTTTCCGGATCTGCATTGACTCTTGCTTCCAACGGTTGAAATTCAAACGGTAATATGCAGATTCCATTTAGCGTGCGCTAATACCTTTACATTAGCGTGCGCTACTGAGTTCTTTCATTAACGTCGTTACCTTGTGTAGCGTGCGTAAAAGCCTTGAAGTGAGTCCAAGTAGCTCTTTGGACTACTAACCATAATATTGGTAGCGTGCGCTAGAGATGATAAGTAACGTGCGCTATGTCCTCACTTTAGCGTACGTAAGAATATATGTGTAGCGTGCGCAACGTCCAATTCTGATTTCCTTCCAGACTTCACTGACCTCTGGAGACTTGCGATAGCGTGCGTTATATTTGTTGTATAGCGTGCGCTAACTGTAGGTTCTTAGCGTGCGCTATCTTTGAATAGCTTGCGTGCGCTATCGATCAGGCGACTTGAGTAGGCTGCAGCTGACTTGACTGGTCTGTATATGAATGTCCTGATAGCGTGCGCTACGATATGATGAGTAGCGAGCGTTAGTTATATTTTGCTCCTTCAAAATATTATCGAGCCGAGATTGATCCAATTAAATGTTTTGTATGTAACCATCATCAAAATACATTTTGTGTCAACAATCTCCCCCTTTTTGATGATGTCAAAACATTTAATTAATACCTGCAAAAACATTGTGAAATAATTCGAATCAAGGTAGACTTGTTCGATATATTAGTAAATTTTCGTTTTTGGAGTATTCTCCCCCTTTTTGACATAAACAAAAAGGAACTCCCCCTGAATTGTTGCATTATTAATAAATATCAACGAAAGTTTGCCATTATTCAAGGTGCAATCAACAATACTAGTAAACAACAGTAAATAGCAAATACTTGTACATAACAAATACTTGTAAAGAAATGCGAATTTTATTAAAATAAAATGCAAGGGATACAACGAGTTTTCATGGCAAAAGACATATAGATTGTTCGAACACAAGTTTCTACATCAGACATCAGAGATCATCAAATCTAAGGATCGGAGGAAGACGAAGGGAAAGGGAACGAGGGGTGTGTGAAATGTATGAACTCGGATATCAGCCCACGAACTTCCCGGACTTCTGAGCGCACTTCCCGGACTTCTGAACGCAGAGCCCGAACATCCTCTCGTATTTCAGCGTGTGAGGTCTCGATGCCCCGCATCCGAGCACAGAGATCACTTTCCTCTTCTTCCGTCACCACATCTCTCATCGGGCGTTTTCCTTTCGTTCTTGGATGACGAATAAAAGACTTGGACTGCAACTTCTTAAGCGTGTGGGGTCCTCGGTGCATGACTTGCTCGGTCGGTGTAGGCATCCGTGTGCCTTTCGGCACTTGGTCGTCATCTCGGAGATATGGAAACAAAACCCAGCCTCGATCGAAGGTCTCGACATAGTGCATGGCCTTGAGGGTTATGTCACTTATCTCGTGTCCCCGAGACACCGGAACGTGAGCATCATTGGACAAATCAACACTGAAATGACGAAAAATCACCGTAAGGATTGACCCGTATGGCAGTCCAGACTTCCTGGTTCTCGACATATAGTTCTTTGACAGAAAGGACTCCCCTTTAGCCTTCATCCAACTTAACACAATCCCAGTGAAATCTACTCGATCATCCTTCAGCACCCTGTATACGACATTCTTATCAACACCAACTAGCTTATGTTGGGTGTTGACCTTTGGCATTAGGCATTTCGTTAGAGCGGCCAACAGCAACCGAATGTGTATACCGAAATCATTGTTTTCGAAAACGTCATCCGTGACTTCGATGACAGTTTTCGTACGTAAAATTAGCAATCTCTCCCTCGACACCGCAGATTCCTCATCAATGATTTTACCACGGCAATCAAATCCTTCCTTCGACAAATTAAACAACTCGTGAAGGATTTCCGACGAAACCTTCACCATAGTTCCGTTCACGAGGCTTTCGAGCACGAAACCTCCATTACCACTTTCACCAAAATGCAACTTCGCATAGAATTGACGAACACACTCAGGGTACACAATTTCCTTGCACTCGACAAAACGTGCAATACCCAAAGCTTCAAAAAAATCGCGAATGCTTACCTTGACCCGTTCAAGGCTACTGAAGTTGAAATAGTAGCAATCGGTCAAGGTTTCTTGCGGAAGAACATCGAAGAAAATTTTCGACGCACTGAAGGAGACGAATCGATTGCTGTCGAAATCGTTGTTGCGAGGACGTTTATAGTTCTTCTCCATAGCCTTGCGATTTTTGCTAGACATAATGAAGGAAAGATGAAAGCTCGCAGATTGGATCGGATGTGTGTCTAGGGTTTTTGCAAGAGAGAAGTCGATTGCGTACGTTAGGGATGAGATGTGTTTTAGGGTTGTACGGAAATATATATATAGTCAGCAAGCTTTAAGTTAGCGTACGCTAGGATTGTAGAGTTAGCGTACGTTAGGCGAAAAAGAAGGGCTTACTGGACTGTCCAGTGGAATTCGAAAAACTGTAATTAGCGTACGCAAGATGGTAGTGTTTAGCGTACGTTATCGAATGCAGACTTTAGCGCGCGTTAAGAATATGAAGCTAGCGCGCGCTAGCGAGTGATCTGAATCAACGATTTTGATGTTTTGAGTAGAAGCTTATTTCAAAAGTTGTCTACATGTCCCATGCCAAGTTGTAAACGAATGGAGTTAAAAGATTCTTCGGGAAGAGGTTTTGTAAAGATGTCAGCAAGTTGATCCTTCGTCCCGACAAAAATTAAACAGATATCTTTCTTTTGAACATGATCACGTAAAAAATGATGTCTAATATCTATATGTTTGGTTCTACTGTGCAAAATAGGATTTTTGCTCAAATTAATTGCACTAGTGTTATCACATAAGATAGGGGTATTTTCAAAATGAATGCCGTAGTCACGTAGTTGATTTTTAATCCATAGCACTTGAGCACAGGCGCTCCCTGCAGCGACATATTCGGCCTCAGCTGTAGACAAAGCTACGCTGGTTTGCTTTTTACTTCCCCAAGATATTAAACAAGATCCAACAAAGTGACATGTACCACTAGTACTCTTTTTGTCAATTTTGCATCCGCCGAAATCGGCGTCACTATAGGCAATTAAATTAAAGTCCAAGCACGAAGGATACCATAGACCTAGTCCAATAGTTCCTTTCAAATAGCGAAAAATGCGTTTACACGCAATTAAATGTGATTCTTTGGGATTAGCTTGGAATCGAGCACATAGACATGTAGCAAATATTATATCTGGCCTAGATGCAGTCAAACATAGCAAAGATCCGATCATACCTCGATATAATTTTTGATCTACGGATTTGCCATTTTCATCTTTCTCAAGCTTTAATGATGACGACATTGGCGTACATATCACCTTGCTATTTTCCATATTGAATTTCTTGAGAAGGTCGTTTGAGTACTTCGTTTGATGGATAAAAATTCCATCTTCGCATTGTTTGATTTGAAGCCCGAGGAAGAACGTTAATTCTCCCATCATACTCATTTCGAATTCTCCTTTCATAAGATTAGAAAAATCTTGGCACAAGGATTCATTAGTAGCTCCAAAAACAATGTCATCAACGTAAATTTGGCAAACAAGTATATCATCATTTAGTATTTTAACAAACAAGGTATTATCGACTTTGCCTCTTTTATAGTCATTTGCTATTAGAAATTGACTTAAGCGATCATACCATGCTCGGGGTGCTTGCTTCAACCCGTAGAGTGCCTTGTTGAGCTTGTAGACATGATCCGGAAAATGATGGTCTTCTAAACCCGGAGGTTGCTTGACGTAGACTTCTTCTTGAATGAAACCATTCAAGAATGCACTTTTGACATCCATTTGAAATAGTTTAATCTTCTTATGAGCGGCAAATGCACAAAGCAAGCGAATGGCTTCGAGTCGAGCCACGGGAGCAAAACTTTCTTCGTAATCAAGACCTTCTTCTTGATTATATCCTTGAGCGACCAAATGAGATTTGTTTCGAATAGGATAGCCGTCTTCGTCACTCTTGATTTTATGCACCCATTTAGTTCCGATAATTGTTTTATCTTTAGGCGCGGGAACTAAATTCCATACATTATTGTGCTTGAATTGCACAAGCTCCTCTTGCATTGCCATCACCCAACTTTCATCATCGAGAGCTTCGGATATATTTTTGGGAACTATTTCGGATACAAAAGCACAATGAGCCATAAATTCGGTGGTCCTCCTTCGGGTTTGAACACCGTCTTCAAT
Source organism: Orobanche coerulescens (assembly GCA_033398695.1). Classification (NCBI taxonomy): domain Eukaryota; kingdom Viridiplantae; phylum Streptophyta; class Magnoliopsida; order Lamiales; family Orobanchaceae; genus Orobanche; species Orobanche coerulescens. The sequence goes on from CM065812.1 coordinate 53,222,124, forward strand.
GTTTCCGATCACGAGATCCTTCGGATGGTCCTTGATGTGCCTCCAATCTTTCGGTAAATCAACGATTGTGTTCGTTTCGATTTCCGAAATTTTCTTCACTTCGGGCGAGGGATCCGGAAAGGTACCTGCGTCATCAAAATATTCTACCTTTCTCGGGGGTGAGATCATATCATTGAATTTAACGTGTATGGACTCTTCAACTTTATTTGTTCTAATATTATACACACGATATGCTTTGCTATTAGTACAATAACCAAGAAATATTCCGGAGTCGGATTTGGCATCAAACTTGCCCAAGTTATCCTTGCCATTGTTCAAAATAAATACATTGCAACCAAAGGGATGAAAGTAAGCAATATTGGGCTTTTTGCCCTTCCATAATTCATAAGGAGTTTTAAGATGAGTTCTACGGACGTGAACTCGGTTAATCACATAACATGCCGTAAAGATTGCTTCGGCCCAAAAGTATCGTGAAAGAGAGTATTCATTAAGCATTGTTCTCGACATTTCTTCCAAAGATCGGTTTTTCCTTTCAACAACTCCATTTTGTTGAGGCGTTCTAGGAGCCGAAAAATTGTGATTAATACCGTATTTATCACATAAAAGTTCAAACGGGGTGCAATCAAATTCACCTCCGTGGTCGGTGCGAATAGAAATTATGGAGAGGTTTTTCTCGTTTGATACCAAACGACACCATTTAGAAAACTCGGAAAATGCATCATCTTTATGAGCTAAAAATCTAACTCAAGTAAATCGAGAAAAATCATCAACAATAACCAAAGTATAAAGTTTACCATTTAAACTAACATGTCTAGATGGTCCAATCAAATCCATATGCACGAGTTCAAGAACTCGACTAGTGGAAACCTCGAATTTTGGTTTAAACGATTCTCGAGTATGTTTCCCTTTAATGCATGATTCACACAAATGTTTTCTATCGAATTTGAGTTTGGGCAATCCACGAACAAGGTCGTGTCTAGATAAAATAGAAATAATAGGTAGAGAAGTATGCCCCAATTTTCGATGCCATAAATATGCATTGTCATCCAAGGTAATAAGGCATTTTTCATTGAAAGAACTTTTATCATTAAGATCAACAATATAGATGTTTCCACATCTCAAACCAATGAATGCAATTTTATTATTTCTAAATGCCGTGCAATGCGTTTGCTCAAATAGAATTTTAAAGCCTTCATCACAAAGTTGCGAAACGCTAAGGAGATTATGATGCAAACCTTCAACAAATAGTACTTTGTTGATAGAAGGAGAAGGTTCCTTACCGACTTTGCCGATTCCTTTGATTTTTCCCTTTTGATTATCTCCAAAGGTCACATGTCCTTGATCTTCATATTCGAGGTCTTCAAATAAGTCCTCGGAGCCGCACATGTGCCTTGAGCATCCGCTATCAATGTACCACTTGTTTTTCCTTGGTGCCGGTACCTATAAAAGTAGAATTTCTCGATTGTTTCGGTACCCAAGCCCGTTTGGGTCCTCCAAAGTTAACTATGCTTATAGCATTCGGAACAATCGTCCCTTTCGGAACCCATATTTGCTTAACTTTGATAGTTCTTAACTTTGAATGAGTATTAACATTGTGAACTCGTTTGAACGGATCTTTTGGTTTCTCGGTTTCAGTTTTCTTTATTTTGTCAAGGTTAATAAGGGATTGTTCCCGTTTAAAAGGGTCGAAACCAAGACCGTGTTTGAGCAAGGGCGATTTTTGAATAGATAGGAGCCTTTCGAATTTCTCATTTCCAAGAGTAAATTTGTTCAAAATATATTTTAGCTCCTTTTGAGTTTTTGTTAACTCAATTTTCAAAACATTTTCTTTTTCAAGACATGAAGTATGGTCGATCTCAATAGTTTTGCCCTTGTTTTGAAGCGAGGAGTTTTCGAGTTCTAGAGATTTTATTTTTCTCTTTAAAGATATATTTAACTTGACCATCTCGTCATACTCCGTATTTAATGATTCAAACGCACTCAACAACTCATCATCTTGATGAACTTCTTGTGATTCACAAAAATCAAAAGAGTCATATTCGTCATCATTGAGTTTAGAGCTTACCTCGATATTGCTTTCGGAGTCGAGGGCCATGAATGCAAGATTTGCGTCTAGAGATCTTTCAATCTCCTCCTCGTCATCACTCCAAGATGCGATTAGAACCTCCTTCTTTTTGAATCTTTCCATTTGCGGTTTTGAGGAGGATCCTCGGCATTCTTTGGCATAATGACCGGCTTGACCACATTTCCGACAATTATTGTCGAACTTCTTGATAGGTGTGTAGCCACTCTTCTTTTGCTCCGGTTTGCCATCCCGACCAATAAAACTTCGCCTCTTTTGAATTAGGTTTTTGTACCTTCTAAAGTTTTTGGCATAAAGAGCGAGTTCCTCGTCGTCTTCTTCTTCGGCAACATCTTCCTCAACGTCGCTGTCCACATTAAATGCGACTACTCTTTCCCGAGGCTTTGGTTTTGTGCCTGTAGACTTGAGAACGATCTCATAGTTGATGAGTGACCCGATGAGGGCACTAAATTTGAGCTTGTTGAGATCCTTGGATTCCATGATCGCGGTGACCGTGGCATCCCATTCTCGTGGCAACGATCGAAGAATTTTCTTAGCTTTGTCGCTGCTCGATATAGGCTTTCCGAAAGATGCAAGACCGTTTGTTATAGCCGAAAATCGATCCAACATATTTGTGATCGTTTCCTCGTCTTTCATGAAAAATAATTCGTAGTCATGGAGTAACATATTAATTTTGGTCTCCTTGACTTGGGTGGTTCCCTCGTGAGTGACTTCGAGAATTTCCCAAATTTCTTTTGCACTTTCATAGGACGATATCCTATTAAGTTCTTCGGGATTGAGAGCGCAATAGAGGAGTTGAGTAGCTCGAGAGTTGACATGCGTGTTTCTCCAATCCTCATCGTTGAATTCTTCGATCTTTTTCAACAATCCATCTTCTTTCTTAGCAAGTTTAGGACCGAGAGCAATAACTTTCCAGATTTCAATATCGTAGGCTTGAACGAAGATCGCCATCTTCTTTTTCCACGTCATGAAATTGGAACCGTCGAAGAAAGGAGGACGGTTGAGAGCATTTCCTTCAATTTGGCCAAGAAGTGCCATTTGCGGATCTTTTTCTCTTAGGTGGTTAAACCTTTTAAAAAGAGACCCGCTCCGATACCAACTGAAGAGATAAATTCACCACTAGAAGGGGGGTTGAATAGTGGTGATGCGGAATACCGAACTTTCTTGCGAGAAAATAGAAAATAGTGCAGAATTACAGACTCAAGAATTTATAGAGGTTCGGCAACTTGCCTACGTCCTCTCTCCGACTTTCTTTTTCTATTGGCTTAAGAAAAACCACAAACTTCACTCGTCTTCTATCGGTCCGAGTTTACAACCGTTACAATCCGCTTGTCTTCTATCGGTCCAAGCTCAACCTTTCCCTCAATATGAATGATTGTTTATCTAGTGTTCTATAGGAACTAGATAATCCTCACTCTACGAATATGGGAGTATAATCCTAACAATGCCGGATCAAAGATCCTAATAACACCGGATTAGTGACTCTTGATTCGTTTCTTTTTCGCTCAAGTGTAAGTGATGCAACACTTACAACCAAATGAAAGAATACAAAGACTAATAGATAATACAATTGAAATCGCTCTTGTATCTTCCTTTTCTCACAACTTGTAATGCAATAAAATATGTAAATCTGAGCTCAAGAATGCTTTGATTGCTTGTATGCTTGTATGCTTGAATGCTTGAAGTTGTGTGTTTGATACCCAAGTCCTTCGGGTATTTATAGGTGTGAGACAGCCTTCAAATTCTGAAAAACATACTATTAGCGTGCGCTAATAGTTCCTTGTAGCGTGCGTTAGCGGATTTTAACTTGAAATCTCTGAACGGTCACAAAGACTGTTGCAACGGTAAAATGCCATGTCTAGCGTACGCTAGTAATGAAATGGTAGCGTGCGCTAACGCCTGGTCAACTAGTCTTCGATCTTGACTTTGACAATATCCGATTTTCTCTCCAACGACTCTTTATCCAACGGCTAAATTTATGATTAGCGTGCGCTATCAAGTATGCATAGCGTGCGCTAGCATTAATTAAATCCAACTTTTCCAGATTTTCCGGATCTGCATTGACTCTTGCTTCCAACGGTTGAAATTCAAACGGTAATATGCAGATTCCATTTAGCGTGCGCTAATACCTTTACATTAGCGTGCGCTACTGAGTTCTTTCATTAACGTACGTTACCTTGTGTAGCGTACGTAAAAGCCTTGACGAAGTGAGTCCAGTAGCTACTGGACTACTAACCATAATATTGGTAGCGTGCGCTAGAGATGATAAGTAACGTGCGCTATGTCCTCACTTTAGCGTACGTAAGAATATATGTGTAGCGTGCGCAACGTCCAATTCTGATTTCCTTCCAGACTTCACTGACCTCTGGAGACTTGCGATAGCGTGCGTTATATTTGTTGTATAGCGTGCGCTAACTGTAGGTTCTTAGCGTGCGCTATCTTTGAATAGCTTGCGTGCGCTATCGATCAGGCGACTTGAGTAGGCTGCAGCTGACTTGACTGGTCTGTATATGAATGTCCTGATAGCGTGCGCTACGATATGATGAGTAGCGAGCGTTAGTTATATTTTGCTCCTTCAAAATATTATCGAGCCGAGATTGATCCAATTAAATGTTTTGTATGTAACCATCATCAAAATACATTTTGTGTCAACACTCCGTTAAATACACTCCATTTAACCTCCAATGTATTTATACTTAATTACTTAATCCAATTAATTAATTATATCAAATACAAATATATTTCTCTAAGAAATATTATTTATGAATTAAATTAATTACCCAGTAATTCCATTGTTATTGGTCCTTATCCTCGTAGTCATTGTGTTATCATTGTCTTTCGCAGAGATTGTAGGTTTTCGGGCTGTCCGATCGAACTGTGTTCTTCGGAGGATTCGCATCGATTATCGAGGTAAGTATCTTGCTTATATGACTTGTATCTTGTGAATAGAGATTACATGTTGGGTTTACGATGATTAGTTTACCTTCGTGAATATATTTCGTACGATATGGTTATGAACTACTTGACATGAATGTAATGTGGTGTTTATGTTATCCTCGGATGTTTATTGTGGAGGAATTATTTTGGTTGTGGTAATTACGCTGGTAATACACTTGGATGTGTATTGTGCTGTGTGTGATCGTTGAATATGTTAAGTTGACTGTGTATTGTTTATGATGATAGTTGTGATAATAGTATGGTGTATTATACTGTCGATTGTATAATGTGGTGTATTGATTGTAAATGTTGTGTGTTGTGTTGCTAAGTTAACTCATGTAGGTTCGACGGGATCTATGAGGATTAATGGCAAGGGACCATGGGATTAGAACTTAGTATGTGATGCTGATGTCCAATCGTACGGGTCTGATGAGGCCTACGATGACACATGGTAAGGGATTGTAATATCCGCAATTTCGATTTCTGGTAATTTTCTTTTTTTGGCGGAAGTCCATCTTAGCGACTCTATTGTGACCGTTTCGTCATTTCGAGAATGATTAATTCTACACTTTTTGTCATCCGAGTTCGTCTCGGTGTCGTTCTGTTGAGTTTCGTGTTCTTAAGCGACTTTTCCACATATGAGTTCGACTTTGTAAAATCAGCATAAATTCTTGAAACTCCAAAAGTTCTAAATCTTTTCAGTATTATAGATAATCAAGTTATCTTTCCAATGGTTCAAACGGTGAGTCAATCGGAGTCGGGACGAAGGAGTTATGGTCGAAATATCTAAGACTACACAGTGAGCCTGGCGCGGCTGTACTGCGGGCCACGGCCCTCTGCTGGCCCGGCAGCGGCACTAAGCTGGGCTGGGAGCTTTTTTTTGGCCGCGGGCCGTGGCACACTCAGTCCGGGCCGCGGCACGCGAGTCAGATCACCCTTTTTCAGCGGATTTTTGGAGGAAGGAAGCTCATTTCATCCTCCTCTCCATTTCTCCTCCCCTTGGGTGATTTTTGGGCGAATTCTTGGGCGATTTATCATCATCAATCTCATAGATTTCATCCTCCTTGAGTTCTTGGTGTGGATTAACAACATCTTTTTGGATTATTAGTCCCAAATCTAAGGTAATTTCTTCAAACCCTAGATTTCAATTTTTCAATAGGAATATGATGATTTGGATGTTGTAATCATGATATGTGAAGGGATATACGTATGATTATGAGTTTTTAGGAATTATCATTGGGTTGTTGGAGGATTATTCAAGAACATGTTGGGTGTTGATTTTGGAATTAGGGGTTTCGATTAGATGTTGTTGGAATCTTGTTTTGTGTCTTCCTTATGGATTATTGAGTGTAATGAGGATGTTGTGTTGGATTGAATCATTCACTATAGTCTTGGTATCGATATAATTGAGACTAGTTGTAAACTATTGAATATTGTTTACGACATGTTTGTTAAATTGCCCCAATGAGTTGGGTAGTGTTGTATCAACCTTTCGATTTGGTTATGACTATATGTGGATATGTATATTAAGAGAATCGTTGGTAATTGTGTTATTCAAGGAGGTTCACGCGACCGATAATTCCATAAAGGACGTTGATCGTTGAAGGACTTTCTCACCGTTGGTTTGAGGCAAGTTTTATACTTGTACTAGTCAATGAGATTAATGTTATCATATATGTGTATGAATGTATTGTATCATTCCAAGACTTAGTCTCTTCATGAGTTCATTGATATTAAGGGATCGTTCGATACGATACTTTTCGGCAATTATGCCAAATTTCTATTATTGTTCATTAATGGCCGGTTCAAGGCATTTGGGTACTCGCTGTTAATATTATTGTCGATAGCCGGTTCGCGGTATCGATGTATCGATTATTGTTGTTGATATTGATGTCGATCTAAGTCATCGTCGTAATTATTGTTACTGATGTTGGTATTTTGTCATTAATGTTGTATTGGCCGATTGAAGGCATGGGCATAATTCATTTCTCATCCTTGTCGTCGGTAACCAATTAAAGGTGCCGAGGCATTCTTCGTATCATTGTTATCGATTGGCCGTTCTAAGGCAATTGAAGTGTTCAATCATTCATGATATCATTGTTATCGGTTGGCCATTCTAAGGCAATCGAAGTGTTGAACAATACACTGCATCATTGTTATCGGTTGACCATTCTAAGGCAATCGAGGTATTGAATTAGGACAGTCGAGGACAGTGCCCATCCGTGAGTTACTGTCATCGTGTTGGCCAACTCAAGGTAGCACACTACCATTCTTGTGAACTCGGTAATCTTTGAATCGTTGTCGTTTGTGGTTAATTATGTTTTGGAGGCTAGTCTCGGCTAGTGCTCGTTGGGTAAGTCTGGGGCTTGAACCTTCGCGGTTGGTTTCCCAGCACCTGCACTTCAATAGGTCACGGTCATGGTTATGATCTCATTATGGGTAAGTCTGGGGCTTGAACCTTCGCGGTTGGTTTCCTAGCACCTGCACTTCAGTAGGTCACGGTCACTGGGTGATCTCATTATGGGTAAGCTTGGGGCTTGAACCTCCGTGGTTGGTTTCCCAACACCTACAGCTCAGTAGGTCACAATCATGTTTATGATCTCATTATGGGTAAGTTTGGGGTTTGAACCTTTGCAGTTGGTTTTCCAACACCTACAACTCAGTAGGTCACGGCCATTGGATGGTCTCATTGTGATACAGGTTCGTTCCATGGCTTCGGCCTCATCGATACAACTTCGGGCTATTTTGGTTTCAGGTGATTGTGTTGATTGACAGCTTCGGCTGAGTGGTTTTCAGGCATTTGTGATGTCTTGGTAATTTTGTTGGAGCCTTCAGGCATTGTGATTCATAATTAATTCAGTTCTGGTTTGGTTCATGTCGTGTAATTCATTGTGGTGCTCTATAATTATGATTCTCCGTTGGGCACTTATGTTCTAACCTGTTGAACAGGTATTAATAGTATTTGTGCACATGTAACGCACGCTAACGATTAAGTGTAGCGTGTGATAATCGTGTAAGCTAGCGCACGCTACGGATGAGGCTTAGCGCGCGCTATACGTGGTTAGCCTGATTGAGATAGGTTGGTAGGTGAGATCAGACCGCGGATTTTGTTGGGGACATGTCGGGATAAATCTGGATGGCTTTTGGAAAAGTCGAGTCAACGGTGCTTAGCGCACGCTAAAGGTTGAGGCTAGCGCACGCTAAGTTGGGTACAGTGAGGTCAGTGAACTTTCATTCAGATGTTAGCGTATGCTATAATAGTTGTTAGCGTACGCTAACTGCTGGTTTTAGCGCACGTTAAGGCTGTTTAGCGTACGCTAAACCGAGATCAGACAGAGACAGTAGGCTGCAAGCCCGTTAGCGCATGCTAAGAAGGAGCTGTAGCCTGCGCTAATAACCCTTTTCTATATATAGGACAACACCTCCTTTCATTTTTCATATGCCACTTCAACCCACACTCAATTTCCGCGACTTTGAGAGTTACCCTCTCCATCTTCAACCTTCATATCAGACTCCTAACATATCATTGAAGGCAAGGAGCTTTGAGGATTGGTGTTCAAGCGTCCAACGTTGAGTTCGTGAAGTGTTTTCATCTTCTCTTTCCATATAAGGTATGTGTTGCTGCCCGAGCTCAGAATCCGTGTTCTTATTCGGATTATGACCTTTCTCCTGGAACTATTAAGATTATTGATAACTCATTAGGTTGAACACCATACCTTAAGAATTTGAAGTAATCATGTTAGAACTCCTTTGAGTAAGAAGATCGTAACCGAACCTTATTGAGTTAAACCTAAGATTTGATTTCTGAGATTTGTTGCATATTTTACGTTGTCTTTTCCGAATCACTTGTATGTCGGTGTATTGTTATTATCATCACCTAGAATGGGATTATGCAAGAAGATGAATTCTTAGGGTGGTCACTAAGAATAATCTCTGTACAATACGAGGTGACCTTCAACGTAATTCATGACTCGTAGTGATTTCTGGATATATTTATCTTCACGTTGATGATTAGAACGAAGGGTGTTGATGGGTAACAATTACTATGAATGTAAAACTTTTCCAAGGAAGATAGCTTGTAGAAGAATGAAGTGTAGGGATGAATTAACCTTAAACTTGGATTGAAAGGTGTTATATAACCAAACCTGGTAATGGAATCGATAATCAGGAATCAAATTGCGAATTTATGATGATTTGAATGTCTTTAGCTCGACCGAATGTTTGTCGGGTAAGTTGAATCGTGAGCCGGCTAACTTAGAGTGTTAACCTGGCCATAGTAGACGTTAGATGTTCGTACGTTTAAATTTGTTTTGAGTGGTCGTTAGTTCCCTATTTGTTTAGAGGACCGAGCATTGCGAACAATTGATCGAAGGAGGCGGCCTTCGAGTTTGTTGAAATAATTGAAGTACTTACATTCTTGCCATCTTTCGCAGGCAAGTATCGTATTTTGAAGTTGGTTTAATATTGATGGTTTTGGTCATGTATATTGTTATTCATGTTGTTGAACATGAGATCGTTTCCGTTGAATTATCATGATACTCGTTATTGATTACTTGTATGTTCATGTTGATAGACATATCGATTTCTGCATATGTGTATGCATAGTTGTGTTTGTATATGTTGTGTTGATCCGAAGGGATCGTGTGATCTATGCTGAGGGTGCTGGATCAGATGTCCACCTCGTGTTGGTCCACCGGGATTATCTTGGGATCTATGCTGAGGGCGCTGGATCATTGGACGAGTTTTTCCACCTCGTGTTGGTCTGACGGGATCATCTTGCGATCTATGCTGAGGGCGCTGGATCATTGGATTACCCATGTTCTGTTGATGGAATCATGAGGATTCGCATCGTTGGATTTTGGTAGGGGAAGTCCGTGTTCTGTATTTTACCATGCATCGTTGCTGCATATCTGAGTTTGTATATTATGATACTTGTACTAGCATCATTTTGCTAACCCCTTCGGAGTGGACATTTGTTTTGATGATCTGGTAGCCGAGGAGCAGGGAAGCAGGCACAGTACTGACATGATGACGAAGGGGCTCAGTAATATTATCCGTCGTGTTGTTTTATTATTCTGGTTTGATTTACAGTACTCGAGTACGTGTGTCTCGTTGATGATTTGAAATGTTGTAATAATTGGATTCATTTGAGTTGTTGAACCAGTTGCCAAACTACTACATTAATATGGTATTTTTGTATTATTCCGCATTTTTTTAATTTAGCCTTGTAAATTCTTATATAAAAGGGTTTACGGTGCTGTAATTATTCTGAATATCTCGGGGTGTTACATTAATGGATCGACCGAGTTGACTGAGTTAGGCTTATTTCGAGTAAAACCATCTTCGGTGAAGGCAAGTATCTTCCTTATACTTTTCATATTTCCTTGAATATAAATATTCGTGTCACTATATGTGTTATCATGTGTACGTGATCGTGTTAATTGGTGACAATGTGGCTCAATTGGGTACAATTTGTGTTTGCTTGAAGTAGATGGTATACATGTATTGTTCAGTAAATATGTGTTGGCTTTAATCAATAATTGTGAACTTGTGATTATTTCTTGAATCAATGATTCGTGTTTATTGTGAAACTGAGTAAATAAAATTATGATGATTTTATGGAATTGATGAATGGTATCGTTGGATAGTTGAAGTGGTTAGATTGATCACAAACGTGTTATTCCTTGGTTAGGAATATGTGTCGAACAAAGTGGCCATTTCTAGCAATGCCTTGACTATATGTATTATAATTAACGCCCATAATTTGAGAAATTATGAAACATTAAGTGTGTGTGAGTACTTCATCTACCTGGGGACGAGTCCGATGGGACCTTTGGGTATCTATGCTAAAGGCGCTGGATTGTGGACGTGGTTTCCCACTGGGGACGGTTTGACAGAACCTCTGGGGGCCAATGCTCAGGGGCATGGCCGTGGGTTACCTTGTGTATCATGAATTTTTGATGAAGTTGTTTTAACGATAAATGTGATATATTCGGAATATCATAATATTTTATTCTCGATGTTGAGATGTATTATATGTAGGTCATTGGTACTCGGCTAGAATGGCACTGGAACAAAGTGTTGTGTATATATTTTATTGTTTATCCTTTGGATAAAACTACCCTAGATCTCAAAAGTATCTTCCAAACGTTATTTCAAAGATTTATAAAAACTTAAAAGTTTTAAACCGTTTCTGATTTAAGAGAATATCTCGGGATTTTTCTAAGGTTATTTCAATGATTGATTTGTCTGTTCCTGTGAAGTGACTTGTCTATTTATGTTTGGAATATGGTTTGTATAGGTAGGATACTTGTACTAGCAAATTCCGATTGCTAACTCCTTAAATGGTGGAAATGCGTCTTATGCATTTTATTTAGTCCTGATTCGAGGTAGTCACAGGGTCAACACGTAAGATGATGAAAGACCATGATGTTAATCACAAGAGGGTTGTTGTAATATCACCATTGTCATGTTGTATTTTTCTTCCGCTGTCATATTCTACCCTTGTATGGGTATATGGACATATTATTGTATTGTGTATTGAGGATACACACGTGTAGTTATATATTTTATTTGTATTTTGTTTATTGATTTTTGTGTATTTTGACCTTGTTGGTCAATTATGGTTTGAGTTGTTATGTGTTTGCCTGGTAGATCCTTGCGAGAAGGGTGTACAGTATTGTAATATCTCCGGAAATTTCTGGGGGTGTTATAATAATCTCCTACATTAAATAAAGTATTCTTCTAATCACTTTACTAAACACCTGCACTAATTACACCTAGGACTTTTCTCTTCAAGTCTAGCTATATGAGGGACACACCTCACTTCCCCTCATTCATCATCTTTTCCCCATCTTTTCCCTTTACCCCACCTCCTCCCCACCCATTCAAGAGAGAGAATGAGAGCTTTCTCCGTTTTCACTCTGTTAAAGCTCAAGTATCAAGCTTCAAGTGTGTTCCTAACATGAATCGAACTACATATTCAAGTAAATTAGCTCATACTCTTCAATTCCATCCAAGTAAATATATTTCAACTCACTTTAAAATTTAGAAGTTTATGAATGAACTTTGGTTTGATGTTCAAATTGTTAGGATTCTATCATTAAAAATGAGTTACGCAGTGGAAAAAAATGGTCTAACCGGATAAACACCAAACCCCTAAAACGGGTTGATCAAGCATCGTATAAATGAATATAAATTGACGAAGATAAAATTCAGAAATCATACGCTTGTAGACCTTTGATAATATCTTCTTGAAGGAAAAATTCGAGCCAAGCTTTTTCCGGTCACCAATACGTACACGAATCTAATCTGTCCAAACTTGATGAATGATCAAAAACCGAATATGCGAAGTGTATCTACGTTATCACGCGTCAGATATTGATAGGAAAAATTATATATCAATTCTTTCTCGAAGAACACAGCTAGGAATTGATATAGTATTTTTCTTCTCTTCTCTTTTTCCTTTTCTTTCTCACTAAGATGAACAAGATATGAAGAAAAATTCTCTCCCTTGAACCTCACTTTGGCCGTGAGCAATGTGTGTGTGTGTGTGTGTGTGTGTTTCAACTCAAGAAATGATCTGAAAGACTTGCTCATTATATATATATATATGTGTGTGTGTGTGTATATATATATATATATATATATATATATATATATCAAAATGAGATCAAATGATGAGATAAGATATCTCATCCATTTGTCCATATTCTTATATAATAAGTCTTACACACCTCACACCACACACGCTCACTTTGAAGCATGAGAGGAGGCGGCCCACTTTGTTGTTGGTGAGAAAATGAGCTGAGCCACTCGGTTCGTGTTCCGGAAGTTCACGTGTCTAGTTCGTTAAGTAAACTTTATTTTATCTCAAATGTATCTATACTTAATTAATTAATCTAATTAATTAATTTTATCAAATACAAAATTATAATAATATATTTCCAAGAAATAATTATTTATAAATTAAATTAATTACCAAGTAATTAATTTCGATTTACAAGACTGCAATGATTTATCAAATAAGCCAAATTAGATATCCAATATATAATATTAATGAAGAGATAATAAATACTTATTTTATCCATCAAATACCCTTGTGCGCGACTCCATAGGTCCGTCTTAGTTGGCAATGGGAGGAACAAAGGAGTACGGGGAACACATAGTCAGTCTAGTGCTCTGTACCGTAACCCAACTAAGAATGAATGATCAGATCACACCAGAACCAATATGTCGTGAATGCTATATACATATAAACCCTTCAATCATATGTCTCGGTCAAGTATTAGGGTCACGGTAAAGTCAAACCCTATTGTAACTTGATTCTATGCATTTGTTAATGCAAACCGAGATCACTGAGCTCTCGTGTATCAAATACAAGTAGTTCTAACTATTTTGGCCAAAGACTTATGATCTCATTTGCCATTAACCGCATAGGACATTTACCTGTTCACTTACAGTAGAAAGAATCATATCATGGTATTCAGTAGAAACTGCTACTTGCCCACCAAGTTGCACTTAGAGGTTGATCCCACCAGTCTGTGATCGGATCGAACTACTCTAATGACTAACTCAATGTCACAAGTACATCTTCTACTAAATCCTCAAGTAAAAGGTTCACGTATACCTATCACAACCTTTTGATTCAGTCATTGACCATTCTAGAGTGAAATCCATGTGACCGAATCGAGGTGAGTTGAGTCCGAGTATACTAATCCCATTAACATACCTATAATGTGTGCTCCCACTAACTGTAACACCCCCGTGATATACGGTGATATTACAATGCCGTAGATTCTCTTTTGAAGAACCTACCAGGCTAATGTACATAAAACCCATTAAAATCAACAAACCACAACATTCATTTAGTAAAAAGGACAAATTGTTTTCAACACGACATAAATAACAAAACCAAATAACATCTTGTCCTGTAGGATCACAACTGATACAACAATCCACAGCGGATATAACCGCACCATCCACAATAAAAACACCTCAATGACAACACATGACAGTACCCGCGCGAGTACAAAACCAAACACAAACATGACTTTAACAATACGACCATCAACTCGTAATAATACGCGATATCAAGGTTGCCCACCAAACTCGTATCCACCCTGTGCTGGCTCTCTTGCTGGACCTGAACCTGAATATACAACAAATATATCCACCCCCGAAGGGGTCAGCAAAAATACTGGTGCAAGTACAACGATTACAGAAAATGTACAACCAATGAATATTCAACAGAAATCACAATGCCATCACAAATATTCCGGAATATAATGCCATAACCATCATCACAAGATAACCTCCCGAGTTATACTGGCCCTGTACCCATACGGAGTACACACCCCGGAGAGTCCTCGTCAGGCCCTCCCCAGTGTACAACCCAACCGAGTGATCCGTAGAACTCGAAGTCTAACAGGATCCCAGTGGACCCTCGCTGGTTTTACTCGGCTCACACAAGCTCAATAAATACATGGCACGAATAAAATATTTTCTCAAGATCATATTTTACATATTCACACGAAGTACAATAAATGCAATCAAAGTACTTGCCTTGGTTAGAAACGATACGAGAATAATGAACGGAAAGATGTTCGGTCCGAACCCCTTCAACGATTCGATCCTAGTTCAACAAAATACCGAATCAAATACCATACTATGAAAACGGAAGGATTCACCCTAAGTTTTGCCCTTAGGGACCTTTATTCAAACACTACGAAGACAACATAGCTCGAATCCATACTACGGAGGATAATTAAGGATTTAATCCGCGAATCTTGGAGAAAAACGAAGGATTATGATTACAACATCATAATCTAGCACAAATCTGAGATAAACTAGATTAAAATCGAAGATCTCAACAAAAACTCCCAAAATATGAAGAACTAGGGTTCCAGCGGATTTTACCTTGATTTGGACGGTGAAAGTTGATGAGATGTTGATAACTTGGTGTTAGGAACTCAAAGTTATTGTTGGATGAAGAAATCTCACCAAAATCTGCACTTTCTATGCCCAAGACTGCTCAGCCGCCGGAGAAGGAGAAGAAGGGAATGAAAATGACGATTAGAACATGCCCAGCGTATATATATACTGGGAATAACTAGCACGCGCTAAGGCTAAAAATTAGCGTGCGCTAATGGGCTAGACAGGCAGTACAGAACCTACTGTCTGACTTCGGTAGCGCGTGCTA
This sequence comes from Orobanche coerulescens, assembly GCA_033398695.1. NCBI lineage: Eukaryota > Viridiplantae > Streptophyta > Magnoliopsida > Lamiales > Orobanchaceae > Orobanche > Orobanche coerulescens. Next base: position 53,237,345 of record CM065812.1, read on the forward strand.
CCCAGAAATATTAGCGCGCATTATCGAGCATGACTAGTGCGCGCTAATCCCGGAACATAGCGTGCGCTACCTGCTATCGCCCGCGGTCCAGGACAATATGTCCTCACTGCCCTGCCGACTCAGCGCACGCTAACCTAATAATAGTGTGCGCTAGAGTGATGAAATAGAGTACGTTAGTCTGACCATAGCGTGCGCTAACGCCCCACTCCAGAGTCCAGAAAACTCTCCAGGCCTCACTGCCCAGCAGGCCTAGCGTACGCTACTCACAAGGGTAGCGTGCGCTAGAAATACAGTCTAGCGCGCGCTACTGTTACTTCAACCATAAAATTCACGAAAATCAGCCAAACCGAACAAAATTCGAAAATCACCAAATTCCATGATTATCAACCATGAATATACCAATAATAGTCCTCATGTCCCTCAAATTCAACTAGTCACAATACAGCAAGATAAATCCAAAAAGACACGCAAAATACATGGTTATTACACCCTTACCCCCTAAAAAGAAGTTTCGGCCCGAAACTTAAGATTCGAAAAGCTTAGGGTGACGGGCACGCATATTTTCTTCGGTATCCCAGGTGGCTTCCTCAACTCCATGTTTAGTTCATTGGACCTTAACTAACGGAATCAGTTTCCGTCGCAACTGTTTCACTCGGCGCTCCAATATGGATACCGGTTGTTCTTAATATGTGACATATTCATTAACTTCAATCTCTTGATAGTCAATAACATGGCTGGGATCGGGAACATACTTGCGTAATTGCGAAACATGGAACACATTATGAACATGTCTAAGCATTGGAGGCAACGCTAGTCGATAAGCTACATCACCTACCTTGTCCAGGATCTCGATGGGGCCAATATAACGAGGACTAAGTTTCCCCTTATTACCAAACCAAAGAACTTCACGAGTCGGCGATACTTTCAAAAACACATGGTCTCCCGCCTGGAACTCTATCGGTCGACGACGAACGTCGGCATATGACTTTTGTCGACTCTGAGCGGTCAACAACCTTTGCTGAATAATTGCGACTTTTTCCCGTGTTTGAACCACCAAGTCCCGTTCTACTCCAAGTAACTCGTACGATTTGTTCCAACAGATTGGCGATCTACACCGTCTTCCATATAATGCTTCAAACATAGCCATCCCAATCGAACTATGCCAACTGTTATTGTACGCAAATTCAATTAATGGTAAATGAGTCTCCCAATCTTCTTTCCAATCCAACGCACAAGCCCTCAACATGTCTTCCAGCATTTGGATCGTTCTCTCTGACTGTCCGTCTGTCCGGCGATGATAAGCGGTGCTGAAATTCAGTTTGGTACCGAGTGCTCGATGCACTGCTTGCCATAAATGTGACACAAAACGCCCATCGCGATCAGACACTATACTTTTTAGGGTACCATGGAGTCTCACAATCTCCGCAATGAATAACCGAGCCAACCTCTCCGGTCCCCAAGTATCTCTAATGCCCATAAAGTGTGCGGATTTGGTTAGCCGATCAACGATTACCCAAATCATATTCACTCCAGTTTGCGTCTTTGGCATTCCCACAATAAAATTCATCGCTACATCTTCCCACTTCCATTCCGGAGTTGGTAGCGGTTGCAATTTACTGATAGGTCTATGATGCTCCTCTTTAACCTGCTGACAAGGCAAGTATTTCGACACGAACTCCGTTACATATTTCTTCATGTTCGGCCACCAAATTTTTTTCTTCAAGTCCTTATACATTTTACTCATACCCGGATGAATCGAGTACAGAGTAGAACATGCTTCATTCAAAATCACTTGTTTGAGATCATCCCGATTAGGTACACAAGTTCTACCTCGAAATCAAAGAACTCCGTCTTCATCAACTAAAAGTCCAGGAGCTTTTCCTTTAACACTGTCTTCCCGAAGCTGCACAATTGAGATATCATCTAACTGTTTGGACTTAATATCTTCCATTATGGAGGACGAAATCTCAAGGAAACGCAACTGTCCTTGAGTTCAATGAGGCCAAACTTCAATTTCCAAATCAATCAACTCTCGTCTGAGCTTCGGTTGAATGGTAAGTAGTTCCAACTTCTGCAACACGACTGACTTGCGGCTTAACGCGTCGGCAATGATGTTCGCTTTACCTAGATGGTAAAGAATGTCAAGATCGTAATCTTTAAGCAATTCCAACCATCGGCGCTGGCGCATATTAAGCTCCTTCTGAGTGAATATATACTTCAAACTCTTATGATCCGTATACACTCGACAAGAAGAACCATACAAATAATGCCTCTAAATTTTTAACGCAAATACCACAGCGGCTAGCTACAGGTCATGGGTTGGGTAATTCATCTTGTATGGCTTTAGTTTTCGAGATGCATAAGCCACTACTCTCTCATTTTGCATCAACACACATCCCAATCCTTGTTTAGAGGCATCACTATAAATAACGAAACCTTCCGTTCCTTGCGGTAAGGCTAGGATCGGTGACGTAGTCAACCGATTTTTCAACTCGTCAAAACCCTTCTGACATTTATCACTCCACACAAATTTTTATGTCTTCTGCAAAAGCCGGGTGAGTGGTCCAGCAATTTTCGAGAATTCATCGACAAATCGACGATAATAACCAGCTAACCCCAAGAAACTCCGAACTTCCTTAACATTCCTTGGGGGTTCCCAAGCTAAAACCGCTTCAACCTTCTGAGGATTTACCCGAATACCATCGGCTGATATGATGTGTCCCAGAAAAGCAACTTCTCTAAGCCACAACTCACACTTAGAAAATTTAGCATAAAGCTTATCAGACCTCAAAATACTCAACGCAATCCTCAAGTGTTCGGCATGCTCTATCTCACTTTTGGAATAGATTAAGATATCATCAATAAACACCACCACAAATTTATAGAGATATTCGATAGAGGTTTTGTTCATAAGCTGCATAAATGCCGCCGGAGCATTTGTTAAACCGAATGGCATAACTACGAATTCGTAATGTCCATACCTCATTCGAAATGCCGACCTGGGGATATCCGAATCTTGAATTCGCAGTTGGTAATATCGTGGCCTCAAGTCGATCTTGGAGAAAACCGTAGCTCCTTGTAATTGGTCAAATAGATCATCGATTCTTGGCAACGGATACTTGTTCTTGATAGTGAGTTTTTTCAATTCACGATAGTAAATACATAACCATAAGGATCCATCTTTCTTCCGTACGAACAATACCGGTGCACCCCATGGCGACACACTAGGCCGAATATAACCTCTGTCTAGCAATTCACCCAATTGTTTCTTCAATTCTAACATTTCCGATGGGGCCATTCTGTATGGTGTCTTGGATATTGGCGCCGCATTAGGCTCTAGTTCGATGATGAACTCCACTTCATGATGTAGTGGCAATCCCGGCAAATCATCCGGAAATAAATCTGGAAATTCGTTCACAATTGGAATAGAAGCTAATTGAACTCCGCCAGCTTCTGTCTTCATTGCGTAACACCAATAACCGGTACAACCTTGGTTCAACAATTTCACAGCTTTCATGGCTCGAATAATGTTCCCAGTACTACCGGGTTTCTGTCCTTCAAAAACATATTCCGCGCCATCCTGATCAATGATCGAAATTATCTTTCGACGATAATCCATTACTACTCCATGATGATCTAACCAGTTATCACCTAGAATTAAATCTTCTCCATTCATATCAATAACAATCAAGTCAGATGGCGAATCTCTACCACCGATGGTTACAGGGCAATTGACAATCTCTCGATCCCCAACTATCCTTTCCCCTCTCGGTAATCCAACGACAAAAGGTTCACATGCAGAGAGACCAATAAGACCCAAACGATTCACACAAGACAATGATATAAAGGAATGTGTAGCTCCAGAATCAAATAATACATCTACCGGGTGCGCATGAATATAAACAATACCTGACGTAGTTGCAGCCCCCACATCGTCAGTCCGCCTCATCTCATACAATCGGGGTGGGGCTGATCCAATGCTAGATGCATCCTTATGCTCGGTCTTGCCTCTACCACGTCCAACACTCGTAGTTGGTTGACTCGAGACGGTGCCTACAGGAACTGGGGATGGCTTGGCAAGGATTCTACTCGCTCTCTCACAATAAGACGCCCGATGTCGCGGCTTTCCACATGTGAAACAAGTTACAGGGCGCGATGAACAATGGGAATTGATATGGCCAGGAACTCCACAATTAAAACAAACTTTCGGCGCTTCTCCACTGGATTGCGGAGGACCAACGGAAGATTGCACAGAGGATTGAGGTTTACGCGATCCGCTGCCTCGAAAACTACCAGAAAATTTTGGTTTCTTCGCACTCGAAACCATAGGAGCCGGAACTGACACCATCTCGTAAGCAAGCACTCTGTCCTGATATTCCCTCAAAGTAGTACACCCAAGGCCTGCCATATACTTTCGAACCTCCGGTTTCATCTTTGCGTCGAAGTGAAGTATCTTGCCTATCTCATCCTTAACTCGATCTTGGACATACACTAACTGCTTGTTGTATGTCTTGATTGCCTCGGAAATGGGAACATTCTCGGGTTGTGCTATGAAAAATTCACTGACTCTTGCTAATTGTACCGGCGCTAGACAATACTGAGCTTCCATTAGTTCCTTAAATTCTTCCTAAGTGACGTCACGGTCTATGGGCTTAACAGCCCTCCACCAGTCCGACGCGTCATCAACCGTCAGATATTGAGCAATCGGGAATCTTTTGGCTTCAGGGCAGCCAATACCGCCAAAGATCTTTTCCATCTCGACTAACCAATGATCCCAGTTGTTCTCATCTCCGGAAGCATCGAATCTGGGAGGGTTCATCTTCATAACATCCTGAAGCCATCGATCTTCAATCGTCTTGCCAGTATTAATATTCTGCACCACTTGGGCCAGTTGGTGCACCTATGTGACGACTTGTTGCAGAACGTTAGGTACTCCGGCCTCCGAACCTCCGTCTAAACCTCCCAAAGGGATCGGGTCTGATCTAGTCACAGAACGAGATGCCGATTCTAAAACGACCTCTCGGATTCAGACACTACTACTCTACCACGGCCTCGGCCATGACCGCATTGGCGGATAGCTCTACCTCTCGGCATACTGAGGAATAAGAATGGTTCAACAAGGAAACGATTACAATAATAGATTGCATAATATTAAGGTAATTATTTCCGAAGGAAAGAAATAACCAACATCCGAAGAGTCTTCTAGCACAGCCAACACGAGGTGGTAGCATGCCAATGATATCGTAGACAACAACTGACTCAACTTAACAGACCCAAAAACACCGACAGCCTAGGTATCCATAAACCTACGTCTCTGATACCATATTCTGTAACACCCCCATGATATACGGTGACATTACAGTGCCGTAGATTCTCTTTTGAGGAACCTACCAGGTTAATGTACATAAAACCCATTAAAATCAACAAACCACAACATTCATTTAGTAAAAAGGATAAATTGTTATCAACACGACATAAATTACAAAACCAAATAACATCTTGTCCTGTAGGATCACAACTGATACAACAATCCACAGTGGATATAACCGCACTGTCCATAATAAAAACAACTCCATGACAACACATGACAGTACCCGCGCGAGTACAAAACCAAAGCACAAACATGACTTTAACAATACGACCATCAACTCGGAATAATACGCAATATCAAGGCTTCCCACCAAACTCGTATCCAGCCTGTGCTGGATCCCTTGCTGGACCTGAACCTGAATATACAACAAATATATCTACCCCCGAAGGGGTCAGCAAAAATATGGTGCAAGTACAACAATTACAGAAAATGTTCAACCAATGAATATTCAACAGAAATCACAATGCCATCACAAATATTCCGGAATATAATTCCATAACCATCATCACAAGATAACCTCCCGAGTTGTACTGGCCCTGTATCCATAAGGAGTACACACCCCAGAGAGTCCTCGTCAGGCCCTCCCCAGTGTACAACCCAACCGAGTGATCCGTAGAACTCGAAGTCTAACAGGATCCCAGGGGACCCTCGCTGGTTTTACTCAGCTCACACAAGCTCAATAAATACATGGCACGAATCAAATATTTTCTCAAGATCATATTTTACATATTCACACAAAGTACAATAAACGCAATCAAAGTACTTGCCTTGGTTGGAAACGATATGAGAATAATGAACGGAAAGATGTACGGTCCGAACCCCTTCAACGATTCGATCCTAGTTCAACAAAATACCGAATCAAATACCATACTATGAAAAAGGAAGGATTCACCCTAAGTTTTGCCCGTAGGGACCTTTATTCAAACACTACGAAGACAACATAGCTCGAATCTATACTACGGAGGATAATTAAGGATTTAATCCGCGAATCTTGGAGAAAAACGAAGGAAAATGATTACAATATCATAATCTAGCACAAATCTGAGATAAACTAGATTAAAATTGAAGATCTCAACAAAAATTCCCAAAATATGAAGAACTAGGGTTCCAGCGGAGTTTACCTTGATTTGGACGGTGAAAGTTGATGAGATGTTGATAACTTGGTGTTAGGAACTCAAAGTTATTGTTGGATGAAGAAATCCGACCAAAATCTGCACTTTCTATGCCCAAGACTGCTCAGCCTCTGGATAAGGAGAAGAAGGGAATGAAAATGACGATTAGAACATGCCCAGCGTATATATATATTGGGGAGAAACTAGCGCGCGCTAAGGCTAAAAATTAGCGTGCGCTAACGGGCTAGACAGCAAGATGTAACCTATCGCTCGACTTCGGTAGCGCACGCCACCCAGAAATATTAGCGCGCATTATCGAGCATGACTAGCGCGCGCTTAACCCGGAACATACCGTGCGCTACCTGCTATTTCCCGCAGTCCAGAACAATCTGTCCTCACTGCCCTGCCGACTCAGCGCGCGCTAACCTAATAATAGCGTGCGCTAGAGAGATGAAATAGCGTACGTTAGTCTGACCATAGCGTGCGCTAACGCCCCACTCCAGAGTCCAGAAAACTCTCCAGGCCTCACTGCCCAGCAGGCCTAGCGTATGCTACTCACAAGGGTAGCGTGCGCTACTTACCCGCTGATAGCGTGCGCTAGAAATACAGTCTAGCGCGCGCTACTGTTGCTTCCAGCAAAAAATTCACTAAAGTCGGCCAAAACGAACAAAATCCGAAAATCACCAAATTCCATGATTATCAACCATGAATATACCAATAATAGTCCTAATGTCCCTCAAATTCAACTAGTCACAATACAGCAAGATAAATCCAAGACGACACGCAAAATACCACACTAACCCTTAGTGAAGACAGACACTCTACATGTCAAAGTACACGTTATACAAGCCTTGTCTAAACTTACTACCCATTTGTGTTTTATCGACATGCGAACCCATTGAGAGCATTAAATCCTTATCTCCATAATGAGTGGAATATTTGTTCTTGAATGCAAGGACTATTATTCTATATACCAAATCACGATGCCATTGATATACAATTATATAGTAATAATAAATATCTTATTTAATAAATATTCATAATTACAATACAATGCTATCACTCTCTCATCCTCTGAGTGGCATTCGAGGGCATATTCCTAACAAGCTCCCACTTGCATTCAATGCCATAAACTATGGTATCTTATCCATACTCTCCATATATCGCTCTAAGACCATCTGAGATAGTGGCTTGGTTAGTGGATCAGCAATGTTATTTGTTGTGTCTACTATGTGCAGTATAACATTCTTCTGAACCATTTATGTAACATAATGATATTTTCTCTCAATATGTTTGGTGTTGTGGTGAGCCCTAGGCTCCATAGCCTATGCAACAGCTCCATCATTATCGCAAAATAGCATCACGAGCTTCTATGCATCAGGAACCACTTGAAGTTCCTTAGTAAGATTCTTAATCCAAGATGCTTCTTTAGCAGCCTCTGTGGCTGCTCGATATTCGGCTTGAAATATAGAGATTGCAGTCTCGCTTTGCTTGGCACTTCTCCAAGATACTGCTCCTCCATTCAGAGTAAATATATACCCAGAGGTGGACATCTTCGCATCCATGTCTGCCAAAGAATCTGAAACTGTATAACCCTACGCTTTTAATTCTCCACCGCCACATGTAAGAACCAAGTATTTAGTCCTCTTCAGGTACTTAAGAATGTTCTTTACAGCAGTCCAATGTTCCTGCCCTGGATTTGACTGAAAACTTACTATGCTCACAGCATAGCCAATGCCCAGTCTAGTGAAAATCATAGCGTACATGAGGTTACCCACTGCCAAAGCATAGGGCACCTTACTCATTTCCTTTATGTCTTCTTCACTTTGAGGACACATCTCTAAGGAAAGTTTTTTGTCATGTCGCATAGGTAGGAACCCTCTCTTAGAATCTTCCATCGTAAATCGCTTCAGGATATTTTCTAGATAGAGGGCTTGAAAAAAACCTAACATCGCTTTTGCTCTATCTCGATAGAGACGAATACCCAGAATATAGGTAGCTTCTCCCAAGTCTTCACTACAAGAAAAACCCATTTCTACGGCGCGTGATGTGAGTCATTGAAAAGTCTTTTACAGCCCGCATTGCGCGCCGTGGAGGAAGTCGTAAAGTTCAAAGTCGTAAAAAATGGCACCTAATTATAGCACGCGGCGTGCGCCGTGTTTGAAGACTATTTATAGCGTGCGTTGTAAGCCTTGATTAAAAAAATCCACCGCACCTGGCGTACGCCGTGTTTGAAAATTATTTAGAGCGCGTGAAGTATGCCTTGCTTGAAGGAATTTACGGCGCGCAAAGCACGCCTTACTTGAAGGCATCCATGACATGCTTTGTGCACCATTATTGGTGGCATCCACGATGCGCGTAATATTCCGTGCTTGAAGACATCCATACCTCACTTGTGTGCACCGTTGATACTATTTCCAGATTAAGCTATTAATTACAACTCTGAGTTTGGGGGCCATTAGAAATCTTTTTATGGCGTGCATGAGCACGCTGTAAAAACCCCATATATTTTTTTCCAGCCTAATACATAACATAATTACCAACTCATACTACTTACTGAACAGTGAACATCCGTACCAGAATTACCAAAAATTACATAAATAAATCCAAAATCCATATTATATTCGCACGGGACTGTGAACATCCATAACAGAATTACCTAAAATTACATAAATAAACCCACAATTCATATAACATTCGCATCCCCATATATTCAACAAGCCACAATGAACATATTTCGTACAAACCATACATACACACACAAAAACAACGGTTTACACCAAAATATCCCCATATATTCAAGAAGCTAGAACATAAAACCTAAAAAACTAACCACAAATGATATGCCAAATCCAAGATTCAATCAAATGGAGCTATAAATTTGGCTAACCATGCAATCATGCTTCCATTCGCATCATCAAGAGTCATATGCTCATCGTTTGGTCGAATTAAATCGACATTCACCACTAAAACATTATCAACCCATACCTTCCAACAAGCTCTACCAAGAGGAATATGGTGCACTGTTGATTTAGGATCTGTAGACATTATTCGACCCTCCGCAACCATAACACCATCTCCAATCCAATTCAGTATCTTGCATTTAGTATTCACCTCCATCGGCTGTAATCGGGCTGCAATTGAGTGGAAGATCAGAAATTTCAATTATATGAACCAATAAAACTAACTAATTGAGAAGTAATTATCGAACCTGTATTTCTGCAGGGTTTAGACTCTTAGAAGCAATACCACTGCTGTTTCCAATAGTACCACTAGACACACCAACACTACCAGCCTAAAAATACAATGTGAGTCAAATTGTCGGGTCGACAAAATCTGCACCAAATAGATTAAAAATTCTTTCTAATGAAGACCTAAGATTAAAAATTGTTGGGTCTGCTAAACAACACTACCAACACTCACAAAATACAAAATGTAATAAAAACTTAAAAATGTAAAAGACATTCTAAACCTAACCTGCTTTAATTCAAAATACAACAAAAACCTAAAAAATGGTTCCTAATTCCAAACCTAATTGCCTGTTCTCCATGATTTGATCCGCTTTCTGATCCATGGCTTTGGAGTATTATGTATTTTAGTTCTTCAACATTATTTTTAAGATTTTGCACCTTGCCTCGAAGTTGTTTAATGGACTGATTTTGTTGCAATTCTGCAACAACTTTCGAGGGTGTAACTCCAAAGCCCATTCCTCGAACCCTCTCTCGAGCTTCCTTGCCAAAAATGTGGCTTACTGCATCATTCGATAAGTTTTATATCGATTGGTATTCTGGTGGGCATTCTTCATTTTTTTTTCAATAAATAAAATGATATGTTTTATTATGCTTTATTAAATCATAGAAGAAAAAAAATAATTAAATATACGAGTGTATTAAGAGAAGCTTTGTCTTACAATAATTTCTGCAACAGCTTCATTACTCGGTTTCTTGTTTTTCTTTGTATGTCCTTGAATCCACACGTCAACCCTGGAAATTTCCTTGTTTCTAGCACAATATTAATAAAAATATTATAAGCAAAACAAGTTATATGGATTATATTAATAGTATTTAAAATTATTACTATATTTAATCAATTACCACATTTTCATGCAAACGGGCATAACCTTGACGACTCATAGTATGAACATGTTCTTGTTTTGCCCGCATCTGTTGATATCGAGCACTCTTTTCCTGGAAATCAGCCGAATTACATAATATGAGTAAATATGGATTATTGATAAAGTGAATAATAATGAAACTAATGGTAAGGTAATTACTTGAAATTCATGGGATAGAGTCTTCTTCAAAAAACTATTCCAATCTTTTATTTCCATAAATTCAGGTTTTAATAAAGCAAGTGACCGTGAAGGCATTAGACTCTCATTGGCTCTTTGTATGTTGATCTGCAAAGTAGACTTCCTACCACGCCATAATTTTCCCGGCTTTTGAAAGATGGTCTTCTTTTCAATATCATCAATATTAAATTTAAGTTGTAAAAAAAACAGTTTCTGTTACGTTCCCAATAAGTTAATTTAAACAAAATGTCCTAATATTAAGAGATTAATAAAGATAGAATCGGGAAAGGGCAGTAGCTAAACAACAAGCTTCTTTTCCATACAATGCAACAAGTTAATTAACCATTTAATCAGTCCAACATAATAATTAAATTAGCAATATGTTTATAAACTCTAAACTTATGAAAACTACATTACCTTAACACAATTCCATATTTTCTGCTTCAAATCTTCACTCAACCTTTCCCATGAGTCTAATGTATATGGCACAAACTCCTTGATCATGGTGCCAAAAAAAGTTGACAGCTTCACTGACACATCCCCTATCGGTTGCCCATGTTCATTACGATCCATCTCTTGATGATCACCACCCAAAATTAGTTTTGATGCGCCACATACCTTTTTTTATTCTCATCCAAATTGGACATGTTTGAGTCCATTTGTGATAACCTTCAACTTGATTCCTGTAACATACCACAAATAAATTATTTAAAAATGGATATTACTTTTCATTCATGTTTGAAAATAAGTATATAACCTAATTTTATATATGTATTATCATACATTGGATTTCTGAGCAAATGTGTTTCTTCATTCAACATACATATTTAACATTGGATTTCGAGTATATTCAACATACCAGAAACCTAATTTTAATATATTATTTTCATACAAATGGATGAAAGAAGTATTTAGCGTACGACAAACACAGTTTCAAAACAATTTCTTTGAAAAAAACACAGTATACTATGGATTTCTGTTACAATGTATAGAAAAATACATATATAACCTAATTTTGTAGCTAACATTATATATTAACATTATACTTATGCACATGTTATGCAAATATATTCATTTTTTATACCTAACATGTTTTAATAGAATAACTGTTTGCTTGAATAAAGTACAAAACTATAATACCCGAGATTTTTATTCTGGTTGCCTTGAACTATGTGTCAGTTGGTGTCAGTTATTTCGTGCCGTTATGATTATACGGAATTCGTTTTTCTGTCACGAATGGTTTGATATACTCCGTTGTAGTGTTTGGCGAGCGAGACTTGTCGTTGCATACGTTTCTTTGACTAATGTGTGCGCGTGGTGTGGTATGTTATGCTTCATAATTTGCTCGTTATTATTTTGAATCATAGCCGATGCGTTAGTGTGACCGAGAGGTTGTTGAACGCCTAACCGGACTGTCGAAATGATCGAGTCCCGACCGTAGGGCCTGACTGAGTTACGGCCGCAATGCGGTGCCTGTTACGGCCGCAAGACATGGCCGGTTATGGCCCCATAAGGCTCCCGCACTGGTTGGGCAGTAGCCCACGTATGATCGATTACGGCCGTACTGTTGGCCGGGTACGGCTGTAATGCATGGTTACGACTGTAACGCCTTGCCTCATAACGGCCGTAATAGGCCGAGCGTGATTGGGCAGTGGCCTGGGAGGTGCCAGTTACGTCCGTAAGCAGATGATGATTACGGCCGTAAGGGTCGAGTTACGGCCGTAAGGCACTTTCGGTTACAGTCGTAACCTGCGCAGCTTTATATAGCCCTGGCGACGGGTAGACCTGATTTTCACTCCATTTTTTTCCTTCTTGTGGTGAATGACGAACGGGAGGTTCGGGAAGAGTGGTTCTTGGTCAATTCCACTCAATTTCAAGACGTTTTGGAAGGCTCTTGTCGATTATATCATCATTAAATACTTGTTCTTTGTCGGATCGAGGTAAATTCTTGAAATCTCATAGAGTTGACTTTCGGGATTTCTTCTTGATCTTCATTGTTCGTCCAATTTTTATGAATCGGTTGATGTTATTGAGCATTATTAATCTTGTTCTATGGTTGTATATCCATATTTTGGGTTTGTTCAACTCGATTGGTGATTCGAGTGTTCTTGGGAGTTATCGAACATTGAATGTTCGATTAAATGTCCCAATGAGTTCCCTCCAATAGTTTGGTGGGATTCCATTGTTTTTGGTCTTGATTCTCGTTGTAATCGTATCTTCGTTGTTTTTGCCGGAGGATTGTTGGTGTTCGAGGTTTTTCGGTTGAGCCGTGTTCGTCGGAGTGTTCGGTATCGGTTACGAGGCAAGTATCTTTATATACGAATTATGACTTGTAAATAGAGACTTCGTTTTAGGTTTATGATGATTTGGCTTGTCTTCGTGAATATACTTCGTGTGATCTTATAATTGTGAATGATTGATAGTAGTGATGATATCCTCATTTGGATAATGTCTTGGGTGTAACACCCCCAAGACGTTCAGGGTGTATTACAGCGCCGTGGACCCCACACTTTGGAATCCACCAGACTAGCAAACTGACCCGACAAACAACAAGGACATACATCACTAATAATCGAACAATTACTCAAATCACGACATTCAAATAAAAGACTAAAATCCGACAAATACAATCTGACATCAAATCCATTTCCCAAAATGGGAACACAACATTAATAAATTCAAAAAGGAAGTACTCGAGTACTTAAAACCATTTTCATTTTACAGAAATCCCAAACAAGACATCAATAATAAACGACAGAACCGAACACCAACAAATGACCACTAAACAGTATCATGCTTGTCTATTATTCTCATACGTCTCGTGTGCTCGCTTGTCTCCAAGACCTGTACCTGAAATACAAAAAGTATTTCCCCTATTTAAGGGGTTAGCGACAACTGCTACTGCAACACTACCAAAACAAGGACTTTAGCTGACGACCCGAAAAAAAATGGCCGACGACTTTAAAGTGTCGTTGGCTAAACAGTTTTAGCCGACGACTTGATCTAGGTCGTCGGCTAAAGTACAACATAGTCGTCGGCTATAGTAAAGAGGTTTAGCCGACGACCTATATATTGTTTAGCCGACGGAAAAAAAAAACGTTTTAGCCGACGACTTGATCTGGGTCGTCGGCTAAACCGTTTACAAAAAAAAATGCTTTTAGCCGACGACTTGATCTGGGTCGTTGGCTAAACCCTTTCCCAAAAAAAAATCAAATTTTAGCCGACGGCCTAGATCAAGTCGTCGGCTAAACCTCCAAGTGAAAATTATATATAGTTCACGGAACACCCACCCAATCTTGCCCCTGTCTCCGCTAAATAGCACATTTCTATTCCCGATCATGTCAGTTATTCTCGAAAAAAGCTTGTGAGTTGCTACTTTGAGTATTGCGACCTTGCGAAAAAGATCAACCCGGTTCTTGGAAATCCATTTGTGTATTTTTTGAGTTTGTGTTGCTACTTTGAGTTGTGCTAGCTGGAGTGACGAAGGTTTCTACCGGTTGTTATAATCACCATTTCGATTAAGGTACGTATAATTTTTTATTGTGATTTTAAAACTTTGTATTATTCATGTTGTACATTCGAAAGCTTTTATGTATAACGATTAAGTTTTATGATGATAATCATTATGATTAATTGTTTGTTGTGATTTCATTTATTATTTGAACAATATTAGTTAGTTGGATTAATATTGGAAAATTTATACATTTTGAGAATGGACAAGAGTTGGATTGGGTTACGAAAATAGGATCCAAGTGTAATGAATGGGATGAAGCAGTTTATGAGATTTGTAAAAGAGCACGACAGTGGTAATACGTTGCACTACTGTCCGTGTAATAAATGTAGATGTCGCAGTGGTATGTTTCGTTTTCTATTTGATGAGGTCTGGGAACACCTAAAGAAGAATGGTTTTTGGAGTAAATATACATGTTGGATATACCACAGTGAAGCACCGAATTCTGTTATTCCGTATGATCACGGACAATTTAGTGGTAACGACGAGTTCACCGATCCGAAGAGGAGGTTGATTGATGATGTGTTTGGTTTTTCCGAGACGTTTGTACCAACTGAGCCAATCCCACGACCCCGTAGATCGTTGCCTTGCAATACTGCTGGGCTTGACAGGTACAACAAGCTAATTCAACTCCAACAGACCCCTCTATACCCATGGTGTAACATGACTGTTCTTTCTTGTGTCATGGGAACGATGAGATTAAAGGTGGAAAACAGATCATCCATCAAGTCTGTAGATGATTACTTGGTGCTTATGAGTAATATGCTTCCACAGGGTCATCATCTTCCTAATACATATACAAAAATGAGACAAATTTTGAAAGATCTTGGTCTTTCCTACATTAAGATCCACGTCTGCATGTATGATTGTGTTCTATTCTGGGGGCATCCCAATGAAGACCTCACGAGATGTCCTGTATGTGATACAGAGAGATATAGGCTCACTCCTTCTGTAAAAGAGAAACCAGTGAAGGTACTTTGGTAATTTCCACTGAAGGACAGGTTGGAACGGCTTTTTATGTCTCCTCACACGGCAAAAGCAATGAGATGGCATGCCGAGCCGCGTACTAATGACAGGGATACTATGATACACCCTTCGGATGGAGAGGCATGGAAGCATATAGATAGGGAGTATACGAATTTTTCTTCAGATATCCGAAATGCGAGGCCCGGGATTGCATCTGATGGTTTCAACCCTTTTAGTAACATGAGTCTTTCATATACCATATGGCCTGTTGTAGTGATTCCTTACAATCTTCCTCTGTGGATGTGTATGCGGAAGGAGTATAATCTGTTGACCTTTTTAGTGACGGGGCCGGGATATTCGGGAAAGTGTATCGATGTGTATATGAGACCTTTGATAGAGGAGCTTAAATTGTTGTGGGAGCAAGGTCATCCCACGTACGACAGTTATTCGTCCGAGGCGTTCTACTTGCACGCCATGTGTATCAGCACTATTAGTGATTTTCCTGCATATGGAATGCTGTCTGGATCTGTTATTAGCGGATATAGAGGTTGTCCAGTGTGTTGAATGCAGATTGTGCTAGGTACCACTGTAGGAAAGTTATCCGAATGCGTCATCGGATATGGCTTTGAGAGGGAACATGAGTGGCGTATGGATGCTGCAGCATTTGATGGCACTGTAGCAATGGGCGAGCCACCACGACAGTGGACAGGTGATGAAATACTATCGATTCTTAATAAGTACGATTTTGGTCAGCTTAGCAACCATCCTGATCTGATTGCAGCAACCCTTGAAAGGCCCGACAGGTATAAGTATTGGTCGTACAAAAGTATATTCTGGGAATTGCCTTACTGGTCCAAGTTACTGATAAGGAACTTCTTGGATGTCATGTACATTGAAAAGAATGTTTGCGAAAGTGTGGTTGGGACAACCTTAGGTTGGGATGGAAAGACCAAATACGGGCCAAAAGCACGCAAAGGTTTGTTAGAAATGAGCATAAGAAAACATTTGTGGTTGAAAAGTGTCAAGGGAAAACAAAAAATGCCTAAGGCAGCTTACACCATCACTGCCGAGCAGAGAACTGAGATATTTTGCTGGATAAAGACTGCTAGTTATCCTACCGGGTATGCTGGAAATATAGGAAGATGTATTAATTTCAGGAAGAACAAGTTAACTGGTTTGAAGAGTCATGATTGTCATATCCTACTCCAATGCCTATTTCCGGTATTTATTCGACCGTACTTACCAAAACAGGTGGTCGAGCCGTGTGTTGCATTGTCAAGATTTTTCCAGAAATTATGTACGAGAGATGTGAAGAGATTTGATTTGCGTAAAATGCAAGATGAGATCATCTATATCTTGTGCAAGTTTGAGCGAATATTTCCTCCAAACATTTTTGACCTCATGCCTCACCTCATGATCCACCTTCCCCGGCAGTTATTGGTCACTGGTCCAGTGCACTACACGTGGATGAACCCGGTTGAAAGGTAACATAATTTGTTATGATATATATATATATATATATATATATATATATATTGTCAAATTAAGTATGATTTCTAACACAATGACAATATTACAGGCAACTCGGTGATTACAAAGACTCCGTGGCCAATAAGTCTGCACCGGAAGGATGCATTGCAGAATCTTACCTTGCGTCGGAGTGTATTACGCATATCAAGTTGTATTTGGGCACCTTCGAGCCCCCTTCTCGCACTATTCCAGCAGATAAAATACAATTCAATCTTTCTATCATATCCACTGAGGTTGACGTCTATGGGAGGTTGCCAGGAAGACAATTAGACCCGTACGAGTCACGAATTGCACATTGGTGGATATTGCTCAATTGTCCAGAAGTTCAGTACTGGAAAGACATCCACATGTCATGCGATATGGTGGGAGGTGACACTAGATTTCACAATGACACTTTTGCCGACTATTTTGGAGAATGGGTACGTATACATTCAGTTGCTATTGATTTTGGACTTAAGATATTTTTTTTACACAAAAAGTTTATTTATGACAGATGACACACATACAAGATGACGGACACCCTAACTGGTCGCGTGAACTTATGCTTCTTTCTATGAAGCCGTTATGTCAAGAATTTATTCGATGGCCAAAATCAATGGTGTCACATTCGTATGCCTTGAGAGAGACCAAAAAAGAAGATATCAAAATTCTGGGGTTATGATAGATGGTGGATATTACGGTGTTATTTTCGAAGTGGTAGAACTAATTTACAGGGAAGGCATGACAATTTACTTGTTTAAGTGTCGGTGGTACGACACCACTCTTGGAACCGATATGCAAGACGACTACAGGGTGTTATCTGTTGACACTTCCACTTCATGGTATGAAAGTGATCCTTTTGTATTTGCTACATCAGCAAAGTCGGTGTATTATTTGGACGACTTGGTGAAGAAAGGCACATGGAAGATAGTGAACGTTGTGACAACGAGGAATATTTATAGTGTAACACCCCAAACTAGGCGGATATTACAGTGCCGTTGACCCCCGACTGGGACCCACCAGGCGAATGAAAACTAATGAATTAAATAATATAATTGTAGTACCGAACCACATTATATTACTAAATACTCCGATGAGGAGCTTAAGTACATTACACCAGGACAAAACAGAATACTAGTATATTTTATATGAAGATAAAATACACCACCCTGAATAAATAAACGTCTCATACGGAATTTGCAGCGGAAATACAACTGAAGAGAAATAAGAATTACTGGAATGACTGAAATGACTGAAATGACTGAAATAAACGGAATGACTGGGCCCCCCTACTAGTATCATTGGGACTCCTCTCCATCAACATGCTCTTCCCGTGCCTTTGCCTTGCCGTGACCTGAAAAACAATATCCCTTAACGGGGTCAGTTACACAGAACAAAAATCCTCAAGGGCTGAAATACACAATCATGATTTAACTGAAGTTATGAAATATCCTTAGTTATGAATTACGCTGAAGAGGAGTATCATAGTACGCCCGTAGTGTTCTGTGCAAGTGTACAAGACGGATGACCGGACACACCCGTCCTTGTACCTAATTGGTCTCACGGAGTTAATCTTTACCGTGTGCACTGCCCAATGTATCACTCCTAATACATGGCCATCACGTGCCCGACTAAAAATTCCACACATCCGCACCAGGACACGCAATATGAACCCAGAAGGTCATATGAACGAGAATGACCACAATGAATATCAATGAATAATAATAATCCGACAAAGTCAAGAATGACTCACCGAGATGAAAGTAATAATGAAGTGATTGATAGTTTCAATGAAATGATTGGAACTGCCGTTCCTCATTAATGAAGTGATTCTTCGACATTTACAAGTCTAAATATGATTAATACAATGATGAATGAGTTATGATTATGAATGATTAACTTACACAACACTGGTGACAATTATCCTTCCACGAACAATGTCCTAATTGAGATATCGGTCGCTCGAACAACCTTGAATAAATACAATTACCAACAATCCATTCAATCTACGAATCAAACACGAATATAACGAACTCAAAACGTCGATACGACTAAACTAAGTTCATTGGGGCATTATATCGAACACTTTGTGGCCAACTTCGATTGTTTATAACCAAACCTCAAAAATACCAACATCCAATCCCCAAGAAGTGTTTCAAACCAACAAAACATCTTCAATACGATCAATAATCCAATATGAATATACAAATTCGTGATTACAACAATGATTAATCGAAAACCCCCAAATCCAACTCCATATTCAAAGTGTTCTTGAATAATCCTTCAATAATTCAATGAATAATCGAACATATCCATAATCATGCGTATATCACTTCATACAACATGATCTTAACATCCAAAACATCATATATCAACACAAAACGAAAAATCCAAGAGGTTTGATGAAGATTACCTTAGAAGATCCAAGCACTATGATCCGAAGAAATCGCGATATATCGATGATCCGAGCTTCACAACCGAATGAAAATGATGAAAATCCAACACTCAAGTGATATATGAAGAAAAGTTCTCCCCTCAAGCTCTCTCTCCCGAAGAAGGTGAAAAAAAATGAATGAAATGAGCTGAAAACGCTCAGGAAAACGCAATTATAGGGTTGACTGCCCTGTGTGCCATGGCTCAGCCGAAGTGTGCCGCGGCACAGGGCTAAAAATATGCGCCCAGTGATCGGCAGTGTGCCGCGGCACAAGGTACAGAAAGTTTGGCCGATAAGTGCCACACGAGTGTGCCGCGACCCGGACAGGTGTGCCGCGGCAGTGACTCGGAAGTGTGCTGCGGCCCTGCCGGCATGTGCCGCGGCACAAAGTAGAGAAGGATCGGCCAAAAACTGGAAAATGTGTGTGCCGCGGCGCACACTCCTTGTGCCGCGGCCCATACCCCCTTGGGTCCTAAAATGATGAAAAATGACCCGGGACGGGAATAAAAGCAATAGGAATCGATATTAGGGAACCAATAACACGAAATGGAAGTACGGAAACCCCAAAACAGTGGTTCCAAGTAATGATTACAATGGTTCGTCCAACAAGAACACGATTCGAACAATGAAGAGATTTGAAATGACATGAATTCCAACGTCAACATCGACTAATGAATCAATTACCACGATCAAGATAATACTCTTGTGTTGATTCCCAAGTAAGGTTGAAACAATGAACAATATCGATACACAACTCGAAGTTATTCCGAACGGTGAACCCGGATGAATGATCATTAACAAGTGAAAAATTACATAATGGTAATTACCGAATGAAATTACTGAATGATAATGAATGAATTACAACTGGGTATTACATACACCCCCCCTTAAAAGAGTTTCGTCCCCGAAACTAAGGGTCAAGCAACTCGGGATAACTCTCCTGCATACTATCCTCGGTTTCCCAAGTAGCCTCTTCGACTCCGTGTCTAGACCACTGGATTTTAACCAAAGGAATCGCCTTATTCCTCAACCGTTTGATTCGCCGCTCTAAGACTCGTATGTGACATTCCTCATACGAATGATCATCTGCGATCTCGATTTCGTCGAACTGAAGTATGTGACTCGGGTCGGCAACATATTTCCGCAATTGAGAGACGTGAAACACATTATGAATTCGGCTCAACACCGGAGGTAAGGCTAAACGATAAGCTAGCTCGCCTACTCGCTCCAAAATCTCAAACGGTCCAATAAATCTCGGACTCAACTTCCCCCATTTTTCAAAACGGAAAATACCTCGACTCGGGGACACCTTTACCAAAATGTGGTCACCCATCTCGAACTCTAGTGGTCGACGATGATTGTCTGCATAAGATTTCTGTCGAATCTGAGCGATCAACAAACGGCTCCTGATCAAAGCTACCTTCTCACGGGCGGCTATAAGCATATCGGGCTCCGTGCCGATTGATTCTGATAAGTCGTCCCAACACAAAGGAGATCGACAACGACGATCGTACAAGGCCTCGTAAGGTGCCATTTTAATCGAAGCATGCCAACTATTATTATACGTGAACTCGATCAATGGTAGTTGGGCTTCCCAATCGTCTTTCCAATCGAGGACGCATGTCCTCAACATGTCCTCTAATGTCTGAATGGTTCTCTCTGATTGTCCGTCGGACTGAGGGTGAAAAGATGTGCTGAAATTAAGCTGAGTTCCTATAGCATGATGAACTGATTTCCAGAAATGAGACACAAACCATCAGTCACGATCGGAAACGATACTTTTAGGAGTACCGTGCAGTCTCACTATTTCTTTGATGAATAGCTGGGCAAGTCTCTCGGGACCCCAAGTATCCTTATGTTAGGAGTATGCCCTCGAATGCCACTCAGAGGTTGTTGAGTGAGGGCATTGTACTTGTAATTATGTAAACCATTTATATAAGGCAAAGGAATGTTTCTTTATTTACTGGTAGTTACTGGCATTCCTAACTCGTAAATGAATATATAGAAACTAGTCCGTGTATTTGAGAGCAAAACGTTCCACTCCTTATTGGATAAGGGGGTCGGCACTGGAAAGGGTTATAGCTCAAATACTTAATCGTTCGCAAGTCGATGAAACTTGACTGGGCGTTAAATTTTATGTGAAGACTTGTATGACGTGTTCTTTGACATGGAGAGTGCCTGTCGAACGCTAATGGTTAGTGGCAGTACACGTTATAGGTATGCTAATTGGATTAGTATACTCCAACCGACTCACCCTCGATTCATCACACGGATTTCACTCCGGGACAGTCAATGATGGAATCGAAAGGTTGTGATAGGTATTCGTGAACCTTCGACTTGAGGATTTAGTAGGGATGTGCTTGTGACGTCAAGATTTTCATTAGAGTAGTTCGACCCTATAAACCGGAAGGCGGGGGTCAACCTCGACGTGCATATTGATGGGCAAGTAGCAGGTCCTACTGAATACCAAGATAGAATTCTTTCTCCTGTTAGTGAACAGGTTATATGTCCTATGCGGTTATTGGCAGATGAGATCATAAGTCTTTGGCCAAAGCATTGGAGCTAGCTATATTAGATACACGAGAGCTCGATGATCTCGATTTGCATTAACGCATGCATAGCGTCAAGTACAGATAGGGTTTGACAGACCGTGACCCTATAACTTGATCGGTACATTTGAAAGAAGGGTTTATACGTATACTGGTATTCACGACAGAATGGTTCTTGAATGATCCCAATCATTCGTTCTCAGTTGGGGTACAGTGTAGGCCGCCAGGCTGGCTAGGTGGTGCTACTACTCTTTGGATCCTCCCATTGCTGACTGAGACGGACCTACCGAGTCGCGCATTAGGATTGACGACGGAATGAATCAAGCTAATTATCTCATTATGTGTATTAGATATTGGATATCTAAATTTGGGATATTAGATGTCTAAGTCGATTTATTGGATAAATTGATTTACGGCCTAATGAATTAAATAAATTACTGGGTGATTAATTTAATTCATGTATATAATTATTTCTTGGAGAAATTAATTATATTATTTTGTATTTGATATGTTTAATTAATTGGATTAATTAATCGATATAAATACATCGAAACGGAATCGGAGTTTATCTGTTTGGACTTTCGGGAGTCCGAAACGAACCGAACTCGTCCGTTTTTTATCATGGCCACCCTCCTCTTTTCCACCTAATTTCCCCTTGTCTTTTGTTTCCATTTTATATGGATAATATTGACATGGTGGGGATACCTCTCATGTGAATGAGTTGTATAAGTTGGTGGAAGGTGTATAAAGAATAATATGTAGACTTGTGATTGAGTATATATAATATCACATACAAATTTCACACTTGGAGAGAGAGAGACGTAAGTGAGTTTGAAGGAGAGAGAGAATAGAACTTAGAGTTCATTTCATGGTGTTCATACTCATCTTCATCTTCTTCACTAACTTCTTCTTCCTTTTTCTTGGAGAAAATTGAGAAAAAATTATTGAGAGAATTTTGATAAACATACTTGGAGTATATTCATCAAAATCAATAGCTTCATCACCTAGCTCTAGCCGTATCCTCGGAGGATAGAAAAGTGTTGTCATTCCGTTCGTTTTTCCGGCGCGTGGCAAGTAGAGACGCGGTGCTTTCGGCGTTGGATCGTTCAAGGGCTTGAAGCGGAATAGATTCGTAGAGATCAAGCAAAGCTTGGGGAATAGCTCAAGAGAAGGTTATCCATCTAATCAACGGACTACAAGGGTGAGTTTCTATATCTCTTGTTATTCGTTTTGATATTCGTATATACGTAGCTCGATCGATCCTCGTAGGGATTCGGATCGAATTAATTTTCATTTTACCGCTTCTGCTGGGCCTTTGTTTTAGGCACCGAATCCCAACAGTGGTATCGGAGCGTAGGTCTTGCGATCGTATATACGATATTGGCATTTGGAATGCTCTATTAGATGGTGAATGATTTGGAATCATTTTAGTCATAATCGTGGTATATGTTTTTCGTTCGTAATAATTATATTTTTCGTAACTTTATGTCTAAATATAAATCTTAAATTTCTGGGAAATATGATTTATATTGAAGATATGAAAGTCAGAAAATATTGATATTGGATATCCGTTCGAAAATCTAGCCCCGAATCGTCGTCGGACGACTTTTTGGTCAAAAGGTGCATTCTGGCCGAGAGTGTCTCGACCGTGTCCTGGGTGACTCGGTCGTGTCCGTGATCTGGCAAAGCACGCTGGGAGACCCGACCGTGTCAACCGACACGGGCGTGTCTGGCCGGAAGGCTTCAGGAAGTGACTCGACCGTGTCAGGCGACACGGCCGTGTCTGGCAGGAATGTCTGGGACACTGCCGGTATGACCCGACCGTGTCTGGCGACACGGGCCGTGTCTGGCCGGCAGGCTACCGGAAGTGACTCGGCCAGGCAGGCCATTTTTCACCCGGCTCGATTTTTTCGTGTATTCTTGAAAATTAATCTCCCGCATGTTAAATTAGATTTAATATGATTAAAATGATTTATGGTATTTCATTTTATAAGGGAAATTCGATTAATTGGAATAATTGTGGTCGACCGAATTATTTTAAACGTTATCATATTACCGGTTGTGTGAATCGATTGGATCGGTTCGTATTGTTGATTGGATCAATGTATCTCTACGCTTTCCATTTATATAGTCTTTATTTGATGAATGCTTTTGAATGGGGATGTGGTTCGTGGGCTTAATTTTGAATCGTTCGTTTTATTCGATTGGGTTGTAAAGGCCGTTTTGAGCCTATTTATTTTACTAGAAATGTTTGTATCTAGGATGCAATTTTTGATGTAAAATTTATATGTAATGACGAAGACTGGAGGAAGATCCATTTCGAGAAGACGAAGATTCAAGACGAAGACTTGTAATTAGATTACGGAGTTTTTGTTTTCTAGGAACGGTCCATGAACCACATGTTGGTAGCAACTAGGTTGTGAATGGTTGTTTCATATTGTATGAATGCCACAAACACGCTTAAATGATTAATGTGCAAAGTGTAACGTTAATCGCGAAAATTCTCCCACGAAAAATTATTAAGTTTAAACGGTTTCAAGGTTTTCCTTCCCTCCATCGAGCTTTCGGGAAATTAAAATCCAAACCGTATGTGCTATGCTTCCGAGTTATCGGGGTAGTCGTTCGGGGAGGACGGATAAATTACCGGGAGCGCATTGGATGCCTTCGGTTGGAGCAAATTTTATCCCTAGAAACCTGATAGGTTGCCGGATAAGATTCAATTGTGAAACTGATTTGCGTCGATGGTATAAACTTAACTTGTTCACGAACTATAGAAACCGTATAGGTTGAGAGGAGTGAACAAGGGGAAAAAGAAGATCGAATCATCCATTAGATGGGTTGGTGTTGGACACTACTTTATGAAAATTAATAGACTAGAAACCTGTTCGGTTGCCCTCTATTAAGATTTATAAAGAACTCGATCACCACTATGAAGTAGAGCGACGATACTTCCGGATTTCACATGGGAGTGTGTTGTTGCGATAAAAATAGTGGGAGCTGGGTAACAAGAATAGAAAAGACCTTAATTCTATACTCAGAACATAATTGAATGAGTCACTAATTAATCTATCGTACTTAATGCAGACTCAAATCTCAATATGAAAATGAATCCACTCGCAATTCTGCTCGAAAAGAACACCTTAATGGGACCTAACTTTTTGGATTGGCTCCGAAATCTGATGATTGTCCTCAGTATAGAGGCACTGGGATACGTCTTGGAGACGGACATTCCGGCGCCTCCTGTGCGGACCCGAGTCAATCAGGAAGAGATTGAAAACCACGAAAAGTGGGTTAAGGATGACGTGAAAGTCCGTGCTTATATGATGGCTTCCATGTCTAATGAGCTTCAGAGAGCTCATGAGAAAATGACTTCTGCTAGGCAGATTCTATCTCACTTAACCGAGCTTTATGGTGAGTATAGCAGAACTGCTAGATATGAGATATCCAAGCAACTGTTCGGTGCAAGGATGAAGGAAGGTGAGAAGGTTGGGGAACACGTCCTCAAAATGATATCCATGATTGAGAGATTGGAGGCTCTTGATTTTAAAATGGATACTTCTCTCCAAACCGACCTTATCCTACAGTCTCTCCCTGATTCCTTCTCACAGTTTATTATGAACTTCAACTGCAATGAGATTGCATGTAATTTAGCTGGGCTAATGAACAAACTTGTGACCGCTCAGTCTCAGATGAAGACTCTGCGGATGAAGGAGTCTGCCCATGTGATTTCTTCTGGACTTCGGAAGTCTAAGAATAAGAAGAAAAAGACCAAGAAGCGGACTGGACCACAAGCAAAGGACCTTAAGGGAAAGGGCAAGGCCCCGATGGTTCCAAAGAACAAGAAGAAGAAGGATGCTTGTCTCAAGTGCGGTGAGCTGGGCCACTGGGCTAGAGACTGTCCGATTCTTCATGGCACTTCAGGTACAAAACTTTTAGTTTTGGAAACAAATTGTTCTCTTCGTATTTTCTACTTCCTGGATCGGATTCTCGTGCTAGTTCTCATATTTGTACCGTGAATCAGATCTAGAACAAAGTAGGAAGCTTGGAGCCGGAGAAGTTATGATCACGGTCAGCGGGCATAGTGTCGAGGCGGACATAGGATCACTTCTTTTGGGTTTAGAATCCGGCTTTGTTTTGACTTTAGAAGATGTACTTGTTTTGCCCAAGGGGCACAAAACATTGTATCCATTCCTCATGGACCGAAAAGGCTTTTCATTTTTCATTGGTGATGGTTCTGCAAATTTATTTCGAAATAAACTAGTGATCGCTACATTGTTAAATGGATTGTATCATCTAAATCTCAGCAACAAAGTAGTTGTGAATACTATGACTAGAAAACGTGGTAGGGATGAAACCAATCAAGTTTTGAAATGGCATCTTAGACTTGGTCATGTTGGTCAGACCAAGGTTTACAAGATGGAAAATGATGGACTTATGGGTCCATTAGGATCGGATCCCTTTCCTACTTGTGAATCTTGCCTTAAAGGCAAAATGACTAAGTCCCCCTTCAAGGGACTTTTGAAAGAGCCGCTGATAAACTGGGATTAATCCATACTGACATTTGTGGTGCTTTGGAAGTAGCACGTGACGGATATCAATATTTCATTATGTTTACATATGATCATACTAGGTATGGTTATGTATACTTAATGAAACATAAATCCGAGGCCTTTCAGAAATTCTAGGAATTCAAGGCCCTAGTCGAGAAACAAACTGGTAATCATATCAAAGCACTTCGGTCGGACCGAGGTGGCGAGTATATGAGTACGGAGTTTGACGAGTTCCTTAAGGAACATGGAATAGTTTCACAACTAACACCTCCAGGTACTCCTCAGTTAAATGGTGTGTCAGAAAGAAGGAACCGGACCCTGTTGAACATGGTCCGTTCCATGCTAGGCTATACTGACTTGCCGATTTACCTGTGGGGTATGCACTCCTGACTGCCGCGTATATCTTGAACAGATGTCCTTCCTAATCCATTCCTAAAACTCCACATGAGATGTGGGAAGGAAGGAAACCAAGTCTTAATCATATTAGGATTTGGGATGTACCGCCTATGTCAAGAAGACTAAGGTGGAAAAGTTGGAAGCTAGGTCTGCGAAGGGACGTTTCATTGGATTCCCGTCTGGGACGATGGGATATCTATTCTACATGCCCGAAGATCGAAAGATCGTTGTTTCTTTACAATCACACTTCCTGGAAGATGAGTTCATTCAGGAAGCCGGAGCAGGTAGAAGTATTTCTTTGGAAGAATACAATGAAACTCCTAAGGAGACACCTGTGCAAGAAATTGGAACCGAACCTTCTGAAACACAAGTACAACCACCTAGTAGGTCTAGTAGGGTGTCTCAATTACCTGAGAGGTATAGTTTTATGCACTTGGAGGAACTGGGTTTCCTCGAGGTTCCAAGTGATAAACAAGAGACCGACCCACGACCAATGACCTAGAAATGGTGGATGTAGACTCTATGAAATAGACTGTAGCAGTCTTCATGTAGTTGGGACCTTCATTTTGATGAGACGGTCAAAGAGTTTGACTTCGTGCAAAATGAAGAGGAATCTTGTGTATACAAGAGGGTTAGTGGGAGCAAGATCACATTCTAAGTACTATATGTAGATGACATTCTACTAATAGGAAATGATGTGGGAATGCTCAGTTATGGGAAAGCTTGGTTTTCGAGTAATTTCTCCATGAAATACTTGGGAGAAGAAACCTATATTCTTGGGATTCGATTCTACTGGGATAGATCGAAGAGAATGATAAGTTTTTTCCAAGCCCTCTATATAGATTAGATCTTAAAGAGGGTTCCTTCTGATGCGACATGGAATAAAACTTACCTTGAAGATGTGTCCTCATAGTGAGGAACAATGAAAGGAAATGAGTTATATACCATATGATTCGGCAGTGGGTAGCCTCACATATGATTTATTGTGTACGAGACCTGACATTGCGCATGCTGGGAGCGTGGTAAGTAGGTTTCGGGCTAACCCAGTTCGGGAACATTAGACCGCCATAAAGAACGTTCTCAAGTACTTTAGAAGGACTAGAGATCTGGTTCTTATATATGGTGGTGGAGAACTGAATGTGATGGGATTCACTGTATTGGACTTCCAAGGACAGAAAGACGATTCTATGTCTACTTCTGGCTACATTTACTCTTAATAGAGGAGCAGTATCTTGGCATAGTGCCAAGAATAGCGCAACTGCTAATTCCACCTGTTAAGCTGAGTATAAAGCGGCCTCGGAGGCCTTCAAAGGAAGAATTTAGAAGTTACTGGGTAAACTTCACGTGACACCTGGTGCTGCGCTGCCGGAGCAGTAGCACAGGCCTAGGAGCCAAGGTTTCATAACAGTTCCAAACATATTTAGAGAGAGTATCATCTTGTAAGAGCATTCGTTCGCAAAGAGATACATTGAGCTGCATAGAGTAGAGTCAGCCGACTACGTCGCTGATCCACTGACCTAGCCACTTTCTCAGATTAGCTTAGAGCGTCATCTGGAGAACATGGGTATTAGATACCATAGTGTGTGGCATTGAGTGCAAGTGGGAGATTGTTAGGAGTATGCCCTCGAATGCCACTCAGAGGTTGTTGAGTGAGGGCATTGTACTTGTAATTATGTAAACCATTTATATAAGGCAAAGGAATATTTCTTTATTTACTGGTAGTTACTGGCATTCCTAACTCGTAAATAAATATATAGAAACTAGTCCGTGTATTTGAGAGCAAAACGTTCCACTCCTTATTGGATTTGGGGGTCGGCACTGGAAAGGGTTATAGCTCAAATACTTAATCGTTCGCAAGTCGATGAAACTTGACTGGGCGTTAAATTTTATGTGAAGACTTGTATGACATGTTCTTTGACATGGAGAGTGCCTGTCGAACGCTAATGGTTAGTGAGAGCACACGTTATAGGTATGCTAATTGGATTAGTATACTCGAACCGACTCACCCTAGATTCATCACACGGATTTCACTCCGGGACAGTCAATGATGGAATCGAAAGGTTGTGATAGGTATTTGTGAACCTTCGACTTGAGGATTTAGTAGGGATGTGCTTGTGACGTCAAGATTTTCATTAGAGTAGTTCGACCCTATAAACCGGAAGGCGAGGGTCAACCTCGACGTGCATCTTGATGGGCAAGTAGCAGGTCCTACTGAATACCAAGATAGAATTCTTTCTCCTGTTAGTGAACAGGTTATATGTCCTATGCGGTTATTGGCAGATGAGATCATAAGTCTTTGGCCAAAGCATTGGAGCTAGCTGTATTAGATACACGAGAGCTCGATGATCTCGATTTGCATTAACGCATGCATAGCGTGAAGTACAGATAGGGTTTGACAGACCGTGACCCTATAACTTGATCGGGACATTTGAAAGAAGGGTTTATACGTATACTGGTATTCACGACAGAATGGTTCTTGAATGATCCCAATCATTCGTTTTCAGTTGGGGTACAGTGTAGGCCGCCAGGCTGGCTAGGTGGTGCTACTACTCTTTGGATCCTCCCATTGCTGACTGAGACGGACCTACCGAGTCGCGCATTAGGATTGACGACGGAATGAATCAAGCTAATTATCTCATTATGTGTATTAGATATTGGATATCTAAATTTGGGACAT
The DNA here is from genome assembly GCA_033398695.1 of Orobanche coerulescens. Classification (NCBI taxonomy): domain Eukaryota; kingdom Viridiplantae; phylum Streptophyta; class Magnoliopsida; order Lamiales; family Orobanchaceae; genus Orobanche; species Orobanche coerulescens. The sequence continues at coordinate 53,266,711 of CM065812.1, forward strand.
TAGATGTCTAAATCGATTTATTGGATAAATTGATTTACGGCCTAATGAATTATATAAATTACTGGGTGATTAATTTAATTCATGTATATAATTATTTCTTGGAGAAATTAATTATATTATTTTGTATTTGATATGTTTAATTAATTGGATTAATTAATCGATATAAATACATCGAAACGGAATCGGAGTTTATCTGTTTGGACTTTCGGGAGTCCGAAACGAACCGAACTCGTCCGTTTTTCATCATGGCCACCCTCCTCTTTTCCACCTAATTTCCCCTTGTCTTTTGTTTCCATTTTATATGGATGATATTGACATGGTGGGGATACCTCTCATGTGAATGAGTTGTATAAGTTGGTGGAAGGTGTATAAAGAATAATATGTAGACTTGTGATTGAGTAGATATAATATCACATACATATTTCACACTTGGAGAGAGAGAGAGACGTAAGTGAGTTTGAATGAGAGAGAGAATAGAACTTAGAGTTCATTTCATGGTGTTCATACTCATCTTCATCTTCTTCACTAACTTCTTCTTCATTTTTCTTGGAGAAAATTGAGAAAAAATTATTGAGAGAATTTTGATAAACATACTTGGAGTATATTCATCAAAATCAATAGCTTCATCACCTAGCTCTAGCCGTATCCTCGGAGGATAGCAAAGTGTTGTCATTCCGTTCGTTTTTCCAGCGCGTGGCAAGTAGAGACGTGGTGCTTTCGGCGTTGGATCGTTCAAGGGCTTGAAGCGGAATAGATTCGTAGAGATCAAGCAAAGCTTGGGGAATAGCTCAAGAGAAGGTTATCCATCTAATCAACGGACTACAAGGGTGAGTTTTTGTATCTCTTGTTATTCGTTTTGATATTCGTATATACGTAGCTCGACCGATCCTCGTAGGGATTCAGATCGAATTAATTTTCGTTTTACCGCTTCCGCTGGGCCTTCGTTTTAGGCACCGAATCCCAACACCTTAATCTCGAGAAAGTGAGCTGATTTAGTTAAGCGGTCCACAATCACCCAGATGGTATTCATGCCACGACGACTCGTCGGCAAACTCGTGATGAAATCCATAGAAATGTCTTCCCACTTCCACTCTGGAATAGGGAGAGGTTTTAGTATACCTTCCGGTCGCTGATGTTCGATCTTGACTTGCTGACAGGTTAAGCATCTCGATACAAATTCCGCGACTTCTCGCTTCATATTACTCCACCAGTAATTTTGTTTCAAGTCCTTGTACATCTTGCTAGACCCCGGATGAACAGAATAAGGGGTAGCATGAGCTTCTCTCAAAATCGAGTTTTTCAACTCGTCAATCGCCGGTACGCACAACCGACTCTTAAATCTCAAAAGTCCATCATCGTGGACCACAAATCCAGGGGCTTTCCCCTGAGCCACATCCTCACGAATGCGCAACAATGCTGGGTCTGAACCCTGATTCTCTCTGATTGCCTTCTCAAGCGGCGATGAAATCTCTAACATACAAAGCTATCCCTGAACTCGCTGAAGCCATACCTCGATCTCGGGTCTAAGGAATTCCTGCTGAAGCTCCTTCTGAACTGTTAAACGAGCAAGCATCTGGTCCTGGACGGACTTACGACTCAAGGCGTCGGTGACAACGTTTGCCTTGCCTGGCTGGTAAAAGATCTCAATATCATAATCTTTGATTAGTTCCAACCACCGCCTCTGTCGCATATTTAACTCATTCTGAGTAAATATATACTTTAAACTCTTGTGATCGGTGAAAATCTGACAGGTGATGCCATAAAGGTAATGACGCCAAATCTTCAATGCGAAGACCACGGCTGCTAGCTCCAGGTCATGGGTCGGATAATTAACCTCGTAAGGTCTCAATTGTCGTGAAGCATAAGCAATAACCTTCCCATTCTGCATGAGCACACAACCGAGACCCTGCCCGGACGCATCACTATAAACCACAAATCCTTCCGTCCCTTGCGGCAAGGAAAGAACAGGTGCTGATATTAACCGGCTCTTGAGTTCCTCAAAACTCCACTGACACGCGTCGGACCACGTGTGTTTCTTATCCTTTCGCAAAAGGTTCGTCAATGGGACGCTCCTCATACGAATGATCATATGCGATCTCGATTTCATCGAACTGAAGTATGTGACTCGGGTCGGCAACATATTTTCGCAATTGAGAGACGTGAAACACATTATGAATTCGGCTCAACGCCGGAGGTAAGGCTAAACGATAAGCTAGCTCGCCTACTCGCTCCAAAATCTCAAACGGTACAATAAATCTCGGACTCAACTTCCCCCGTTTTCCAAAATGGAAAATACCATGACTCGGGGACACCTTGACCAAAACGTGGTCACCCGTCTGGAACTCTAGTGGTCGACGACGATTGTATGCATAAGATTTCTGTCGACTCTGAGCGGTCAACAAATGGCTCCTGATCAAAGCTACCTTCTCACGGGCGGCTATAAGCATATCGGGCTCGGTGCCGATTGATTCTGATAAGTCGTCCTAACACAAAGGAGATCGACAATGACGACCGTACAAGGCCTTGTAAGGTGCCATTTTAATCGAAGCATGCCAACTATTATTATACGTGAACTCGATCAATGGTAGTTGGGCTTCCCAATTGTCTTTCCAATCGAGGACGCATGCCCTCAACATGTCCTCTAATGTCTGAATGGTTCTCTATGATTGTCCGTCGGACTAAGGGTGAAAAGATGTGCTGAAATTAAGTTGAGTTCCCATAGCACGATGAACTGATTTCCAGAAATGAGACAGAAACCGTCCGTCACGATCGGAAACGATACTTTTAGGAGTACCGTGCAGTCTCACTATTTCTTTGATGAATAGCTGGGCAAGTCTCTCGGGACCCCAAGTATCCTTAATCTCGAGAAAGTGAGCTGATTTAGTTAAGCGGTCCACAATCACCCAGATCGTATTCATGCCACGACGACTCGTCAGCAAACTCGTGATGAAATCCATAGAAATGTCTTCCCACTTCCACTCTGGAATAGGGAGAGGTTTCAGTATACCCGCCGGTCGCTGATGTTCGATCTTGACTTGCTGACAGGTTAAGCATCTCGAAACAAGTTCTGTGACTTCTCGCTTCATATTACTCCAACAGTAATTTTGTTTCAAGTCCTTGTACATGTTGCTAGACCCCAGATGAACAGAATAAGGGGTAGCATGAGCTTCTCTCAAAATCGAGTTTTTCAACTCGTCAATCGCCGGTATGCACAACCGACTCTTAAATCTCAAAAGTCCATCCTCGTGGACCACGAATCCAGGGGCTTTCCCCTGAGCCACATCCTCACGAATGCGCAACAATGCTGGGTCTGAACCCTGATTCTCTCTGATTGCCTCCTCAAGCGGCGATGAAATCTCTAACATACAAAGTTGTCCCTGAACTCGCTGAAGCCAGACCTCGATCTCGAGTCTAAGGAATTCCTGCTGAATCTCCTTCTGAACTGTTAAACGAGCAAGCATCTGCTCTTGGACGGACTATTTGTTAGGCGTATTTTTATACGCTTATTTATCATTATTTTGTATTATTTTGGAGAGTAAAATTGCTTAAACGAGCTTTTATTGCCTTAATTTTGTATGTTTGTCAGGAGATTGGAGTCCGGAAGCTAAAACGAGGCGAAACGGGCGAAAACGGCAAATTTTGGCCGTGAGCCGCGGCACAAGGAAGCAGGGCCGCGGCACACGCAGAGGACCAGCGGGCACAAAGTAGACTGTACTCTGTGCCGCGGCACAGTCCAGGTGAGCCGCGGCCCAGAAGAAAATCACAGCGCCCAGGTTTTGAATTACACGTCATGTGCCGCGGCACAGATTAAGTGAGCCGCGGCACACTTTGCGGTTTTGGTGTGCTCCACGTGGATTTGGGCCGTTTTGAAGCCAGTTCTTGACCTACTCACACGGACGCGATTTGGAGACTGTGCAGAGCTATAAATAAGGGTTTAAGACCCTAATTAACCATCTTTGGATCTTGGAATCTTTGGGAGGCTTGGGAAAAGAAGGAACACAGAAGATTTTCACAGACGAGAGATCAAGGGCAGAGGGCGGAAGCCAGAAGAACGGAGGGATCCGAGCTCCTCATCTGCATTTTATTTTCATGATTTTATTTATTAATTCTGTATTTTCATTAATTAGCTTGTCAGGCTAAAACCCTAATCTAGGATTTTGATGAAACCTACGTTTTGACGGATTTGCTTGAGATTATCTAATTAATTCCCTTTTTGTTGAGTTTTCCCAATCGTGTTTAATGCTTTCAATTATCTGGCCAATAGTTGTATTGTTTTAATCATTCAATTCGAATCGGGAGAGGAGAGTTGGTGAGGAACCATTGATGAGGACCGTTTTATTCTGTGAGATAGGAATATACTCATAGGAACTACGTGTCCTTTTGGAGATTTTATGCTTTTTGCCTATTGACGAATCAATTCACCTAGGGATAGAGTGCGTTATTCGCCTTTAGAAAAATCTATTGACCTCGGGAGAGGCGGTAGAGTATATTAGCTATTTTCGCCTTCAATAAATTGGGAAAATCATTTAAATTCTGATAATCGATAGTAAATTCGGATAAACCGAGGTGGATTCAGAATCCTAGACTTATTCATCATTTGATTTTCTTTCCTCAAGCGATCATTTTTTCTGTTTAGTCTTTTATTAATTCTTTTAGTAATTAATTGCAAAACCAAAGTTTGATTGTTCAGATAAAACTAGAATACATAAAAATCGGTAGTTAGTGATTCAGTCCTCGTGGGAACGATACTCACTCTTCACTTTATTACTTGTATACGATAACGTATACTTGCGTTCAAGAAAAATCGCAATAAGTTTTTGGCGCCGTTCCCAGGGACTGAAATTTTGCTAATTTCGATTTCAGTATTTCTAGTCTTAGTTTGAACGTTTTTATTTTATTATTTTTGTGTATTTAATTTTATTTATTTATTTGTTTTTCCTTTCAGGATCTTTCGCGTAGTGCATGAGAAAATTCGGTAACGAAGGCCTACTACCTTTGGATACCGAACTCGAGCGCACTCTTCGAAGGAACAAGAAGGAGAAACGAGAGTTACAGACGACAGTGACTATGGCCGAAAATATCGAAATTCAAGGAGGAAATAATATTGTGCAGCAAGCTCAACCGGAAATGGCACTTCGAGATTATGCTATGCCGCAGATTAATGCTAATTTTTCGGGGATTCGGCGTGCCACCATTCAGGCGAACAATTTCGAAATTAAGCCTACTATTATTCAGATGGTGCAGGCGAGCCAATTCTGTGGATTGCTGAATGATGATCCCAACGCACATATTCCTTCGTTTCTTGAGATTTGTGACACGTTCAAGAACAATGGTGTCACCAACGATGCTATCCGATTACGGCTTTTCCCTTTCTCTTTGAGGGATAAAGCGAAATTTTGGCTGAATTCTTTACCGCCGGGGTCGATCACAACATGGGCAGAGTTAGCGCAAGCCTTCCTTGCTAAATTCTTCCCACCTTCTAAGACTGCGAGACTGATAAATGAGATCACCACTTTTGGTCAATATGATATGGAATCGCTCCAAGAGGCATGGGAGCGATACAAATATTTGTTACGGAGATGCCCACATCACGGCCTTCCAGACTGGCTTCAGATTCAGACGTTCTACAATGGTTTGAGTGCTTCTACACGCACTCTCGTGGATGTAGCCGCCGGTGGAGCTTTGATGGGAAAGACGATGGCTGAAGCACACTCGTTGTTAGAAGTTATGGCCGCTAATGCTTATCAATGGCCATCTGAAAGAGTAACGCCGAAGCGAGTTTTGGAAATTTCGAGTAATGACCCGATATCTACATTGTCAGCCCAAGTCGCAGCATTAACGCAGCAGCTCCAAGCATTTTCGCATGGTCCTTCCCCCATCACCATTGAGTCTTGCAATTGGTGTAACGGATCCCACCCTAGCGCGGAATGTCAAGTCGGAAATCCGTTCGAGCAGCCCCAAATTGAACAACCTCAGTTTGTAGGAAACAAAAACCGGCAAAATAATCCGTACTCCAACACGTATAATCCGGGGTGGCGTAATCATCCCAACTTTTCGTGGAGAAACGGACAGAACTCAAACTAGCCTCCATTCGCTCAGAACCAACAGCAACCCCCTCCCACTCCAAAAGTTTCTCTCGAGGAAGCAATTGCGAAATTGGCAGCGAATACGAGTCAATTCATGACCCGTACTGAAGCAACATTGCAAAATCATTCCGCTTCCATTCATAACTTGGAAGTCCAGCTGGGCCAAATTGCCAATGTGTTGACAGCCCGCCCGGAGGGAGCATTGCCAAGTACAACCAAGACAAATCCTAGAGAAAGTCTAAATGCAATCAGTTTGAGAAGTGGAAAGGAGGTGTGTGATCAGCCCGAGAGGAGTGAAAAGAGAAGTGAAATTGAGGAGAAGAAAAATTTAGCGACGGAGGAATCTCAAGATTGGAGACCCTTGATAACGTTTCCAGATAATCCGAAGGCATATGTTCCACCCGTCCCGTTCCCGCAGAGATTACAGCAGAAAAAGGTGGACAAGCAATTCTCTAAGTTCCTCGACGTGTTCAAGAAGCTTCATATTAACATTCCATTTGCCGACGCGTTGGAACAAATGCCAAGCTACGTTAAATTTATGAAAGAGATCTTGTCAAAGAAAAGAAAACTCGAGGAGTTTGAGACAGTTGCCTTGACGGAGGAATGCAGCGTGATTCTTCAGAAGAAGCTTCCACCAAAATTGAAAGATCCGGGAAGTTTCAATATACCGTGCACCATGGGGAATCTCTCTTTTAATAAGGCATTGTGCGATCTCGGTGCTAGTGTTAACCTCATGCCTCTGTCTATTTTCAAGAAGCTGGAAATTGGAGAAGCAAAGCCGACGACGGTCTCCTTGCAATTAGCGGATCGATCTATTAAGTATCCGAGGGGAGTGATTGAGGATGTGTTAGTAAAAGTGGATAAATTTATCTTTCCAGCAGATTTTATTGTTCTCGACATGGAGGAAGATGAAGATATCCCGATTATCTTGGGACGATCATTTTTAGCGACCGGCAGAACTCTTATAGACGTGGAAAAAGGAGAATTAACTCTGCGGGTTCAAGACGAGCATGTTACGTTCCAAGTATTCAAATCCTTTTCATGGCCGGGAGGTGTTGATAAAAGCTCACAAAGTGAAAGTGTGGAGGCCGTTGCAAAAGAAAAACACCGAAAACATCGTCGGTCGAAAAATTCAGATTCTGTGTCAGATGGTCCAACTTTTAAGAAAGATGTAGAACGAGTAGCATTTCTCAAGCATGTGAACATGCCATCATCGCCATCCGACCAGCCACACTCGGACAAGTCTGCTGCTGTCATAAAGTCATTTTTGAAAGAGGGAAATAAGCCGAAAATTAAACGGACATCTAGTCATGAGAAAAACGGGTGTTTCTCGAAGTTGTTCTCGTCAAAACCTTTCCGAAACCAACATTGGGTGTCCGAACTGAAAATCGAATCGTTAATGACCGATGGTCAAAATTTTAAAAATCATATTAACGGTTCGATGAACGGGGCGGAGATCAAATGGAGTTTGCGAAAAGCGAACTGATTTTTAATAGGTCCGGCTGAAGACTATAAACTTAGCGCTTCTCGGGAGGCAACCCGAGTTCGTAGTTGTAGATTTTTGCGTTTCTATATTTTTCTTGCATTCTTGCATTTTTATTTTTCTTCATTTTGTGCTTTGATTTGCTTTTACCTCTCGCACTTGACGTGTTCTTCTTAAAATTCTGTGCAGGAAAAGTCCCAGGGGAGAAACTGATGCCTGAGCCGCGGCACAAGTATTGTGAGCCGCGGCACACAAATCGAAAGGGAGAGCTAAACAATATGTACTCTGTGCTGCGGCACAACAATACTGAGCCGCGGCACACCTGAGCCCTGCGCCGCGGCACACGAAAGCTGAGCCGCGGCCCACAACAAAACGAACGAGCTGTTAAAAGGGACTGTACTCGGTGTCGCGGCTCACTTGAGCTGTGCCGCGGCACACCATGCGGAATTTGAAGGGCCCAGGTACCTTATAACCCGCATTCGGCCGACTACCCAGGTAAGTTTACCTTCCCTTTCCCTCTCCCTTGCGCGTGCGATCGGCCGAGAAGCTTTCTTCTTCTTCGCGTTTTCTTCTTGCAATTTTCTTGCACTTTTCACAAACCAAGTAAGGTATGTCCAAATCTCTAATCTCAAATTGTTCTGTGAATTTAAATTTGAAGTTGTGTTATGCATTTGAGGATTGAATATATTTATTTCCTTTAAAAAGTTCTATGATGGTTAAGTGGATAACATGATGGTTTTGATCGAATTTTCATGGTTATTTTGGATTATGAATGAATTGAGAATGTCATTTTTGATGGTGAATGATTCGTGTTTTTGTTCTTGGGGATTTAATTGAGCTATTCCCATATTTGTTCTTCAAGTGAACTCTTGCCCTTTAAGTGTTCGATGAAATGCTTGAATGAAAGATTTTGTTTGTTAAGACAATATTTTGAATCTTTGTGCAACGTATTCGTTCCGGAATTACAGCAACCCCAACCCGTACGTCTAGTGTAAACGTTATGGTTCAATTTCATTTTCTCTCACGGTTGTGCTATCTCGTAAAAATTTCTGATTTACGTCAGGATATCCTTAGCCGAGTGATGATTATTCTCGTTATTGTTTGAGTAAGTAACCTTCGGTGTTTAAATTTTTCAGGACTGACTATGGCTAGGACTAAAAAGCTGAGCAAGAGGGCCAGGACCCAGTCATCCCCCACCCGAGGGGAAACTTCTCGTAGTCGCGCCGAGTCTGAGGCGCACCAGTTTTCTGAGCCTGAGATCCACAAAATCTTCAATGAGAAGATTCGGCCGCGACCTCTTATTCCGGAAAGGGGATTTACTCCAGACCCCCAAGACGGGGAACTGCTTACGATGATAGATGAGATGGGGTGGGCCCGATTTGCTGCACCCCCCGAGCCAGCGGTGATATCGATAGTGCAGGAGTTTTATGCCAGTGTGTTATTGAAGCACATTCGAGCAGGCCAGATGTTGCAGCAGTCAGACACTCGGACTCAGGTCGATGTCCGTGGTATTACGGTTGATTTTTCCACAGCTACTATTCGGAGGTTGTTTAGGCTGCCGGTGGTAGATGAGACGGGCCTATGACCGAGTTATGACTAGCCTCACGAAGGAGGCTCTACTCGAGACTATCACGCAGCCCGACTCTGACTGGGAGCAGCGCGCACCGGGTTCAAGAGCTCGCGCCTCAGTCGGCTCGGGCGTGCCTAGCTATATTTCATTTGCGCTCGTATAGACCCCACATCTCAGATCCGCACTATTTTTCTCTCCCGCGCCCGGACACTATATGCTATCACATCCGGGCTGTGATTCGATGTGGCCCCTCTTTTGGTCCGTTCTATATTCCAGTGCATTTAGGGAGGGGCCAAGACGGGGTTGAAGCACCCCTCTCTTATCTGCACTCTGTGCCGGCAGTCGGGGCTGACGTGGTCGGACGACGAGCCGATGCTCGCTCCCCAGGCCCCGATCGACCACCACATCATCTCACATTTTGACCAGTGGGGAGGAGCGCCGGCGTACGCTCGGGGAAGAGGATTTCTACTGGATGAGGCCCACGAGGGGTCCCCTGAGCCCCTTCTGCTGACACAAGGGCAGGCAGATGCCGGCCCGCCGCCCGACAGAGAGAGATTGCAGGCGATGTTCAACGGGCTGAGGGAGGATATGAGGAGAGAGAGAGACAGGATATGAGAGAGGATATGAGCAGAGAGAGAGGATATGAGGAGAGAGAGAGAGGAGACGAGGAGAGAGAGGGAGGGTATGCTGGCTGTCATGCGAGAGGAGCAGCGGACGGAGCGAGAGAGCATTATTGCTGCCGTCAGGGGTTAGATGCGAGAGAAGGCCCGCCGGGCCAACCAGCGAGAGGCGAGGCATCTGGCAGCGAGGGACGCCTACCATCAGGAGCACCTTTCCGCATGGACGGCCCATATCATGCACCCAGACGGGCCATTTATTGCACCTGCTCGGCAAGACACACCACCCTCCTCCCCGGATGATGCCGGCACCAGCTCGTGAGAGGACTGGAGGGGAGTACTTGACCTTCTCATTCTATTGCATATTAAATTTTGTCCATTTAGGTCAATGTACGTCCTAAGTTTGGGGGGATTTACTTTCTGTTGTTACATTTATTGCTGTACTTATTGCGTTGCACGTTTTGTTATTTCTAGTTATCTTTTTGTCGATAGCCTTGCTTGTCTTGACTTTACTCTATTCGTGAATTTTTCTGTCTTCTATTTGTGTAATACTGATGTTACGACACTGTTGTTCTCTCTGAAGAAACGGTCGAGTTTTAGTCGAGTTGTAGTCAGTGATTTCTGTTTTTGCTAAGTCGTCATTTAGGTCCGAAATTGTTTCTCGTGATTGTAGAGGTCTTGGCGGATAAGAGAGGATACATACTTGTTTTATAATCACCGTCGATACGTTTGGTTACATTTTTCGGTTAGCTAGTTGTCCAGTTACATAAGTCGTGTTGGCACTGAGATTGAGTCTAGAGTCGGTCAGTTTTTCCCAAAAGTCGAGATATTTTTGTTCTATGATGGGAAGTCTAGTAACCGGGGGTATTCACGTGATCCGTTGTTTACTCTCGCGTAAAACGACGACCCTGATTAGACTAGTGATTTAGAAATTTCACATGTGCCGATTATAGGGAGCCTAGTAACCGGGGGTATTCACGTGACCCGTTGTTTACTCTCGCGTAAAACATCGCCCTTGATTCGGACATGCGGGAATTAGCTATTCGAGTTGTTTCTCCGCTGTGTAGGGGAACTTAGTAACTAGAAGCATCCATGTGCCCCATGAGTGTCTTTTACGTCAAACGGTTTCCCAATACATGAGAATGGAAGTTCCACCCTAGGATTATCTCGATGAAACATCCCGAGATCCGAACCTAGTGGTCAACTCGAATCAATTTCTTGAGCATATATATATATAAGGGAATACTGTTCGAGGATTATTTTTATGAAACTCGTGAAAATTTTGCCATTAGACTGTGGAACGGGGCGAATTTAGCTCGTTTATTTTAACCTTTCATATTAACGGTCGATTTGATTCACGTTTGTTAATCTTTGAGCTGGATTTTCTTCATGAACGAGTAATTAGGACTGAACTTGGTTACTTTGTAGAATCAGTGTTCTGAGTGTAGCTCGCTATTACGACACTCGTATTATTCAGAGAGAATTTCAGGATAGTATTGATTAGGTTGAGCACTATGAGTTGCACGATTATTCACGACATTCTTTTGTTGAATTTAATTCTTTTTGCTTGAGGACAAGCAAAGGCTTAAGTTTGGGAGTATTTATTAGGCGTATTTTTATACGCTTATTTATCATTATTTTGTATTATTTTGGAGAGTAAAATTGCTTAAATGAGCTTTTAATGCCTTAATTTTGTATGTTTGTCAGGAGATTGGAGTCCGGAAGCTAAAACGAGGCAAAACGGGCGAAAACGGCAAATTTTGGCCGTGAGCCGCGGCACAAGGAAGCAGGGCCGCGGCACACGCAGAGGACCAGCGGGCACAAAGTAGACTGTACTCTGTGCCGCGGCACAGTCCAGGTGAGCCGCGGCCCAGAAGAAAATCACAGCGCCTAGGTTTTGAATTACACGCCATGTGCCGCGGCACAGATTAAGTGAGCCGCGGCACACTTAGCGGTTTTGGTGTGCTCCGCGCGGATTTGGGCCGTTTTGAAGCCAGTTCTTGACCTACTCACACGGACGCGATTTGGAGACTGTGCAGAGCTATAAATAAGGGTTTAAGACCCTAATTAACCATCTTTGGATCTTGGAATCTTTGGGAGGCTTGGGAAAAGAAGGAACACAGAAGATTTTCACAGACGAGAGATCAAGGGCAGAGGGCGGAAGCCAGAAGAACGGAGGGATCCGAGCTCTTCATTTGCGTTTGATTTTCATGCTTTTATTTATTAATTATGTATTTTCATTAATTAGCATGTCAGGCTAAAACCCTAATCTAGGATTTTGATGAAACCTACGTTTTGACGGATTTGCTTGAGATTATCTAATTAATTCCCTTTTTGTTGAGTTTTCCCAATCGTGTTTAATGCTTTCAATTATCTGGCCAATAGTTGTATTGTTTTAATCATTCAATTCGAATCAAGAGAGGAGAGTTGGTGAGGAACTATTGGTGAGGACCGTTTTATTCTGTGAGATAGGAATATACTCATAGGAACTACGTGGCCTTTTGGAGATTTTATGCTGTTTGCCTATTGACGAATCAATTCACCTAGGGATAGAGTGCGTTATTCGCCTTTAGAAAAATCTATTGACCTCGGGAGAGGCGGTAGAGTATATTAGCAATCTTCGCCTTCAATAAATTGGGAAAATCATTTAAATTCAGATAATCGATAGTAAATTCGGATAAACGGAGGTGGATTCAGAATCCTAGACTTATTCATCATTTGATTTTCTTTCCTCAAGCGATCATTTTTTCTGTTTAGTCTTTTATTAATTCTTTTAGTAATTAATTGCAAAACCAAAGTTCGATTGTTCAGATAAAACTAGATTACATAAAAATCGGTAGTTAGTGATTCAGTCCTCGTGGGAACGATACTCACTCATCACTTTATTACTTGTATACGATAACGTATACTTGCGTTCAAGAAAAATCGCAACAGACTTACGACTCAAGGCGTCGGCGACAACGTTCGCCTTGCCCGGGTGGTAAAAGATCTCAATATCATAATCTTTGATTAGTTCCAACCACCGCCTCTGTCGCATATTTAACTCCTTCCGAGTAAATATATACTTTAAACTCTTGTGATTGGTGATAATCTGACAGGTGATGCCATAAATGTAATGACGCCAAATCTTCAACGCGAAGACCACGGCTGCTAGCTCCAGGTCGTGGGTCGGATAATTAACCTCGTAAGGTCTCAATTGCCGTGAAGCATAAGCAATAACCTTACCATTCTGCATGAGCACACATCTGAGACCCTGCCCGGACGCATCACTATAAACCAAAAATCCTTCCGTCCCTTGCGGCAAGGAAAGAACAGGTGCTGAAATTAACCGGCTCTTGAGTTCCTCAAAACTCCGATAACACGTGTCGGACCACGTGTATTTCTTATCCTTTCGCAAAAGGTTCGTCAATGGTTGAGCAATTTTGGAAAATCCTTCCACAAACCGCTGATAATAACCGGCTAATCCGAGAAAGCTTCGGATTTCCTTAACATTCTTCGGAGGTAACCAATCTTGGATAGCCTCCGTCTTCTGAGGATCAACACGCACTCCATCTGATGAAATTACATGCCTGAGAAAAGTCACTTCGGACATCCAGAACTCGCATTTGGGAAACTTTCCATAAAGTTACTCTTGTCTCAACACGTCGAGAACCTGATGAAGATGAACCTTGTGTTCCTCTCGGTTACGAGAATAAATCAAAATGTCATCGATGAAGACAACAACAAACTGATCCAAAAAGTCGATGAAAACCCGATTCATTAACTCCATGAATACTGCAGGTGCATTAGTTAGCCCGAACGGCATAACTACGAACTCATAATGACCATAGCGTGTACGAAACGCTGTTCTCGCGATATCCGACTCTCGAATCCGCAATTGATGATATCCAGATCTTAAGTCGATCTTGGAAAATACTGAAGCTCCCTGAAGTTGATCCAAAAGATCATCGATATGGGGTAAAGGATACTTATTCTTGATCGTCACTCGATTCAATTCCCAGTAATCAATACACAAACAGAACGTACCATCCTTCTTCTTGACAAATAACACTGGTACTCCCCACGGGGACGCACTCGGATGGATATAACCTTTCTCGAACAACTCCTCAAGTTGGTTCTTTAATTCCTGCATTTCGGTCGGGGCCATCCGGTACGGTGCCTTTGATATCGGGGACGTACCGGGCTCCAACTCAATCGTGAATTCCACATCTCTCTGTGTAGCCAAACCAAGTAGCTCGTCTGGAAAAACATCGGCATATTCCCTCACTACCGTAATGTCCGTCAACATTATTGGTGACTTCTCGGTTTTGGTCATATAGCACCAATAACCAATACACCCCTGATTGAGTAACCTCACTGCTTTCATCAAATTAATAACTCTTCCAGAACAGTTGGGATTACCTCCCTGAAACACACATTCGACCCCATCGTCTGAAATGATAGTGACCATACGCTTACGGACACTAATGATGGAATCATGACGATCCATCCAATCAATACCCAAGATGACGTCGTCTCTCGGCAAATATACTACGATTAGGTCCGCTGGCCATACACGACCATGAAGCTGAATCGGACAATTCTGAATCTCACGATTCCCGATAATTCGTCTACCATCAGGTAGACCAATGACATAAGGCTCACAACTAGTAGCACTACCCAGACGTAGTCTACTCAAACATGACTCGGAAATGAATGAATGCGATGCACCAGTATCTAAAAGGGTACACACAGGCTGAGATAGAATATCGAGTGTACCGAGATCATTCGGGCCTCTGGATCATCGGTCTTATTCATCTCATAAATCCGGGGCTTGCTAGTCCCGGCACCGGACGCTCCCGTATGATGACTAAAGGCTCCACCCTTGTTTGCTCCTGTCATCTTAAACGACGCTGACTGAGTAGCTTGATTCTGAACGGATGAATGCTTCGGGGCCTGAGATGACGCCGGAGTAGGTTTGGAGTCCCTACGGCAAAAACGGGCCTTATGCCCAGCAATCCCACAGTTATGACACATGATAGTCTGCCTCGGACACTTGGTGCTGACATGACCAAGATCCCCACAGTTATAATAGGTGATGGCCGAACTGGCCGCTCGGGACTGAGACTCCGCGGGTTTGGACGTCACAAGAGGTCGCTCAGAAAAAGCAGAGCCCGCACGAGGTTTCTTGAAAGTGGCCTGACTGCCGTCAGACTGATTATGGTTCTTGGACTTCTTGCTAGCAGATGAAGGTTGCTGCTTAGCAATCTCCTTAGCTGTAAGCTCATAGGTAAGAGCTTTCTCAGTGAATTCGGCCAACGTGGTGCAGTTACGATTAAGAAATTGTAGTCTCATACGGGGTTTCAGCCTCTTGCTGAAATACTTGATTTTATCCGCCTCTGAATGAATGATGGATGAGGCGAAAGGGAGAAGTTCCTGAAATTTCTCGGCGATGGCGAGAACATCATCGTCTGTTGAAGGGTCGGGAGTGAGTAATTCTGACAGCTTGGCCTCTCTAAGTGGGGCCGGATAATACCTCTCCATCATGAGAGTTTTGAACTGATCCCAAGTACATGATCCTTCGGTGGGCTTCAACGATAACCACCAAGAGTGAGCGCTCTTACCCAGGTAGTAAGCCGCAACTGAAACTTTGTGTCCTTCGGGACACTCTACCATAGAAAACAACTTCTCGAAATGTTCGAGCCAATGAACAATGTCCTCCGGCTCAGATGAGCCTTCAAAAGTGGGTGGCCTTTGGCGAGAAATGTCGCCGATGATACTGCTCACGTTCCTCTCTTGCCTCTGAGGTGGCGGCGGAGGAGCCTGCTGATTTTGATTGACTGAGTTATGCATCGTCTCCATCAGCTGTGCCATCTGGGTCATTTGGGCCACCATGCCCTGCATAAAAGCGAGTGGGTCAACCCGGACACCTTCTGACTGAGCCGTGTCCCGGGTACGATTCCCCGATAGTGAATGATCACGTCCAGGTGACTGAGTGGAAGCATCGCTGCTCGAAGAATTAGCATTATTTCTCGCGTTCGCACGTGTATTCACACGATCTCTCGGGGTTCGGCCCGCACCACGGCCTCGTCCTCCTCGTCCTCTTCTTGCTCTCTCCATACTGAAGTAGAAAAGTCACATGATGATTATATTTCCCGCATGAATATCACGTTATGATTATGACATGAGATGATGAAAATGAGCATACACGCTCTAACACAGTGATTATATGAATGATTAACTGGAGTGACATGATTATCTGATGAAATTCTTGAAAGGACTATCTTGATCAAGTCAACAAGATTAATGATATGATCTTCCTGATCAACAACTGAGTAATGAAATGAATTGAGTGATTAACGAGTTAACATGACCGTCCTGGTCAAAATGAAAATGATGATTGAGGATTGTTAACTGATGAATTATGAATGAATGATTCTTATTGCCAGAAATTATACCATCGCGTTAGAAATCTTACAGTTCTTGGTCTGATTGGCTCGGCACTTGCACAGGTCACACGTGACGCGAAAGTCCAATGATACTAGTTCGATGACGATGATTTCAAATGAGACATGACTGGGAAGGTAGTATTCAAAACCACTCTCTGATACCAACTCTGTAACACCCCAAACTAGGCGGATATTACAGTGTCGTGGACCCCCGACTGGGACCCACCAGGCGAATGAAAAATGATGAATTAAATAATATAATTGTAGTACCGAACCACATTATATTACTAAATACTCCGATGAGGAGCTTAAGTACATTACCCCAGGACAAAACAAAATACTAGTATATTTTCTATGAAGATAAAATACACCACCTTGAATAAATAAACGTCTCATACGGAATTTGCAGCGGAAATACAACTGAAGAGAAATAAGAATTACTGAAATGACTGAAATAAACAGAATGACTGGGGCCCCCTACTAGTATCACTGGGACTCCTTGCCGTCAACATGCTCTTCCGTGCCTTTGCCTTGCCGTGACCTGAAAAACAATATCCCCTCACGGGGTCAGTTACACAGAACAACAATCCTCAAGGGCTGAAATACACAATCATGATTTAACTGAAGTTATGAAATATCCTTAGTTATGAATTACGCTGAAGAGGAGTATCATAGTACGCCCGTAGTGTTGTGTGCAAGTGTACAAGACGGATGACCGGACACACCCGTCCTTGTACCTAATTAGTGTCACGGAGTTAATCTTTACCGTGTGCACTGCCCTGTATCACTCCCAATACATGGCCATCACGTGCCCGACTAAAAATTCCACACATCTGCACCCGGCCACGCAATATGAACCCAGAAGGTCATATGAACGAGAATGACCACAATGAATATCAATGAATAATAATAATCTGACAAAGTCAAGAATGACTTACCGAGATGAAAGTAATAATGAAGTGATTAATAGTTTCAATGAAATGATTGGAACCGCCGTTCCTCGTTAATGAAGTGATTCTTCGAGATTTACAAGTCTCAATATGATTAATACAATGATGAATGAGTTATGATTATGAATGATCAACAACAAAAGGAATGAAATCCTTTTAACCGAGTAAGAATTAACTTACACAACACCGGTGACAATTATCCTTCCACGAACAACGTCCTAATTGAGATATCGGTCGCTCGAACAACCTTGAATAAATACAATTACCAACAATCCGTTCAATATACGAATCAAACACTAATATAACGAACTCAAAACGTCGCTACGACTAAACTAAGTTCATTGGGGCATTATATCGAACACTTTGTGGCCAACTTCGATTGTTTATAACCAAACCTCAAAAATACCAACATCCAATCCCCAAGAAGTGTTTCAAACCAACAAAACATCTTCAATACGATCAATAATCCAATATGAATATACAAATTCGTGATTACAACAACGATTAATCGAAAACCCCCAAATCCAACTCCATATTCAAAGTGTTCTTGAATAATCCTTCAATAATTCAATGAATAATCGAACATATCCATAATCATGCGTATATCACTTCATACAACATGATCTTAACATCCAAAATATCATATCTCAACACAAAATGAAAAATCAAAGAGGTTTGATGAAGATTACCTTAGAAGATCCAAGCACTATGATCCGAAGAAATCGCGATATATCGATGATCCGAGCTTCACAACCGAATGAAAATGATGAAAATCCAACACTCAAGTGATAGATGAAGAAAAGTTCTCCCCTCAAGCTCTCTCTCCCGAAGAAGGTGAAAAAAATGAATGAAATGAGCTGAAAACGCTCAGGAAAATGCAATTATAGGGTTGACTGCCCTGTGTGCCGCGGCTCAGCCGAAGTGTGCCGCGGCACAGGGCCAAAAATATGCGCCCAGTGATCGGCAGTGTGCCGCGGCCCTACCGGCGTGTGCCGCGGCACAAGGTACAAAAAGTTTGGCCGATAAGTGCCACACGAGTGTGCCGCGGCCCGGACAGGTGTGCCGCGGCAGTGACTCGGCAGTGTGCCGTGGCCCTGCCGGCATGTGCCGCGGCACAAAGTACAGAAGGATCGACCAAAAACTGGAAAATGTGTGTGCCGCGGCGCACACTCCTTGTGCCGCGGCCCACACCCCCTTGGGTCCTAAAATGATGAAAAATGACCCAGGACGGGAATAAAAGCAATAGGAATCGATATTAGGGAACCAATAACACGAAATGGAAGTACGGAAACCCCAAAACAGTGGTTCCAAGTAATGATTACAATGGTTCGTCCAGAACACGATTCGGACAATGAAGAGATTTGAAATGACATGAATTCCAACGTCAACATCGACTAATGAATCAATTACCACGATCAAGATAATACTCTTGTCTCGATTCCCAAGTAAGGTTGAAACAATGAACAATATCGATACACAACTCGAAGTTATTTCGAACGGTGAACCCGGATGAATGATCATTAACAAGTGAAAAATTACATAATGGTAATTACCGAATGAAATTACTGAATGATAATGACTGAATTACAATCGGGTATTACATATAGTGCTGCTACACTGGGAGAAACAACAGGTACTGATGACGATGATGCTTATCAAGAGCCAAATACAGCAAATATTCCACCATCAACGACAATTACAATGAATAATGTTCCTGAAGGACGACTCGTCCGACTCCGTGGTGATGCTCGCGGGTACGTTGACGTTGATACAAACGAATTACTTGAAAATTATGATGACGATAATGTGGACGACTTGAGGCATATGTTGCCGGATATCAACTCAGATAATGAGACAGACTGTAGTGATGACTCAAACTATGAGCCATAAATTTATTAGATGTATATTTTCATATGTTAATTATAATTAAAAAAAATAGTAATAATAATAATAATCAAAACATTAATATAATATTAATAATATTATTAAAAAAAATTGGGGGTTTAGCCGACGATAAGATCTACGTCGTCGGCTAAAGTTTTTTTAAAAAAAAATATTATACTTTAGCCGACGACATTCAAATAGTCGTCGGCTAAACCCCAACCATGACACGGGCCGTGTAGACTAACACGGTCGGGTCAGGCATACGGCGTGTTTTTACTTTCTGGGCAGGTGCGACACGGCCCGTATCTCCTGACATGGTTGGGGGTTTAGCCGGCGACAATATCTATATAGTCGGCTAAAGTTTTTTTAAAAAAAAAGGTTATACTTTAGCCGACAACTCTATCTATGTCGTCGGCTAAACCGCCGACCGGGTCAAATGACACGGCCCATGTCGCACCTGCCCAAAAAGTGAAAACACGTTGTATGCCTGACCCGACCGTGTTAGACTACACAGTCGGGTCATACTTGGGCTTTAGCCGACGACTATTGGGATGTCGTCGGCTAAAGTAAAATATTTTTTTTTAAAAAAAACTTCAGCCGACGACGTAGATCTTGTCATCGGCTAAACCCCTACATTTTATACGTTTTCTCCTTACCAACTTGTATTATTTTCTCCTTCCCTCACCCACCCTGATCGCCCGTCACCTAGCCCCCGTCCCGCCGATCGTCACCCAGCCCCCAACCCCCATCACCCAATCGTCGCCCGCCCGGCCGCCTGTATGAGCCCCAGTCCCGCCGCCCTCCCAGCCGCTGTCCCGTCGCCCGTACGAAAGCCCCTGTCCCGCCTCCCGCCCGACGCCCTCCGCCTGCCGTCCGGCCGCGTTCCGACAGGTAACCCTTTTCCTTATTTTTTTATTTTGTTTGATGAATTTATTATATTTGTTTGATGAATTTGTTTAGATTATGTGATGAATTAGATAAATTGTTTAATGAGTTGTGATGCAATATTTGATGAATTTAGTATTTTCAATATTTTGTGTTTAATGAGTTGTGAATTTGATGAATTTGTTTGAGGAGGAAGGGATTATATAGCCGGCGTTAGTCGAAAGATTAACGTGGTATGACATTGATAATTACTGTTGTGTTGAGTTGTGAATTTGATGAATTTGTTTAGATTATTTGATGAATTAGGTAAATTGTGTAATGAATTTTGATGAAATATTTGATGAATTTGTTTGAGGCGGAAGGAATTGTATAGCCGGCGTTAATCGAAAGATTAACGTGGTATGGCATTGATAATTACTGTTGTGTCGAGTTGTGAATTTGATTTATTTGCTTAGATTATGGATAGAATAAAGAAAGCGTTGGGGAAGAAGTCGACAAAGTCGACCACTCCCGATTCGGGGGGAGTTCGGCAGCCTCTAGTAAGGCGGATCCCGCTACACTATACATATCTCAGAGCAGCGTTCGTGCCCGCCAGATACTAGAAGCTATCGGCATGAACGCTGACGATTTTTTTAGGGCAACAGATGAGCCCTCTGCACTAGCGCGGCGTTTATCCTTTCAGACACCACGGCCGACCCCCTCGCAGACGGAGACTCGTATGCCTCCCATCCACCGACCCACGTCTAGCCCTCACACATCAGGAGATGTACGGAGTTCCTCGTCCGCGGTGCCCCACGGTCCGCCGCCGACTCTATTCATGCCTCCGATGGTTCCGACTATTCCAGAGGTCGATGAGACGGGAGTCCGAGTTCCCATTCGATTGATTAGCCCTGACGAGGCGTACGTCTACGAATCTTGGCCAGACAACATGTGTTGGTGGAGTTGTCGGGTTTCGAAGATGAAACTGTACGAGGAGATAGAGAGAGAGAAAGAGAAGGGGAAAAATGTAGTCGAGGAGGAGAAGAAAAAGAAGAAGGCTCGTGGCCCAACAAAGGGTCTGGCGCTCGACTCGTATGTAAGTAAGCATGGCCGTTACGAGATTCCTCTAGACAAACATGGCCGGTCGGTGATGTCTTCTGACGCTACGGCGTCATATAGCCGTAATGTTGGCTTTGTTATTCGGGACAGAGTCCCCGTTTTATGGCCCGATTGGGGGGACGTGCCGCAGTGTGTGAAGGATGCTTTGAACAATGCTATGTCGGTAAGTTAATAAATATTTAATAAGTGTTTTTCAATCAACGCATAGTTCTTCAAAATGCAATATGTGATGTTTTTAAATTATTGCGTATTTATGTTGTTCATAGGTGTGGTTTGTCATTCCCGACTCTATACTACGTACTTGGTGTGACGAGGTGCAGTCTACCAAGTAAGTCATTTTAATTTATTTTGTATCTACATTGTTTGCGTAATTTTTTTTCTTACGAATAATATATGTTGTGCAACGTGTGTTGTAGGTACAAATCATGGAAAAATGAGATGCACATATTCTGGACAGCCTGGGGTGATACCCGAGAGGCTACCCCGGAAGAATTCAGGTTCCGGGAGTACGAGTGGAAGTGGCTACGCGCCCATTTTCGCGACCCGGAGTTCATGGTATGACTAAAATACCCTCATTTCATTCTTTCACTTTCAGTTTTTATTTTTTTTGAATTCTAAATATAAACTCGATTTTTTTAAATTAATGTTTCATAATTTAAAAAATACTTGAAGTTTTGATTTTTTTAAATTAGAAAAAATCGGAACTTCAGGTATTTTTTTTTTAAATTCTGGAATATTATAAATATTAAAAAATCGGAATTTTTTATTCAAAAGTGGAAATAAATTGTTTTAATAAAAAGAAAAACTAGAATATTATTTTCCATAAAAAATAAAAATCAATATTGTATTTTATTTATTAAAAAAAGTGCTAGTATTTAATAAAAATAATAATATTTCGCTTTTATTTTTTTTTGAATTCTAAATATAAACTCGATTCTAAATAATATTTTTTTGAAGGCGACTAGCTTGACCAACACGACCAATCGTCCGGTCCGATCGACCATCACGATGCGGGTTCCCGGTCGTTAGCGAGTTGCGCACGAGGCCATTTCTTCTGATTCATTGGACGCATTTGCCTACGTGACTCAGAAAGCATATCCGAACCATCCCGAGGAGCATGTAAGTCTTTTTTTATTTTATTTTGGTAATAAAATAAATGCCTTTGTATCATACTTTTATTGTTATTAAAATATTTATTTTCATATTAACTTAGGAGCGTGTGCGGGAGGAGTCTCAGAGGATGCTTGCTGAGATTGCTCGGGAGCAGTATCCGGACTTAGCGGAGACCGACCTCGATTCTGCCATTGGACAGATCGATCAGGCCGATCCTTGTGTTCGCGCTAGGGTGTGGGGTACCGTCTACCCACCTAGAGGTAGTCGGTATCGCACTAAGATGATGGGATCCGAGGGTCACCATGTATTGAAAGATACCCCCGCCTTCCAGTGCCCTCGCGGACGGGATGCACGGACTGCCTATCTCGAGGAGCAGTTGAGGGCGGAGAGGGAGTTCCGTGCTCAGAATGAAAGGAGGACTCATACGCGGTTACATGAGAGCGAGCAGAGGACTGAGTCGCGGTTAGAGAGTTTCCAGAGACAGCAGCAGGCCATGATGGACCATATGATGACGCTGACTCAGACCATTACTCAGCCGAATCGCAGCACTGCTCCACCGCCTTCTCTCTTCGGACAGACCCCATCTTCACAGCCTCGTGACGAGGATCTAAGGGATGGTGGTAATCCTTCTACTACTACATTTCGACATTTAGATGATTTTGGTAGTGGATTGTGGTTGTGTTGTTGTAGTACTCTTGTATACTTATATTTGTGTTATAATTGTGTAAGTGATTTTGTTGACGCTACTAGTATGTTGACGAAATTAATGTTCTTGAATGTGTTGTGCGTTGTGTTGCATATAATGTTGGGCATATTATTGATGGTATTAGTTGAATGTGTTGGGCGTTGATTGTTGTTGATAATGCGAGCTGGTGTATAAAAATTGCAGGTGCAAAAAATACAGGTTTTGGGATCCCAAAATCTGAATTAATTTTTTTTTCATATTAGGTTTGAGCCGACGACTTTCCAAAGGTCTTCGGCTAAAGTAAATTATTTTTTTTTTTAAAAAAATGGTTTTAGCCGACGACATATAAAACCATCGTCGGCTAAAGTGTCCTTTTTTATTTTTTTTTAAAACAAGTTTTAGCCGACGACATATGTAAAGGTCGTCGGCTAAAGTTTTATTTTTATTTTTTAATAATCAGGTTTTAGCCGACGACATTTGAAAAGGTCGTCGGCTAATTTTTTTTTTTTCAACAGGTTTTAGCCGACGACCTTGCTGTAGTGGTCGGCTAAACTTTGAACTTTAGCCGACGACTACCAAAAAAGTTGTCGGCTAAACCTTGGCCGACGAATATCGGCCGGCGGTTTTTTAGCCGACGACTCACGTGATTAGCCGACGACTTTGGGGTTTAGCCGACGACTTAAAGTCGTCGGCTAAAGTGTGAATTTTGGTAGTGCAAGTACAATCCATTTGAACTACCATTCTAATAAGATGAAAATATGCGCCAAAATCATTTTAGAAATCATTTATATTCCGTAATATTTTACGGTGCACAAGCATAAAACACATTTTCTTCAACAAAACAAGTCAAAGTTAACCTTGGTACAAGACTCACGGCCACCGTACCCCGCAGAGTCCCGTCGAACATCCCTGAGTGGTTAACCATAGTTCGCGATACGAAACTCACGACAACGTATCCCTAGAGGCCCTGTCGGACCATCCCTAGGTGAACATACACACATACATCCACACAACCACGAATAGCCATAATTCAAATACTAGAACGCGTAAACAAATCTAAATTACTTGCCTTTGAGACATCTTTGGAGAATCGGAAATGAAATACGACTACGAACGGTCCGGATGGAAAGCGACGATTCCTAAACGAAGGATCAACATAACTCAGTCCCAACGGACAACAATAATTGAATGGAATACACCCATAACCCTGATTACAAAATACGAACGATCAATCGATACGGGTGAGGGTTTACGCAAAACCTCCCCGAATCTATAATTCACGAATTTAACTAGGTGTAATGGATTGGGATTCATCCGATAACAACAATCGATGAGGAAATATACAACATATATGGACAATGCGGAATTAAGCAAGAAAAACCCGAAAAACCCCCAAATTAGACAAGTTTAGGGTTCCTGAAGAAGTACCTCGGATTCCGACGGTGAAAGATGATTACGCTGATGATGATATGTTAGCTCGACTCTACAGTGGTGGAATACGAATAATTCTCGGATAGAATTTGAAGGGAATCGCCCTCTGCATCGCCCGAAGAAGAAAACGAGAGAAAGAATGAAAAAAAATGTTGTTCTGACCTGCCCGCTGATCTATTTAAAAAGCATAGTTAGCGCACGCTAACTAACAAAAGTAGCGCGTGCTAACGGGGGTTGCTAACAGTCCAGAAGCTGCTGCCCGGCGTCACTAGCGTGCGCTAGACATGATTAGCGCACGCTAAATACTAATCGATAGCGCACGCTAATAACAACGAGTTAGCGTACGCTAACTGCACACCGATAACGCACGCAAGGAGATAAGGAGTAGCGTGCGCTACTCACGCAGCAGTTCAGTACTGCTCAGATCAGTACGCTGATGCTGAAGGTACGAAACTCGAAACGCACGACAAGGCCAGGATCCAGAAACATAAACACGAAATATACAAGACGACAGAGCTAAGCGCTGAAAGAAAATATAATTCCAACTACTGGGGAATCCGAAATACGACAAAGAAGATGAAATTCCCTAAACTTATAGGAAATTACAAAAATGGACCAAGTGCCCGAAAATCACGATACGACGTCGGATTTACAAACCGAAAGTCTCAACATGAAAAACTCAACCATACGAACTTGCACAAACCAAGAAACAACAAAAACGAACGAGTTTTACGAGAATCGAACGTTCATACGGCAAAACATGTCATAAAATGAAATTACGTGAAAACATCACCAAAACTCGTCCAAATGGAAAAACTCCAAGAATAAAGTAGATTCAAAATGTTGAAACGGTTACAAACGAGTCGATAAAAATAGACATACACCAAAAATGGAAACTGCTAAAAATGGAAAGATACGGATATTACATTCTCCCCCTATAAAATAAAGTTTCGTCCCGAAACTTAAGAATCAAAAAGCTCGGGGTGCCTCGAACGCATATCCTCTTCTAACTCCCACGACGCTTCTTCTACTCCGTGCCTCGACCACTGCACTTTAACCAAAGGAATGGCTTTGTGCCTTAACTATTTGACTCGACGCTCTAAAATCCTAACGGGCCTCTCCTCAAATGTAACATCCTTCTCGATCTCCACGTCTCTGAAATCATTAATGTGAGATGGGTCCGGAACGTACTTCCTCAACTGGGAGACGTGAAACACACTATGTACATGACTCAACGACGAAGGTAATGCCAAACGGTACGCTAGCTCACCAACTCTCTCCAATATCTTGAAAGGTCCAATATACCTCGGGCTGAGCTTCCCGTTTCTCCCAAAACGGAAAACTCCCTTCGACGGAGACACTCTCAATAGAACATGATCTCCCACCTCAAACTCCAAAGGTCGACACCTAATATCCGCATAAAACTTTTGCCGACTCTGAGCTGCCAACATTCTCTTTCTAATCAATTCAACTTTCTCCCTCGTCTCCAACACAAGGTCCGGCTCGGTGCCGACTAGATCGGACGGTTCATCCCAGCATATTGGTGATCGGCAACGTCGGCCATAAAGTGCCTCATACAGTGCCATCTTAATCGACGCGTGCCAACTATTATTATACGTAAACTCAATCAAGGCCAGATGCTCCTCCCAGTCACTACTCTAGTCTAACGCACATGCGCGCAACATATCCTCGAACGTCTGAATGGCATGCTCAGACTGTCCGGCGGAAAACCCGACAACTCATCTGGAAAGACGTCAGGGTACTCACACACTACCGGGATAGACGAGAGCTCGAATTCCCCTTCTCCCGATCTCAAAGCGTAACACCAATACCCCGTGCAACCTCCTCGAAGGAATCTCACCGCTTTCAAAGCACTGATCAAGAATCTCTGACTACTCCGCTTACGCCCCACAAAAGAATGCTCGGTACCGTCAGAGGCTAACATCGAAACAGTTCTCATTCTGTAATTCATGATTGCCCCATGACGGTCCAACCAATCCTCCCCCAGAATCAAATCCTCATCTCTAATATCTACCACAATCAGATTAGAAGGCCAAACCTTCCCCGCTGTACTCACTGGAAAATCTCTAATCTCACGATCCCCCACGATACTATCCCCACTAGGCAGTATAACAACAAAAGGTTCACATGCAACTAGGCAATCAACATGCAGATGATGCACACAATCTAGAGATATGAAAGAATGCGTAGCACCAGAATCGAATAACACGGAAACAGGATGATCAAGAATATGGACGGTACCTGTAGCTACCGTAGTGTCGGGATCTCCTGCTCGTCTCATCTCGTACACACGGGGCAGAACAGAACCCGCACTAGAAGCTCCCCCTCTAGAAGGTTGTCCATGTCCTCGACCTCTACCAAAACTCTGCTGTGGCTGAGAAGCTATCGGTGTCGGATTCACACTCGGTTCTCCTGCAGCTGGGGCTGATATCTGAGTAACTGATGCCCGAGAAGCATCTTCACAAAACTTGGCACGATGCCCCATCCGACCGCAGGAATGACACTGAATCGGAGGCCTGTCACACTCACTCATAATGTGTCGAGGGCGACCACAGTTAAAGCAATTATGACCACGCACTGAACCAGTAGGAGTAGACTTAGAACCATTTCCTCATCCAAATGACGGGGACTGACTCCCAAAGACTCGCGAACAAGACTGAGTCTTCTGATAACCTCCAGAATTGCCTCCCAAAAACTGGCCGGAGGTCTTCTGCTTCTTTCCCTCGGCTGCCGTCTCTGTCGCAGAAAACAACATCTCATAAGCCATCGCTTTATTCCGATACTCCTTCAAGGTCGTGCACCCTAGACCAGACATGTAGTGATGCACTCTCGGCTTCATCCGCATGTCAAAATGACGGATCTTATCAAGCTCATCTCGGACTTGGTTTCTCACATAATGAAGTTGTTGGTTATAGTCCTTGATAGCTTGAGAAATAGGAACATCCTGGGGCTTAGCCTCAAAGAAGGCTCGGATCCTCCCCTCTTTCACTGGCCACGGACAAAACTCGTCTTCCATCAGCTCTCGAAACTCTGCCCATGTGGCTTCCCGGTCACGCGGTTTCACCGCTTGCCACCATGTTGCCGCCTCTTTGGCGAGGAAGTACTGAGTGATGGGTACCTTCCTCTCTTCAGAGCAGTTAGCAGCCTCGAATACTTTCTCCATCTCAAATAGCCAACTCTCCCAACTGGAAGGGTCGGAAGCACCATCAAACTGTGGAGGACGCATATGAATCACGTCTGAAGTAACTTATCATTACCGGATCCAGTAGGCGTAACCAAGTTAGCATTAGCCTGGCCGACCAAAACGGCCTGAGTCAGTAGCGTCATTTGGTTCGCTACTTGCTGTAAAATATTCGCCACTCCAACATTCTCATGCACATTACCGGCGCTAGCAGACTGATCCTGCTGACCTCCGAAACTAGGTGGAACACTGTTCGACAAGGAAGGCATCGCCGAATCAGTTCCCGAGTTATCGGACATGGCCGCCCCACCGGCTGCGCCACGTCCCCTACTGCGTCCGCGACCGCGACCGCGTCCGCGTCCTCTACTAGCAGGAATTCTGAAGAAGTAGCGGGTGAGTACAATTCAAACGCAAAACGCAACAAGATATCATGGAAGGAAATAGAACGGGACAATGTAATGAGTCAAGTTAGGAAAACTTACGAGCACCGGCATATTAAGATGATGGCATAGCAGTGATACTGTTCAAAAACGACACTCGACTAGACCCAAATAACCGACAACCTAGGTATCCATAAACCTAAGCTCTGATACCATATTCTGTAACACCCCCAAGATGTTCAGGGTGTATTACAGCGTCGTGGACCCCACACTTTCGAATCCACCAGGCTAACAAACTGACCCGACAAACAACAAGGACATACATCACTAATAATCGAACAATTACTCAAATCACGACATTCAAATAAAAGATTAAAATCTGACAAATACAATCTGACATCAAATTCATTTCCCAAAATGGGAACACAACATTAATAAATTCAAAAAGGAAGTACTCGAGTACTTAAACCATTTTCATAATATAGAAATCCTAAACAAGACATCAATAATAAACGACAGAACCGAACACCAACAAATGACCACTGACAGTATCATGCTTGCCCATCATTCTCATACGGCTCGTGTGCTCGCTTGTCTCTAAGACCTGTACCTGAAATATAAAAAGTATTTCCCCCATTTAAGGGGTTAGCAACAACTGCTAGTGCAAGTACAATCCATTTGAACTACCATTTTAATTAGATGAAAATATGCGCCAAAATCATTTTAGAAATCATTTATATTCCGGAATATTTTACGGTGCACAAGCACAAAACACATTTTCTCCAACAAAACAATTCAAAGTTAACCTTGGTACGAGACTCACGGCCACCGTACCCCGCAGAGTCCCGTCGGACATCCCTGGGTGGTTAACCATAGTTCGCGATACGAAACTCACGGCAACGTATCCCTAGAGGCCCCGTAGGACTATCCCTAGGTAAACATACACACATACATCCACACAACCATGAATAGCCATAATTCAAATACTAGAACACGTAAATAAATGTAAAGTACTTGCCTTTGAGACATCTTTAGAGCAATAGAAATGAAATACGACTACGAACGGTCTGGATGGAAAGCGACAGTTCCTATACAAAGGATCAACATAACTCAGTCCCAACGGACAACAATAATCGAATGGAATACACCCATAACCCCGATTACAAAACACGAAAATAAACGATCAATCGATACGGGCGAGGGTTTACGCAAAACCTCCCCAAATCTATAATTCACGAATTGAACTAGGTGTAATGGATTGGGATTCATCCGATAACAACAATCGATGAGGAAATATACAACATATATGGACAATTCGGAATTAATCAAGAAAAACCCGAAAAACCTCTAAATTGGACAAGTTTAGGGTTCTTGAAGAAATACCTCGGATTCGGACGGTGAAGGATGATTACTCTGATGATGATATGTTAGCTCGACTCTACAGTGGTGGAATACGAATAATTCTCAGATAGAAGTTAAAGGGAATCGCCCTCTGCGTCGCCCGAAGAAGAAAACGAGAGAAAGAATGAAAAAAAATGCTGTTCTAACCTGCCTGCTGATCTATTTAAAAAGCATAGTTAGCGCACGCTAACTATCAAAAGTAGCGCGCGCTAACAGGGGTTGCAAACAGTCCAGAAGCTGCTGCCTGGCGTCGCTAGCGTGCGCTAGACATGCTTAGCGCACGCTAAATACTACTCGATAGCGCACGCTAATAACAACAAGTTAGTGTACGCTAACTGCACACCGATAACGCACGTAAGGAGATAAGGAGTAGCGTTCGCTACTCACGCAGCAGTTCAGTACTGCTCAGATCAGTACGCTGCTGCTGAAGGTACGAAACTCGAAACGCACGACAAGGCCTGGATCCAGAAACATAAACACGAAATATACAAGATGATAGAGCTAAGCGCTGAAAGAAAATATAATTCCGACTACCGGGGAATCCG
Organism: Orobanche coerulescens; assembly: GCA_033398695.1. NCBI lineage: Eukaryota > Viridiplantae > Streptophyta > Magnoliopsida > Lamiales > Orobanchaceae > Orobanche > Orobanche coerulescens. The sequence goes on from CM065812.1 coordinate 53,296,469, forward strand.
AAATACGACAAAAAAGATGAAATTCCCTAAACTTATAGGAAATTACAAAAATAGCCCAAGTGCCCGAAAATCACGATACGACATCGGATTTACAAACCAAAAGTCTCAACATGAGAAACTCAACCATACGAACTTGCACAAACCAAGAAACAACAAAAACTAACGAGTTTTACGAGAATCGAACGTTCATACGGCAAAACATGTGATAAAATGAAATTACGTGAAAACATCACCAAAACTCGTCCAAATGGAAAAACTCCAAGAATAAAGTAGATTCAAAATGTCGAAACGGTTACAAGCGAGTCGATAAAAATAGACATACACCAAAAATGGAAACAGCTAAAAATGGAAAGGTACGGATATTACATTGGGATTGTGTTGGTTGTGTTAATCATATGGTTCGTGTCGTGCGTGATTAGTCATGGATGAGTGATAGTGATGATTATGATATTTGTATGTTGGTTTGATTACTTACTTGAATATGTATTACAGTGTATTGTTGAATGATTTGACATATTGTTAATAATGTGTGTTGCTCTTGGTGATGTGTGGAGTTGATCAATATGAGTTGTGTCGTGTCAATGCATGTGATCCAGGTAGGGTATGACAAGGCCTCTGGAGTTCGGTACTTTATATGTACGAACAGTGATCGTGTGGTCGAGGTAGGGTCTGACGAGGCCTCTAGAGTTCAGTACATGATGTGTACGAACAACGTGTATGTTCCGGGTAGTGCCCGGCGAGGCCTCTGGAGTTTGGTACATGATGTGTACGAACAATGCGTGTGGTCCGGTTTGGGTCGGACGAGGCCTCCGGAGTTCGGTACATGATGTGTACGAACAGTGATCGTAAAACAGTGATTGTTTGGATAACGTTTTAAAGTTGGGTCGTAGACTCATAATGATATCTTAACTAGTGTGTTTTGAAATGAGAATCGGGCTGAGGCCCTAACATTTTCGAAAAGGATTTGTAAATTGGGACTCGAGGTCCAAAAGAATTTCTATTTTAAAAATCCCCGAGATGACGAGTTCCTTTTCAAATATTTCTTGCTTGAGTCGAAATTCTAAAACTTCTCGGGAACATTTTCATAGTTGATTTATGTAGCAAATTCATAGTTGCTATTTACTTGTTGCATTTCGTATCGTATTATACTTGCACTAGCAAAATAGTGGAATTTTGCTAACCCTCGAGTAATCGGGGGTGGATGTCTGTTTTGTGTCCAGGTGCTTGTAGGTTCAGGGAGCAGTCACAGGATCGGCACAGGAAGTGACGGGCTACGATAGTAATTGAGAGTTGGGAGTTTAGTCGAGTTGTGTTGTATTGTCAGAGTCGTTTTCCGCCTTCTGCTATTTTGTATCTTTACCCCTACATGGGCATTCTTTGTACATAGTTGTATTGTTCCTGTTTATGTCAGTCGTATGACCTCACCGGTCCGTGTAGTTGCTTATAATTGACCTCAACGGTTCGTGATGCTAGTTGGACTCATCACTATCTCTAGAATAAAATACTTACTTTTCTTGTGATGCTAAGATGAAAGGATCGTCCTCCAAAGTTAAAAGACCTAGATGTAGATTAACTAATGTGAAACCCTCTTTGACTTTTACACCAGTCTCGGGATTAGCCCACTCACACCTAAAAACTGGAATCTTGAAAGCGTAATAATCTAGTAAAATAATATCACGTATCACTCCGTAATATGATATTCTTGCCAGAAGATTGTCTGCTTCGATTGAAACACCACTATTCAGAGTAGACCTATCAATATCGATCATATGGTAATGATGCCCATTAACGATATAACCTATAAAAGACTGTACTACACGTATTGGTCCATAGGCAAGCCATTTAACTTGAGAAGAAGCATGACCAGGAATATTTTTGATAACCAGATAGCAAAAGTTTCCATATGATGTTTATGTAATAATGACTCATTACTTGCTAAATGAGTATCTGTTTCACTTAAGTTCCTCGATATGCATCCTAAAATTCTTATACACTATATTAATACACTACTACATATATAGTAAAATCGAAGAATGAATTAATTGGTTGGTAGAATATAATAGCTGAAGGTAAGGTTCAATGATAGTACTATTAAATAACACGTAACGATGTACGACTTGTAAGACTTTGTTCTCCAGAATCATTTTCTTTCCTTGAGATATTGTCCAGCCTTACGTTTCTTGTCCATTATCTGTATCTTCATTCCTATTGGAACGACTCCCAACATTAGCAGCTTTTTTTATGTACATACTACAAAACTACATACGTTTTCGACAAGGTAACACTCTGCTATACAACCTTCAGGATTTGCTCAATTCCTCACAAAATCATTAAGTACTTTCATAAATCTGTAATATATGCTATATTTTCCATGCATCAAATACATAAATCAAGAGTAAAATGCATCAGAAGAATAAATATGAAACCTAATTAAGGATCTCATGCAGTAATTTAATTGTTTGATTAAAGGGTTAATCGAATTACCATAATCCGACGAATAGATCTAGATCCGGACTAGAAGCAGATGAATATCTCCTTCCTCTTTGGGTGATCCACACACGAACAGTTCCACAAGCTGGATTTCTAGATCCTTACAAATAACATTGATAAATAGTACAACACAAATTCCTTACTCGAAGGTTTGTACTATAGATCAAGATCAACTAAGGGAAGAGGACTACATGACCGATCCGCAAATTCTACTGTAGAAAGCAGATGGCCTATTTTCTAAGAGATTAAAGGGAGGCGATTTTATGTTGTCTTCTTATGTCAACTCCTTGTAATAGATATGTTATTTATACTAAGTAATCCCTATAGTCAAGACTCTAGTATTTGCTTAGTTACCCCTCAACTTATTAAATAATACAATATATAATATCCAATATTATATAAATTACTTATTATTTAATCTCCTCATAAATATAATATCCAATATTATATTTATTACTCACAGCCAATATTTATTCCTACTTGTCTATAATTTTCGCACGTGCGACCCAAAAGGCTTATATTATGTTGGTAATTATTTAATATCTTATTAAATAATCAATCATAAGCGGCCTCTAGCAAGGCATTATGATTACCCAAATAATATAAGTTAATATTCCATTAAATCTTTTAACGTGTCAAATACCTTTGTCACGCGATATCATATTTGAACTAAGTCATGGAGTCTGTCATACTAATTTATGTTCAAATGCTTTTTCGATCTTAAGTATACTTATTGAATCAAATAACTCTTCATTTGAGCATGGCCATGCATTTACTTCAGTCCTACTTATAGAGGTGCCCAACAGATATCTCTCTCACTAAAGAGAGGGACAAATCCCCATCTTGATTATTCATTGCTCTCTACATGACTACCACTAATCCCGATCGCTAACCTTTATGATCACCATGTTTCAGATAACGTTGGATTCCATCAAGCATAGTAGTTATCATGTTGGACTCTATGATAATCTCATGTTCAAAGATTTATTGAGATACTATTATATTGAGATTCACTTATAACATTTCCATCCAGTGATCTCAATGCGGGTCTGTCCAGTATTAGTTCTCCAGCCAATACCCATAAGACTGATCCATACCATACGCATAATCATCCGATGATTATCAATCAAACTTATACTAGTATATTAATCACTTGAGTCTCTACTCAACGCGATTATACCAGGGACATTTGAATAATCTTATTATTCGTGAATAACTATTATTCAATTATTATAATATTAAAAATGCACACATTATAATAATCAACGAGAAATAAATGATATCAAATAACTTTATTTAAATGTGATAATTACAAATCTAGGCACATTGAATGTCATAAGGCACTATTCCCAACAATCTCCCACTTGCACTAGGACCATTTATTCATGACTTTTAGTCCTATCGCTATAGCATGCTCAACATGCTTTCCTTGTGAGAGAGGCTTGGTAAGTGGATGTGCAACATTCTCTTCCGTTGCTATTTTGCACATTGTAATATCTCCTCGTCTGACGATCTCCCTGACTAGGTAATATTTTCTGAGTATATGTCTGGAATTATGATGGGACCTGGGCTCACTAGCTTGTGCAATAGCACCATTATTGTCACAGTAAAGGATTATGGGACCCTGGATGGTCGGTACCACTCCTAGTTTGGTAACGAACTTCTTGATCCATACGGCTTTGTTTGCTGCATCCGATGTTGCCGGGTACTCAGCTTCTGTTATAGAATCAGCAACCGTGCTTTGCTTGGAACTCTTCCAACTCATAGCACCTCCATTCAATACAAACACATAACCAGTTTGCGATTTACAATCATTTCTGTCGGTTTCGAAACTCGCATCGGCGTGACCATTTACAGCCAGCTCATTTACCACCCCTCCATAAATTAGGAAAGCATCCTTAGTTATTCTTAAGTACTTTAGGATGGTTTTCATTGTTGTCCAGTGACTTTCACCTAGATTTGATTGGTATCGACTTGTCATGCTAAGGGAAAACAATACATCTGGTCAAGTACAAATCATGGCATACATGATCGATCCAATGGCCGAAGCATATGGAATCTTGCTCATGCAGGCTCGCTCATTAGGAGTCTAAGGACTTTGAGTCTCACTCAGATGAATGCCATGTGACATTAGCAAGAGTCCTCTCTTGGAGTCTTGCATATTGAACCTCTTCAATATTTCGTTAATGTAGGTACATTGACTTAGACCAATCATTCTCTTAGATCTATCTCTATAGATTTTTATCTCAAGAATGTAAGCAGCTTCTCCTAAGTCTTTCATTGAGAAACAACTTCCCAACCAATTCTTGACTGTCTGCAAGGTGGGTATGTCATTTCCAATGAGTAATATGTCATCTACATATAAGACTAAGAAAACAACTATGCTCCCACTAACCTTCTTGTACACACATGGTTCATCTTCATTTTGAATAAACCCAAACTCTTTGACAGTTTCATCAAAGCGAAGATTCCAGCTCAGAGAAGCCTGCTTCAACCCATAAATGGATCTTTGAAGCTTGCAAACCTTTTTAGAATATTCTGGATGAACAAAACCCACAGGTTGAGTCATGTACACATCCTCGAGTAAGTTTCCATTCAGAAATGATGTTTTGACATCCATTTGATATATTTCATAATCATAGTATGCAGCAATGGCAAATAAAATTCTAATTGATTTAAGCATGACCAATGGCAAAAAAGTCTCATCATAGTCAACACCATGAATGTGTTTATAACCTTTTGCCACTAGTCTAGCTTTATAGGCTTGCAGATTATCATCCATGTCTTTCTTCTTTTTGTAGACCCATTTGCACCCAACGTTTTTAACACCCTCAGGTGGATCTATCAAGTTCCAAACTTGATTGTCATACATGGACTGCATCTATGACTTCATGGCTTCTAGCCATTCCTTGGACTCTGGCCCTAAAGCAGCTTTTGTATAGCTACTAGGATCATCATCTATGAGCGATGCGTCATCATACTCTGTCACGAGATAACTATATCTCTCAGGTTCATGTCGCATCCTATCAGATATGCGAGGTACTTGTGTACTTTGAATGGGCTCTTCAACTGATTGTTGAGCCTGTTCGGTTTCCATCGATGAAGCGGTGTCTTCTTGTGGTTCTCGAGTTTCCTCGAGAATTACTCTTCTCCCACTATCTCTTTTGAAAATAAATCCCCTTTCTAAGAATACAGCATTTCGAGCAACAAACACTTTGTTCTCTGCGGGCTTATAAAAGTAATATCCTTTAGTTTCCTTAGGATATCCCACAAATAAACATCTTTCAGATCAGGCTATCAGTTTGTCAAACACTTGGCGCCTTACGAATGCTTCGCAACCCCAGATCTTTAGAAAAGACAAGTTTGGTCTCTTACTAGTCCATTTCTCAAATGGTGTCTTTTCAAGTGCTTTAGATGGAACACGGTTTAGGGTGAATGCTGCTGTTTAATGGAAGCTCTGTTCGACTCATCATGGATCAATCCATATATAATAAAGTTTGATTCCTCCTCTCGGACACTCCGTTATGCTGAGGTGTTCCGGGAGGAGTAAGTTGTGAAACAATTCCACAACTCCTAAGATGATCATCGAATTCTTGGCCCAAGTATTCGCTACCTCGATCCGATCAAAGGGCTTTAATTGTCTTGCCATGTTGATTCTGTACTTCATTCTGGAATATTCTAAACATTTCAAAAGATTCATTTTAAAACTTCATAAGAGAAACATATCCATACCAGCTAAAATCATCGGTAAATGTAATGAAGTATTGCTATCCGCCTCTGGAATGAGTGCTAAGAGGTCCGCATACATAAGTATGTATTAGGCCTAATAGTTCACTAGCTCTTTCTCCATGACCGGTGAAAGGATTTTTCGTCATCTAGCCCAATAAACAAGATTCGCATGTGCCTTATGATTCAGAGTCAAAAGAGTCTAAAAATCCATCATTATGGAGTTTAGAAATGCGTTTCTCGTTTATGTGACCAAGTCGATGTTAAGAGTATGCCCTTGAATGCCACTCATAGGATGTTGAGTGAGGGCATTGTACTTTTTATTATGTAAATCATTATCATAAGGCAGTTGTTTGTTTGTTTATTTACTGGTAGTTACTGGTATTCCTGACTCATAAATATATATATAGAAACTAGTCCGTGTATTTGAGAGCAAAACATTCAACTCCTTATTGTATAAGGGGATCGGCACTGGAAAGGTTATGGCTCAAATACTTAATCGTTCGCAAGTCGATGAAACTTAACTGGGCATTAAATTTATGTAAAGACTTTTCTTTGATGACTTGCTTTATGGTACTGCAAAGTTACATACTGGCCTTTACAATATTGATATAGATGAGTCCGATACTTTGGATGTCTATAACATTGCATCCAAGAAATCTAAGCTCAATGATTCTAATCCGACTTACTTATGGCATTGTCGACTGTTGGGATTCGGTGCCTAAAACGAAGGCCTAGCGGAAGGGGTAAAATGAAAATTAATTTGATCCGAATCCCTATAAGGATCGATCAAGCTACGTATATACGAAAATAAAACGAAAACAAGGAATATTAGAAATCATACCCTCGTAGTCCGTTGATTAAATGATGTACTCCTTGAAGACGATTCCCCAAGCTTTAGATGTTCTTCCCACGAATCCGATTCTTCAAGTTCTTGAATGATCCAACGCCGAAAGCACCACGTCTGTACTTGCCACGCGCTGGATAAACGATCGAAATGACAAAGCCTTGCTATCCTCCAAGAATACGGCTAGATCAAGGTTGTAGAAGCTTTCTAAATTAAGACTACAACACTCTAAGTGTTTATTCTTAATCTCTCAATTAATCTCTCTATTTTTCTCCAAGAAAAAACTCTTAGGATGAAAGTGAAGAAGATGAAGACTTAGGAATACAATTTTCCTTTCTCTCTCTATGATAACTCATGATGCAAGTGTGTAGGGAGGAAGTGGGAGCCTTCACACCTTATTCTAATCATTTTCATCTCAAGACAAAAATACACCTACACTAAAATGATATCACATGATATCTTGTCCCCTTGGTCATAAGTCTTCCATTATAAAATGGAGACAAAGACTATGAGAGGAGTAGGTGATGGAGGGGGCGGCTATCTAGAAAGAAACGAACGAGTTCGGTTCGTTCCGGACTCCCGTGAGTCCAAACAGATAAAATCCAATTCCGTTCCGATGTATTTATATGAATTAATTAATCTAATTAATTAATCATATCAAATACATAATAATATAATTAATTTCTCCAAGAAATAATTATATTCATGAATTAAATTAATCACCCAGTAATTTATTTAATTCACTAACCCGTAAATTAATCTATCCAATAAATCAATTTAGACATCCAATGTCCCAATAAATTAGATATCCAATATCTAATATTAATAAAGAGAGAATAAGCTCGATTCATCCGTCGTCAATTCTATTATGCGACTCGGTAGGTCCGTTTCAGTTAGCAATGGGAGGAACCAAAGAGTAGTAGCACCACCTAGCCAGCCTGACGGCCTACACTGTACCCTAAATAAGAACGAATGATAGGGATCATTCAAAAACCATTCTGTCGCGAATACCAGTATACGTATAAACTTTTCTTTCAAATGTCCCGATCAAGTCATAGGGTCACGGTCAGTCAAACCCTATCTGTACTTGACTCTATGCATGAGTTAATACAAATCGAGATCATCGAGCTTTCATGTATCCAATACAACTAGCTCCAATGATTTGGCCAAAGACTTATGATCTCATCTGCCAATATCCGCATAAGACATATAACCCGTTCATTAACAGGAGAAAGAATTCTATCTAGGTATTCAGTAGAACCTGCTACTTGCCCGTTAAGACGCACGTCGAGGTTGACCCCCACCTTTCGGTTTTCTGGGTTGAACTACTCTAATGAAAATCTTAACGACACAAGTACATCCCTACTAAATCTTCAAGTCGAAGGTTCACGAATACCTATCACAACCTTTCGATTCCGTCATTGACTGTCCCGGAGTGAAATCCGTGTGACGAATCGAAGGTGAGTCGGTTCGAGTATACTAATCCAATCAGCATACCTATAACGTGTGCTCCCACTAACCATTAGTGTTCGATAGGCACTCTCCAAGTCAAAGAACACATCATACAAGTCTTCACAGAAACTTAACGCCCAGTCAAGTTTCATCGACTTGCGAACGATTAAGTATTTGAGCCATAACCTTTCTAGTGCCGATCCCATTATCCAACAAGGAGTGGAATCTTTTGCTCTCAAATACACGGACTAGTTTAAATATTTACGAGTCAGGAATACCAGTGACTACCAGTAAATAAAGAAACAAACAATTGCCTTATGATAATGATTTACATAACAACAAGTACAATGCCCCCACTCAACAATCTCTGAGTGGCATTCGAGGGCATACTCCTAACAATCTCCCACTTACACTCAATGCCACACACTATTGTATCTAATACCTATGTTCTCCAGATGACGCTCCAAGCTAGTCTGAGAAAGTGGCTTGGTCAGTGGATCAGTGTAACACCCCCAAAATCTCCCGAGGCATTACAGTGCCGTGAATCTCGTGTGGACCCACAAGGCTAGTTTAGAAAGTAGACATTTTAAAGAAATTATAATAAAACGATAAATCCACGGTTACATATCATGAGCCGAAATGCTTTATTAAGGGACATAATTCAAAGTTCGATTATTACATAACGGAGATTTCAAAAATCAAATTTAAAGCATGTAGCGGAAAGATTTTATCCCAACACCGTTCACGTCTGACCGGGCCCCTCAAGAATGTCCTGCAAATAATCAACAAATTTACCTGGCACGACAAATCATGCCAGATAACCTGGGTCAGATAATGTACACCAATAACAATTATTAGCAACGATATACACAATTTTACCAACACCGTGCTGCATAACAAACAGAAGATACTTCACAGCACGACCGACATTGTCTTTCTTTTTTTATTACATAAACCCCAAGGTCGCAACCAAGGGTCACGAAAGTATCCACACAGGAATACCCCGAAACGTGGGTGCCCTAATATGGCTCTTATCCCTCAACACATTTCCATACGGGTACCATAGAGGTTTCATCCCCAACACATCGGCCCATTCATAACACATTTTTAGAGAGAGACAATCGTCAGCATTCATCAACAATGGCACATTCATGAACACGAACATTTCAATAATACTAGCATTTCTCGAGAAAGATTTCACTTGCCTTTAATCCAATGGTGGGTGCCTTATGATAACTTGGACATCCACAACTAACCGATCTCAACCTAATCACGTAAACCCCGATTAACATCCCGTACGGATAAAGACGAATAAAACTAGTTTTCCCTTCCCTCTCCTAGCCAAATTCTTAAGTTAATCTGATTACGCCAAAACTAATATCGTGCTTCTAAGTTCAAAAGCAATACGTACTACTATGCCATTCAATTCTATGATTAACGTTAGTTATAATGATTTTTCTCAACAAGATTATCCTCAATCATCATTAGGCTAGCAACAAACGACCATAACATAATTGATTTCTATAACTACTAGTTCAATTCTATATTCCGTGTACTTCAACCGGTGGGTTACCATTTTACACAAGGATTTCGGTGTTTGATTCTCAATGATAATAATACTATCGAATCGATTCCCCTATTTAATTTAACGTTGATAATCATATGGCAAGAGTGGGTTACGACTAGTTTATGATATGGTGACAAATTCCTACGTAATTTCTACTATAATTGATTCATCAAGTTTTACATTACCAAGGTTGATTGAGATAGGGGTTATCGCATATGATTACTACAACGAGATGCATGGAACGAAATATACGTGAAATGATAGTTTGGTTACTACAAGTTCGTCCAATTAGATTGTCTACGAGAGTTAGCAACTACCTGAATACCCGTAATCCATTAGGCATAATGACAACATTGAAGAGATAGCCTCAAGGATGATAGTCTTACCTTAATAGAGGAGGAGCAATGAGAAGTGATGACAATCCGACGAAGAACCACGAGTAACAAAGAGTGGATCGATTGACAAAGATAATCTTCTCCGGAGCTTGAGTAATCCCTTCCTCTACGTTGATACAAGTGATTAGGGAGGTCAAGAATCGTGTAAGGGACGGGAGAGAGCTTCAAGGGTGTTTCACAAGAAGTTTTGGTCGAGAGAAATGAGGGAGGGAGTGTTATTTTATAACACTCGATCATGTTAACGTATGTTATGCCTCACGGCTTTACGTAAGTAACAGGGCTTACGTACGTAATGCCCTCCAATTAATGTTCGTAAGGGCCATACAGAAGCTACTGCCTGGAATGCTCCCATCTATTACGTACGTAAGGGTCCATAACGTACATAAACGACCTGAACATAGCATACGTTAAGTTTGGGAATTAGCGTACACTACGAGCAGTTGACTCGTTTGTCTTCTAGTCCACCGAAAGTAACCCAATCCGCGTCAAAAGGAAGATTCTGGTCGGAAGACCAACTCAGCCATTATGTACGTAACCAAGTTATGTGAACGTACGTAATATTATAGATTTAGCATACGTTATGCATATCATGTAACGTGCGTTAGACCTTCAGTCCCTTAGTCATATATCACATTTTAAAAATCTCAGGGTGACCATACTCTCCACTCGTCAACAATTCATCGGGGAACAAGACGTTGGCCACCGTCATATTCGCACCGATGATTGTCCAACAGCGTCAAGATACGTCACCTCCGTTTCATCCACATCACACAATTGTATCACAATAACATTTAATGAAATCACATAATATAAAAAGGCAACATCACACTATAAGAAATCACACAATACAAGGTAATTAAGCATGAAATACCGGTGGTATTACAATCAGCGATGTTGTCGGCTGAGTCTACTCTATACAGCACAATGTATCCCTTGTGAACAAATTCTCTTACGAGGTGATACTTCCTCTCAATGTGTTTGGTACTGTTGTGAAACCTTGGCTCCTTGGCCTGTGCTATAGCTCCATCATTGTCGCAGTACAGCAGAACAGGCAGCTCAGCACATGGTATCACTTGAAGTTCTCCCAGAAACTTCTTAATCCATCACCCTTCCTTAGAAGCCTCTGAGGCTGCTTGATACTCAGCCTGACAGGTGGAATCAAAAGTCGTGCTTTGCTTGGCACTATGCCAAGATACTGCTCCTCCAGTAAGAGTAAATATGTAGCCAGAAGTAGACATCAAATCGTCTTTCTGTCCTTAGAAGTCCGAATCAGTGAATCCCACCACATTCAATTCTCCACCGCAATACATTAGAACCATATCTCTAGTCCTTATTAAGTACTTGAGAACGTTATTTACGGCAGTCCAATGTTCCCTACGTGGGTTTGCCTGAAACCTACTTGCCATGCTCACACCATGCGCAATGTCAGGTCTCGTACACAACATAGCATACATAAGGCTACCTATGGCCGAAGCATATGGTATATTACTCATTTCATTTCGTTGTTCCTCACTTTGAGGACACATCTTTGAGGAGAGTTTTATTCATGTTGCATCGATAGAAACCCTCTTTTAGAATCATCCATCTTAAATCGCTTTAAGATTTTATCTATATATAGGGCTTGGGAAAGACCTATCATTCTCTTCGCTCTATCCCAGTAGAGCCGAATACCAAGAATATAGGTAGCTTCTCCCAAGTCTTTCATGGAGAAATTACTCGAAAGCCAAGCTTTCACAAAACCGAGCATTCCTACATCATTTCCTATTAGTAGAATGTCATCTACATATAGTACTAAGAATGCGATCTTGCTCCCACTAACCCTCTTGTATACATAAGGTTCCTCTTCATTTTGGAGGAAGTCAAACTCTTTGACTGCCTCGTCAAAATGAAGGTTCCAACAATGCGAAGCTTGCTTCAGTATATAAATGGAACGCTGAAGCTTGCACACTTTCTGAATATCGACTTAGGACACAAAGCCTTTAGGCTGCTCCATATAGATTTCCTCCTCGAGGAATCCATTAAGGAAAGCCATCTTTATGTCCATTTGCCAAATCTCATAATCGTGGTGTTGGGATTCGGTGCCTAAATCGAAGGCCCAGCGGAAGTGGTAAAACGAAAATTAATTCGATCTAAATCCCTACGAAGATCGATCGAGCTACGTATATACGAATATAGTAACGAAATCACAAGAGATATAAAAACTCACCCTTGTAGTCCGTTGATTAAATGGATTCCTTCTCTTGAGCTATTCCCAAGATTTGCTTGATCTTTACGTATCCAATCCGCTCCAAGCTCTTGGATGATCCAACGTCGAAAAGACAACGTCTCTACTTGTCACGCGCCGGAGAAACGACCGGAACGACTAAACCTCGTTATCCTCTAAGGATACGGCTAGAAAAAGATTATAGGAGCTTGAATATAAAGATTATTACACTCTAAGTGTTAATCTATTTTTCTTTCTATTTTTCTCTCAATATTTCTCCAAGAAAATTGAAGAAAAGAATGAAGAAGATGAAGATGAAGTTGAAGACCATGAAATGAACTCTAAGTTCTTTTTTTTCTCTCTCCTTCCTCTATCTCACGTTTGAAATGAATTGGATGTGAAAGTGATGAAGTCTTCTCATCTTATTCAACTTTCCACTCACATGTACAACTCATGCACATGAGGAATCAAGCCCCACCATGTCTTTTTCAATCATATAAAATGAAAACAAAAGACAAGGGAAAATAAGGTGGAAAGGGGGTCGGCCATGATAAATAAACGGACGAGTTCGGTTCGTTCCGGCCTCCCGAGAGTCTAAACAGATAAACTCCGATTATGTTTCGATGTATTTATAACGATTAATTAATCCAATTAATTAAACATATCAAATATAAAATAACATAATTAATTTCTCCAAGAAATAATTATATTCATGAATTAAATTAATCACCCAGTAATTTATTTAATTCATTAGGCCGTAAATCAATTTATCTAATAAATCGATTTAAACATCCAATGTCCCAAATTTAGATATCTAATATTTAATATACATAATGAGAGAATTAAGCTCTATTCATTCCGTCGTTAATCCTATTGCGTGACTCGGTAGGTCTGTCTCAGTCAGCAATGGGAGGAACCAAAGAGTAGTAGCACCACCTAGCTAGCATGGCGGCCTACACTATACCGCAACTGAGAACGAATGATGGGATCATTCAAGAACCATTCTATCGTGAATATCAGTATATGTATAATCCCTTCTTTCAAATATCCCGATCAAGTTATAGGGTCACGGTCAGTCAAAACCCTATTTGTACTTGACGCTATAAATGCGTTAATGCAGATCGAGATCATCGATCTCTCGTGTATCTAATACAACTAGCTCCAATGCTTTGGCCAAAGACTTATGATCACATCTGCCAGTAACCGCATAAGACATATAACCCGCTCACTAATGGGAGAAAAAAATTCTATCTTGGTATTTAGTAGGACCTGCTACATGCCCGTCAAGAAGCACGTCGAGGTTGACCCCCACCTTCCGGTTTACAAGGTCGAACTACTCTAATGAAAATCTTGATGTCACAAGCACATACCTACTAAGGTTCACGAATACCTATCACAACCTTTCGATTCCGTCATTGACTGTCCCGGAGTGAAAACCGTGTGACGAATCGAGGGTGATTCAGTTCGAGTATACTAATCCAATTAGCATACCTATAACGTGTGCTCCCACTAACCATTAGTGTTCGACAGGCACTCTCCATGTCAAAGAACACGTCATACAAGTCTTCACATAAACTTAACGCCCAGTCAAGTTTCATTGACTTGCAAACGATTAAGTATTTGAGCTATAAACCTTTCCAGTGCCGACCCCCGTATCCAATAAGGAGTGGAATGTTTTGCTCTCAAATACACGGACTAGTTTCTATATGTATATTTACGAGTTAGGAATGCCAATAACTACCAGTAAATGAAGAAACATCCATTGCCTTATATTAATGATTTACATAATAACAAGTACAATGCCCTCACTCAACATCCTTTGAGTGGCATTCGAGGGAATACTCCTAACAATATCGCACTTGCACTCAATGCCACACACTATGGTATTTAATACCCATGTTCTCCAGATTACGCTCCAAGCTAATCTGAGAATGTGGCTTGGTCAGTGGATCAGCGACGTAGTCGGCTGACTCTACTATATGCAGCACAATGTATCTCTTTGCGAACAAATTCTATTACGAGATGATACTCTCTCTCAATATGTTTGGTACTATTGTGAAACCTTGGCTCACAGGCTCGTGCTACCGCCTTATAATTATCGTATAAAAACAAAAATAGACAGTGCAGCACATGGTGTAACGTGAAGTTTACCCAGTAACTTCTTAACCCTTCCTTTGGAGGCCTCCGAGGCCGCTTTATACTCAGCCTAACAGGTGGAACCAGCAGTCGCGCTATACATGGCACTATGCCAAGATACTGCTCCTCCATTAAGAGTAAATGTAGCCAGAAGTAGACATAGAATCGTCTTTCTGTCCTTGGAAGTCTAATACAGTGAATCCCATTACATTTTGTTCTCCACCGCCGTATTTAAGAACCAGGTCTGTAGTCCTTCTAAAGTATTTGAGAACGTTCATTTACGCTAGTCTAATGTTCCCTAACTGGGTTAGCCCGAAACCTACTTACCACGCTCCCAGCATGCGTAATGTTAGGTCTCGTACACAATAAAGTATATATAAGGCTACACAAATTCCGAAGAATGTGGTATATTACTCATTTCTTTTTATTGTTCCTCACTATGAGGACACATATTCAAGGTGAGTTTTATTCCATGTCGCATCAATATGAAACCTCTTTTAGAATAATCCATCTTAAATTGCTTTAAGATTTTATCTATATAGAGGGCTTGGGAAAAAACTTATCATTCTCTTCGATCTATCCCAGTAGAGTCGAATCCCAAGAATATAGGTTTCTTCTCCCAAGTCTTTCATGGAGAAATTACTCGAAAGCCTAGCTTTCACAGAACTGAGCATTCCCACATCATTTCCTATTAGTAGTATTTCATCTACATATAGTACTAAGAATGCGATCTTGCTCCCACTAATCCTCTTGTATACAGAAGGTTCCTCTTCATTTTGCACGAAGTCAAACTCTTTGACTGCCTCGTCAAAACAAAGGTTCAAACTTCATGAAGACTTCTACAGTCTATTTCATGGAGTCTACATCCACCATTGCTAGGTCATTGGTCGCGGGTCGGTCTCTTGTTTATCACCTGGAACCTCGTGGAAACCCAGTTCCTCCAAGTGCATAAAACTATACCTCTCAGGTAATTGAGACACCCTACTAGACCTACGAGGTGGTTGTACTTGTGTTTCAGAAAGTTCGGTTCCAATTTCTTGCACATGTGTCTCCTGAGGAGTTTCATTGTATTCTTCCAAAGAAATATTTCTACCTGCTCCACCTTCCTGATGTAATATCCGAAATTTCTACTACTGTTGTTTGATATTATTTTATCCGAGTTATATTGTACAGCGTGGAATCTGTACAGTATGGATAAAATAAATAAAGGACTGAGATGTCAGTATCGATATAATTGTCGTATCTGGTCGACAGTTGCATTTGAGGATATCGTGTATCAGGTTATCGTACTTTCGATATAGAGTATATCGTATAAGAAAGTTATTGGATTCAGTATATGTATTGAGTAAGTGTATATGGGTTTTCGGTATGTCGAGACAGGCGGTAACAGTTGAAATTGGCTAAGTATATAATACTTAGCGTACGCTAAGGTTGAAGACTTACGTACGCTAAATCACAAGAGTTACGTACGTTATGGCCGAGACATTACGTACGTAACATGGGAATCAGACGATTAAGTCATGGTCGGCAGGTGGGACCCTGTGTCGGCAGTTTTCGGCGGAGGATCTGGACAGCGAGTCAACCTCGGCCATTACGTACGTTATGCATGGCGTATTACGTACGTAATGTGGGTGGCACTGTAGCAGATCAACGTACATGTTACGTACGTTATGAAGGAAACATTACGTACGTAAGCATGTTAACGAATCAGGTCAGTTAGTTCTGGACTTAATTTTACGTACGCTATGAAGGACACATAGCGTACGCAAAGCTGCATTACGTACGTTAGTACTGATGGTTAACGTACGTAACGATCAATGCAGTTTATAAAATGAAGTTCGTCTTTCATTTCACTTCAGCTTTCCTTTTCGTTTTTCGTCTCCAAACTTTGAGAGAGAGAGATGTTGGCCTTCCTAAGTCGATTTTGAGCTTGAGGACTTGGACTTGGGGCTTGGATATGGAGCTATGGATGATTCTTGAAGTGTTTTCTAGTGTTTTTCATCTTCTAAGAGGTATGTTGGATAATCCTCCTTTTCATTTCGGATTTTTGATGTTGTTATTGATAAATGATTCGTATGAAGAGGATTAAGATGTTGTTGTTTAGATTCTCGAGGTTATATGAACTATATGTTGAAGGAAGATGGTGATATGATGGTTTATACCTTGAATATGTTGATTATGATTATGAAATCATAGAGTTCTTGATGTTCTTGGTATTATTATCCGTATTTGATCCGTATGATGATGATTAGGGAGTTGTTGCTACAATCCTTGAGGTTATGTAGAGTGTATATTTAAGACTACGATGATTCATGACTTGGATTACGAATTGAAAGATTATCTTCATGTTAAAGGATATCGAATTATGTTGTTTTAATGGTTATGAACATGAGTTCGAATCCCTTAGTATTCTTGATGAACTTTTGATGAATTTAACATAGCAAGACGATCGTATGTTGAATTATCGGTCTTTTTTATATGAAGATCGAATGCTCGTTGCTCGTAATGATAGAATTCGTATGTTCTTGATGAAACACGAATCACAATATCAATTTAGAACTCGGAAAGATTGTGATTGATCGTCGAATATGATTTCCTTTACGTTCGTACCCGTGATTGCATTGTGATTGTGAATTCGTAATTGTTTGAATTGGATTATTCGGACTTGTGTCTAATTGGGATAGTTGTGGAACCGTTGGGGTTTATTGATCGGTTGTATTGATTGATTATGATCATCGAGTTGTAGTTTGTATTGTAGATATCGTTGAATCGTTGAGATCATTTGGCTGGTCGTGTCGGTTGTTAATTGTTATCGGATATGTGTTATTTGATTACTTTGATAGGTTGAGATTATTGATCGGTAATTATAATCGGATGTTGCGGTCGTGTTCGAGTATGTTCGTGAATTGCTTCGGTCGGGGCCAAGGAGCTCGTAGACGAAGGCATTGTGACTGGTAGCGGCTTCATCATCGTCATGTCGGTATAGAGGCAAGTTATTTCTTGCTCAGTTATAATGTTTAATGAATGGTTTCAGTTTCATTTCGTTTATAATGCATATAGCAATGATTATACGTTGTTTTTTCGATTCTGGAAGTTAAATCGTTTTGTATATGATTTATTTCGGTTATTGGCATATTCGGGTATCGAGGTAATATTATGGTAAAGACGAGGATATGAGTATCTATAGTCCATGGTACGTTTGGATCGCCGAGCATTGCGGATAATCATCGGTGACGATTTGATATCGAGGTTGCTCCTGAAGGACTCGGGGCAAGTATCCTAAATTGATTCAGTTTATTGTTAATGATTTTTGATCATGCATTTTGTCATTCATGTTATTGAACATGAGGTCATCCTAGTTGTTTCGTCATACTGTCGTTCTTGTTGTGTTGTTCATGTTGATGAACATATTGAGTTGCATATGTGTATGCATAATTGCATTGTTATGTTGTAAATGATCCGAAGGGATCATGATGATCTAT
The DNA here is from genome assembly GCA_033398695.1 of Orobanche coerulescens. NCBI lineage: Eukaryota > Viridiplantae > Streptophyta > Magnoliopsida > Lamiales > Orobanchaceae > Orobanche > Orobanche coerulescens. Next base: position 53,314,767 of record CM065812.1, read on the forward strand.
GCTGAGGGCGCTGGATTGGACGTCCACCATGCGTTGGTTCGACGGGATCATCATGGGGATCTATGCTGAGGGCGTTGGATCATTGGACAGGTTTTCCACCATGCGTTGGTTCGACGGGATCATCATGGGGATCTATCTTTGAGAAGTATTTGGATCGTTGGATTACCAATATTGTGTTGATGGAATTTTGTGAATTCGCATCATTGATTTTATCATGTGTTGTTGTTCATATGTGTATTGTTGGTTATCCACCTTATGATGATCTGATAGGATCATCAAGGGGATCTATGCTGAGGGCGCTGGATCGTCGGATTTCCATTGAGTATACATCATTGTTATTGTTGTGATTATATTGACGTTGTCATATGAGTATGCATTTGTAGGTCTTGTGTTAGGACCATGCCCGTATTGCATTGATCTGATCTCGGATTAGATTAATATGATTGTCGTGGCACTTCATATCTCGAGGTATGTTCCGTATTTCCTTTGGTCTTTGTCTTTGATGGACAATCGGTTATCATCTTGGGATTTAATGATGTTATTCGATGGATCGTATTGGTCAGAAACGGTATATTTCCGTATCGTGAGTTGGTGATGATAGTTTGAGAATCTTGAGTATTGTTTGAGGTACAATACAAATATTATGTTCGAGTTTATTGGTTAATCGAGTACGAGATGTGAAATGTGATAATGGTTATTCTGATGAGAATTACTTGAGTAAGTAATGTTATGGCGGTAAGATTACGTTGGTCGTATTCTTATGTTGTATTCTCATTGGTATGTAATTATTAATGTGATGTGACGGTTATCATTGTTGGATATTATAGCTGACCTCGTTGTGGGATTTCTTTTTAGGTTCTTGGAGTATCGAGCTTGTAGCGGTCGTGAAGAGATGAGCTTCCCGGAGGATACTGGCTAGGATGTGTTTTGTGCATTGAGTTTCTTGATTGGTTCTTGTATTCCGCTGGTAGAGTATCTTTATGGTTAGTTTTTTTTTCCGCTGTGTTAGTATTTTGAAATGCTCTTTTGGTATCTGGTAACTAGGTTACTTTGGAAATCGTTTTCTAAACTTTTGAGTGTTGGTCGTTTGGCCTTGTGATTTCAAATGAGTTTTTACGACGGTTTTTGATAAATGGATTTTATAAGTCTTTGTGAATTTTTGTAAAGATAGTACCGCCGTTGGCCTCTTGGGCATTTGTAAATGTTTCTGAAAAATTCTTTTAGCCTTGTGGGTTCCATCTCGGGGCCCACGGCGCTGTAATATTTCCGGTTAAATCTGGGAGTGTTACAGAATATGGTATCAGAGCTTAGGTTGAGAAAACCTAGGCATTTGGGTCGAGTTGGGTCGTGTTTTTGTTGCGTCATTCGAGTTGTCGATTGACAAATATTGGAGCTGTGAGTTTTTTTTGTTGTTCACTCGGGCTTGTGTGTTATGCGACTTGCCAGTGTAGTACTGGGTTTGTTGTAGACTTTTCCAAATGGTGTTAACGAGATTCTCTGGAATGAGATGTATTGTGTTCTTGAGTCGAACTGATTTGGCAAAACGTGTGTTTTGAAAATATCCGTGTCGAGTATTTTCTAGAGTCGAGACATGTGCCAGTATCACGGGGAATCGTCGGCTTCACGGTCTGTAAGTAATTGGATTTTTGAATTTCATTGAGATTTATTGTCGTTCTAAGTTGATATGCTTTGAGATTTAGCAGAATATTATGTGTTACAGTATAAGGTAACAAAATTGGGACAGGATTGATGAATTGAGAAACTATGATTTTGGAAATCATTATGTCAGTTAGATTTTGGAAACGGAGTTGTGTAATCGGGAGAAGGACTGTGGATTGTTGAGAAGAACATGTAGTCATATTAGTTCATTTTGTGATATATGAACTGTTTTTGAGCATTTGAAAATGATGTTTTTCAAAATGAATATTTTATGGATTTTTTTACGGAAAATGATTTTTGGGTTGAGACCCAATCAATTTTGAAATAGTTTTATAACCGAGGACTTGAGGTCCAGAAGGATTTTGTACTTTTTAAACTTCTTGTAATGCGGGACGAGATATGGGCTGAGACCCTAATGTTTCAAAAGGTTTTTTTCTTGTTTTCTAAAACTCCCGAGATTTGTAAAACACTTCACCAATCGTTTACCTATGTTATTTCCGCCTTTCGAGGCTTTGGTTTACTTGTTCAAATGGAACTTCTCGGGAAGTCTTTCGCTGTGTTGATTTGTTTCAATGTTTTGTCATAGCATATATGAGGTGATCCAGGATGGAAAATGGTCGACGTTGCGAGTCATTTGTGAAATAGGAGTTTTTGGTCAGGATTTATATACTGAGATTTTGGACCTCTGTCGTGTGGTTTTCCGATGGAATATCAGTGGATATTGGTGATGAACCGAATTGGTATACAGGAGTAGGGATGTGGTCAATCATTTGCATAGTTTTCATTTTTAAAAACTTCGAAATCGAATGGATTCGAAGGAAAACTATTATCGAATACATGGCACCAGCGAGCCGATTTAATTTTTTTGAAAATTGATTTCGTGGTCTTACGAATATTTCTATTTTGAATTTTGAAATTTTTGAAAGAACTTTATAAAATTGTCTTCGTGATAAGAGTATATGATTTCAAACTGGTTTTGAAAATGTGATTGAGGTACATACGCATTTAGTGCATAATGCATATCGTCTTTGAAGTTAAGGCGAGACTGCGGGTGGATATTTCATCGGTATGGTACGAGGAAAAGAGATTCGAATTTCAGCATGGTAGTTTGGTTATCTAGGGATGATCGGTTGATCTATCAGATGAGAGGAATATGCTGCGTATTGTAGATTCATGCATAGGATGCGATTTTAGAAACATTGAATTTTCTGAAATCGGGACATATGTGCTATGTGGCTTTATTGATGTGGTAGTAGCGTGACTTTACTACTTTTGAATTTTGAGCCGTACCGATTGGTCATTCCTACTTCATGTATGATTTAGGATGTTCGACGATTTGTGATTGATTGTTAAATGCAGCAGGGTATGTTCACCAGTCGGATATGTTTATTGAGATCCACTGTATGTGATCGGTGTGTCGTTTTGAGAATTTTGCTTTTTTGTATATCTGTCTCTGTGGTTCGGTGTTCATCGTGTTGGAGCTTACCGTTTAAAGGTATTCTCGATTATCGTTGACCGTTCGTTGGTCGTATTGGAGTTTATCATGTTAATGATATTCTCGATTGTGTTTTGACCTCTGGTTGGTCATATTGGAGTTTATCATGTTGATGATATTCTCGATTGTGTTTTGACCTCTGGTTGGTCATATGGGAATTTATCATGTTGATGATAAATTCGGTTGATTTATTAGTTGATCATTTTTGGTGATCATCTGAGCGTTCGGATTTTGTGTTTATGTTTCGGGATTCGTGTCGTTTTGGGCAGTTGTTTCACAGGTATATCGGATATTATTCGTTTTATCGGAATTGGAACTTGATCATGTAATCAGGCAGACAGAATTTGATTCGGGCAGATTGTTTCATCTGAAGATGATAAATTTTGTTGAGACTCAAGGAATTGTGATTGTAAGCGTATTGAGGCTTTACAATGAGTCACTCGCTAGTATCTCAGGAGATCGTCGACATGCGTATTTGTAAGTGTGCTCTTTTGGTTATTCAGTAATGATGATGATTGATCGTTGTCGTGATGGTTTTGGGATATTTTGGTTGAACCGTATGTTTATTTGTTTTTATGACGGATTGCAAGTTTTGAGGCCGAAACTTATTTTAAGTGGTGTAGAATGTAATATCCGGAATTTCTACTATTGTTGTTTGATATTATTTTATCCGAGTTATATTGTACAGCGTGGAATCTGTACAGTATGGATAAAATAAATAAAGGACTGAGATGTCAGTATCGATATAATTGTCGTATCTGGTCGATAGTTGCATTTGAGGATATTGTGTATCAGGTTATCGTACTTTCGATATAGAGTATATCGTATAAGAAAGTTATTGGATTCAGTATATGTATTCAGTAAGTGTATATGTGTTTTCGGTATGTCGAGATAGGCGGTAACAGTTGAAATTGGCTAAGTATAGAATACTTAGCGTACGTTAAGTTTGAAGACTTACGTACGCTAAATCACAAGAGTTACGTATGTTATGGCCGATACATTACGTACGTAACATGGGAATCAGACGATTAAGTCATGGTCGGCAGGTGGGACCATGTGTCGGCAGTTTTCGGCGGAGGATGTGGACAGTGAGTCAACCTCGTCCATTACATACGTTATGCATGGCGTATTACGTACGTAATGTGGGTGGTACTGTAGCAGATCAACATACATGTTACGTACGTTATGAAGGAAACATTACGTACGTAAGCATGTTAACGAATCAGGTCAGTTAGTTCTGGACTTAGATTTTACGTACGCTATGAAGGACACATAGCGTACGCAAAGCTGCATTACGTACGTTAGTAGTGATGGTTAACATACGTAACGATCGATGCAGTTTATAAAATGAAGTTCGTCTTTCATTTCACTTCAGCTTTCCTTTTCGTTTTTCGTCTCCAAACTTTGAGAGAGAGAGATGTTGGCCTTCCTAAGTCGATTTTGAGCTTGAGGACTTGGACTTGAGGCTTGGATATGGAGCTATGGATGATTCTTGAAGTGTTTTCTAGTGTTTTTCATCTTCTAAGAGGTATGTTGGATAATCCTCCTTTTCATTTCGGATTTTTGATGTTGTTATTGATAAATGATTCGTATGAAGAGGATTAAGATGTTGTTGTTTAGATTCTCGAGTGAAGAGATAAATTTACCACTAGAAGGGGGGTTGAATAGTGGTAATACGGAATACCAAAATTTCTTGCGAATAAATAAAAGATAGTGCGGAATTTAAAGACTCAAAGATTTATAGAGGTTCGGCAACTTGCCTACGTCCTCTCTCCGACTTTCTTTTTCTATTGGCTCAAGAACAACCACAATCTTGACTCGTCTTCTATCGGTCCGAGTTCACAACCGTTATAATCGCTTGTCTTCTATCGGTCCAAGCTCAACCTCTCTCTCAATATAAACTTTTGTTTATCTAGTGTTCTATAGGAACTAGATAATCCTCACTATACGAATATGGGAGTATAATCCTAACAATGCCGGATCAAAGATCCTAATAACACCGGATTAGTGACTCTTGATTCGTTTCTTTTACGCTCAAGTGTAAGTGATGCAACACTTACAATCAAATGAAAGAATACAAAGACTAGTAGATGTTACAATGAAAATCACTCTTGTATCTTTCTTTTCTCACAACTTGAAATGCAATAAAAGATATAAAACTGAGCTCAAGTATGCTTTGATTGCTTGTATGCTTGTATGCTTGTATGCTTGAAGTTGTGTAATTGATACCCAAGTCCTTTGGGTATTTATAGGTGAGAGCCATCCTTCAAATGCTGAAAAACGTATTATTAGCGTGCGCTAATAATGTCCTCTAGCGTGCGCTATCGATCTTTGACTTGGCTTCTCTGAACGGTCACAAAGACTGTTGCAACGGTAAAATAGTATGGCTAGCATGCGCTAGTCATGTATCGGTAGCATGCGTTAACGTCTGGTCAACAAGTCTTCAATCTTGACTTTGAAAAGGTTGGTTTGTTTTCCCAACGACTCTTTATCCAACGGCTAGATTTGAGATTAGCGTGCGCTAGCAAGTATGCAAAGCGTGCGCTAGCATTAATTAAATCCAACTTTTCCAGATTTTCCGGATCTTCATTGACTCTTGCCTTCCAACGGTAGAAAATCAAACGGTAATATGCTGACTCCTTTTAGCGTGCGCTAATGCCTATACCTTAGCGTGCGCTAATAATTTCTTTTAGTTACGTACATTACCCTGTGTAGCGTACATAAAATCCTTGACATATTGAGTCCAGTAGCTACTGGACTACTGGCCGTGATATCGGTAGCGTGCGCAAGAGTTGAGCAATAATGTGCGCTACATCCTTCTTGTAGCGTACGTAAGTTGATATGTGTAGCGTGCGCAAACTCCATTTCCGATTTCCTTCCAAACCTCACTGTCCTCTGGAATGATGCGATAGCGTGCGTTAATATTGATAGTATAGCGTGCGCTAACTGTAGTTACTTAGCGTGCGCTAATATTGAATCACTTGCGTGCGCTATCCATCAGGTGACTTCACTTGGCTGCAGCTGACTGACTGGGCTGAACATTTATTTCTCGATAGCGTGCGCTACTATAAGATGAGTAGCGTGCGCTAACATTATTTAGCTCCTTCAAAATACTATCGATCTGAGATTGATCTAATTAAATGTTTTGAATGTAATAATCATCCAAATACATTTTGAGTCAACAATCTCCCCCTTTTTGATGATGTCAAAACATTTAATTTATACCTGTAAAAACATTTTAAATAATCCGAATCAAGGTAACTTGTTCGATATATTAGTATATTTCGGTTTTTGAAGTATTGTCCCCCTTTTTGACATAAACAAAAAGGAACTCCCCCTGAATTATTGCATTATAACAAATATCAACGAAAATGCCATTATCCAAAGCGAAATTGCATAAATATCAGTACTCATAAACAACAAATACCAAATGAAGTGAAATGCGAATATCATTAAGATAGAGTTCTAGCAATACATAAAGTTTTCATGACATGATACATAAAGATTATTCGAATAATAAGATTCTACAACCAAGCATCAAAATCCTCAAATCTAAGGTGCAGGGTCGGAAGAGGAAGAGGGGAACGGAAACGAAGGGTGTGTGAAACGGATGAAATCGGAGATCAACCCGCGCACTTCCCGGACTTCCGAACGAAGAGCCCGAACATTCTCTCGAATTTCTTGCTGAGAGGTCTCGATGCTCCGCATCCGAGCGCAAAGGTCGCTTTCCTCTTCTTCCGTGACGACATCTTTCATCGGGCGCTTCCCTTTCGTCTTCGGATGACGAACAAATGACTTGGATTGCAGCTCCCTAAGCGTATGGGGTCCTCGGTGCGTCACACGCTCGACCGGTGTAGGCATCCGTGTCCCCTTCGGCACTTGGTCATCATCTCGGAGATACGGAAACAATACCCAACCTCGATTAAATGTCTCAACATGATGCATGGCCTTGAGGGTTAGGTCACTTATTTCGTGTCCCCGAGACACCGGAACGTGTGCCTCATCAGACAAGTCGACGTGGAAATGCCGAAAGATCCGCGTAAGAATTGAACCAAAAGGAAGTCCAGATTTCCTAGTTCTCGACATGTAATTTTTCGACCGAAAAGACTCCCCTTTTGCTTTCATCCAGCTTATCACAATCCCAGTGAAATCCACTCTATCATCCTTCAACACCCGATATACAACATTCTTATCAACGCCGACTAACTTATGTTGGGTGTTGACTTTTGGCATTAAACATTTTGTTAGAGCGGCCAACAACAAGCAAATGTGGATACCAAAATCGTTATTCTCGAAGACGTCATCCGTGACTTCGATGACCGTTTTCGAACATAAAAAATCACCAATATCTCTCTCGGACACCGTAGACTCTTCGGCAATGGTTTTCCCACAACAATCATACCCGTCTTTCGATAAGCCAAATAACTCGTGAAGAATATCCGAAGAAATCTTCACCACAGTTCCATTCACTAGGCTATCGAGCACTAATCCTCCATCACCACTATCACCAAGGTGCAGATTCGCATATACATACGTAAGATAAACAATCTCTTTGCACTCAACAAATCGTGCAATTCCTCATGTCTCAAAGAAATCGCGAATACTGACCTTAACCCTTTCAACGCTGCTAAAATTGAAGTAGTAGCAATCGGTCAGACTCTCCTGTGGAAGGATATCGAAGAAAACCTTCGATGCAATGTAGGAGACGAAACGGGTCGCGTCATAATCATTATTGCGAGGGCGTTTGTAGTTTTTCTCCATGGCCTTTCTTCCCTTGCTAGACATTTTGAAGAGAATCGAGGTTTTGAGGGAGAAAATTGCAGTATTTGGATCGGATGTGCAGTTAGGGTTTTTTGCTGGAAGGGAATTTTCAGGCGTTTGCATACGTTAGGAAGGGGTAAATGTGTTTCTGGGTCGTATGTTATATATATAGTCAGCGAACTTTTAATTAGCGTACGCTAGGGACAGAGAGTTAGCGTACGTTAGGTAAAAATGAAAGGCTTACTGGACAGTCCAGTAGCTAAATTGGAATGCGAAAGATTTTTAATTAGCGTACGCAAGGCAGTGAGGTTAGCGTACGCTATCGAAAGCAGTTTTTAGCGCGCGTTAAGATAATGAAGCTAGCGCGCGCTAGCGAGTGAAGTGAATCAAGGATATTGATTTCTCGAGTAGAAAGCTTATTTCAAAAATTGTCTATATGTCCCATACCAAGTTGTAAACGAATGGAATTAAATGATTCTTCGGGAAGAGGTTTTGTAAAAATATCAGCAAGTTGATCCTTCGTCCCGACAAAAATTAAACAGATATCCTTTTTCTGAACATGATCACGTAAAAAATGATGTCTAATATCTATATGTTTAGTTCTACTATGCAACACAGGATTTTTACTCAGATTAATTGCACTAGTGTTATCATATAGGATAGGGGTATTTTCAAAATGTATGCCGTAGTCGCGGAGTTGATTTTTAATCCATAACACTTGAGCACAGGCGCTCCCTGCAGCGACATATTCGGCCTCAGCTGTAGACAATGCTACACTGTTTTGCTTTTTACTTCCCCAAGATATTAAACATGATTCAACAAAATGACATGTACCACTAGTACTCTTTTTGTCAATTTTACATCCGCCGAAATCGGCGTCACTATATGCAATTAAATTAAAATCCAAGCAAGAAGGATACATAGACCTAGTCCAATAGTTCCTTTCAAGTAACGAAAAATGCGTTTGCAAGCAGTTAAATGTGATTCCTTGGGATTATCTTGGAATCGAGCACATAAACATGTAGCAAATATTATATCTGGCCTAGATGCAGTCAAATATAGCAAAGATCCGATCATACCTCGATATAATTTTTGATCTACGGATTTGCCATTTTCATCTTTCTCAAGCTTTAATGATGAAGACATTGGCGTAAATATCACCTTGCTACTTTCCATATTGAATTTCTTGAGGAGATCGTTTGAGTATTTCGTTTGATGGATAAAAATTCCATCTTCGCATTGTTTGATTTGAAGCCCGAGGAAGAACGTTAATTCTCCCATCATACTCATTTCGAATTCTCCTTTCATAAGATTAGAAAAATCTTGGCACAAGGATTCATTAGTAGCTCCAAATACAATGTCATCAACGTAGATTTGGCAAACAAGTATATCATCATTCAATATTTTAACAAACAAGGTATTATCGACTTTGCCTCTTTTATAATCATTTGCAATTAAAAATTGACTTAAACGATCATACCATGCTCGGGATGCTTGCTTCAACCCGTAGAGTGCCTTGTTGAGCTTGTAGACATGATCCGGAAATTGATGATCTTCAAAGCCGGGAGGTTGCTTGACGTAGACTTCTTCTTGAATGTACCCATTCAAGAATGCGCTTTTCACATCCATTTGAAATAGTTTGATCCTTTTATGGGCGGCAAATGCACATAGCAAGCGAATGGCTTCGAGTCGAGCCACGGGAGCAAAACTTTCTTCGTAATCAAGACCTTCCTCTTGATTATATCCTTGAGCGACCAAACGAGATTTATTTCGAATTGGATAACCGTCTTCGTCACTCTTAATTTTATGCACCCATTTAGTTCCGATAATTGTTTTATCTTTAGAAGCGGGACTAAATTCCATACATTATTGTGCTTGAATTGCACAAGCTCCTCTTGCATTGCCATCACCCAACTTTCATCATCGAGAGCTTCGGATATATTTTTGGGAACTATTTCGGATACAAAAGCACAATGAGCCATAAATTCGGTGGTTCTCCTTCGGGTTTGAACACCGTCTTCAATGTTTCCAATCACGAGGTCCTTTGGATGATCTTTGATGTGCCTCCAATCTTTCGGTAAATCAACGATTGTGTTCGTTTCGATTTCCGAAATTTTCTTCACTTCGGGTGAGGGTTCCGGAAAAGTACCTGCATCATCAAAGTATTCTACCTTTCTCGGGGGTGAGATCATATCATTGAATTTAATATGTATGGACTCTTCAACTTTATTCGTTCTAATATTATAAACACAATATGCTTTACTATTAGTACAATAACCAAGAAATATTCCGGAATCGGATTTAGCATCAAACTTGCCTAAGTTATCCTTGCTATTGTTTAAAATAAATACGTTGCAACCAAAAGGATGAAAATAAGCAATATTGGGCTTTTTGCCCTTCCATAATTCATACGGGGTTTTAAGATGAGTTCTACGAACGTGAACCCGGTTAATCACATAGCATGCCGTAAAAATTGTTTCGGCCCAAAAGTATCGTGGAAGAGAGTATTCATTAAGCATTGTCCTCGACATTTCTTCCAAAGATCGGTTTTTCCTTTCAACAACTCCATTTTGTTGAGGTGTTCTAGGAGCCGAAAAGTTATGATTAATACCGTATTTATCACATAAAAGTTCAAACGGGGTGCAATCAAATTCACCTCCATGATCGGTGCGAATAGAAATTATGGAGAGATTTTTCTCATTTGATACCAAACGACACCATTTAGAAAACTCGGAAAATGCATCATCCTTATGTGCTAAAAATCTAACCCAAGTAAATCGAGAGAAATCATCAACAATAACCAGAGTGTAAAGTTTGCCATTTAAACTAACATCTCTAGATGGTCCAATCAAATCCATATGCACGAGTTCAAGAACGCGACTAGTGGAAACCTCCAATTTTGGTTTAAAAGATTCTAGTGTTACAACCGTTACAATCGCTTGTCTTCTATTGGTCCAAGCTCAACCACTCCCTCAATATAAATGTTTTTTTATCTAGTGTTCTATAGGAACTAGATAATCCTCACTATACGAATATGGGAGTATAATCCTAACAATGCCGGATCAAAGATCCTAATAACACCGGATTAGTGACTCTTGATTCGTTTCTTTTACGCTCAAGTGTAAGTGATGCAACACTTACAACCAAATGAAAGAATACAAAGAATAATAGATATTACAATGAAAATCACTCTTGTATCTTTCTTTTCTCACAACTTGAAATGCAAATAAAAGATATAAAACTGAGCTCAAATATGCTTTGATTGCTTGTATGCTTGTATGCTTGAATGCTTGAAGTTGTGTGTTTGATACCCAAGTCCTTCGGGTATTTATAGGTGAGAGACATCCTTCAAATGCTGAAAAACAACTTATTAGCGTGCGCTAATAGTGTCCTGTAGCGTGCGCTATCGGTTTTTGACTTGGAATCTCTGAACGGTCACAAAGACTGTTGCAACGGTAAAATACCATGTCTAGCGTGCGCTAGTCATGTATCGGTAGCGTGCGTTATCGTCTGGTCAACAAGTCTTCAGTTTTGATTTTGAAAATGTCTGATTGTCTCTCCAACGACTCTTTATCCAACAGCTAGATATGGGATTAGCGTGCGCTAGCAAGTATGCATAGCGTGCGCTAACATTAATTAAATCCAACTTTTCCAGATTTTCCGGATCTACATTGACTCGTGCCTTCCAACGGTAGAAAATCAAACGGTAATATGCTGACTCCTTTTAGCGTGCGCTAATGACTATACCTTAGCGTGCGCTACTAGTTTCTTTCATTAACGTACGTTACCCTGTGTAGCGTATGTAAAGGCTTTAACAAATTGAGTCCAGTAGCTACTGGACTACTGACCGTGATATTGGTAGCGTGCGCTAGAGCTGAGCAGTAACGTGCGCTATATCCTGGCTTTAGCGTACGTAAGATGATATGTGTAGCGTGCACAACATCCGTTTCTGATTTCCTTCCAAACTTCACTGACCTCTGGAATAATACGATAGCGTGCGTTATTTTTACTGTATAGCGTGCGCTAACTGTAGTTACTTAGCGTGCGCTAACATTGAATAGCTTGCGTGCGCTATCGATCAGGCGACTTCTCTTGGCTGCAGCTGACTTGACTGGGCTGTACATTCACTGCTCGATAGCGTGCGCTACTATAAGATGAGTAGCGTGCGCTAGCTTTATTTAGCTCCTTCGAAATATTATCGATCTGAGATTGATCTAATTAAATGTTTTGAAAGGAATAATCATCAAAATACGTTTTGAGTCAAAAATCTCCCCCTTTTTGATGATGTCAAAACATTTAATTTAATACCTGCAAAAATATTTTAAATGATTCGAATCAAGGTGAACTTGTTCGATATATTAGTATATTGTGGTTTTTGGAGTATTCTCCCCCTTTTTGACATAAACAAAAAGGAACTCCCCCTGAATTGTTGCATTTATATCAACGGAAATGCCATTGTTCAAAGCGTAAAAAACAATACTTGTAAATAGCAAATGCCAAATGAAGTGAAATGCGAATATCATTAAGATAAAATGCAAGTAATACAACGAGTTTTCATGGCATGAGACATAAAGATGATTCGAACAACAAGATTCTATAACCAAACATCAAAAATCCTCAAAGCTAAGGGTCGGAAGATGACGAGGGGAAAGGAAACGAAGGGTGTGTGAAGCGGATGAACTCGGATATCAACCCGCGCACTTCCCGGACTTCCGAACGTAGAGCCCGAACATCCTCTCGAATCTCAGCCTGAGAGGTCTCGATGCCCCGCATCTGAGCACAAAAGTCGCTTTCCTCTTCTTCCGTAACAACATCTCTCATTGGGCGTTTTCCTTTCGTCTTCGGATGATGAACAAAAGACTTGGATTGCAGCTCCTTAAGCGTGTGGGGTCCTCGGTGCGTGACTTGCTCGGTCGGTGTAGGCATCTGTGTCCCCTTCGGCACTTGGTCATCATCCCGGAGATATGGAAACAATACCCAGCCTCGATTGAATGTCTCGACATAATGCATGGCCTTGAGGGTTATGTCACTTATCTCGTGTCCCCGAGACACCGGAACGTGTGCCTCATTAGACAAGTCAACACGAAAATGTCGAAAAACCACCGTAAGAATTGAACCAAATGGAAGTCCAGATTTCCTGGTTCTCGACATGTAGTTTTTCGACCGAAAAGACTCCCCTTTAGCTTTCATCCAGCTTATCACAATCCCAGTGAAATCCACTCGATCATCCTTCAGCACCCTATACACGACATTCTTATCAACACCGACTAACTTGTGTTGGGTGTTGACTTTTGGCATTAAACATCTTGTTAAAGCGGCCAACAACAAGCGAATGTGTATACCGAAATCATTGTTCTCGAAAACATCATCCGTGACTTCGATGACCGTTTTCGAACACAGAAAATCACCAATCTCTCTCTCGGACACCGTAGACTCCTCGACAATGTTTTTCCCACAACAATTAAACCCGTCTTTCGATAACCCAAACAACTCGTGAAGAATTTCCGAAGAAATCTTCACCATAGTTCCGTTCACGAGGCTTTCGATCACGAAACCTCCATTATCACCACTATCACCAAGATGCAAATTCGCATAAAATTGACGAACACACTCAGGGTACACAATCTCTTTGCACTCAACAAAACGTGCAATACCCAATGCCTCAAATAAATCGCGAATGCTTACCTTGACCCGTTCAAGGCTGCTAAAGTTGAAGTAGTAGCAATCGGTCAAACTCTCCTGTGGAAGAATATCGAAGAAAATTTTCGACGCAATGAAGGAGACGAATCGAGTGCTGTCAAAGTCGTTGTTGCGAGGGCGTTTATAGTTCTTCTCCATGGCCTTTTGATTCTTCCTTGACATTATGAAGGAAAAACGAAGAGAATCGAAGTTTTTGAGGGAGAAGCTCGCAGAATTTGGATCGGATGTGTGTCTAGGGTTTTTTCCAAGAAGGGAATTTTCTGTCGATTGCGTGCGTTAAGAATTGTGAAGTGTTTTTGGGTCGTACGGAAATATATATAGTCAGCGAACTTTTAGTTAGCGTACGCTAGGATTGTAGAATTAGCGTACGTTAGGTAAGAAGTGAAAGGCTTACTGGACTGTCCAGTAGCTAGAATGGAATTCGAAAAGTCTTAATTAGCGTACGCAAGAAAGTAGGGTTTAGCGTACCCTATCGAAGGAAGTGTTTAGCGCGCGTTAAGAAAATGAAGCTAGCGCACGCTAGCGAGTGATCCGAATCAAGGATTTTGATGTTTTGAGTAGTAAGCTTATTTCAAAAGTTGTCTACATGTCCCATGCCAAGTTGTAGACGAATGGAGTTAAATGATTCTTCGGGGAGAGGTTTTGTAAAAATGTCAGCAAGTTGATCCTTCGTCGCGACAAAAATTAAACAGATGTCTTTTTTCTGAACATGATCACGTAAAAAATGATGTCTAATATCTATATGCTTGGTTCTACTATGCAACACAGGATTTTTGCTCAGATTAATTGCACTAGTGTTATCACATAGGATAGGGGTATTTTCAAAATGTATGCCGTAGTCGCGGAGTTGATTTTTAATCCATAACACTTGAGCGCAGGCGCTCCCTGCAGCGACATATTCGGCCTCAGCTGTAGACAATGCTACCTTTGGTTTGCTTTTTACTTCCCAGGATATTAAACATGATCGACAAAATGACATGTACCACTAGTACTCTTTTATCAATTTTGCATCCTTGAAATCGGCGTCACTATAGGCAATTAAATTAAAATCCAAGCAAGAAGGATACCATAGACCTAGTCCAATAGTTCCTTTCAAGTAGCGAAAAATGCGTTTACAAGCAATTAAATGTGATTCCTTGTGATTAGCTTGGAATCGAGCACATAAACATGTAGCAAATATTATATCTGGCCTAGATGCAGTCAAATATAGCAAAGATCCGATCATACCTCGATATAATTTTTGATCTACGGATTTGCCATTTTCATCTTTCTCAAGCTTTAATGATGAAGACATTGGCGTAAATATCACCTTGCTACTTTCCATATTGAATTTCTTGAGGAGATCGTTTGAGTATTTCGTTTGATGGATAAAAATTCCATCTTCGCATTGTTTGATTTGAAGCCCGAGGAAGAACGTTAATTCTCCCATCATACTCATTTCGAATTCTCCTTTCATAAGATTAGAAAAATCTTGGCACAAGGATTCATTAGTAGCTCCAAATACAATGTCATCAACGTAGATTTGGCAAACAAGTATATCATCATTTAATATTTTAACAAACAAGGTATTATCGACTTTGCCTCTTTTATAATTATTTGCAATTAAAAATTGACTTAAACGATCATACCATGCTCGGGGTGCTTGCTTCAACCCGTAGAGTGCCTTGTTGAGCTTGTAGACATGATCCGGAAATTGATGGTCTTCAAAACCGGGAGGTTGCTTGACGTAGACTTCTTCTTGAATGAACCCATTCAAGAATGTGCTTTTCACATCCATTTGAAATAGTTTAATCTTCTTATGGGCGGCAAATGCACAAAGCAAGCGAATGGCTTCGAGTCGAGCCACGGGAGCAAAACTTTCTTCGTAATCAAGACCTTCCTCTTGATTATATCCTTGAGCGACCAAACGCGATTTGTTTCGAATTGGATAGCCGTCTTCGTCACTCTTGATTTTATGCACCCATTTAGTTCCGATAATTGTTTTATCTTTAGGCGCGGGAACTAAATTCCATACATTATTGTGCTTGAATTGCACAAGCTCCTCTTGCATTGCCATCACCCAACTTTCATCATCGATAGCTTCGGATATATTCTTGGGAACTATTTCGGATACAAAAGCACAATGAGCCATAAATTCGGTGGTTCTCCTTCGGGTTTGAACACCGTCTTCAATGTTTCCAATCACGAGGTCCTTCGGATGGTCTTTGATGTGCCTCAAATCTTTCGGTAAATCAACGATTGTGTTTGTTTCGATTTCCGAAATTTTCTTCACTTCGGGTGAGGGATCCGGAAAAGTACCTGCATCATCAAAATATTCTACCTTTCTCGGGGGTGAGATCATATCATTGAATTTAACATGTATGGACTCTTCAACTTTATTCGTTCTAATATTATAAACACAATATGCTTTGCTATTAGTACAATAGCCAAGAAATATTCCGGAGTCGGATTTGGCATCAAACTTGCCTAAGTTATCCTTGCCATTGTTCAAAATAAATACATTGCAACCAAAAGGATGAAAATAAGCAATATTGGGCTTTTTGCCCTTCCATAATTCATACGGGGTTTTAAGATGAGTTCTACGAACATGAACCCGGTTAATTACATAGCATGCCGTAAAAATTGCTTCGGCCCAAAAGTATCGTGGAAGAGAGTATTCATTAAGCATTGTGCTCGACATTTCTTCCAAAGATCGGTTTTTCCTTTCAACAACTCCATTTTGTTGAGGCGTTCTAGGAGCCGAAAAATTATGATTAATACCGTATTTATCACATAAAAGTTCAAACGGGGTGCAATCAAATTCACCTCCGTGATCGGTGCGGATAGAAATTATGGAGAGATTTTTCTCATTTGATACCAAACGATACCATTTAGAAAACTCGGAAAATGCATCATCCTTATGTGCTAAAAATCTTACCCAAGTAAATCGAGAGAAATCATCAACAATAACCAAAGTGTAAAGTTTACCATTTAAACTAACATGTCTAGATGGTCCAATCAAATCCATATGCACAAGTTCAAGAACTCGACTAGTGGAAACCTCGAATTTTGGTTTGAAAGATTCTCGAGTGTGTTTCCCTTTTATGCATGATTCACACAAATGCTTTCTATCAAACTTGAGTTTGGGCAATCCACGAACAAGGTCGTGTCTAGATAAAATAGAGATAATAGGTAAAGACGTATGCCCCAATTTTCGATGCCATAAATATGCATTGTCATCCAAGGTAATAAGACATTTTTCATTGAATGAACTTTTATCGTTAAGATCAACAATATAGATGTTTCCACATCTCAAACCAATGAATGCAATTTTATTATTTCTAAATGCCGTGCAATGCGTTTGCTCAAATAGAATCTTAAAACCTTCATCGCAAAGTTGCGAAACGCTAAGAAGATTATGATGCAAACCTTCAACAAAAAATACTTTGTTGATAGAAGGAGAAGGTTCCTTACCGACTTTGCCGATGCCTTTGATTTTTCCCTTTTGATTATCTCCAAAGGTCACATGTCCTTGATCTTGATATTCGAGGTCTTCAAATAAGTCCTCGGAGTCGCACATGTGCCTTGAGCATCCGCTATCAATGTACCACTTGTTTTTCCTTGGTGCCGGTACCTACAAAAGTAGAATTTCTCGGTTGTTTCGGTACCCAAGCCCGTTTGGGTCCTCCAAAGTTAACTATGCTTATAGCATTCGGAACAATTGTCCCTTTAGGAACACATATTTGCTTAACTTTGATGGTTCTCAACTTTGAATGAACATTGACATTATGAACTCGTTTGGAAGAATCTTTTGAGTTCTCGGTTTCAGTTTTCTTTATTTTGTCGAAGTTGATAAGGGATTGTTCCCGTTTAAAAGGATCGAAACCAAGACCGTGTTTGAGCAAGGGCGATTTTTGAATAGATAGAAGCCTTTCGAATTTCTCGTTTCCGAGAGTAAATTTGTTCAAAATATATTTCAGCTCCTTTTGAGTTTTTGTTAACTCGATTTTCAAAACATTTTCTTTTTCAAGGCATAATGTATGGTCGATCTCAATAGTTTTGACCTTGTTTTGAAGAGAGGAATTTTCGAGTTCTAGAGATTTTATTTTTTTCTTTAAAGATATGTTTAATTTAAGCATCTCGTCATACTCCGTATTCAAGGATTCAAACGCACTCAGTAACTCATCATCATGATGAACTTCTTGTGAATCACAAAAATCAAAAGAGTCATATTCGTCATCATTGAGTTTAGAACTTACCTCGATATTACTTTCGGAGTCGAGTGCCATGAATGCAAGATTTGCGTCTAGAGATCTTTCAATCTCCTCCTCGTCATCACTCCACGAAGCGATTAGGACCTCCTTCTTTTTGAATCTTTCCATTTGAGGTTTTGAAGAGGATCCTCGGCATTCTTTGGCATAGTGACCGGCTTGACCACATTTCCGACAATTATTGTCGAACTTCTTGGTGGGAGTATACCCACTCTTATTTTGATCCGGTTTGCCATCCCGACCAAGAAAACTTCGCCTCTTTTGAATTAGGCTTTTATACCTTTTAAAGTTTTTGGCATAGAGAGCGAGTTCCTCGTCATCTTCATCTTCGGGAACATCTTCCTCAACGTCGCTATCAACATTGAATGCGACTACTCTTTCCCGAGGCTTTGGTTTGGTGCTTCTAGACTTGAGAACGATCTCATAATTGATAAGTGACCCGATGAGGGCACTAAATTCGAGCTTGTTGAGATCTTTGGACTCCATGATCGCGGTGACCGTGGCATCCCATTCTCGTGGCAACGATCGAAGAATTTTCTTAGCTTTGTCGCTGCTCGATATAGGCTTTCCGAAAGATGCAAGACCATTTGTTATAGCCGAAAATCGATCCAACATATTTGTGATCGTTTCATCGTCTTTCATGGAGAAAAGTTCGTAGTCATGGAGTAGCATATTACTTTTGGTCTCCTTGAATTGGGTGGTTCCCTCATGAGTGACTTCGAGAATATCCTAAATTTCTTTTGCGCTTTCATAGGACGATATCCTATTGAGTTCTTCGGGATTAAGAGCGCAATAGAGAAGTTGAGTAGCTCGTGAGTTGACGTGAGTGTTTCTCCAATCCTCGTCGTTGAATTCTTCGATCTTTTTCAACGATCCATCCTCTTTCTTAGCAAGTTTAGGACCAAGAGCAAGAACTTTCTAGATTTCAATATCGTAGGCTTGAACGAAGATTGCCATCTTCTTTTTCCACGTCATGAAATTGGAACCGTCGAAGAAAGGAAGACGGTTGAGAGCATTTCCTTCAATTTGGCCAAGAAGTGCCATTTTGCGGATCTTTTTCTCTTAGGTGGTTAAACCTTTAAAAAGAGACCCTCTATGATACCAACTGAAGAGATAAATTTACCACTAGAAGGGGGGTTGAATAGTGGTAATGCGGAATACCGAAATTTCTTGCGAATAAATAAAAAATAGTGCGGAATTTAAAGACTCAAAGATTTATAGAGGTTCGGCAACTTGCCTACGTCCTCTCTCCGACTTTCTTTTTCTATTGGCTCAAGAACAACCACAATCTTGACTCGTCTTCTATTGGTCCGAGTTCACAACCGTTACAATCGCTTGTCTTCTATCGGTCCAAGCTCAACCTCTCTCTCAATATAAACTTTTGTTTATCTAGTGTTCTATAGGAACTAGATAATCCTCACTATACGAATATGGGAGTATAATCCTAACAATGTCGGATCAAAGATCCTAATAACACCGGATTAGTGACTCTTGATTCGTTTCTTTTACGCTCAAGTGTAAGTGATGCAACACTTACAATCAAATGAAAGAATACAAAGACTAGTAGATGTTACAATGAAAATCACTCTTGTATCTTTCTTTTCTCACAACTTGAAATGCAATAAAAGATATAAAGCTGAGCTCAAGTATGCTTTGATTGCTTGTATGCTTGTATGCTTGTATGCTTGAAGTTGTGTAATTGATACCCAAGTCATTTGGGTATTTATAGGTGAGAGCCATCTTCAAATGCTAAAAAATGTATTATTAGCGTGCGCTAATAATGTCCTCTAGCGTGCGCTATCGATCTTTGACTTGGCTTCTCTGAACGGTCACAAAGACTGTTGCAATGGTAAAATAGTATGGCTAGCGTGCGCTAGTCATGTATCGGTAGCGTGCGTTAACGTATGGTCAACAAGTCTTCAATCTTGACTTTGAAAAGGTTGGTTTGTCTTCCCAACGACTCTTTATCCAACGGCTAGATTTGAGATTAGCGTGCGCTAGCAAGTATGCATAGCGTGCGCTAGCATTAATTAAATCCAACTTTTCCAGATTTTCCGGATCTTCATTGACTCTTGCCTTCCAACGGTAGAAAATCAAACGGTAATATGCTGACTCCTTTTAGCGTGCGGTAATGCCTATACCTTAGCGTGCGCTAATAATTTCTTTTAGTAACGTACGTTACCCTATGTAGCGTACGTAAAATCCTTGACATATTGAGTCCAGTAGCTACTGGACTACTGACCGTGATATCGGTAGCGTGCGCAAGAGCTGAGCAATAACGTGCGCTACATCCTTCTTTTAGCGTACGTAAGTTGATATTTGTAGCGTACGCAAACTCCATTTCCGATTTCCTTCCAAACCTCACTGTCCTCTGGAATGATGCGATAGCGTGCGTTAATATTGATAGTATAGCGTGCGCTAACTGTAGTTACTTAGTGTGCGCTAATATTGAATCACTTGTGTGCGCTATCCATCAGGTGACTTCACTTGGCTGCAGCTGACTGACTAGGCTGAACATTTATTTCTCGATAGCGTGCGCTACTATAAGATGAGTAGCGTGCGCTAACATTATTTAGCTCCTTCAAAATACGATCGATCTGAGATTGATCTAATTAAATGTTTTGAATGTAATAATCATCAAAATACATTTTGAGTCAACATCGAGGTTATATGAACTATATGTTGAAGGAAGATGGTGATATGATGGTTTATACCTTGAATATGTTGATTATGATTATGAAATCATAGAGTTCTTGATGTTCTTGGTATTATTATCCATATTTGATCCGTTTGATGATGATTAGGGAGTTGTTGCTACAATCCTTGAGGTTATGTAGAGTGTATATTGAAGAATACGATGATTCATGACTTGGATTACGAATTGGAAGATTATCTTCATGTTAAAGGATATCGAATTATGTTGTTTTAATGGTTATGAACATGAGTTCGAATCCCTTAGTATTCTTGAGGAACTTTTGATGAATTTAACATAGCAAGACGATCGTATGTTGAATTATCAGTATTTTTTATATGAAGATCGAATGCTCGTTGCTCGTAGTGATAGAATTCGTATGTTCTTGATGAAACATGAATCACAATATCAATTTAGAACTCGGAAAGATTGTGATTGATCGTCGAATATGATTTCCTTTACGTTCGTACCCGTGATCGCATTGTGATTGTGAATTCGTTATTGTTTGAATTGGATTATTCGGACTTGTGTCTAATTGGGATAGTTGTGGAACCGTTGGGGTTTATTGATCGGTTGTATTGATTGATTATGATCATCGAGTTGTAGTTTGTATTGTAGATATCGTTGAATCGTTGAGATCATTTGGCTGGTCGTGTCGGTTGTTAATTGTTATCGGATATGTGTTATTTGATTACTTTGATAGGTTGAGATTATTGATCGGTAATTATAATCGGATGTTGCGGTCGTGTTCGAGTATGTTCGTGAATTACTTCGGTCGGGGCCGAGGAGCTCGTAGACGAAGGCATTGTGACTGGTAGCGGCTTCATCATCGTCATGTCGGTATAGAGGCAAGTTATTTCTTGCTCAGTTATAATGTTTAATGAATGGTTTCAGTTTCATTTCGTTTATAATGCATATAGCAATGATTATACGTTGTTTTTTCGATTCTGGAAGTTAAATCGTAGTGTATATGATTTATTTCAGTTATTGGCATATTCGGGTATCGAGGTTATATTATGGTAAAGACGAGGATATGAGTATCTATAGTCCATGGTACGTTTGGATCACCGAGCATTGCGGATAATCATCGGTGACGATTTGATATCGAGGTTGCTCCTGAAGGACTCGGGGCAAGTATCCTAAATTGATTCAGTTTAGTGTTAATGATTTTTGATCATGCATTTTGTCATTCATGTTATTGAACATGAGGTCATCCTAGTTGTTTCGTCATACTGTCGTTCTTGTTGTGTTGTTCATGTTGATGAACATATTGAGTTGCATATGTGTATGCATAATTGCATTGTTATGTTGTAAATGATCCGAAGGGATCATGATGATCTATGCTGAGGGCGCTGGATCGGACGTCCACCATGCGTTGGTTCGACGGGATCATCATGGGGATCTATGCTGAGGGCGCTGGATCGTTGGACAGGTTTTCCACCATGCGTTGGTTCGACGGGATCATCATGGGGATCTATGCTGAGGGCGCTGGATCGTTGGATTACCAGTATTGTGTTGATGGAATTTTGTGAATTCGCATCATTGATTTTATCATGTGTTGTTGTTCATATGTGTATTGTTGGTTATCCACCTTATGATGATCTGATAGGATCATCAAGGGGATCTATGCTGAGGGCGCTGGATCGTCGGATTTCCATTGAGTATACATCATTGTTATTGTTGTGATCGTATTGACGTTGTCATATGAGTATGCATTTGTAGGTCTTGTGTTAGGACCATGCCCGTATTGCATTGATCTGATCTCGGATTAGATTAATATGATTGTCGTGGCACTTCATATCTCGAGGTATGTTCCGTATTTCCTTTGGTCTTTGTCTTTGATGGACAATCGGTTATCGTCTTGGGATTTGATGATGTTATTCGATGGATCGTATTGGTCAGAAACGGTATATTTCTGTATCGTGAGTTGGTGATGATAGTTTGAGAATCTTGAGTATTGTTTGAGGTACAATACAAATATTATGTTCGAGTTTATTGGTTAATCGAGTACGAGATGTGAAATGTGATAATGGTTATTCTGATGAGAATTACTTGAGTAAGTAATGTTATGGCGGTAAGATTACGTTGGTCGTATTCTTATGCTGTATTCTCATTGGTATGTAATTATTAATGTGATGTGACGGTTATCATTGTTGGATATTATGGCTGACCTCGTTGTGGGATTTCTTTTTAGGTTCTTGGAGTATCGAGCTTGTAGCGGTCGTGAAGAGATGAGCTTCCCGGAGGATACTGGCTAGGATGTGTTTTGTGCATTGAGTTTCTTGATTGGTTCTTGTATTCCGCTGCTAGAGTATCTTTATGGTTAGTTTTTTTTTTCCGCTGCGTGAGTATTTTGAAATGCTCTTTTAGTATCTGGTAACTGAGGTTACTTTGGAAATCGTTTTCTAAACTTTTGAGTGTTGGTCGTTTGGCCTTGTGATTTCAAATGAGTTTTTACGACGGTTTTTGATAAATGGATTTTATAAGTCTTTGTGAATTTTTTTAAAGATAGTACCGTCGTTGGCCTCTTGGGTATTTGTAAATGTTTGTGAAAAATTCTTTTAGCCTTGTGGGTTCCATCTCGGGGCCCACGGCGCTGTAATATTTCCGGTTAAATCTGGGAGTGTTACAGAATATGGTATCGGAGCTTAGGTTGAGAAAACCTAGGCATTTGGGTCGAGTTGGGTCGTGTTTTTGTTGCGTCATTCGAGTTGTCGATTGACAAATATTGGAGTCGTGAGTTTTTCTTGTTGTTCACTCGGGCTTGTGTGTTATGCGATTTGCCAGTGTAGTACTGGGTTTGTTGTAAACTTTTCCAAATGGTGTTAACGAGATTCTCTGGAATGAGATGTATTGTGTTCTTGAGTCAAACTGATTTGGCAAAACGTGTGTTTTGAAAATATCCGTGTCGAGTATTTTCTAGAGTCGAGACATGTGCTAGTATCACGGGGAATCGTCGGCTTCATGGTCTGTAAGTATTTGGATTTTTGAATTTCATTGAGATTTATTGTTGTTCTAAGTTGATATGCTTTGAGATTTAGCAGAATATTATGTGTTACAGTATAAGGTAACAAAATTGGGACAGGATTGATAAATTGAGAAACTATGATTTTGGAAATCATTATGTCAGTTAGATTTTGGAAACGGAGTTGTGTAATCGGGAGAAGGATTGTGGATTGTTGACAAGAACATGTAGTCATGTTAGTTCATTTTGTGATATATGAACTATTTTTGAGCATTTGAAAATGATGTTTTTCAAAATGAATATTTTATGGATTTTTTTACGGAAAATGATTTTTGGGTCGAGACCCAATCAATTTTGAAATAGTTTTATAACCGAGGACTTGAGGTCCAGAAGGATTTTGTACTTTTTAAACTTCTTGTAATGCGGGACGAGATATGGGCTGAGACCCTAATGTTTCAAAAGGTTTTTTTCTTGTTTTCTAAAACTCCCGAGATTTGTAAAACAATTCACCAATCGTTTACCTATGTTATTTCCGCCTTTCGAGGCTTTGGTTTACTTGTTCAAATGGAACTTCTCGGGAAGTCTTTCGCTGTGTTGATTTGTTTCAATGTTTTGTCATAGCATGTATGAGGTGATCCAGGATGGAAAATGGTCGATGTTGCGAGTCATATGTGAAATAGGAGTTTTTGGTCAGGATTTATGTACTGAGATTTTGGAACTCTGTCGTGTGGTTTTCCGATGGAATATCAGTGGATATTGGTGACGAACCGAAATGGTATACAGGAGTAGGGATGTGGTCAATCATTTGCATAGTTTTCATTTTTAAAAACTTCTAAATCGTATAGATTCGAAGGAAAACTGTTATCGAATACTTGGCACCAGCGAGCCGATTTAATTTTTTCGAAAATTAATTTCGTGGTCTTACGAAAATTTCTGTTTTGAGTTTTGAAATTTTTGAAAGAACTTTCGAAAATTGTCTTCGTGACAAGAGTATATGATTTCAAACTGGTTTTGAAAATGTGATTTAGGTACATACGCATTTAGTGCATAATGCATATCGTGCTGAAGTTCTGAGCGAGACTCTCGACTGGATATTTCATCGGTATGGTACGAGGAAAAGAGATTCGAATTTCAGCATGGTAGTTTGGTTATCCAGGGATGATCGGTTGATCTATCAGATGAGAGGAATATGCTGCGTATTATAGATTCATGCATAGGATCCGATTTTAGAAACTTTGAATTTTCTGAAATCGGGACATATGTGCTATGTGGCTTTATTGATGTGGTAGTAGCGTGACTTTACTACTTTTGAATTTTGAGCCGT
This sequence comes from Orobanche coerulescens, assembly GCA_033398695.1. NCBI lineage: Eukaryota > Viridiplantae > Streptophyta > Magnoliopsida > Lamiales > Orobanchaceae > Orobanche > Orobanche coerulescens. Next base: position 53,339,613 of record CM065812.1, read on the forward strand.
ACCGATTGGTCATTCCTACTTCATGTATGATTTAGGATGTTCGACAATTTGTGATTGATTGTTCGTACGCCGAGGGGTATGTTCACCAGTCGAATATGTTTATTGAGATCCATTGTATGTGATAGGTGTGTCGTTTTGAGAATTTTGCTTTTTCGTATATCTGTCTCTGCGGTTCGGTGTTCATCGTGTTGGAGCTTACCGTTTAAAGGTATTCTCGATTATCGTTGACCGTTCGTTGGTTGTATTGGAGTTTATCATGTTGATGATATTCTCGATTGTGTTTTGACCTCTGGTTGGTCATATTGGAGTTTATCATGTTGATGATATTCTCGATTGTGTTTTGACCTCTGGTTGGTCATATGGGAATTTATCATGTTGATGATAAATTCGGTTGATTTATTAGTTGATCATTTTTGGTGATCATCTGAGCGTTCGGATTTTGTGTTGATGTTTCGGGATTCGTGTCGTTTTGGGCAGTTGTTTCACAGGTATATCGGATATTATTCGTTTTATCGGAATTGGAACTTGATCATGTAATCAGGCAGACAGAATTTGATTCGGGCAGATTGTTTCATCCGAAGATGATAAATTTTGTTGAGACTTAAGGAATTGTGATTGTAAGCGTATTGAGGCTTTACAGTGAGTCACTCGCTAGTATCTCAGGAAATCGTCGACATGCGTATTTGTAAGTGTGCTCTTTTGGTTATTCAGTAATGATGATGATTGATCGTTGTCGTGATGGTTTTGGGATATTTTGGTTGAACCGTATGTTTATTTGTTTTTATGACGGATTGCAAGTTTCGAGGCCGAAACTTATTTTAAGTGGTGTAAAATGTAATATCCGGAATTTCTACTACTGTTGTTTGATATTATTTTATCCGAGTTATATTGTACAGCGTGGAATCTGTACAGTATGGATAAAATAAATAAAGGACTGAGATGTCAGTATCGATATAATTGTCGTATCTGGTCGACAGTTGCATTTGAGGATATCGTGTATCAGGTTATCGTATTTTCGATATAGAGTATATCGTATAAGAAAGTTATTGGATTCAGTATATGTATTCAGTAAGTGTATATGTGTTTTCGGTATGTCGAGACATGCAGTAACAGTTGAAATTGGCTAAGTATAGAATACTTAGCGTACGCTAAGGTTGAAGACTTACGTACGCTAAATCACAAGAGTTACGTACGTTATGGCCGAGACATTACGTACGTAACATGGGAATCAGACGATTAAGTCATGGTCGGCAGGTGGGACCATGTGTCGGCAGTTTTCGGCGGAGGATGTGGACAGTGAGTCAACCTCGGCCATTACATACGTTATGCATGGCGTATTACGTACGTAATGTGGGTGGTACTGTAGCAGATCAACGTACATGTTACGTACGTTATGAAGGAAACATTACGTACGTAAGCATGTTAACGAATCAGGTCAGTTACTTTTGGACTTAGATTTTACGTACGCTATGAAGGACACATAGCGTACGCAAAGCCACATTACGTACGTTAGTAGTGATGGTTAACGTACGTAACGATCGATGCAGTTTATAAAATAAAGTTCGTATTTCATTTCACTTCAGCTTTCCTTTTCGTTTTTCGTCTCCAAACTTTGAGAGAGAGAGATGTTGGCCTTCCTAAGTCGATTTTGAGCTTGAGGACTTGGACTTGAGGCTTGGATATGGAGTTATGGATGATTCTTGAAGTGTTTTCTAGTGTTTTTCATCTTCTAAGAGGTATGTTGGATAATCCTCCTTTTCATTTCGGATTTTTGATGTTGTTATTGATAAATGATTCGTATGAAGAGGATTAAGATGTTGTTGTTTAGATTCTCGAGCTTATATGAACTATATGTTGAAGGAAGATGGTGATATGATGGTTTATACCTTGAATATGTTGATTATGATTATGAAATCATAGAGTTCTTGATGTTCTTGGTATTATTATCCGTATTTGATCCGTTTGATGATGATTAGGGAGTTGTTGCTACAATCCTTGAGGTTATGTAGAGTGTATATTGAAGAATACGATGATTCATGACTTGGATTACGAATTAGAAGATTATCTTCATGTTAAAGGATATCGAATTATGTTGTTTTAATGGTTATGAACATGAGTTCGAATCCCTTAGTATTCTTGAGGAACTTTTGATGAATTTAACATAGCAAGACGATCGTATGTTGAATTATCGGTATTTTTTATATGAAGATCGAATGCTCGTTGCTCGTAGTGATAGAATTTGTATGTTCTTGATGAAACACGAATCACAATATCAATTTAGAACTCGGAAAGATTGTGATTGATCGTCGAATATGATTTCCTTTACGTTCGTACCCGTGATCGCATTGTGATTGTGAATGCGTAATTTTTTGAATTGGATTATTCGGACTTGTGTCTAAATGGGATAGTTGTGGAACCGTTGGGGTTTATTGATCGGTTGTATTGATTGATTATGATCATCGAGTTGTAGTTTGTATTGTAGATATCGTTGAATCGTTGAGATGATTTAGCTGGTCGTGTCGGTTGTTAATTGTTATCGGGTATGTGTTATTTGATTACTTCGATAGGTTGAGATTATTGATCGGTAATTATAATCGGATGCTGCGGTCGTGTTCGAGTATGTTCGTGAATTGCTTCGGTCGGGGCCGAGGAGCTCGTAGACGAAGGCATTGTGACTGGTAGCGGCTTCATCATCGTCATGTCGGTATAGAGGCAAGTTATTACTTGCTCAGTTATAATGTTTAATGAATGGTTTCAGTTTCATTTTGTTTATAATGCATATAGCAATGATTATACGTTGTTTTTCCGATTCTGGAAGTTAAATCGTACTGTATATGATTTATTTCGGTTATTGGCATATTCGGGTATTGAGGTTACATTATGGTAAAGACGAGGATATGAGTATCTATAGTCCATGGTACGTTTGGATCGCCGAGCATTGCAGATAATCGTCGGTGACGATTTGATATCGAGGTTGCTCCTGAAGGACTCGGGGCAAGTATCCTAAATTGATTCAGTTTAGTGTTAATGATTTTTGATCATGCATTTTGTCATTCATGTTATTGAAAATGAGGTCATCCTAGTTGTTTCGTCATACTGTCGTTCTTGTTGTGTTGTTCATGTTGATGAACATATTGAGTTGCATATGTGTATGCATAATTGCATTGTTATGTTGTAAATGATCCGAAGGGATCATGAGGATCTATGCTGAGGGCGCTGGATCGGATGTCCACCATGCGTTGGTTCGACGGGATCATCATGGGGATCTATTCTGAGGGCGCTGGATCGTTGGACAAGTTTTCCACCATGCGTTGGTTCGACGGGATCATCATGGGGATCTATGCTGAGGGCGTTGGATCGTTGGATTACCAGTATTGTGTTGATGGAATTTTATGAATTCGCATCATTGATTTTATCATGTGTTGTTGTTCATATGTGTATTGTTGGTTATCCACCTTATGATGATCTGATAGGATCATCAAGGGGATCTATGCTGAGGGCGCTGGATCGTCGGATTTCCATTGAGTATACATCATTGTTATTGTTGTGATCATATTGACGTTGTCATATGAGTATGCATTTGTAGGTCTTGTGTTAGGACCATGCCCGTATTGCATTGATCTGATCTTGGATTAGATTAATATGATTGTCGTGGCACTTCATATCTCGAGGTATGTTCTGTATTTCCTTTGGTCTTTGTCTTTGATGGACAATCGGTTATCGTCTTGGGATTTGATGATGTGATTCGATGGATTGTATTGGTCAGAAATGGTATATTTCCGTATCGTGAGTTGGTGATGATAGTTTGAGAATCTTGAGTATTGTTTGAGGTACAATACAAATATTATGTTCGAGTTTATTGGTTAATCGAGTACGAGATGTGAAATGTGATAATGGTTATTCTGATGAGAATTACTTGAGTAAGTAATGTTATGGCGGTAAGATTACGTTGGTCGTATTCTTATGTTGTATTCTCATTGGTATGTAATTATTAATGTGATGTGACGGTTATCATTGTTAGATATTATGGCTGACCTCGTCGTGGGATTTCTTTTTAGGTTCTTGGAGTATCGAGCTTGTAGCGGTCGTGAAGAGATGAGCTTCCCGGAGGATACTGGATAGGACGTGTTTTGTGCATTGAGTTTCTTGATTGGTTCTTGTATTCCGCTGCTAGAGTATCTTTATGGTTAGTTTTTTTTCCCGCTGCGTGAGTATTTTGAAACGCTCTTTTGGTATCTGGTAACTGAGGTTACTTTGGAAATCGTTTTCTAAACTTTTGAGTGTTGGTCGTTTGGCCTTGTGATTTCAAATGAGTTTTTACGACGGTTTTTGATAAATCGATTTTATAAGTCTTTGTGAATTTTTTTAAAGATAGTACCGTCGTTGGACTCTTGGGCATTTGTAAATGTTTGTAAAAAAATCTTTTAGCCTTGTGGGTTCCATCTCAGGGCCCATGCCGCTGTAATATTTCCGGTTAAATCTGGGGGTGTTACACCTGAATGAACTCATCTTCCAGGAAGTGTGCATGCAAAGCAACAATGATCTTTCGATCTTTGGGCATGTAGAATAGATAACCCATCGTCTCACAAGGGAATCCAATGAAATGTCTCCTCATGGACCTCGCTTGCATTTTGTCCACCTTAGTCTTCTTGACATAGGAAGAACATCCTCAAATCCTAATGTGATTAACACTTGGTTTCCTGCCCTACCACATCTCATGTGGAGTTTTAGGAACGGATTTGGAAAGACATATATTCAAGATGTAAGCGGCAGTCAGGTGTGCATACCCCCACAGCTAAACCGGTAAGTCAGTATAGCCCAGCATGGAACGGACCATGTTCAACAAGGCCTGGTTCCTTCTTTCTGACACACCATTTAACTGAGGAGTACCTGGAGGTGTTAGTTGTAAAACTATTCCATGTTCCTTAAGGAACTCGTCAAACTCTGTACTCATATACTCGCCACCTCAGTCCGACTGAAGTGCTTTGATATGATTACCAGTTTATTTCTCAACTAGGGCCTTGAATTCCTAGAATTTCTCAAAGGCCTCAGATTTATGTTTCATTAAGTATACATAACCATACCTAGTATGATCATCTGTAAACGTAATGGAATATTGATATATGTCACCTGCTGCTTCCAAAGCACCACATACGTCGGTATGGATTAATCCCAGTTTATCAGCGGCTCTTTCAAAATTCCCTGTGAAGGGGGACTTAGTCATTTTGCCTTTAAGGCAAGATTCACAAGTAGGAAAGGGATCCGATCCCAATGGACCCATAAGTCCATCTTTTTCCATCATGTAAACCTTGGTCTGACCAACATGACCAATTCTAAGATGCCATTTCAAAACTTGATTAGTTTCATCCCTACCAAGTTTTCTAGTCATAGTATTCACAACTACTTTCTTACTAAGATTTAGATGATACAGTCCATTTAACAATGTAGCAGTGCCCACTAGTTTATTTCTAAAATAAATTTTGTAGGAACCATCACCAATGAAAAATGAAAAGCCTTTCGGTTCATGACCGGAATGGATACAATGTTTTTATGCCCCTTGGGAAAAACAAGTACATCTTCTAAAGTCAAAACAAAGCTGGATTCTAAACCCAAAAGAAGTGATCCTATGTCGGTTGCCTCGACACTATGCCCACTTCCGACTGTGATCATAACTTCTCCAGCTCCAAAGTTCCTACTTTGTTCCAGATCCTAATTCATGGTACAAATATGAGAACTAGCACCAAAATCCAGTATCCAGGAAGTAGAAAATACAGTAGCAGAACAATTTGTTTCCAAAACTAAAAGTTCTGTACCTGAAGCGCCATGAAGAAAATGACAGTCTCTTGCCCAGTGGCCCAGCTCACCGCACTTAAGACAAGCGTCCTTCTTCTTTCTCTTTGGAACCATCGGGGCCTTGCCCTTACCCTTAAGGTCCTCGACTTGTGGTCCCGTCCGCTTCTTGGTCTTTTTCTTCTTGTTCTTGGACCTCCGAGATCTAGAAGAAATCACAACGGTAGACTCCTTCATCCGTGGAGTCTTCATCTGAGGATGAGCAGTCACCAGTTTGTTCATTAGCCAGTGAAGTTACATGCAATCTCATTGCAGTTGAAATTCATAACAAACTGTGAGAAGGAATCAGGGAGAGACTGTAGGATAAGGTTGGTTTGAAGAGAAGTATCCATCTTAAAATCAAGAGCCTCCAATATCTCGATCATGTATATCATTTTGAGGACGTGGTCCCCAACCTTCTCATCTTCCTTCATCCTTGCACCCAACAGTTGCTTGGATATCTCATATCTAGCAGTTCGACTGTGCTCACCATAAAGCTCGGTTAAGTGAGATAGAATCTGCCTAGCAGAAGTCATTTTCTCATGAGCTCTCTGAAGCTCATTAGACATAGAAGCCATCATGTAAGCACGGACTTTTACGTCATCCTTGACCCACTTTTCATGGTTTTCAATCTCTTCCTGATTGGCTCTTGTCCGCACCGGAGGCGCCGGAATATCTGTCTCCAAGACATATCCCAGTGCCTCTATACTAAGGACTATCATCAGATTGCGGAGCCAATTCACAAAGTTAGGTCCTTTCAAGGTGTTCTTTTCGAGTATAATTGCGAGTGGATTCATTGTTATATTGAGAGTTATGTCTGCATTAAGTATGATAGATTAATTAGTGACTCGTTCAATTATGATCTGAGTATAGAATTAAGGTCTTTTCTATTCTTGTTACCCAGCTCCCACTAATTTTATCGGAATAACACACTCCCATGTGAAATCCGGAAGTATTGTCGCTCTACTTCATAGTGGTGATCGAGTTCTTTATAAATCTTAATAGAGGGCAACCGAACATGTTTCTAGTCTATTAATTTTCATAAAGTGGTGTCCAACACCAACTCATCTAATGGATAATTCGATCTTCTTTTTCCCCTTGTTCACTCCCCTGAACCTATACGGTTTCTATGGTCGTGAACAAGTTAAGTTTATACCATCGACGCAAATCAGTTTCACAATTGAATCTTATCCGGCAACCTATCAGGTTTCTAGGGATAAAATTTGCTCCAACCGAAGGTATCCAATGCGCTCCCGGTAATTTATCTGCCCTCCCCGAACGACTACCCCGACTATCCAATAATTACTATATAAATGGAAAACGTAGAGATACATTGATCCAATCAACAATACGAACCGATCCAATCGATTCATTCAAAATGAATTAATCCAATTAATTCAAACCACCATCAATTTTAACTTGTTCCGGATGATAAAATATTTCATTAAATTAATTCCCCTAATATTAAAATTACCATAATTAAATCTTAGTCAAATCAAATCCAATTTAATTTGTGGGAAATTAATTATCGAACGAAATATAAAAAACGGAGTCGAAAAATACGGCCAGATCTTGACAAAGGCGCCCGGTAGTGCCGGCGGGGCCGGCGAGGGCCGAGACCATTGCCGAGCGTGGCCGAGAGGCTGCGGAGCATGCCCGGCACGAGGGAGCCGACCATGGCGATCACGGGTCGGATCGCGATCTGCTACCTCGGACCGCGAGCGGCGCCGGCGGCCCAGTGCCAGGTCCGATTACGTTTTCGGCTTGTTTTTACTTGATTCCAAAAATAACATTTTTTAATCTTTATATTACATTTTAAATCAGTTTTTCAAAAGAAAAATAGATTTACATTGTAACATAAAATCATGAAAAATAATTTTTGGATGAACAATAGAAAATCAACGATTAATACGATTATGATTCCAAATCATATACCATATAATCAAGCATTCCAAATGCCAATATTGTAATACCCGAGATTTCTGATGTGTAGCTAAACCTTGTGATATTGTATTTATTGCATTTTGATATGAGTATTATTCTCCGTATTTCATGATCCGGTGTTGTTGAGCGTATGATTTCATGAATATGTTCAAATTGTGATTTTTGCACTTGTAGCGCACTGTCATGCCCCACCTTAAGGCAGCAGGTATCGAACAGCATCCGGCCGAAGCCGTGCAGACAGGCGCGCAGCAGGGCCGCGTGCGTACATGGGCCGCGCCAAGCTCACAGAGGACTACCCCCCTATAATAGGCTTAGACGGAAAAAGCCTTGTGACAGCAGTAGACATTAAAAGGCCGAGGAACCCACTCTTCAGAAAGAAGACCCTAGAAGCTTCAAGATGGAGACCAATCAATTCCAGAAGGTCAAAGAGGGTTCCAGAAGGTCAGAAATCGGGTCGGATTGCTACGGGCCGAATCGGGCCTTGGCCGGGATGGGCCGGGACACTTCGGGCCGGGTCGAGCTGGGTCGAGCCGGACGTTCCAGAGGGGTCCGGGGACTCCAAGGAGTCTTCTTAGAATTGTTTAGAATTATATAGATCATTCTAGATGATGGCATTCTTATAAATACTTGGAATAGTAATGTTTTCTTCATTTGCTAGACTAGGAGGATTAGTATAAATACCCATCCTTGGGGCTCATTTGTAACTCACTCTTGAGAAATCTGATTTGCTACAGTGCAATAAGAGAAAACCTTCCCCAAGCATTTCCTTACTTCCCTTCCTAGCAGTCTTGTTTATTAGTAGGCTTACTACTTAGGCTTGAGACAACCTAAGAGTGCCGCATGGTGAGGACTTAGCGAGGCGCAAGTATAACCCCGTGACAGTTGGTATCGGAGCCAAGGTTGAGACAACCAAGGCGAAGTTTCGAAGATTGCTAGCTGATCGTGCAAGGAGTAAGATGGCACAATCATCCGACGTCACCCAACCCAACACTCAGGCCGAGAAGACCAAGAAGGGTAGAGACAAGTCTGTCGACCGGATTGCTGCCATGGACAGCCGAGTGACTCGACTGGAGGAGGTCTATGATGAGGTTGCGAAGAGGGTGGATAACTTAGAAGAAGCTGGTGAGGAGCTGAACAACCAGGTACTTTCTACTATCAATGCTTGTGAAGGGGACATGAAGCAAGAGTTGGCCGATTTTCGGGCCATGATCTTGGCCATGCAAGATGGCATGGAGGTTCTCAAGACGGAGATGGCAACAGTGAAGAGGGCGATTGCCAATGGAGAACATGTGGGTGCGACACCCGCACGAATTGACATCCAAAGGCCTGGGAAGTTCAACGGATCGAGAAATGCCAAGGAGATTGACAATTTCTTATGGAACCTGGAGCAGTACTTTGGCGCCTCAAACATTCGAGATGATGACACCAAGTTGCGGACGGAGCCCTTGTACTTAGACGACACAGCCGTACTATGGTGGAGGACGAAGCAGGCTGACATTGAGAGCGGTGCATGCAGGATGGCTTCCTAGGAAGACTTCAAGGCCGAATTCAAGAAGCAATTCTATCCCGAGAATGTAGAGTTCGAGGCTCGGGGCAGGCTAAAGAGACTTAGCCACACCCATACGATCAAAGACTATGTCAAGGAGTTCCAAGAAATTGTACTGGAGATACCAAGCTTGACGGCGACCGACAAGCTGTTTGCATTTATGGACGGACTTAAGCCTTTGGCGAGGCAAGAGTTGGAAAGGCGCAATGTTCAGGACGTGGCGACTGCCATTGCTGTGGCCGAGGGCTTAAGGGAATTGAAAACCAGCGATAAGTCAAGGACATTCCGCACAGATAAATGCAAAGGTGGAGGAGACCGCCCATCAAGGTTCAAGCCAAACAAATACTCGGGCAAGCAACCAGTAGACGAGACCGATAAGCCGAGAGGTTGTCACATTTGTCATAGTACCTCTCCCCTGAAGTACGATTGCCTATTTCGGAGAAAGAAGGTCGCAGCCATTCAAGAAACCACGGAGACCGAGGTTGCGTATGGTGCGCACATGGGCTCATTGAGTTTGCTCAATGCTGTCAAAGCCGTTGTGGAGCCGGCGAAGGGACCTAGAAAGGGGTCTATGTTTGTGGATGCCTTGATCGGAGGCACACACATCAAAGCTTTAGTGGATACAGGAGCTATGCGCAACTTCATGCGGGACAGCGTACCCAAAGCATTACGACTTACCATCACTCCAACAAATGGATCGATCAAGACAGTGAACACCCATGCTAAACCGGTGACAGGCGAAGCACGAGGAGTCAAAGCAAAGATAGGTGACTGGCAGGGAATGATCACTTTCACTGTAGTGACCATGGATGACTACGATTTGGTTCTTGGGTTACAATGGTTCGATCAGGTACGGGCTTGTATTCTTCCATTCTCAGATTCCTTGGTCATTTTGGATTCCGACAAGACACAGGCCATTCCGACAAGCACCCTTTCAGCCATACAACTTATTCGGGGACTTCGGAAGCAGGAAGAGGCCTTCGCTGCATTTTACGTTCCTGATGATGGAAACGATACTGAAGGGAATGATGTGCCAAAGGAAGTTCAAGCCATTTTGGAGGAGTTCCAGGACGTGATGCCCGCGGAACTACCTAAGAAGTTGCCGCCCAGACGGGATGTGGACCACAAAATTGAACTTATTTCCGATGCGAAGCCACCTTCGAGGACACCTTATAGGATGTCACCACCGGAACTTAAGGAGCTGCAGAAGCAATTGAAAGAGTTGTTGGATTCTAAGATGATCCAACCATCCAAATCTCCTTATGGATCCCCCGTTTTGTTCCAGAAGAAGCATGATGGATCTTTACGTATGTGCGTGGACTATAGGGCACTCAAAAAACTGACAGTTCACAACAAGTATCCCATTCCACTCATTGGAGAGCTGTTTGACCAACTGGGAGGTGCCAAATACTTTTCAAAGATCGACCTAAGATCCAGATATTGGCAGGTCTGGATAGCCAAAGAAGACGAACCCAAGACTGCCATGGCGACCAGGTATGGTTTGTTTGATTTTCTTGTGATGCCGTTCGGACTTACAAACGCCCCAGCGACCTTTTGCGCACTGATGAACAAGGTATTTCAACCATACATAGACAAGTTTGTTTTCGTTTATTTGGATGATATTGTCATTTACTCATCATCGATGGAGGAGCATGTAGAACACTTGCGACAGTTGTTCCAGGCATTGCGGGACAATGAACTTTATGCAAAGTTGGAGAAGTGCTCATTCGCCCAACATGAAGTGACTTTTCTGGGGCACCGTATCAAGGATGGCCGCATAATGATGGATGAGGCCAGAGTGAATGCCGTTCGAGATTGGGAGCCGCCGACCAGCATAACCCAACTCCAATTATTTCTGGGACTCGTGAACTACTACCGGAAGTTCATCAAGGGATACTCTCGGATAGCAGCACCATTAACGGACCTATTAAAGAAGGACCACAAATGGGAGTGGACGGATAAGTGCCGAGAGGCCTTTGAGCGACTCAAAGGCGAAGTGACTAAGCAGCCAGTTCTTGCCTTGCCAAACCATGCCAAGGCATATGAGGTTCAGACTAATGCATCTGATTATGCCATCGGAGGAGTATTGATGCAGCTAGGACATCCCGTTGCCTATGAGAGCAGAAAATTTAATGATACCGAGAGACGGTACTCGGTACACGAGAAGGAAATGACCGCCGTGGTACATTGCCTTAGAGCTTGGAGACATTATTTACTTGGGAGCAAGTTTGTGGTACGAACAGACAACGTAACCACAAGTTATTTTCAAACTCAGAAGAAGCTCACGCCAAAACAAGCAAGATGGCAGGAATTCCTAGCTGAGTTCGATTATACCCTGGAGTATAAGCCTGGAGTACTTAACCGAGTATCCGATGCATTAAGACGGAAGTCCGATCTTGCAGCCTTGACCAAGGCCGAGGGAAGCATCAAGGACCGCATACGCGAGGGACTGAGGCAGGACCCTTTCGCAGGAAACATCATGGAGCTTGCCAGGAGTGGCAAGGCAAGACGTTTCTGGGAACGAGACGAGCTACTCTTTACCAAAGGCAATCGCTTGTACGTGCCCAAATGGGGGAACTTACGGAGGGACATCATGAAGGAATGCCACGATACACTATGGGCTGGACACCCAGGTATGCACCGTACAATGGCTTTAATTGACAATTCCTACTTTTGGCCCAGGATGCGTGAGGATGTCGAGGCATACCTCCGGACATGTCTTGTATGTCAACAAGACAAGGTGGAGCAACAACAACCTGGTGGACTACTTCAACCATTACCCATACCGGAACACCCTTTTGACAGCATTTCAATGGACTTTATTTCGGCTTTGCCTAAATCGGATGGGTACGGGTCGATCATAGTTGTGGTGGACAGGTTCTCAAAACACGCAACCTTTATTCCAGCACCGGCGGACATAATGGCTCTGGAGACGGCCAAGTTGTTCTTAAAGCATGTGGTAAAACATTGGGGCATTCCAAGGACAATCGTGAGTGACCGAGACCCACGTTTCACAGGGAAGTTTTGGTCTGGTCTTTTCAAGCTATTGGGCTAGAATTTAGCATTCTCAACAAGTTTCCACCCACAGACGGACGGGCAGACAGAACGAGTTAACGCACTGCTTGAGTGCTACTTGCGGCACTATGTGAGTGCCAATCAACGGGATTGGGCCAAACTCTTAGACACGGCCCAATTCTCATACAACTTGCAGAAGAGTGAATCAACTGGACGCAGTCCATTCGAGCTTGCCACAGGGAGACAACTGGCGACAACGAATAACATTACCACCGGGTACTCGGGATAGAGTCCCGCAGCATATACCTTTTCTAAGTCATTACAGGAGGAATCGGACTTGGCTCGAGCATAATTAGACAAGGCAGCCAAGAAGATGAAGAAATGGGCCGATCTCAAGCGACGAGCGGCCGAGTTCAATGAAGGCGACTTAGTTATGGTGAAACTTCTCCCGCAGCAATTTAAAGAATTTCAGGCTGTGCATAAGGGACTTATCCGAAGATACGAGGGACCCTACAAGATCGAGCGGCGTGTTGGGATAGTTTCATATCAGGTGGAACTACCGCCGAAGATAAAGATACACCCGGTCTTTCATGTTAGCCAACTAAAGCCTTACCATCAGGACATGGAGGATCCGGGCCGAGCTCAGTCACATCGAGCACCTACTGCCGTGATTACTTCCTTCGACAAGGAAGTAGCCGAGATCATTTCACATCGGGACGTTCGACGAAGGGGCGTGGCCCCATACACCGAACACTTTATACATTGGAAGGGACTCCCAGACGCTGAAAATAGCTGGGAACACGAGGATCACCTAAGGAAATTCCGGCAGAAGATCGAAGAATATCGGGACAGCATCGTGCCGATGACGGTCACGACTTTGGTGGGGGAGAATGTCACGCCCCACCTTAAGGCAGCAGGTATCGAACAGCATCTGGCCGAAGCCGTGCGGACGGGTGCGCAGCAGGGCCACGCGCGTACATGGGATGCGCCAAGCTCACAGAGGACTACCCCCCCTATAATAGGCTTAGACGGAAAAATCCTTGTGACAGCAGTAGACATTAAAAGGCCGAGGAACCGACTCTTCAGAAAGAAGACCCTAGAAGCTTCAAGATGGAGACCAATCAATTCCAGAAGGTCAAAGAGGGTTCGAGAAGGTCAGAAATTGGGTCGGATTGCTACGGGCCGAATCGGGCCTTGGCCGGTCCGGGCCGGGACACTTCGGGCCGGGCCGGGCCGGGACACTTCGGGCCGGGCCGGGCCGGGACACTTCGGGCCGGTCGGGCCGGACGTTCCAGAGGGGTCCGGGGACTCCAAGGAGTCTTCTTAGAATTGTTTAGAATTGTATAGATCATTCTAGATGATGGCATTCTTGTAAATACTTGGAATAGTAATGTTTTCTTGGTCATTTGCTAGACTAGGAGGATTAATATAAATACCCCTCCTTGGGGCTCATTTGTAACTCACTCTTGAGAAATCTGATTTGCTACAGTGCAATAAGAGAAAACCTTCCCCAAGCATTTCCTTACTTCCCTTCCTAGCAGTCTTGTTTATTAGTAGGCTTACTACTTAAGCTTGAGACAACCTAAGAGTGCCGCACGGTGAGGACTTAGCGAGGCGCAAGTATAACCCCGTGACAGCACGCTATCGACTAGGCGTAGCGTACGCTAATTTGGGTTTCGTAGAGCACGGTATGTATGCACCTTAGCGCACGCTATACGTAATCAACTTGATTAAGCAAGGGTGGTAGGTGAGATCAGCCGCGGATCTTGGTCGGAACATGTCGGGATGAACCTGGACGGTTTTTGGAAAAAGCCTAGTCAACGCTGTTTAGCGCACGCTACTGGTATGAGGATAGCGCACGCTAACTGTTGAGTACAGTGAGGTCAGTAAGCTTCGTATGGCCATTAGCGCACGCTATATAAGTGGTAGCGTACGCTAATTTATGAACTTAGCGCACGTAAAGGGTTGTTAGCGTATGCTAAGTCGAGACCAGGCAGAAATAGTAGACTGCAGGCCCATTAGCGCATGCTATGGATATGGACTAGCGCGTGCTAATAACCATTTTCTATATATAGGACAGCAACCTTTTTCATTTTTCAGATTTCATCACTTCCCAAACTCGATTTATGAAACTTAGAGAGTTACTCCCTCCATCCTAAACCTCTCATATCATCATCCTAGCTCGAGTTTGAAGATTGTAGATCATTGGAGATTGGTGTTCAAGCCCCTGGTGTTGGATTTATTCAAGTTCCTCCTTGTTCTTTATTACCTTGAGGTAGGTGATTCTTCACCAAGTTAAGTAGCATTCTGAAGGATGTTTTGATCATGATTTAGGATCATATAGTCAGTTAAATTACTAGGTAGTCGAACATCATGTGTAGAAGGATATTTTCGATGTTTCGGTACTTCTTCATCGTAGAAACCATTGAACCTTTTAGTGTTTGAACTCCTTAGCACAATCAGAACCGATTATGGCCAGTTTATAGAGATCATCAAGTTCTTATGTATTACATAATGGAATTATACGTTTTGGGACATTGAATGGATTGAATTTAGGATATTTTCTTGAAGATGAAGATGATGTATCAAGTGAACTTAGTAATCAAGTTCTTGCGGTGTTCTACGGAGTAATTTCGATATATTGTTTGGTTCGGATAAGTGAAGAACATGATTAGAATCATTGTAAGAAGAACTATCCTGTGATGTATTGAAGAATCCGATCGTAGGACACATTGATCTTAGGTAGGATAATATGTGTTTTTGTCGGGTTAGTATCCTAATATTGATTCAAATCCATATTGATATAGGGCAGCGTAGTAAGCTCATATGTTTGAGTTTATCAAGCTCTTTTTGATGTTCTTGATGATTAAAACATTTATCCAGAACCGTTAGTTATACCGGTATTATTATTCGTTGAAGGTTTGGGTTTTGGTGGATTGATCGAGTGAGAGTTCTTCGAGCTGGTTAAAGGTTTCTTCTTCGTAGTAACAACCCTTACCGCCATTCTAAGGCAAGTATCGTAATTTGTTAATGTTGATATTTTAAGCATGCATGTGGTTTATTCATGTTGTTGATCATGGGATTTATTTCGTTGAATTGTATGATATTCGTTATCGAGTGTTTATATGTTCGTGTTGATGGACATAGCGATTTTGCATATATGTATGCATGAGTTGTGTTTGTGTATGTTGTGCGATCTATGCTGAGGGCGCTGGATCGGATGTCCACCTCGTGTTGGTCCGACGGGATCATCTTGGGATCTATGCTGAGGGTGCTGGATCATTGGCCGGGTTTTTCCACCTCGTATTGGTCCGATGGGATCATCTTGGGATCTATGCTGAGGGCGCTGGATCATTGGAATACCCATATTGTGTTAATGGAATCTTGTGGATTCGCATTGTTGGATTTCGGTAGCGGAAGTCCGTGTTGTGTATTTTGTTATGCATTGTTGTTGCATATTCGATTCGTTTAATATGATACTTGTACTAGCATCGTTTTGCTAACCCCTTCGGGGGTGGACATTTGTTTTGATGTTCCGGTAGCCCAGGAGCGGTAAAACAGCCACAGTACCGACGTGACGACGAAGGGGCTCAGTGATGTTTATTCTTATTGTGATTTGTCTTCTTGGTTCACTTTCAGTAATCGAGTACGTGTGTTTTAATAATATTATTTAGATATGGTTATATTAATGAATTCAATGGATCAGTTGAAACCAGTTTTGTATTTTGAACTTCTATGGTACTGTTGAATTATTTTTACATTTATTTTAATTAGCCTTGTAAATCCTTACTTAAAGGGTTTACGGCGCTGTAATTATTCCGAATATCCCGGGGTGTTATAGAATATGGTATCGGAGCTAAGATTCATGGATATCTTGGCAGTCGGGTTTTAGTTGGGTTTGTTTACGTTATTTGATTTACGGGTCGTTCGTAACATCACTGTTCAGCCAGCGTCATCATGTGGACCGTGGTTGTAAGTCTCCTAATCTCTTATACTAATGTTTTACTTAATTTCTGTTTTGTGAATATTGACGGGCTTTATTTTTGAAATTTTTTCCCTGGATATTGAGAAATTGTGTTTACAGTATGTTGAGGGGAGGACGTGGATGCCGACGTGGTCGTGGATGCGGACGTGGTAATGTGAGACAGGAGGATTCAGCGACTACCCCAGAATTATCGACTAGTCGAACCGTCCCCATTCTGGAGGACAGTAGGGATCAGCGAATGACAACGCAAATCCTAACATGCCGGGAGTGCTTCAACAGGTGGTTGCTCAGATAACCAGTTCGCTTAGGTAGTTGACCACATGCAGACGGTAATGGGCAGCAGCATAACGAGGATAATCGGGGAGACAGATGGCTTACTGAGGTGGTCAAATTGCACCCGCCAAAATTTGACGGTTCTGCTGAGGAACTTACTTGGGATCATTGGCTGAAAGAGTTAGAGAAGATATTTGCGGGGATTAACTGTCCCGAGGACCGGAAAGTTCCTATTGCCCAGTATTTTCTGACTGGGGAGGCTTTTGACTGGTGGGAAGCTATTCGACCTGAGAATCATAATGCTGACTGGACGGAATTCAAACTAATGATGGAAGCACAATATTATGCTCGTCCAGTTAAAGAGGCTAAAATCCGAGAGTTTTTCTCACCGCAGAGTTCGGAAGCATCTGTGACAGACATAATCAAGACTTTTAATCATCAGCTGACTTGTGTGCGACACTTGGTCAGAACGGAGGCAGAGAAGATTTTTCACTTCGATATGCGGATGAAGTCGGAGATTCAGCAGTACATGTCCGGATTCGAGTGTACTACGTTGCGACAGTATCAAGACAAAGCGCTGGCCTATGACATGAAAGAGGCAGCGGTGGAGAAATCGATGGAGGCAAAGAAGCAGAAAGTGTTCAGCAACTTCTCGGAAAACAAGAGTGGTGGGCCCCGCAAGGGCCAGTCTTCATTTTATTAATCTAGGAAACCTCCACATCCTTCTCGAGGTGGAAAGAAGTTCCGGACAACATCAGCAGTTTCGTACGCATCAAAGAAGTGCTATAATTGTGGTCGAGCAGGGCATATTCCACGTGATTGTCCCATTCCTTCTGTGACTTGTTTTGAATGTGGGCAAGAAGGGCACCGTGTGAATTTTTGCGGAAATATGACTTGATCATTTGGTACTCGCACTCCAGCACCAGTCCCGAAAGAGACAAGTGTGAACCAGACACAACAGAGTGGTTTTCAGTAGCAGAATGTTGGAAAGAGAGAGACGTCCAGTGCTGGGTCCATTCCTCCATGCCTGTACGAGATGAGGAAATCTGACGATCAGAACATTGCTGTTGCATCAGGTACGATTCAGATCCATTTGCAACCAGTTAGTGTCTTATTCGATTCAGGAGCTACACATTCTTTCATATCATTGAACTGTGTTAACCGTTTGAAAATCTCGTGTTTATTTGATTGTGAGCCTTATGTTGTGGGTTTGCCGAGCGGAGAGAGAATTGTGGGAACCCTAGAAACTAGACATTTTCCAGTGTCTATAGGTGGGAAAGATTAGCCATCGAATCTTATTGTAGTCGACAACCATGGTGACGATTTAATTCTCGGAGATGATTGACTCAACCGTTATGGAGCTATTTTGAATTACCGAAAGATAGTCATTTCTATCATTGCCGATGATGGATCTGAACATTTATTCAAAGGATGGAGACCGGGAAGCTCGGGAAAATTGATCAAAGTGATGAAAATAGTGAAGTTACTGAAACAAGGATGTCACGGATTTTGGTGCTATGCCATGAAGAAAGAAGAAGGAGTATAGCTCTCATATATTCCAGTTGTGAACGAATTCTCATATGTATTCCCTGACGAACTACCTGGGTTACCTCCGCGGATAGAAGTGGAGTTCAATATCGAATTAGAGCCTGGAGCTGCTCCTATTTCCATAGCACAATACCGTATGGCGCCAACCGAGATGTATGAATTAAAGAAGCAACTGGAGGAATTATTACAGAAGGGTTACATCCAACCTAGCGTTTCTCCTTGGGGAGCACCCATTCTCTTTGTCCGGAAGAAAGATTGATCCCTCCGATTTTGTATTGATTACGGGGAGATAAACAAGGTGACGATCAAGAATAAGTATCCTATACCTCAGATCGACGACTTGTTTGATCAACTGTAGGGGGCCAGAGTATTCTCTAAGATTGACTTGCGATCAGGATATCATCAGTTAAGAATTAAGGAATCAAATATACCGAAATCTGCTTTCAGATCCCGGTACGGGCACTATGAATTTGTGGTGATGCCATTCGGACTTACCAATGCTCCTGCGGTATTTATGCAATTGATGAATCGGGTATTCTTAGAATACTTAGATAAGTTTGTGGTCGTTTTTATTGATGACATCTTGATCTATTCGAAACACAGAGAGGAGCATGCTGAGCATTTGCGTGTTGTTTTGAGCACCTTGAGGAATGAACAGATTTATGCGAAACTTTCCAAATGCGAGTTCTGGCTTAAGGAAGTAACCTTCCTTGGGCATGTGATATCAGCTGACGGAGTTCAAGTGGACCCGAAGAAAGTCGAATCAATCTTGGAATGGGAAGCTCCTAATAATGTGAAAGAAGTACGAAGCTTCTTAGGACTTGCTGGATATTATCGCCGTTTTGTAGAAGGATTTTCCAAAATTGCTCGTCCGCTCACTCAGCTATTACAGAAAACTCAAAAGTTCACGTGGAATGAGAAATTCCAGGCTAGTTTTGATGAACTTAAGAGGAGACTAACAACAGCGCCTATACTAGCATTGCCAGATGGAACTGATGGGTTCATGGTATACAGCGATGCTTCAAATCAGGGTCTGGGATGTGTGTTGATGCAAAAGGATAGGGTGATTGCTTATGCCTCTCGACAGTTGAAACCGTACGAAGTTAATTACCCGACTCATGATTTGGAGTTAGTAGCTGTGGTCTTTGCTTTGAAAATTTGGCGACATTATTTATACGGCACTCATTGTCAGATTTTTACTGATCATAAGAGCCTCAAGTATATTATCAGTCAGAAGGAATTAAACATGAGGAAGAGAAGGTGGCTGGAATTGATCAAGGATTACGACTTGGAAATCCTCTATCATCCGTGTAAAGCAAACGTAGTAGCTGATGCACTGAGCCGTAAACCTATTTCTCTTCGAGTGTTGGAAGCACTTACGTCCCAAACCAGCATTCAACGAGAACTGATCCGCGAAGGGATTGAAGTACGGTCACCAGGAATCCAAGGGCAACTATATGTGATGGAACTAACTTCGTCACTAGTCGAGGAAATCAAATCTAAGCAGTTGAACGATTCTCTGATTCTTCGGTTATGTGACGAAGTAAAGAAAGGAAAGGCCGCATGATTCATAATACAAGATGATGGAGTTCTGAGATTTCAGAGTTGACTTTGCATTCCCGATGATGATGTTTTGAGACAGACAATTATGAAGGAAGCTCACAGCACGCCCTATTCTATTCACCCGGGCAGCAGTAAGATGTATAAGGATCAAAAACAAAACCTCTGGTGGGGAAATATGAAGAAGGACGTAGCAGAATACGTTTCGAAGTGTTTGACTTGTCAGCAGGTTAACATTGAACATCAGCGGCCTTCCGGAATGTTGAAGCCACTTCCGATCCCTGAGTGGAAGTGGGAGGATATCTCGATGGATTTCATCACCAATATGCCAAGGACCAAGACACGAATGAACATAATTTGGGTTGTAGTTGATCGACTAACCAAGTTGGCTCATTTCCTTGGAATTAAAGGCACGTGGGGACCCGAGAAATTGGCTCGAGTATTTATTGCAGATATAGTCAGATTGCATGGGACGCCGAAGACCATTATTTCAGATCGAGATGGTCGCTTCGTGTAGCACTTCTGGAAGGCAGTTCATAGGGCTTTGGGGACCGAGCTGAACTTTAGCACAACTTATCATCCTCAAATGGGTGGTCAGTCCGAAAGGACTATACAAGCAGTAGAAGACATGCTTAGAGCTTGTGCCTTGGATTGGTCAACTGATTGGGAAGTTCACTTGTCGTTGATTGAATTCACATATAACAATAGTTGGCATGCTTCTATTAAGATGGGACCATTTAAAGCTTTGTACGGGAGAAGATGCCAATCACCGCTGTGCTGGGATGATTCTTCGGACTTGATCGGGATGGAACCGGAATTGATAGTTCAGACTCATGAGAAGATAGCTTTGATTCGGGAAAGGCTGTTGACTGCCCAGAGTCGACAGAAGTCTTATGCTGATGTGCGCCGTCGCCCACTGGAGTTTGAGATTGGGGACCACGTACTATTGAAGGTGTCTCCTACTCGGGGAGTTTTCCGTTTTGGGAGGAAAGGTAAGCTAAGTCCGAGATATATCGGACCATTTGAGATCCTCGAGAGAGTTGGGGATTTAGCATACAGAGTGGCCTTACTGCCATCACTGAGTCACATTCACAATGTGTTTCACGTATCCCAATTGCGTAAGTATGTACCAGATCCCAGTCATATTATTGATTTCGACGAGATCGAGATAGCAAATGACGGCACCTTCGAAGAGAGACCATTCAAGATACTTGAGAGTCGGATTAAATAGTTGAGGAATAAACCAATACCCTTGGTTAAAGTAGAATGGTCACGACACGGAGTTGAAGAGGCCACTTGGGAAATGGAGGACAATATGAAGACTAGGTATCCAGAGTTGTTTTCATCTTAAGTTTCGGGACGAAACTTCTTTTTAGAGAGAGAGGATGTAATAACCGAGATTTCTGATGTGTATCTGAACCTTGTGATATTGTATTTGTTGCATTTTGATCTGAGTATTATTCTCCGTATTTCATGATCCGGTGTTGTTGAGCATATGATTTCATGAATGTGTTCAAATTGTGATTTTTGCACTTGTAGCACATGTTATCGACTAGGCGTAGCATACGCTAATTTGGGTTTCGTAGCGCACGATATGTATGAACCTTAGCGCGCGCTATACGTAGTCAACTTGATTAAGACAGGGTGGTAGGTGAGATCAGCCGCGGATCTTGGTCCGAACATGTCGGGATGAACCTGGACGACTTTTGGAAAAAGCCGAGTCAATGCTGTTTAGCGCACGCTACTGGTATGAGGATAGCGCACGCTAAATGTTGAGTACAGTGAGGTCAGTAAGCTTCGTGTGGCCGTTAGCGCATGCTATATAAGTGGTAGCGTAGGCTAATTTATGAACTTAGCACACATAAAGGGTTGTTAGCGTACGCTAAGTCGAGACCAGGCAGAAACCGTAGACTGCAGGCCCATTAGCGCATGCTATGGATATGGACTAGCGCGTGCTAATAACCATTTTCTATATATAGGACAGCAACCTTTTTCATTTTTCATATTTCATCACTTCCCAAACTCGATTTATGAAACTTAGAGAGTTACTCC
The DNA here is from genome assembly GCA_033398695.1 of Orobanche coerulescens. Taxonomy (NCBI): domain Eukaryota; kingdom Viridiplantae; phylum Streptophyta; class Magnoliopsida; order Lamiales; family Orobanchaceae; genus Orobanche; species Orobanche coerulescens. The sequence goes on from CM065812.1 coordinate 53,361,365, forward strand.
CTCCATCCTAAACCTCTCATATCATCATCCTAGCTTGAGTTTGAAGATTGTAGATCATTGGAGATTTGTGTTCAAGCTCTCGGTGTTGGATTTCTTCAAGTTCCTCATTGTTCTTCACTATTTTGAGGTAGGTGATTCTTCACCAAATGGAGTAGTATTCTTAAGGGTGTTTTGAACATGTTTTGAGATTATCTAGTCAGTTAAATTCGTGCATAGTCGAACATCATGTTGTTAGAAGGATATTTTCGATGTTTAGGTACTTCTTGATCATGGGATTTATTTCGTTGAATTGTATGATATTCGTTATCGAGTGTTTATATGTTCATGTTGATGGACATAGAGATTTTACATATATGTATGCATGAGTTGTGTTTGTGTATGTTGTGCGATCTATGCTGAGGGCGCTGGATCGGATGTCCACCTAGTGTTGGTCCCACGGGATCATCTTGGGATCTATGCTGAGGTCGCTGGATCATTGGAATACCCATACTGTGTTAATGGAATCTTGTGGATTCGCATTGTTGGATTCCGGTAGCGGAAGTCCGTGTTGTGTATTTTGTTATGCATTGTTGTTGCATATACGATTCATTTAATAAGATACTTGTACTAGCATCATTTTGCTAACCCCTTCGGGGGTAGACATTTGTTTTGATGTTCAGGTAGCCGAGGAGCGGGAAAACAGCCACAGTACCGACATGACGACGAAGGGGCTCAGTGATGTTTATTCTTATTGTGATTTGTCTTCTTGGTTCACTTTCAGTACTCGAGTACGTGTGTTTTAATAATATTATTTTGATATGGTTGTATTAATGAATTCATTGGATCCGTTGAAACCGGTTTTGTATTTTGAACTTCTATGGTACTGTTGAATTATATTTACATTTCTTTTAATTAGCCTTGTAAATCCTTACTTAAAGGGTTTACGATGCTTTATTCCGAATATCTCGGGGTGTTACAAATATTGTATATACGATCGCAAGACCTACGCTCTGATACCACTGTTGGGATTCGGTGCCTAAATCGAAGGCCCAGCGGAAGCGGTAAAATGAAAATTAATTCGATCTGAATCCCTATGAGGATCGATCGAGCTACATATATACGAATATAGAAACGAAATCACAAGAGATATAAAAACTCACCCTTGTAGTCCGTTGATTAAATGGATTCCTTCTCTTGAGCTATTCCCCAAGCTTTGCTTGATCTCTAAGTATCCAATCCGCTCCAAGCTCTTGGACTATCCAACATCGAAATGACAACGTCTCTACTTGTCACGCGCCGTAGAAACGACTGGAACGACTAAACCTCGTTATCCTCCAAGGATACGGCTAGAACAAGATTATAGGAGCTTGAATATAAAGATTATTACACTCTAAGTGTTAATCTATTTTGCTCTCTATTTTTCTCTCAATATTTCTCAAAGAAAATTGAAGAAAAGAAGGAAGAAGATGAAGATGAAGTTGAAGACCATGAAATGAACTCTAAGTTCTTTTTTTTTCTCTCACCTTCCTCTATCTCACGTTTGAAATGAATTGGATGTGAGAGTGATGAAGTCTTCTCATCTTATTCAACTTTCCACTCACATGTACAACACATGCACATGAGGAATCAAGCCCCACCATGTCTTTTTCAATCATATAAAATGGAAACGAAATACAAGGGAAAATAAGGTGGAAAGGGGGTCGGCCATGATAAATAAACGGACGAGTTCGGTTCGTTTCGGCCTCCCGAGAGTCCAAACAGATAAACTCCGATTCTGTTTCGATGTATTTATATCGATTAATTAATCCAATTAATTAAACATATAAAATATAAAATAACATAATTAATTTCTCCAAGAAATAATTATATTCATGAATTAAATTAATCACCCAGTAATTTATTTAATTCATTAGGCCGTAAATCAATTTATCTAATAAATCGATTTAAACATCGAATGTCGCAAATTTAGATATCTAATATCTAATATACATAATGAGAGAATTAAGCTCGATTCATTCCGTCGTTAATCCTATTGCGTGACTCGGTAGGTCCGTCTCAGTCAGCAATGGAGGAACTAAAGAGTAGTAGCACCACCTAGCCAGCCTGGCGGCCTACACTATACCCCAACTGAGAACGAATGATGGGATCATTCAAGAACCATTCTGTCGTGAATACCAGTATACGTATAAACCCTTCTTTCAAATGTCCCGATCAAGTTATAGGGTCACGGTCAGTCAAACCCTATTTGTACTTGACACTATGCATGCGTTAATGCAAATCGAGATCATCGAGCTCTCGTGTATCTAATACAACTATCTCCAATGCTTTGGCCAAAGACTTATGATCTCATCTGCTAGTAACTGCATAAGACATATAACCCACTCACTAACGGGAGAAAGAATTCTATCTTGGTATTCAGTAGGACCTGCTACTTCCCCGTCAAGATGCACGTCGAGGTTGACCCCCACCTTCCGGTTTACAGGGTCGAACTACTCTAATGAAAATCTTGACTTTACAAGCACATACCTACTAAATCCTCAAGTCGAAGATTCACGAATACCTATCACAACCTTTCGATTCCGTCATTGACTGTCCCGGAGTGAAAACCATTTGACGAATCGAGGGTGAGTCGGTTCGAGTATACTAATCCAATTAGCATACCTATAACATGTGCTCCCACTAACCATTAGTGTTCGACAGGCACTCTCCATGTCAAAGAACACGTCATACAAGTCTTCACATAAACTTAATGGCTAGTCAAGTTTCATCGACTTGCGAACGATTAAGTATTTGAGCTATAAACCTTTCCAGTGCCGACCACCTTATCCAATAAGGAGTGGAATGTTTTGCTCTCAAATACACGGACTAGTTTCTATATATATATTTACGAGTTAGGAATGCCAGTAACTACCAGTAAATGAAGAAACAGCCATTGCCTTATATTAATGATTTACATAATAACAAGTACAATGCCCTCACTCAACATCCTCTAAGTGGCATTCGAGGACATACTCCCAACACGTGGTAGGTAGCTATAGCAAGCATCATGCGAATAGACTTGATCATGGCTACGGGCGAGAAGGTATCGTGGTAATCGATCCCTTCCTTTTAGGTATAACCCTTTGCCACAAGCCTGGCCTTATAGGCGTCAACCTTGCCATCCCCACCAGTCTTTATCTTGTAAATCCACTTGTTCCCAATAGGCACTAAGCCCTAGGGGCGGTCTACTAGAGTCCAGACCTGATTCACATGCATCGAGTCTATCTCATCTTTCATAGCTTCATGCCATTTAGCGGAGTCTACATCCACCATCGCTTGGTCATAGGTCATTGGGTCGGTCTCTTGGCTATCACCGGGAACCTCATGGAGACCCAGCTCCTCCAGGTGCACAAGGCCATACCTCTCAGGTAAATGAGACACCCTACTAGACCTACGAGGTGGTTGTACTTGTGTTTCAGAAGGTTCGGTTCCAATTTCTTGCACAGGTGTCTCCGTTTCATTGTATTCTTCCAAAGAAATACTTCTACCTGCTCCGCCTTCCTAAACGAACTCATCTTCTAGGAAGTTTGCTTTCAAAGTTTAAAAAAAAAGTGTGCTTACAAAGCAACAACGATCTTTCGATCTTCCGGCATGTAGAATAGATAACCCATCGTCCCAGATGGGAATCCAATGAAATGTCCCTTCACGGACCTTGCTTCCAACTTGTCCACCTTAGTCTTCTTGACATAGGCGGGACATCCCCAAATCCAAATGTGATTAAGACTTGGTTTCCTGCCCTTCCACATCTCATGTCGAGTTTTAAGAATGGATTTGGAAGGACATATGTTCAAGATATAAGCAGCAGCCAGGAGTGCATACCCCCACAGGTAAATCGGTAAGTCAGTATAGCCCAGCATAGAACGGACCATGTTCAACAAGGTACGGTTCCTTCTTTCTGACACACCATTTAACTGAGGAGTACCTGTAGGTGTTAGTTGTGATACTATTCCATGTTCTTTTAGGAACTCGTAAAACTCCGCACGCATATACTCGCCACCTCGGTCCGACCGAACTGCTTTGATATGATTACCAGTTTGTTTTTTGACTAGGGCCTTAAATTCCTGGAATTTCTCAAAGGCCTCGGATTTATGTTTCATTAAGTATACGTAACCATACCTAGTATGATCATATATAAACGGAATATCCATCACGTGCTGCTTCCAAAGCATCACAAACGTCGGTATGGATTAATCCTAGTTTATCAGCGGATCTTTCAAAAGTCCCTGTGAAGGGGGACTTAGTCATTTTTCCTTTAAGGCAAGATTCAAAAGTAGGAAAGCTATTCGATCCCAATGGACCCATAAGTCCATCTTTTTCCATTTTGTAAACCTTGGTCTGACGAACATGACCAAGTCTAAGATGCCATTTCAAAACTTGATTAGTTTCATCCCTACCACGCTTCCTAGTCATAGTATTCACAACGACTTTGTTACTAAGGTTTAGATGATACAGTCCATTTAACAATGTAGTAGTGCCCACTAGTTTATTTCTAAAATAAATTTTGCAGGAACCATCACCAATGAAAAATGAAAAGCCTTTTCGATCCATGACCGGAATGGATATAATGTTTTTATGCCCCTTGGGCAAAACAAGTACATCATCTAAAGTCAAAACAAATCCGGATTCTAAACCCCTAAAAAGTGATCCTATGTCGGTTTCCTCGATACTATGCCCGCTTCCGAAAGTGATCATCACTTCCCCAGCTCCAAGCTTCCTACTTTGTTCGAGATCCTGATTCACGGTACAAATGTGAGAACTAGCACTAGAATCCAGTATCCAAGAAGTAGAAAATACAGTAGCAGAACAATTTATTTCCAAAACTAAAAGTTCTGTACCTGAAGCACCATGAAGAATTGGACAGTCTCTCGCCCAGTGGCCCAGCTCATCGCATTTGAGACAAGTGTCCTTCTTCTTGCCTTTTGGAACCATCGGGGCCTTGCCCTCACCCTTAAAGTCCTTGACATGTGGTCCCGTCCGCTTCTTGGTCTTTTTCTTCTTGTTCTTAGACCTCCGAGGTCCAGAAGAAATCACAAGTGCAGACTCCTTCATCCGCGGAGTCTTTATCTGAGACTGAGCAGTCACCAGTTTGTTCATCAACCCTGCTAAGTTGCACGCAATCTCATTGCAGTTGAAATTCATAACAAACTGTGAGAAGGAGTAGAATAAGGTCGGTCTGAAGAGAAGTATCCATCTTAAAATCAAGAACCTCCAATATCTCGATCATAGATATTATTTTGAGGACATGGTCCCCAACCTTATCACCTTCCTTCATCCTAGCACCGAACAGTTTCTTATATATCTCATATCTAGCGGTTCGACTGTGCTCACCATAAAGCTCGGTTAAGTGATATAAAATATGCCTAGCAGAAGTTATTTTCTCATGAGCTCTCTGAAGCTCATTAGACATAGAAGCCATCATATAAGCACGGACTTTTACATCATCCTTAACCCACTTCTCGTCGTTTTCAATCTCTTCCTGATTGGCTCTTGTCTACACCGGAGGCGCTGGAATGTCCGTCTCCAAGATGTATCCCAATGCCTCTATACTGAGGACTATACTCAGATTGCGGAGCCAATCCACAAAGTTAAGTCCGATTCGGGTGTTCTTTTCGAGTAGAATTGCGAGTGGGTTCATTGTCATATTGAGAGTCATGTTCGTCTGCATTAAGTATGACAGATTTATTAGTGACTTGTTCAATTATGATCTGAGTATAGAATTAAGGTCTTTTCTATACATATTACCCATCTCCCACTATTTTTATCGGAATAACACACTCCCATATGAAATCCGGAAGTATCGTTCACTCTACTTCATAGTGGTGATCGAGTTCTTTATAAATCTTAATAGAGGGCAACCGAACAGGTTTCTAGTCTATTGATTTTCAAAAAGTGGTGTCCAACACCAACCCATCTAATGGATTATTCATCTTCTTTTTCCCCTTGTTCACTCCCCTCAACCTATACGGTTTCTATGGTTCGTGAACAAGTTAAGTTTATACCATCGACACAAATCAGTTTCACAATTGAATCTTATCCGGCAACCGAATAGTTTTCTAAGGATAAAATTTGCTCCAACTGAAGGCATCCAATGTGCTCTCGGTAATTTATCCATCCTTCCCGAATGACTACCCCGACAACTCGGAAGCATAGCACATCCAGTTTGGATTTCAATTTTTCGAAAGCTCGATGGAAGGAAGGAAAACCTTGAAACCTTATAAACTTAATAATTTGTCATGGGAGAATTTTCGCGATTAATGTTACACTTTTCTCATTAATTCATTTAAGCGCGTTTGAGCATTCATACCATATGAATAAACATTCACAACCTAGTTGCTACCAACATGTAGTTCATGGACCGTTCCTATAATCAAAAACTCCGTAATCTAATTACAAGTCTTCGGTCTTGAATCTTCGTCTTCTCGAATTGATCTTCCTCCAGTCTTTGTCATTACATATAAATTTTACATTGACAAATTGCATCCTATATACAAATAATTCTAGTAAAATAAATAGGCTCAAAACGGCCTTTACAACCCAATCGAATATAATCGAACGATTCAAAACTAAGTCCATGAACCACATTTCCATTCAAAAGCATTCATCCAATAAATACTAAATAAATGGATACAGCGTATAAATATAAATCGATCCAATTAATAAATAGAATTGATCCAATCAATTCACACAACCGATAATATGAAAACGTTCAAAGTAATTCGGTCAATCACAAGTATTTCAATAAATCAATTTTCCCTTATAAAATTAAATACCATATATCATTTTAATCATATTAAATCCAATTTAAAATATGGGAAATTAATTTTCAGGAATACACGAAGAAAAAGATCCCGAAACAGGTCCAAAAAGGGCGGGACCGCGCCCGAAACACATCGGGCAGGCCTGCCTAGCAGCCCTGGTCCGTGGCCCCTAGAGCCCTGGTCCGCGGCCCCCTTCTTTTGGTCCATTCCCGGGCCGTCCAACGGCAATTCGGGGCAATTCGGGGCTAGATTTTATACCCTCATAGTCCGTTGATTAAATGGTGTACTCCTTGAAGACAATTCCCCAAGCTTTAGATGCTCTTTCCACGAATCTGATTCTTCAAGTTCTTGAATGATCCAACGCCGAAAGCACCTCGTCTCTACTTGCCATGCGCCGGATAAACGATCGGAATGACAACGCCTTGCTATCCTCCAAGGATACGGCTAGAGCAAGGTGGTAGAAGCTTTCTAAATTAAGACTACAACACTCTAAGTGTTTATTCTTAATCTCTCAACTAATCTCTCTATTTTTCTCCAAGAAAAAACTCTTAAGATGAAAGTGAAGAAGATTAAGACTTAGGAAAACAATTTTCCTTTCTCTCTCTATGATAACTCACGATGCAAGTGTGTAGGGAGGAAGTGGGAGCCTTCACATCTTATTCTAGTCCTTTTCATCTCAAGACAAAAATACACCTACACTAAATTGATATCACATGATATCTTGTCCAAACAGTTCTGGAGTAGCAACGATTACTTAGTCCACACAGGGCTGATCTGGGTTTGTTCAAAGGATAGAACAGGGTATGAACAACAGCTTTGACTTACTGAGCTTCTAGCTGATGATGTGTTGTTCAAGATGTTGAGCACTGTATATCTCTTAGATCTGAGTTGCAGTAAGCTTCTGGAGATATGTTTTGCTCTGAGTATTTCTTTGTAAGCTTGATCGTTCAGGTACATTTGTACCGTGCTTCAGGTACAGAACGAGTTCGGTTTGTTACGGACCCCCGTGAGTCCAAACAGATAAACTCCAATTCCGTTCCGATGTATTTATATTAATTAATTAATCCAATTAATTAATCATATCAAATACATAATAATATAATTAATTTCTCCAAGAAATAATTATATTCATGAATTAAATTAATCACCCAATAATTTATTTAATTCACTAAGCCGTAAATTAATTTATCTAATAAATCAATTTAGACATCCAATGTCCCAATAAATTAGATACCCAATATCTAATATTAATAAAGAGAGAATAAGCTAGATTCATTCTGTCGTCAATCCTATTGCGCGACTTGGTATCTCCATATCAGTTAGCAATGGGAAGAACCAAAGAGTAGTAGCACCACCTAGCCAGCCTGACTCCCTACACTGTACCCCAACTGAGAATGAATGATAGGGATCATTCAAAAGTCATTCTGCCGTGAATACCAGTATATATATAAACCCTTCTTTCAAATGTCCCGATCAAGTTATAGGGACACGGTTATTCAAACCCTATCTGTACTTAACTCTATGCATGTTAATGAAAATATAGATCATCGATCTCTTGTGTATCCAATACAACTAGATCCAATGTTTTGGCCAAAGACTTATGATCTCATCTGCCAATAACCGCATAGGACATATAACCCTTTCACTAACAGGAGAAAGAATTCTATCTTGGTATTCAGTAGAACCTGCTACTTGCCCGTTAAGACGCACATCGAGGTTGACCCCTACCTTCTGATTTTCTAGGTCGAACTACTCTAATGAAAATCTTAACGTCACAAGCACATCCCTACTAAATCCTCAAGTCGAAGGTTCATGAATACCTATCACAAGCTTTCGATTCTGTCATTGACTGTACCAGAGTGTAATCTGTGTGACGAGTCGAGGGTGAGTCGGTTCGAGTATACAAATCCAATCAGCATACCTATAACATGTGTTCCCACTAACCATTAGCGTTCTACAGGCACTCTCCAAGTCAAAGAACACGAATAATCTTATTCTTAATAAGAAAACTGTAACCTTCACAATCTAATGTTGAAACTGAAATAATATACCTATTCATAGCAGGAACATAGTAGCAATTGTTCAAAACTAACAAAAGCCCATTGGGTAAAACTAGATCATAAGTTCCTACGGCTAGTGCAGCACCTCTTGCTCCATTATCAATATCAATATTTTCCAACTTTCATATCTTCAATATAAATCACATTTCCGAGAAATTAAAGATTTATATTTAGACATAAACTTATGAAAAATATAACTACAACGAACGGAAAAACATACACCACGATTATGACTATAAATGATTCCAAATCATTCACCATTTAATCAATCATTCCAAATGCAAAATATCATATATATATATATATATATATATATATATATATAAATACGATCGCAAAACCTACGATCTGATACCACTGTTGGGATTCGGTGCCTAAAACGAAGGCACAGCGGAAGCAGTAAAACGAAAATTTATTCGATCTGAATCCCTACGAGGATCGATCAAGCTACGTATATACGAATATAAAATGAAAAGAAGGAAAATTAGAAATCATACCCTCATAGTCCGTTGATTAAATGGTGTACTCCTTCAAGACAATTCCCCAAGATTTAGATGCTCTTCCCACGAATCCGATTCTTCAAGTTCTTGAATGATCCAATGCCGAAAGCACCTCGTCTCTACTTGCCATGCGCCGGATAAACGATCGGAATGACAACGCCTTGCTATCCTCCAAGGATACGGCTAGAGCAAGGTGGTAGAAGCTTTCTAAATTAAGACTACAACACTCTAAGTGTTTATTCTTAATCTCTCAACTAATCTCTCTATTTTTCTCCAAGAAAAAACTCTTAAGATGAAAGTGAAGAAGATTAAGACTTAGGAAAACAATTTTCCTTTCTCTCTCTATGATAACTCACGATGCAAGTGTGTAGGGAGGAAGTGGCAGTCTTCACATCTTATTCTAGTCCTTTTCATCTCAAGACAAAAATACACCTACACTAAATTTATATCACATGATATCTTGTCCCCTTGGTCATAAGTCTTCCATTAAAAAATGGAGACAAAGACTAAGGGAGGAGTAGGTGAGGGAGGGGGGCGGCTATCGAGAAAGAAACGAACGAGTTCGGTTCGTTACGGACTCCCGTGAGTCCAAACAGTTAACTCCAATTCCGTTCCGATGTATTTATATTAATTAATTAATCCAATTAATTAATCATATCAAATACATAATAATATAATTAATTTCTCCAAGAAATAATTATATTCATGAATTAAATTAATCACCCAATAATTTATTTAATTCACTAAGCCGTAAATTAATTTATCCAATAAATCAATTTAGACATCCAATGTCCCAATAAATTAGATACCCAATATCTAATATTAATAAAGAGAGAATAAGCTAGATTCATTCTGTCGTCAATCCTATTGCGCGACTTGGTAGCTCCATATCAGTTAGCAATGGGAAGAACCAAAGAGTAGTAGCACCACCTAGCCAGCCTGACTGCCTACACTGTACCCCAACTGAGAATGAATGATAGGGATCATTCAAAAGCCATTCTGCCGTGAATACCAGTATACATATAAACCCTTCTTTCAAATGACCCGATCAAGTTATAAGGACACGGTTAGTCTAACCCTATCTGTACTTAACTCTATGCATGTTAATGAAAATCTAGATCATCGAGCTCTTGTGTATCCAATACAACTAGCTCCAATGTTTTGGCCAAAGACTTATGATCTCATCTGCCAATAACCGCATAGGACATATAACCCTTTCACTAACAGGAGAAAGAATTCTATCTTGGTATTCAGTAGAACCTGCTACTTGCCCGTTAAGACGCACGTCGAGGGTGACCCCTACCTTCTGATTTTCTAGATCGAACTACTCTAATGAAAATCTTAACGTCACAAGCACATCCCTACTAAATCCTCAAGTCGAAGGTTCATGAATACCTATCACAAGCTTTCGATTCTGTCATTGACTGTCCCAGAGTGTAATCTGTGTGACGAGTCCAGGGTGAGTCGGTTCGAGTATACAAATCCAATCAGCATACCTATAACATGTGCTCCCACTAACCATTAGCATTCTACAGGCACTCTCCAAGTCAAAGAACACGAATAATCTTATTATTTATAAGAAAACTGTAACCTTCACAATCTAGTGTTGAAACTGAAACAATATACCTATTCATAGCAAGAACATAATAGCAATTGTTCAAAACTAACAAAAGCCCATTGGGTAAAACTAGATCATAAGTTCCTACGGTTAGTGCAGCACCTCTTGCTCCATTATCAATACCAATATTTTCCAGCTTTCATATCTTCAATATAAATCACATTTCCCAGAAATTAAAGATTTATATTTAGACATAAACTTATGAAAAATATAACTACAACGAACGGAAAAACATACACCACGATTATGACTATAAATGATTCCAAATCATTCACCATTCAATTAAGCATTCCAAATGCAAAATATCATATATATATATATACGATCGCAAAACCTACGCTCTGATACCACTGTTGGGATTCGGTGCCTAAAACGAAGGCCCAGCGGAAGCAGTAAAACGAAAATTTATTCGATCTGAATCCCTACGACGATCGATCAAGCTACGTATAGACGAATATAAAATGAAAACAAGGAAGATTAGAAATCATACCCTCATAGTCCGTTGATTAAATGGTGTACTCCTTGAAGACAATTCCCCAAGCTTTAGATGCTCTTCTCATGAATCCGATTCTTCAAGTTCTTGAATGATCTAATGCCGAAAGCACCTCATATCTACTTGCCATGCACCGGATAAATGATCGGAATGACAATGCCTTGCTATCCTCCAAGGATACGGCTAGACCAAGGTGGTAGAAGCTTTCTAAATTAAGACTACAACACTCTAAGTGTTTATTCTTAATCTCTCAACTAATCTCTCTATTTTTCTCCAAGAAAAAACTCTAAAGATGAAAGTGAAGAAGATTAAGAATTAGGAAAACAATTTTCCTTTCTCTCTCTATGATAACTCACGATGCAAGTGTGTAGGTAGGAAGTGGGAGTCTTCACATCTTATTCTAGTCCTTTTCATCTCAAGACAAAAATACACCTACACTAAATTGATATCACATGATATCTTTGTAACACCCCAAACTAGGCGGATATTACAGTGTCGTGGACCCCCGACTGGGACCCACCAGGCGAATGAAAATTGATGAATTAAATAATATAATTGTAGTACCGAACCACATTATATTACCAAATACTCCGATGAGGAGCTTAAGTACATTACACCAGGACAAAACAGAATACTAATATATTTTATATGAAGATAAAATACACCACCTTGAATAAATAAACGTCTCAAACGGAATTTGCAGCGGAAATACAAATGAAAAGAAATAAGAATGACTGAAATGACTGAAATGACTGAATTAAGCGGAATGACTGGGGCCCCTACTAGTATCACTAGGACTCCTCGCCGTCAACATGCTCTTCCCGTGCCTTTGCCTTGCCGTGACCTGAAAACAAAATCCCCCAATGGGGTCAGTTATACAGAACAACAATCCTCAAGGGTTGAAAATACACAATCATGATTTAACTGAAGTTATGAAATATCCTTAGTTATGAATTACGCTGAAGAGGAGTATCATAGTACGCCCGTAATGTTCTGTGCAAGTGTACAAGACGAATGACCGGACACACCCGTCCTTGTACCTAATTAGTCTCACGGAGTTAAGCTTTACCGTGTTCACGGTCCAATGTATCGGTGAACCCAATACATGACCATCGTGTGCCCGACTAAAAATTCCACACAGCCACACCCGACCACGCAATATGAACCCAGAAGGTCATATGGACGAGAATGACCACAGTGAATATCAATGAATAATAATTCGACAAGGCCAAGATGACTCACCGAGATGAAAATAATAGTGACGTGATTGATAACCCAATGAAATGATTTGGAACCGTCGTTCCTCATGAATGAAATGATTATTCGACAATTACAGGTCTCAATATGATTAATACCATGATGAATGAGTTATGGTTATGAATAATCAACAACAAAAGGAATGAATATCCTTTTAACCGAGTAAGAATTAACTTAAACAACACCGATGAAGAATGTCCGTCCACGAACAACGTCCTAAATGAAATGTCGGATGCTCGAACAACCTTGAATAACACAATTACCAATAATTCGATCATTACACGAATCAAATATGATCATAACCGACTCAAACGTTGATACAACAATATCCAAACTCGAATATATCGAAACCAACTCCAAGATGAGTATTTCAAACCATCGAGATACTTTCAATGATATCAATAATCCCATAGGAATCCACAAATCAAGATTACAACAACGTCAATCGGAAATCCCCAATTTAACCGAAGTCAACCCCAAGGGTAATTGATATAAATCCCCAAAATAGCCATTAAATCCGTAGGAATACATTTATCCAAGGTAGATCATCCATATCTAATATATTCCAACAACAATCCAAGCTTACACGAAGAAATCGGAAGGAAAAACCCAAAAATCCGAAATTCTAGATCCAAGAGATTAATACCTCTGATTTGATGTGATGAAGATGATGAAATGATGATTAATCCAAATGATGAGCTTGAAGGTGATGATAGATGAATACACCTCGGAGAAAACTCTCCAAATCGCCCGAAATTGCCCAAAACCGAAGAGAAAATGAGAAGGAATGATAAATGACGAAATCTGGGCTACACTGTCCAATTTATAGTCACTCCAGGTGAGCGTGTGCTAGCCCTTGTGCGTAGCGTACGCTAACGGGTATTTTGGGTAGTCCAGTACCCACTGACCGAAAATGGTAGCACGCGCTACATACCTTCTGTAGCGTGCGCTACGGCTGTACACTTAGCGTGCGCTAACCCCAAAATGTTAGCGTGCGCTAACGAATTATCTGATGCCCAGTACTGGAGTCCAGAACCTTCTGTCCTCTGATCTGATCTCGGTAGCATGCGCTACAACCAACAATTAGCGTGCGCTACTACACCATTTGCGTATGCTAAAAACCACTCATAGCGTGTGCTATGAATTAATCCAATGCAGTCCAGTAGCCACTGGACTCAACCTGATCCATCCTTAGCGCGCGCTACACCAAATATTAGCGTGCGCTACTACAACCCACTAGCGCGCGCTACTTACCATTCGTAGCGTGCACTACTTATAACTCACCTGCAGTCCAGTACCTTCTGGACTGCAGCCAGGGTAACATTAGCATGCGCTAATGCTGAGTGGTAGCGTGCGCTACCTGTATTCAATTAGCACGCGCTAAAAAGAGTACGTAGCGTGCGCTACTCCTCACGCACAGCCCACAATGAAAGTGACAATGATGATAAACACGGCATGAAACTCCAATTAGATTAGTGATGAATGACGATTGATACACGATACAGTTACTCTGAACGATGAATACCATGATTGAATATGAGTGACAAATGATCATTAATGAGTGAAATTACTGAATGATAAATACTGAATTACAACCGGGTATTACATACACCCCCCCTTAAAAGAGTTTCGTCCCCGAAATTAAGGGTCAAACAACTCGGGATAACTCTCCCGCATACTATCCTCGGTTTCCCAAGTAGCCTCTTCGACTCCGTGTCTAGACCACTGAATTTTAACCAAGGGAATCGTCTTATTCCTCAACTGTTTGATTCGCCACTCTAAAACTCGTATAGGACGCTCCTCATATGAATGATCATCGGCGATCTCGATTTCATCGAACTGAAGTATGTGACTCGGGTCGGCAACATACTTCCGCAACTGAGAGACGTGAAACACATTATGAATTCGGCTCAACGCCGGAGGTAAAGCTAATCGATAAGCTAACTCGCCTACTCGATCTAAAATCTCAAACGGTCCAATGAATCTCGGACTCAACTTTCCCCTCTTCCCAAAATGGAAGATACCACGACTCGGGGATACCTTGACCAACACGTGGTCACCTGTCTCAAACTCTAATGGTCGACGACGGTTATCTGCATATGATTTCTGTCGACTCTGAGCGGTCAACAAACGACTCCTGATCAAAGCTACCTTCTCACGGGCGGCTATAAGCATATCGGGATCGGTGCTGATTGATTCTGATAGGTCATCCCAACACAAAAGAGATCGACAACGACGACCGTACAAGGCCTCGTAAGGTGCCATCTTAATCGAAGCATGCCAGCTATTATTATACGTGAACTCGATCAATGGTAGTTGGGCTTCCCAATCGTCTTTCCAATCGAGGACGCATGCCCTCAACATGTCCTCTAATGTCTGAATAGTCCTCTCTGATTGCCCGTCGGACTGAGGATGAAAGGCGGTACTGAGATTAAGCTGGGTTCCCATAGCACGATGAACTGATTTCCAAAAATGCGACACAAACCGTCTGTCACGATCGAAAACGATACTTTTAGGAGTACCGTGCAGTCTCACTATCTCTTTGATGAATAACTGGGCAAGTCTCTTGGGACCCCAAGTATCCTTAATCTCAAGAAAATGAGCTGATTTAGTTAAGCGGTCCACGATTACCCAGATCGTATTCATGCCACGATGACTCGTCGGCAAACTCGTGATGAAATCCATAGAAATATCTTCCCACTTCCATTCTGGAATAGGGAGAGGTTTTGACATACCCACGGCTGATGTTCAATCTTAACTTGTTGACAGGTTAAGCATCTCGAAACAAATTCTGCGACTTCTCGCTTTATATTACTCCACCAGTAATTTTGTTTCAAGTCCTTGTACATCTTGCTAGGCCCCGGATGAACAGAATAAGGGGTAGCATGAGCTTCTTTCAAAATCGAGTTTTTCAACTCGTTATTCGCCGGTACGTACAACCGATTCTTAAATCTCAAAAGTCCATCCTCGTGGACCACGAATCCAGGGGCTTTCCCCTGAGCCACATCCTCACGGATGTGCAACAATGATGGGTCCGAACCCTGATTCTCTCTGATTGCCTCTTCAAGTGACGATGAGATCTCCAACATACAAAGCTGTCCCTGAACTCACTGAAGCCAGACCTCGATCTCGGGTCTAAGGAATTCCTGCTGAAGCTCCTTCTGAACGGTTAAACGGGCAAGCATCTGCTCCTGAACGGACTTACAACTCAAGGCCTCGGCGACAACGTTCGCCTTGCCCGGGTGGTAAAGGATCTCGATATCATAATCTTTGATTAGTTCCAACCACCACCTCTGTCGCATATTTAACTCCTTCTGAGTAAATATATACTTCAAACTCTTGTGATCGGTGAAAATATGACAGGTGACGCCATAAAGGTAATGACGCCAGATTTACAAAGCGAACACCACGGCTGCTAGCTCCAGGTCGTGGGTCGGATAATTAACCTCGTAAGGTCTCAATTGCCATGAAGCATAGGCAATAACCTTTCCATTCTGCATGAGCACACATCCGAGACCCTGTCCGGACGCATCACTATAAACCACAAATCCTTTCGTCCCCTGCGGAAAGGAAAGTACAGGTGCTGACATTAACCGGCTCTTGAGTTCCTCAAAACTCCGTTGACACGCGTCGGACCACGTGTATTTCTTATCCTTTCGCAAAAGGTTCGTCAAGGGTTGAGAGATTCTAGAAAATCCCTCCACAAATCGCCGATAATAACCCGGTAATCCGAGGAAACTTCGGATTTCCTTAATATTCTTTGGAGGTAACCAATCTCGAATAGCCTCCGTCTTCTCAGGATCGACCCGAACTCCGTCTGATGAAATTACGTGTCCGAGAAACGTCACTTCGGACATCTAGAACTCACATTTGGAAAATTTCCCATAAAGTTGTTCTCGTCTAAACACGTCGAGCACTTGATGAAGGTGAAACTCGTGTTCCTCCCGATCACGAGAATAAATCAAAATGTCATCGATGAAGACAACAACAAACTGATCCAAAAAGTCGATGAAAACCCGTTTCATTAACTCCATGAATACCGCAGGTGCATTAGTCAATCCAAACGGCATAACCACAAACTCATAATGACCATAGCGTGTTCGAAACGCCGTCCTCGCGATATCCGACTCTCGAATCCGCAACTGATGATATCCAGATCTTAAGTCGATCTTGGAAAATACTGAAGCTCCCTAAAGTTGATCTAAGAGATCATCAATACGGGGTAAGGGATACTTATTCTTGATTGTCACCCTATTCAACTCCCGATAATCAATACACAAGCGAAAAGAACCATCCTTCTTGACAAATAACACTGGTGCTCCCCACTGGGATGCACTCGGTCGAATATAACCCTTCTCGAACAACTCCTCAAGTTAGTCCTTTAATTCCTGCATTTCAGTTGGGGCCATATGGTACGGTACCTTCGATATCGGGGACGTACCAGGCTCCAACTCAATCGTGAATTCCACATCCCTCTGTGGAGGCAAACCAGGAAACTCGTCTGGAAAAACATCGGCATATTCCCTCACTACTAAAATGCCCGTCAACATTACTGATGATTTCTCGGTTTTGGTCATATAGCACCAATAACCAACACACCCCTGATTGAGTAATCTCACTGCTTTCATCAAATTAATAACCTTCCCAGAACAGCTGGGATTACCTCCCTGAAACACACATTCAACCCCATCGTCTGAAATGATAGTGATCATACGCTTACGGACACTAATGATGGCATCATGACGATCCATCCAATCAATACCCAAGATGACATCGTCTCTTGGCAAATCTACTATGATCAAGTCCGTTGGCCATGCACGACCATGAAGCTGAATCGGATAATTCTGAATCTCACGATTACCGATAATTCGTCTACCATCAGGTAGGCCAATGACATAAGGCTCACAACTAGTAGCACTACCCAGACGTAGTCTACTCAAACATGACTCAGAAATGAATGAATGCGATGCACCAGTATCAAAAAGGGTACACACAGGTTGAGATAGAATATCGAGTGTACTTGAGATCATTCGGGACTCTGGATCATCGGTCTTCTTCATCTCATAAATCCGGGGCTTGCTAGTCCCGGCACCGGACGCTCCCGTCTGCTGGCTATAGGCTCCACCTTTAGTCGCTCATGTCGTTTTAAGCAGCCCGATTGAAGTGGCTTTGATTCAACGAGCAATCGCTTAGGGGCCTGAGATGACGTCTGAGTAGGTTTGGAGTCCCTACGGCAAAAACGGACCTTATGCCCAGCAATCCCACAGTTATGACACGTGATAGTCTGCCTCGGGCATTTGGTGCTGACGTGACCCGATTCTCCACAATTAAAACAGATGATGGCCGAACTGGCCGCTCGTGACTGAGATTCCGCGGGTCTATACGTCACAGGAGGTCGCTCAGAAAAAGCAGAGCCCGCACGAGGTTTCTTGAAGGTTGTCTGACCGCCTTCAGACTGATTACGATTCTTCGATTTCTTACAAGAAGACAAAGGTTGCTGCTTAGCAATTTCCTTAGCAGTAAGCTCATAAGTGAGAGCTTTCTCAATGAATTCGACCAACGTGGTGCAATTATAATTAAGCAACTGTAGTCTCATACGGGGTTTCAGCCTCTTGCTGAAATACTTGATTTTATCCGCCTCTGAATGAATGATGGATGAGGCGAAAGGGAGAAGTTCCTGAAATTTCTCGGCAATGGCGAGAACATCCTCGTCTGCTGAGGGGTCGGGTGTGAGTAATTCTGACAGCTTGGCCTCTCTGAGTGGGGCCGGATAATACCTCTCCATCATGAGAGTCTTGAACTGATCCCAAGTACATGATCCTTCGGTGGGCTTCAACGACAACCACCAAGAATGAGCGCTCTTACCCAGGTAGTAAGCCGCAACTGAAACTTTGTGTCCTTCGGGACACTCTACCATCGCAAATAGCTTCTCGAAGTGTTCGAGCCAAAGAACAATATCCGCCGGCTCAGATGAGCCTTCAAAAGTAGGTGGCCTTTGGTGAGAAATGTCGCCGATGATACTGCTCACATTCCTCTCTTGCCTCTGAGGTGGCAGCGGAGGAGCCTGTTGATTTTGATTAACTGAGTTGTGCATCGTCTCCATAAGTTGTGCCATCTGTGTCATTTGGGCCATCATGCCCTGCATAAAAGCGATTGGGTCAACCCGAACACCTTCTGACTGAGCTGTGTCCCGGGTACGACTCCCCGATAGTGAATGATCACGTCCAGGTGAATGAGTGGCAGCGTCGCTGCTCGATGAATTAGCATTATTCCTCGCGTTAGCACGTGTATTCACACGAGCTCTCGGTATTCGGCCCGCACCACGGCCTCGTCCTCCCCGTCCTCTTATTGCTCTCTCAATACTAAAGTAGGAAAGTCACATGATGATTATATTCCCCGCATGAATATCACGTTATGATTATGACATGTGATGATGAAAATGAGCATACACGCTCTAACACAGTGATTACATGAATGATTAACTAAGGTGACATGATTATCTGATGAAATTATTGAAATGATTATCTTGAACAAGTTAACAAGATTAATGATATGATCTTCCAGATCAACAACCGAGTAATGAAATGACTTGAGTGATTAATGAGTTAACATGACCGTCCTGGTCAAAATGAAAATGATGATTGAGGATTGTTAACTAATGAATTATGAATGAATGATTATTGCCAGAAATTATACCATGGCATTATAAATCTTACAGTTCTTGGTCTGATTGGCTCGGCATTTGCACAGGTCACACGTGACGTGAAAGTCCAAAGATACTAGTCCGATGACGATGATTTCAAATGAGACATGACTCGAAAGGTAGTATTCAAACCACGCTCCGATACCAACTCTGTAACACCCCAAACTAGGCGGATATTACAGTGCTGTGGACCCCCGACTAGGACCCACCAGGCGAATGAAAATTGATGAATTAAATAATATAATTATAGTACCGAACCACATTATATTACCAAATACTCCGATGACGAGCTTAAGTACATTACACCAGGACAAAACAGAATACTAGTATATTTTATATGAAGAAAAAATACACCACCCTGAATCAATAAACGTCTCAAACGGAATTTGCAGCGGAAATACAAATGAAGAGAAATAAGAATGACTGAAATGACTGAAATGACTGAATTAAGCGGAATGACTGGGGCCCCCTACTAGTATCACTGGGACTCCTCGCCGTCAACATGCTCTTACCGTGCCTTTGCCTTGCCGTGACCTGAAAACAAAATCCCCCAATGGGGTCAGTTATACAGAACAACAATCCTCAAGGGTTGAAAATACACAATTATGATTTAACTGAAGTTATGAAATATCCTTAGTTATGAATTACGCTGAAGAGGAGTATCATAGTATGCCCGTAATGTTCTGTGCAAGTGTACAAGACGAATGACCAGACACACCCGTCCTTATACCTAATTAGTCTCACGGAGTTAAGCTTTACCGTATGCACGGTCCAATGTATCGGTGAACCCAATACATGACCATCGTGTGCCCGACTAAAAATTCCACACAGCCACACCCGACCACGCAATATGAACCCAGAAGGTCATATGGACGAGAATGACCACAATGAATATCAATGAAGAATAATTCGACAAGGCCAAGATGACTCACCGAGATGAAAATAATAGTGACGTGATTGATAACCCAATGAAATGATTTGGAACCGTCATTCCTCATGAATGAAATGATTATTCGACAATTACAAGTCTCAATATGATTAATACCATGATGAATGAGTTATGGTTATGAATAATCAACAACAAAAGGAATGAATATCCTTTTAACCGAGCAAGAATTAACTTACATAACACCGATGAAGAATGTCCGTCCACGAACAACGTCCTAAATGAAATGTCGGACGCTCGAACAACCTTGAATAACACAATTACTAATAATTCGATCATTACACGAATCAAATATGATCATAACCGACTCAAACGTCGATACAACAATATCCAAACTCGAATATATCGAAACCAACTCCAAGGTGAGTATTTCAAACCATCGAGATACTTTCAATGATATCAATAATCCCATAGGAATCCACAAATCAAGATTACAACAACGTCAATCGGAAATCCCCAATTTAACCGAAGTCAACCCCAAGGGTTCTTGATATAAATCCCCAAAATAGCCATTAAATCCGTAGGAATACATTTATCCAACGTAGATAATCCATATCTAATATATTCCAACAACAATCCAAGCTTACACCAAGAAATCGGAAGGAAAAACCCAAAAATCCGAAATTCTAGATCCAAGAGATTAATACCTTTGATTTGATGTGATGAAGATGATGAAATGATGATTAATCCAAATGATGAGCTTGAAGGTGATGATACATGAATACACCTCGAAGAAAACTCTCCAAATCGCCCGAAATCGCCCAAAACCGAAGAGAAAATGAGAAGGAATGATAAATGACGAAATCTGGGCTACACTGTCCAATTTATAGTCACTCCAGGTTAGCATGCGCTAGCCCTTGTGCGTAGCTTGCGCTAACGGGTATTTTGGGTAGTCCAGTACCCACTGACCGAAAACGGTAGCGCGCGATACATACCTTCTGTAGCGTGCGCTACGGCTGTACACTTAGCGTGCGCTAACCCCAAAATGTTAGCGTGCACTAACGAATTATCTGATGCCCAGTACTGGAGTCCAGAACCTTCTGTCCTCTGATCTGATCTCGGTAGCGTGCGCTACAACCAACAATTAGTGTGCGCTACTACACCGTTTGCGTGCGCTAAAAACCACTCATAGCGTGCGCTATGAATTAATCAATGCGATCCGGTAGCCCGGACTCAACGATCCGTCCTTAGCGCGCTACACCAAATATTAGCGTGCGCTACTACAACCCACTAGCGCGCACTACTTACCATTCGTGGCGTGCGCTACTTATCACTCTGCGGTCGGTACCTTACGGGTGCGGCCAGTAACATTAGCGTGCGCTAATGCTGAGTGGTAGCGTGCGCTACCTGTATTCAATTAGCGCGCACTAAACAGAGTACGTAGCGTGCGCTACTCCTCACGCACAGCCCACAATGAAAATGACAATGATGATAAACACGGCACGAAACTCCAATTAGAATAGTGATGAATGACGATTGATACGATCTGATTACTGCGAGCGATGAATACCATGATTGAATATGAGTGACAAATGATCATTAATGAGTGAAATTACTGAATGATAAATACTGAATTACAACCGGGTATTACAATCTTGTCCCCTTGGTCATAAGTCTTCCATTAAAAAATGGAGACAAAGACTAAGGGAGGACTAGGTGAGGGAGGGGGGCGGCTATCGAGAAAGAAACGAACGAGTTCGGTTCGTTACGGACTCCCGTGAGTCCAAACAGATAAACTCCAATTCCGTTCCGATGTATTTATATTAATTAATTAATCCAATTAATTAATCATATCAAATACATTATAATATAATTAATTTCTCCAAGAAATAATTATATTCATGAATTAAATTAATCACCCAATAATTTATTTAATTCACTAAGCCGTAAATTAATTTATCCAATAAATCAATTTAGACATCCAATGTCCCAATAAATTAGATACCCAATATCTAATATTAATAAAGAGAGAATAAGCTAGATTCATTCTGTCGTCAATCCTATTGCGCGACTTGGTAGCTCCATATCAGTTAGCAATGGGAAGAACCAAAGAGTAGTAGCACCACCTAGCCAGCCTGACTGCCTACACTGTACCCCAACTGAGAATGAATGATAGGGATCATTCAAAAGCCATTATGCCGTGAATACCAGTATACATATAAACCCTTCTTTCAAATATCCCGATCAAGTTATAGTCAAACACTATCTGTATTTACCCCTATGCATGTTAATGAAAATCTAGATCATCGAGCTCTTGTGTATCCAATACAACTAGCTCCAATGTTTTGGCCAAAGACTTATGATCTCATCTGCCAATAACCGCATAGGACATATAACCCTTTCACTAACAGGAGAAAGAATTCTATCTTGGTATTCAGTAGAACCTGCTACTTGCCCGTTAAGACGCACGTCGAGGGCGACCCCTACCTTCCAATTTTCTAGCTCGAACTACTCTAATGAAAATCTTAACGTCACAAGCACATCCTACTAAATCCTCAAGTCGAAGGTTCATGAATACCTATCACAAGCTTTCGATTCTGTCATTGACTGTCCTAGAGTGTAATCTGTGTGACGAGTCGAGGGTGAGTCGGTTCGAGTATACAAATCCAATCAGCATACCTATAACATGTGCTCCCACTAACCATTAGCGTTCTACAGGCACTCTCCAAGTCAAAGAACACGAATAATCTTATTCTTAATAAGAAAACTGTAACCTTCACAATCTAATGTTGAAACTGAAATAATATACCTATTCATAGCAGGAACATAATACCAATTGTTCAAAACTAACAAAAGCCCATTGGGTAAAACTAGATCATTAGTTCATACGGCTAGTGCAGCACCTCTTGCTCCATTATAAATATTAATATTTTCCAACTTTCATATCTTCAATATAAATCACATTTCCCAGAAATTAAAGTTTTATATTTAGACATAAACTTATGAAAAATATAACTACAACGAACGGAAAAACATACACCACGATTATGGCTATAAATGATTCCAAATCATTCAGCATTCAATCAATCATTCCAAATGCAAAATATCATATATATATACAATCGCAAAACCTACGCTCCGATACCACTGTTGGGATTCGGTGCCTAAAACGAAGGCCCAGCGGAAGCAGTAAAACGAAAATTTATTCGATCTGAATCCCTACGAGGATCGATCAAGCTACGTATATACGAATATAAAATGAAAACAAGGAAGATAAGAAATCATACCCTCATAGTCCGTTTAGTAAATGGTGTACTCCTTGAAGACAATTCCCCAAGCTTTAGATGCTCTTCCCACGAATCCGATTCTTCAAGTTCTTGAATGATCCAATGCCGAAAGCACCTCGTCTCTACTTGCCATGCGCCGGATAAACGATCGGAATGACAACGCCTTGCTATCCTCCAAGGATACGGCTAGAGCAAGGTGGTAGAAGCTTTCTAAATTAAGACTACAACACTCTAAGTGTTTATTCTTAATCTCTCAACTAATCTCTCTATTTTTCTCCAAGAAAAAACTCTTAAGATGAAAGTGAAGAAGATTAAGACTTAGGAAAACAATTTTCCTTTCTCTCTCTATGATAACTCACGACGCAAGTGTGTAGGGAGGAAGTGGGAGTCTTCACATCTTATTCTAGTCCTTTTCATATCAAGACAAAAATACACCTACACTAAATTGATATCACATGATATCTTGTCCCCTTGGTCATAAGTCTTCCATTAAAAAATGGAGACAAAGACTAAGGGAGGAGTAGGTGAGGGAGGGGGGCGGCTATCAAGAAAGAAACGAACGAGTTCGGTTCGTTACGGACTCCCGTGAGTCCAAACAGATAAACTCCAATTCCGTTCCGATGTATTTATATTAATTAATTAATCGATTAATTAATCATATCAAATACATAATAATATAATTAATTTCTCCAAGAAATAATTATATTCATGAATTAAATTAATCACCCAATAATTTATTTAATTCACTAAGCCGTAAATTAATTTATCCAATAAATCAATTTAGACATCCAATGTCCCAATAAATTAGATACCCAATATCTAATATTAATAGAGAGAGAATAAGCTAGATTCATTCTGTCGTCAATCCTATTGCGCGACTTGGTAGCTCCATATCAGTTAGCAATGGGAAGAACCAAAGAGTAGTAGCACCACCTAGCCAGCCTGACTGCCTACACTGTACCCCAACTGAGAATGAATGATAGGGATCATTCAAAAGCCATTCTGCCGTGAATACCAGTATACATATAAACCCTTCTTTCAAATGTCCCGATCAAGTTATAGGGACACGGTTAGTCAAACCCTATCTGTACTTAACTTTATGCATGTTAATGAAAATCTAGTTCATTGAGCTCTTGTGTATCCAATACAACTAACTCCAATGTTTTGGCCAAAGACTTATGATCTCATCTGTCAATAACCGCATAGGACATATAACCCTTTCACTAACAGGAGAAAGAATTCTATCTTGGTATTCAGTAGAACCTGCTACTTGCCCGTTAAGACGCACGTCGAGGGCGACCCCTACCTTCCGATTTTCTAGCTCGAACTACTCTAATGAAAATCTTAACGTCACAAGCACATACTACTAAATCCTCAAGTCGAAGGTTCATGAATACCTATCACAAGCTTTCGATTCTGTCATTGACTGTCCTAGAGTGTAATCTGTGTGACGAGTCGAGGGTGAGTCGGTTCGAGTATACAAATCCAATCAGCATACCTATAACATGTGCTCCCACTAACCATTAGCGTTCTACAGGCACTCTCCAAGTCAAAGAACACGAATAATCTTATTCTTAATAAGAAAACTGTA
The DNA here is from genome assembly GCA_033398695.1 of Orobanche coerulescens. Classification (NCBI taxonomy): domain Eukaryota; kingdom Viridiplantae; phylum Streptophyta; class Magnoliopsida; order Lamiales; family Orobanchaceae; genus Orobanche; species Orobanche coerulescens. The sequence continues at coordinate 53,386,536 of CM065812.1, forward strand.
ACCTTCACAATCTAATGTTGAAACTGAAATAATATACATATTCATAGCAGGAACATAATAGCAATTGTTCAAAACTAACAAAAGCCCATTGGGTAAAACTAGATCATAAGTTCCTACGGCTAGTGCAGCACCTCTTGCTCCATTATAAATATTAATATTTTCCAACTTTCATATCTTCAATATAAATCACATTTCCCAGAAATTAAAGATTTATATTTAGACATAAACTTATGAAAAATATAACTACAGCGAACGAAAAAACATACACCACGATTATGGCTATAAATGATTCCAAATCATTCAGCATTCAATCAATCATTCCAAATGCAAAATATCATATATATACAATCGCAAAACCTACGCTCCGATACCACTGTTGGGATTCGGTGCCTAAAACAAAGGCCCAGCGGAAGCAGTAAAATGAAAATTTATTCGATCTGAATCCCTACGAGGATCGATCAAGCTACGTATATACGAATATAAAATGAAAACAAGGAAGATTAGAAATCATACCCTCATAGTCCGTTGATTAAATGGTGTACTCCTTGAAGACAATTCCCCAAGCTTTAGATGCTCTTCCCACGAATCCGATTCTTCAAGTTCTTGAATGATCCAATGCCGAAAGCACCTCGTCTCTACATGCCATGCACCGGATAAACGATCGGAATGACAACGCCTTGCTATCCTCCAAGGATATGGCTAGAGCAAGGTGGTAGAAGCTTTCTAAATTAAGACTACAACACTCTAAGTGTTTATTCTTAATCTCTCAACTAATCTCTCTATTTTTCTCCAAGAAAAAACTCTTAAGATGAAAGTGAAGAAGATTAAGACTTAGGAAAACAATTTTCCTTTCTCTCTCTATGATAACTCACGACGCAAGTGTGTAGGGAGGAAGTGGGAGTCTTCACATCTTATTCTAGTCCTTTTCATCTCAAGACAAAAATACACCTACACTAAATTGATATCACATGATATCTTGTCCCCTTGGTCATAAGTCTTCCATTAAAAAATGGAAACAAAGACTAAGGGAGGAGTAGGTGAGGGAGGGGGGCGGCTATCAAGAAAGAAACGAACGAGTTCGGTTCGTTACGGACTCCCGTGAGTCCAAACAGATAAACTCCAATTCCGTTCCGATGTATTTATATTAATTAATTAATCCAATTAATTAATCATATCAAATACATAATAATATAATTAATTTCTCCAAGAAATAATTATATTCATGAATTAAATTAATCACCCAATAATTTATTTAATTCACTAAGCCGTAAATTAATTTATCCAATAAATCAATTTAGACATCCAATGTCCCAATAAATTAGATACCCAATATCTAATATTAATAAAGAGAGAATAAGCTAGATTCATTCTGTCGTCAATCCTATTGCGCAACTTGGTAGCTCCATATCAGTTAGCAATGGGAAGAACCAAAGAGTAGTAGCACCACCTAGTCAGCCTGACTGCCTACACTGTACCCCAACTGAGAATGAATGATAGGGATCATTCAAAAGCCATTCTGCCGTGAATACCAGTATGCATATAAACCCTTCTTTCAAATGTCCCGATCAAGTTATAGGGACACGGTTAGTCAAACCCTATCTGTACTTAACTTTATGCATGTTAATGAAAATCTAGTTCATCGAGCTCTTATGTATCCAATACAACTAGCTCCAATGTTTTGGCCAAAGACTTATGATCTCATCTGCCAATAACCGCATAGGACATATAACCCTTTCACTAACAGGAGAAAGAATTCTATCTTGGTACTCAGTAGAACCTGCTACTTGCCCGTTAAGACGCACGTCGAGGGTGACCCCTACCTTCCGATTTTCTTGGTCGAACTACTCTAATGAAAATCTTAACGTCACAAGCACATCCCTACTAAATCCTCAAGTCGAAGGTTCATGAATACCTATCACAAGCTTTCGATTCTGTCATTGACTGTCCCAGAATGTAATCTGTGTGATGAGTCGAGGGTGAGTCGGTTCGAGTATACAAATCCAATCAGCATACCTATAACATGTGCTCCCACTAACCATTAGCGTTCTACAGGCACTCTCCAAGTCAAAGAACACGAATAATCTTATTCTTAATAAGAAAACTATAACCTTCACAATCTAATGTTGAAACTGAAATAATATACCTATTCATAGAAGGAACATAATAGCAATTGTTCAAAACTAATAAAAGCCCATTGGGTAAAACTAGATCATAAGTTCCTACGGCTAGTGCAGCAACTCTTGCTCCATTACCGATTCTTAGATCTACTTCCCTTTTCTTCATCTCTCTACTGATTCTCAACCCCTGCATATTTGTATAAATGTGAGATCCACATCCAGTATCCAATACTCAGGAGTTAGAAGTAGATAAGTTAACTTCTATAACAAATATACCTGTGGCAGTCTCACTACCCTTGGTACGCTTTAGCTCTTCCAAGTAAACCTTGAAATTTCTTTTCCGGTGTCCTGGTTTATTGCAATGATGGCAATTTCCAGATTTTGGAGCTTTAGCCTTGAAAACCAGCTTAGTAGGGTCTTTAGATTTGGTAACTTTTGCCTTACCCTTGCCCTTGCGTTTGTTCTTAAAGGACTTCCCTTTGCTGACCATCAGCACGTGGCTTGGTTTCTTATTAGTATTCTGCTCAGCCGTTTTAAGCATCCCATGCAACTCAACAATGGACTTCTCTATCTCATTCATATTATAGTTCATAATGAACTGACCGAAACTATCGGGTAATGAGTTTAGGATCACGTCCATGGAGTGCTCCTTAGAAAGTAGAAAACCAAGACTATCAAGATGATCAATAAATCCTTTCATCTTGAGTACATGAGCGCTGACAAATGTCCCCTCAATCATCTTGCAAGCATACAAGGCTTGAAAGGTCTCATACCTCTCTTGCCTAGCATGCTTCGAGAAAGTTTTCTTGAGGTGAGCATTTAGCTCATGAGCTTCCATTTCTTCCAGATTCTTCTGAAGTTCTGGACAAATGGTAGCCAACATAAGACAACTGACATCAATGGAATCATCACAATGTTTCTTCCATTTGTCTTTTATTTCTTTGTTAGCATTATCAGCAGGCACATTGGGAATTTCTTCCTCAAGAACATACAATTTTCTTTCCTGCTTGAGAACTATTCTCAAGCTCCTGATCCAATCGAGATAGTTGCTGCCGTTTTATTTGAGCTTGTCCTTCTCAAGGACGGATCGCAGTGACATGGTGGACGTGTTGTTTGATGCCATTCTATATTATATACAAAATTCAATATGAAAAGTATTTAGTCACACTATTTTATTTCTCGAAAAATACTCCCACTAAAACAAAGTACCCTCAATTTTACAACATTTGTAATTTTGGTGGGCTAAGATCCCATTTTGCATAATCCTAAACTCAGCTTTAGCATGGCGCCTAGAATTGAGCTACTTTAGGTGTATAACTCTTTATCGATTACATCATATGTAACTCTTAGATTATATTCACGGGATTTGGCATCTTATGCCCAAGCATGTTATAATCTCATCTTATGCCTTAAGGTTTAAAACTCTTTTGAATTCTTAGTTCATTAAAACACATAGATATCACCATTACCCATCCTGCCTTACTAAGATAATCCGAGCGCCCAGCTTTGGCATGGCCCACTCAAGATGATCGAAGTCTTGATAAGTGTTTTTCAAATGAAAGGCATTTAAATTTTAACGAGGGATTTTTATCCTATGTAAATGTCTATGTTTGCTAACATACATCTAAATATACATAGCATCACATACATACATAAATTTAAACATGCACCGCATCACATGACAATAAAGGCATAGGACCGTGTATAGCATGAACATAATTCCTAACGTGATTTCCATGAGCCAACATGAAAATCACAAGGGTCAATCTAAAAGGTTGCAATTGGTCTTCATTGATCTTCCCAACTCCTTGGAACGTCATACGCGATCAATTGGCTCCTCGAGTCCATCTGTCTCGTCCTTCTTGTCTTCATTACATTAATGAAATTAAACACTACACTAACAAATTAAATTACAAGAGGTGAAAAGGACATGCAGGCCGTAAAAAATAAATAATTTAAAATAGACGACTCGCAGGCTGTAAAACCAATTATAATTAAACGACACGCAGGCCGTAAAACCAACCTATAAGGAAATAAAGTATCCAATCACATTGGTCAATTTATGATCATGCCATACACCAAACATCTACTAAAAATTAATTATCACATAATTAATTAATCATAGTTATTAAAATTAATTATCAAATAATTAATTGAAGACAATATTAATCTGCCTGACAGTCAGGTATAAGAATAATATCCGATCAAAATTCAACAATCTGGATCTGTAGCCTAGATGGTTGAGAGCGCCTCTCCCACTCACGGCCACGCGGGTTCAAATCCCGACGACCGTAAAAATGCATTTTTAAAACATTAATTTTGATTTTTCAAAAATAGGAGTCATGTAGAATATTAGTTAACAAGATTCACAAAAAGGTTCTCCAACCAAGATGGTTCGGGCGTGGCCTTCGGCTGAACCAGCGTAGGTTCGAATCCCTTAGGCCGCGGTATATTTTTGCTATTTTACCACGGCCCGTGGGTCCTGGTCCGACCCGGACTTGACCTGGATCTGCCCAACCTGCCCGAACCTGCCCGAATCGCTGTACAGGTTCAGGCGCGGCCTTCGGCTGCACCAGCGCAGGTTCGAATCCCTTTGGCCGCGGTATATTTTTCCTATTTTACCACGGCCCATGGGTCCTGGTCCGACCCGGACCCGACCTGGATCTGCCCGACCTGCCCAAACTCGCCCGACCGCCGTGTCTGCTCTGCAATGCCTGACAGCAGCTTACGCGAAAAACAAATTAAAATTGTTTTTAAACGATCTGATTTAATCAAATTAAACCAGAAAAATTTATTTTATAAAATCTATATTTTATAAACATAATCAAGAACATAATTTACACATAAACATGTTCCACATAAATAATTAAATTACTTGCAAGTTGGATACGATACCACTGTTGGATTTTCCATGCATCAAATACATAAATCAAGAGTAAAACGCAGCGAAAGAATAATATGAGAACCCAACTGAGGATCTCATGCAGTACTTTAATTGTTTTATTAAAGGGTTAATCGAATTACCTTAATCCGACAAACAGATCTAGATTCGGACTAGAAGCAGATAAATATCTCCTTCCTCTTTGGGCGATCCACACAAAAACAATTCAACAAGCCGGATTGCTAGATCCTTACGAATAATATTGATAAATAGTACAACACAAATTCCTTACTCAAAGGTTTGTACTATTAATCAAGATCAATTAAGGGAAGATGATTAGATGGCCGATCCGCAAATTCTACTATAGAAAGGAGATGGCCGATTTGTTAAGAGATTAAGGGGGGGATTTTCTGTTGTCTTCTTATGACAACTCCTTGTCATAGATCCCTTATTTATACTAAGTAATCCCTAGAGTCAAGACTCTAGTATTTGCTTAGTTACCCCTCAACTTATTAAATAATACAATATATATAATATACAATATTATATATTACTTATTATTTACTCTCCTCATATATATAATATCCAATATTATATTTATTACTCCTAGCTGATATTTATTCCTACTTGTGTATAAGTGCCGTACGTGCAACACAAAGACTTATATTATGTTGCCAATTATTTAATACCTTATTGACTAATAAATCATAAGCGTCCTCTAGTAAGACATTATGATTACCCAAATAATATAAGTTAGTAGTCCATTAAACCTTTTAACGTGTCAAATCCCTTTGTCAAGCGATATCATATTTGAACTAAGTCATGGAGTCTGTCATACTTATTTATGTTCAAATGCTTTCTCGATCTTAAGTAGACTGATTGAATCAAATGACTCTTCATTTGAGCATGGCCATGCATTTCTTTTAGTCCTACTTATCGAGGGCCCCCAACAGATATTTCTCTCACTAAAGAGAGGGACAAATTCCCATCTTGATTATTCATTGCCCTCTACATGACTACCACTAATCCCGATCGCTAACCTTTATGATCACCATGTTTCAGATGACGTTGGATTACGTCAAGGCATAGCATTTATCATGTTAGACTCTATGATAATCTCATGTTCAAGTATTTATTGACATATTGTTATATTGAGATTCACTTATGACATTTCCATCCAGTGATCTCAATGCGGGTCTGTCCAATATTAGTTCTCCAACCAATACCCATAAGATTGATCCGTACCATACGCATAATCATCCGATGATTATCAATCAAACTTATACTAGTATATTAATCACTTGAGTCTCTAATTAACGCGATTGTACCAGGGACATTTGAATAATCTTATTATTCGTGAATAATTACTATTCGATTATTATAATATTAAAACATGCACACATTATAATAATAAACGAGAAATAAATGATATCAAATAACTTTATTTAAATGTAACAATTACAAATCTAGTCACATCGAATGTCCTAGGGCACTATTCCCAATAATCTCCCACTTGCACTAGGACCATTCATTCATGACTTTTAGTCCTATCGCTCTAGCATGATCAACATGATTTCCTTGTGAGAGAGGCTTAGTAAGTGGATCTGCAACATTCTCTTCCGTTGCTACTTTGCATATTGCAATATCTCCTCATCTGATGATCTCCCTGACTAGGTGATATTTTCTGAGTATATGTTTGGAATTATGATGGGACCTGGGCTCTCTAGCTTGTGCAATAGAACCATTATTGTCACAATAAAGGCTTCTGGGATCCTGGATGGTCAGTACCACTCCTAGTTCGGTAACAAACTTCTGGATCCATACGGCTTCCTTAGCTGCATCCGATGCTGCCAGACACATCGAATATCCTATGGCACTATTCTAAACAGTATACACGTATTAAATAGATATTTTCAGAATATATATATCTATATCTATATCTATACTATATAATAATTAATTTAATTACCTTTCAGATGCATACTGTAACACCCCCAATCCGCTCAGGGATATTACACGCCATAGAACCTTTCCTCAAGGATCTACCAGGATGGTAACAACAAACGAACAACTCGACAAAGCCTTTAAGGCTAAAAAGACTCAGTAGACTGATTTGGCCTTTCAATAAAAACATGCAACTCGATTACAATACTTGCCCACGCATGGGTCAAAATACAACAAACTCCCGTATAATGGGGAAAAATACTGCAGCGTAAAATAAAGTATAACTGAACCAATACACAACGTACGGTTCTACATGTTGTTGTTGCCCGAAATATTATCCGAAGATAGATATTGCTGGAATGGTCGAGCAACAGCAAATTGCGAGAGCACGTCCGAGGGAATGGAAAAACATAAGATTTGCTGGGTTTGTTAGGCCCAGGCTTGAATGCTCTCGCGAGATGTTATTAATACAAATATTCGTGGATACAAGTATTAATGTAAGAATGCGATTACAATGAGTGTAAAAGATCCTATTTATCTAGCTCTTGAGCGAAGCTTTGGTGTTCTTGCTCTCTGCCGATCGTCTTTCATGTAAGAGATGCTGAGAGATAAGAAAGAACCGAGATATAGCTGTTGCCATGAGTGAGAAAGCCAAGATGTGAGTTGTGCTTCTGAACTGAGCGTGAAGCAGCGAGAATGACAGAGAATCAGAGAGTTCGGAGAGACAGAGTCCTTTTCCAAGTGCAGATAGCCTTCTATTTATAGGGGCTGGGATGCCCTGTTTACTGGCGGGCGATCGCCTTTTATGAAATATAATAAAGGGGCATTCGTCTTTATGTCACATGGGCTGTCTGCCTTTAAGCCTGTGGCTGCTGCTGGCAGCCAGCTGTGTGGTCCAATGAGGAACCAGCACGCGTCCTGAGTTGCTGTCACGGGCGGTCCCACGGTACACCTTTCGGTGGGCCTGTCGGTTGGTGGAAAGATGCTGACAGGCTGTGGTTAACGATCCATGTGCTGCGGCGCCTTTTCTGGATCTGCACATGGGTCTTGCTTCGAGCTTCGGCCTTTGCCGACTGGACGATCTATGGCTTCGCGTGGCATGAGGCGGTCGTCATTCGGTCGGTCGCCAGGAGTTGATCGCCAAGTACCGAGAGACGATCGCCTTATATGTCGATCGCTCGGCACCGGGACTTGTCCTGGGACCTTCGGTTGTCAGCTAGTCGGCCACCAGGAGTCCATCGCCAAGTACCAAGAGACGATCATATTAGATGTCGATCGCTCGGCACCAGGACTTGTCCTGGGACCTTCGGTGGGCCAATCTGCCTTGGCTGCTGGGCTCCGGCTTGGTCGCCCGGTCTCTGAGGCGATGGCCTGTTGAGATGTATAATTCTCGACACAACAATTGCCCCCCAGCTTGCTGTGATGTTGAAGACATGGGGCGAGGTGGTTCTTGCTGGCGATCGTGTAGGGTGAAGACGGGCGATCCGCTGAGTGGACTTCGGTTTCGGACTTGGGCGATCTGGTCGATTGGCTAGCTATCTTCGGTCTTGTACCTGCAATAAACAATTTTGGCCGATCCCTCGTAGAAAGCTGATTGTTTCGTCATTGAGGAATCGTGCACAGTCACGGAGTTCGATGGACCGACTCCATGACCATGTCTTGTGCGCGAGCGACATTGTCTGTCTCGTGACTCATTTTATTGTGAGGGTCCTCTGTTAGGCTGCGCCTCGCCTCGTATTTAAACTAAGGGCGTGCGGTCTTGGTCTAGAGGAGTCCTTGCGCAGGGCATCGTCGGATTATTCGACTCCACGTCCACGGCTAGTTAGCTCTTTTCTACCTCGGATCGTCATGTTAGATGGCAATCCTCGACGGTATACGTTGAGACGGGGGTAGTGACGCGTCGCATTGTCCAGGTTCACCATGTTAGATGATGAACCTTTGAGGGCGGGCGATCGTGTCTACTAATTAATTTGGAGGGTCCTTCGACTACGCCCACCTCGTATTTAAACGAAGGGCGAGCGATCTCAGCCCAAAGGAACCTTGCATGGCCTAAGCAGTCGGTTTCATCGACCACAAGGACCATGGCTGCACTCTTCCACCTCAGATCGTCATGTTAAATGCTGACCTTCGACGGTGTACGTTGTGCGGGGGATGCGATCTCGTGCCTTAGTCCAACATGTTAGATGATGAACTGTAGATGGCGAGCGAGTCCTCCAGTTTCGGAGATGTAGTTTGATATCGGTGATCAGGCTGGAAGACTGGAGATCGTCATTTGGGCGCCGATCGCGCTGTTCATAGGCTAAGAAGAAACCTTTGCCTGGCCAGAAAGTCTGCGGCTTTAGCGCGGAAGATCGCGTAGGTCGGGGGATGGTCCTTCGCAAGATGCCTGAACATAGGCGAAAGTCCATGGAATCCCCCTAGGACCGCGTAGAGGGCGATATCATCGCTTACGGGCTCGTCGTTGAGGATGATCTCGTCTACCCGGTCGATGTAGTCAGCGTCGGACTCTTCTTCTCCCTGCCTGATTTGCATCATGCGATGGGGACCTTCTGGCCGAGCGACCTTGTTGGCGAAGTAAGTTGTGAAGCTATTCGCCAGTTGATCAAAGGAGTTGACGGAGCGCGGTGGCAACGAGGTGTACCACCTGTGGGCAAGGTCGTCCAGCGTCAGTGGGAACATTCGGCACCTGGTCGCGTCTGATGCCCCACACCCGGTCATATAGATGCGGAACTTGCTCAGGTGAGTCTCGGGGTCCGACCTCCCCTCGTACAAAGGTGTTTGTGGAGGAGCAATCCTTCGCTGCATGGTAGAGAGCTTGATGTGGACCACGAGCGCCTTCATGCCGTCGAGCTGGCGTTGAATCGCGGCCATCGTTGTGGCTTGGTCGCTCGTGGGTCGGCTTTCAGAGCGGCAGCCGAGGCGATCGTGTACCGATCTCCTAACTCCGCTGTTGCCGACCTCGGTTATTCTGTGAGGAGGAGCCAGATGGCTGGTCGGCCTTCTAGGAGTCGGATACGCCGAAATCCTGGTGACGGATTCGACCTCCGTCGTCTCGTGGCTGGGGCCGAACTGCCCCGGTCTCCATGACGGGTCACTGCTTAGGCGATCGAAAACAGAGGTGCCCCGGCTGGCGAGCGCCTCTCCTTGCGAATGGGAGCCTCCTGGCGATCGCTCGGTCAGTAACGCCTTGAACTTCCGTTTGATCATGCGGCGGATGGCCGAGGGGGGTAAAGCGGGCGGCGCGTCGAGAGCACTTCGTCGCTCCTGTAGGATGGCCAAAGCCTTTTCGATCTGTTCCGTGGTTTGGAACTGATCGAGTGAGAGGCTTGGGCCGTCCCTCAGGGGCGGGATCGAGCGTCTCGGACCGCGGCGGCTACCCTCCGCCATCGGCTGTGGCTCGGACTGAGACGGAATGAGGCGTTTGGCGGACCGGTCAGCAGCTTTGTTCGACGTGGAAGCAGAAGTCATGATTCTGAAATATTTCTCTGAAGAACAGTGAGTGTTTCTTCAGGTATATTCCCCGGAGAACAGTGAGTGTTCTTCGAGACGGTAGGAATAAAAATGAGGGTTAGATGCCCTTCCTCTAGCGCCAATTGTTGTTGCCCGAAATATTATCCGAAGATAGATATTGCTGGAGTGGTCGAGCAACAGCAAATTGCGAGAGCACGTCCGAGGGAATGGAAACACACAAGATTTGCCGGGTTTGTTAGGCCCAGGCTTGAATGCTCTCGCGAAATGTTATTAATACAAATATTCATGGATACAAGTATTAATGTAAGAATGTGATTACAATGAGTGTAAAAGATCCTATTTATCTAGCTCTTGAGCGAAGCTTTGGTGTTCTTGCTCTCTGCCGATCGTCTTTCGTGTAAGAGATGCTGAGAGAGAAGAAAGAACCGAGAGATAGCTGTTGCCAATGTTAGGAGTATGCCCTCGAATGCCACTCAGAGGATGTTGAGTGAGGGCATTGTACTTGTTATTATGTAAATCATCAATATAAGGCAATGGATGTTTCTTTATTTACTGGTAGTTACTGGCATTCCTAACTCGTAAATATACATGTAGAAACTAGTCCATGTATTTGAGATCAAAACATTCCACTCCTTATTGGATAAGGGGTTCGGCACTGGAAAGATTTATAGCTCAAATACTTAATCGTTCGCAAGTCGATGAAACTTGACTGGGCATTAAGTTCATGTAAAGACTTGTATGACGTGTTCTTTGACAAGGAGAGTGCCTGTCGAACACTAATGGTTAGTGGGAGCACACATTATAGGTATGCTAATTAGATTAGTATACTCGAACCGACTCACCCTCGATTCGTCACACGGATTTCACTCAGGGACAGTCAATGATGGAATCGAAAGGTTGTGATAGGTATTCGTGAACCTTCGACTTGAGGATTTAGTAGGTATGTGCTTGTGACGTCAAGATTTTCATTAGAGTAGTTCGACCCTATAAACCGGAAGGTGGGGGTCAACCTCGACGTGCATCTTGATGGGCAAGTAGCAGGTCCTACTGAATACCAAGATAGAATTCTTTCTCCTGTTAGTGAACAGGTTATATGTCCTATGCGGTTATTAGCAGATGAGATCATTAGTCTTTGGCCAAAGCATTGGAGCTAGCTGTATTAGATACACGAGAGCTCGATGATCTCGATTTGCATTAACCCATGCATAGCGTCAAGTACAAATGGGGTTTGACTGACCGTGACCCCATAACTTGATCGGGACATTTGAAAGAAGGGTTTATACGTATACTGGTATTCACGACAGAATGGTTCTTGAATGATCCCAATCATTCGTTCTCGATTAAGTACAGTGTAGGCCGCCAAGCTGGCTAGGTGGTGCTGCTACTCTTTGGTTCCTCCCATTGCTGACTGAGACGGACCTACCGAGTCGCGCAATAGGATTGACGACGGAATGAATAAAGGTAATTCTCTCATTATGAATATTAGATATTGGATATCTAATTTTGGAACATTGGATGTTTAAATCGATTTATTGGATAAATTGATTTACGGCCTAATGAATTAAATAAATTACTGGGTGATTAATTTAATTCATGTATATAATTATTTCTTGGAGAAATTAATCATATTATTTTGTATTTGATATGTATAATTAATTGGATTAATTAATCGATATAAATACATCGATACGGAATCGGAGTTTATCTGTTTAGACCCTCGGGAGTTCGAAACGAACCGAACTTGTCCGATTTCTAGCTTTGGCCGCCCCCCCCCCCTTATATCCATGTGTGTGTATTGACTTGTCCCCATCATGGTTTTAGAATCTCATGTGTTGAGGGGACAGGCATCATATACATTATATGGGGAAATCTCTCATGTGATATGATTTGATTTTATGTGAGTTGAATAAGAATATAATGGAGACTCACTTCACTTGCTACCAATTCAATTCCAACCGTGAGTAGTGAGAAAGAGAGAGAGAAAAATCATTTTCTCAAGTCTTCATCATCTTCTTCACTTTTGTTCTTGAGTTTTCTTGGAGAAAATTCAAGATATATTGAGAGAGATATATTATACACTTAGAGTGTAATAATAATAGCTTCATCACTTGATTCTAGCCATAACCTTAGAGGTTAATCGAGTGTTGTTGTTCCGATCGTTCTTCCGGCGCGTGGCAAGTAGAGACGCGGTGCTTTCGGCGTTGGATCGTTCAAGAGCTTGGAGCGGATTGGACTCGTAGAGATCAAACTAAAGATTGGGGAATAGCTCAAGAGAAGGTTACCATTTAATCAACGGACTTCGAGGGTTAGTTTCTTACGACTCTTGCTTTTTGTTTATATATTCGTATATACGTAGCTCGATCGATCCTCGTAGGAATTCGGATCGAATTAATTTTTGTTTTACCGCTTCCGCCAGGCCTTCGTTTTAGGCACCGAATCACAACAGTGGTATCGGAGCGTAGGTCTTGCGATCGTATATACGATATTGGCATTTGGAATGCTTGATTAGATGGTGTATGATTTGGAATCATAATCGTATTAATCGTTGATTTTCTATTGTTCATCTAAAAATTATTTTTTATGATTTTATGTTACAATATAAATCTATTTTTCTTTTGAGAAACTGATTTAAATGAGTAATATAAAGATTAGAAAAATATTATTTTTGGAATCGGGGCAAAAAACGAGCCGAAAACATAAACGGACCCGGCAGCTTGGAGGCTGCCGAGGGCCTTACCTCATGATCTGCTGTATGGACCATGATGCAGCGGCAGGAGCGAGTCTGGTCGGCGGGCGTCAAGCCGTTCTCGGCACCTGTGCGAGGCCACCTTTCGGCAGCTTGCTGGGCAGTGTCCCGGGCTTGGCTCGACCGTGTTTTCCGACTTCGTTTTTTATATTTCGTTCGATAATTAATTTCCCACAAATTAAATTGGATTTAATTTGACTAAGATTTAATTATGGTAATTTTTTAATCTTAGGGGAATTAATTTAATGAAATATTTTCTAGTCCGGAACAAGTTAAAATTGACGGTTGTTTGAATTAATTGGATTAATTCGTTTTGGATGGATTGTTTTATATTGATTGGATCAATATTCAGATTCATTATGAATGCCATTTATTTAATGTGTTGGATGCATTATTTTTGAATGGTGATGTGGTTCATGGACCTAGTTTTTGAATCGTTCGGTTTTATTCGATTGGGTTGTAAAGGCCGTTTTGAGCCTATTTATTTTACTAGAAATATTTGTATCTAGGATGCAATTTTCAATGTAAAATTTATATGTAATGACGAAGACCGGAGGAAGATCCGTTTCGAGAAGACGGAGATTCAAGACGAAGACTTGTAATTAGATTACGGAGTTTTTGTTTTCTAGGAACGGTCCATGAACCACATGTTGGTAGCAACTAGGTTGTGAATGGTTGTTTCATGTTGTATGAATGCCACAAACGCACTTAAATGATTAATGTGCAAAGTGTAATGTTAATCACGAAAATTCTCCCACGATAAATTATTAAGTTTATAAGGTTTCAAAGTTTTTCCTTCTCTCCATCGAGTTTTCGGGAAATTGAAATCCAAACCGGATGTGCTATGCTTCCGAGTTATCGGGGTAGTCGTTCGGGGAGGACGGATAAATTACCGGGAGCGCATTTGGATGCCTTCGGTTGGAGCAAATTTTATCCCTAGAAACCTGATAGGTTGCCGGATAAGATTCAATTGTGAAACTGATTTGCGTCGATGGTATAAACTGAACTTGTTCACGAACCATAGAAACCGTATAGGTTGAGGGGAGTGAACAAGGGGAAAAAGAAGATCGAATCATCCATTAGATAGGTTGGTGTTGGACACCACTTTATGAAAATTAATAGACTAGAAACCTGTTCAGTTGCCCTCTATTAAGATTTATAAAGAACTCGATCACCACTATGAAGTAGAGCGATAATACTTCCGGATTTCACATGGGAGTGTGTTATTCCGATAAAAATAGTGGGAGCTGGGTAAGAAGAATAGAAAAGACCTTAATTCTATACTCAGAACATAATTGACTGAGTCACTAATTAATCTATCCTACTTAATGCAGACTCAAATCTCAATATGACAATGAATCCACTCGCAATTCTGCTCGAAAAGAACACCTTAATGGGACCTAACTTTGTGGATTGGCTCCACTTGTCGATGATTGTCCTCAGTATAGAGGCACTGGGATACGTCTTGGAGACGGACATTCTGGCGCCTCCTGTGCGGACCCGAGCCAATCAGGAAGAGATTGAAAACCACGAAAAGTGGGTTAAGGATGACGTGAAAGTCCGTGCTTATATGATGGCTTCCATGTCTAATGAGCTTCAGAGAGCTCATGAGAAAATGACTTCTTCTAGGCAGATTCTATCTCTCTTAACCGAGCTTTATGGTGAGCATAGTAGAACTGCTAGATATGAGATATCCAAGCAACTGTTCAGTGCAAGGATGAAGGAAGGTGAGAAGGTTGGGGAACACGTCCTCAAAATGATATCCATGATCGAGAGATTGGAGGATCTTGATTTTAAAATGGATACTTCTCTCCAAACCGACCTTATCCTACAGTCTCTCCCTGATTCCTTCTCAACGTTTGTTATGAACTTCAACTGCAATGAGATTGCATGTAATTTAGGTGGGCTAATGAACAAACTTGTGACTGCTCAGTCTCAGATGAAGACTCCGCGGATGAAGGAGCCCGCTCTTGTGATTTCTTCTGGACTTCGGAAGTCTAAGAATAAGAAGAAAAAGACCAAGAAGAGGACTGGACCACAAGCTAAGGACCTTAAGGGAAAGGGCAAGGTCCCGATGGTTCCAAAGAACAAAAAGAAGAAGGATGCTTGTCTCAAGTGCGGTGAGCTGGGCCACTGGGCTAGAGACTGTCCGATTCTTCATGTCACTTCATGTACAGAACTTTTAGTTTTGGAAATAAATTGTTCTGCTACTGTATTTTCTACTTCCTGGATATTGGATTCTGGTGCTAGTTCTCATATTTGTACCGTGAATCAGGATCTGGAACAGAGTAGGAAGCTTGGAGCTGGAGAAGTTATGATCACAGTCGGAATCGGGCATAGTGTCGAGGCGACCGACATAGGATCACTTCTTTTGGGTTTAGAATCCGGCTTTGTTTTGACTTTAGAAGATGTACTTGTTTTGCCCAAGGGGCACAAAAACATTGTATCCATTCGGTCATGGGTGAAAAGGCTTTTCATTTTTCATTGGTGATGGTTCTGCAAAATTTATTTTAGAAATAAACTAGTGATCTTGCTACATTGTTGAATGGATTGTATCATCTAAATCTCAGCAACAAAGTAGTTGTGAATACTATGACTAGAAAACATGGTAGGGATGAAACCAATCAAGTTTTGAAATGGCATCTTAGACTTGGTCATGTTGGTCAGACCAAGGTTTACAAGATGGAAAAGGATGGACTTATGGGTCCATTGGGATCGGATCCCTTTCCTACTTGTGAATCTTGCCTTAAAGGCAAAATGACTAAGTCCCCCTTCACAGGAACTTTTGAAAGAGCTGCTAATAAACTGGGATTAATCCATACTGACGTTTGTGGTGCACGTGACGGATATCAATATTTCATTACGTTTACAGATGATCATACTATGTATGGTTATGTATACTTAATGAAACATAAATCCGAGGCCTTTGAGAAATTCCAGGAATTCAAGGCCCTAGTCGAGAAACAAACTGGTAATCATATCAAAGCACTTCGGTCGGACCGAGGTGGTGAGTATATGAGTACGGAGTTTGACGAGTTCCTTAAGGAACATGGAATAGTTTCACAACTAACACCTCCAGGTACTCCTCAGTTAAATGGTGTGTCAGAAAGAAGGAACCGGACCTTGTTAAACATGGTCCGTTCTATGCTGGGCTATACTGACTTACCAATTTACCTGTAGGGGTATGCACTCCTGACTGCTGCTTATATCTTAAACAGATGTCCTTCCAAATCCGTTCCTAAAACTCCGCATGAGATGTGGGAAGGAAGGAAACCAAGTCTTAATCATATTAGGATTTGGGGATGTCCCGCTTATGTCAAGAAGACTAAGGTGGAAAAGTTGGAAGCTAGGTCTGCGAAGGGACGTTTCATTGGATTGCCGTCTGGGACGATGGGATATCTATTCTACATGCCCGAAGATCGAAAGATAGTTGTTGCTTTACAAGCACACTTCCTGGAAGATGAGTTCATTCAGGAAGGCGGAGCAGGTAGAAGTATTTATTTAGAAGAATACAATGAAACTCCTCGGGAGACACCTGTGCAAGAAACTGGAACCAAACCTTCTGAAACACAAGTACAACCACCTCGTAGGTCTAGTAGGGTGTCTCATTTACCTTAGAGGTATGGGCTTGTGTGCTTGGAGGAGCTGGGTCTCCATGAGGTTCCAAGTGATAGCCAAGAGACCGACCCGATGACCTATGACCAAGCGATGGTGGATGTAGACTCCGCGAAATGGCGTGAAGCTATGGAAGCTGAGATAGACTCGATGCATGTCAATCAGGTCTGGACTCTAGTAGACCGCCCCAAGGGCATAGTGCCTATTGGGAACAAGTTGATCTACAAGAGAAAGACTGATGGTGATGGCAAGGTTGACGCCTATAAGGCCAGGCTTGTGGCAAAGGGTTATACCCAGAAGGAACGGATTGATTACCACGATACCTTCTCGCCCGTAGCCATGATCAAGTCTATTCGCATGATGCTTGCTATAGCTGCCTACCACGATTATGAGATATGGCAAATGGACGTAAAGACGGCTTTCCTTAATGGATTCCTCGAGGAGGAAATCTATATGGAGCAGCCTAAAGGCTTTGTGTCCGAAGTCGATATTCAGAAAGTGTGCAAGCTTCAGCATTCCATTTATGGACTTAAGCAAGCGTCGCGTAGTTGGAACCTTCGTTTTCACGAGACAGTCAAAGAGTTTGAATTCGTGCAAAATGAGGAGGAACCTTGTGTATACAAGAGGGTTAGTGGGAGCAAGATCTCATTCTTAGTACTATATGTAGATGACATTCTACTAATAGGAAATGATGTGGGAATGCTCAGTTCTGTGAAAGCTTGGCTTTCGAGTAATTTCTCCATGAAAGACTTGGGAGAAGCTACCTATATTCTTGGTATTCGACTCTACCGGGATAGAGCGAAGAGAACAATAGGTCTTTCCCAAGCCCTATATATAGATAAAAGCTTAAAGCGATTTAAGATGGATGATTCTAAAAGAGGGTTCCTACCGATGCGACATGGAATAAAACTCACCTTGAAGATGTGTCCTCAAAGTGAGGAACAACGAAAGGAAATGAGTAATATACCATATGCTTCGGCCGTGGGTAGCTTTATGTATGCTATGTTGTGTACAAGACCTGACATCGCGCATGCTGTAAGCGTGGTGAGTAGGTTTCCGGCAAACCCAGGTAGGGAACATTGGACTGCTGTAAAGAACGTTCTCAAGTACTTAAGAAGGACTAGAGATATGGTTCTTATGTATGGCGGTGGAGAATTGGATGTGGTGGGATTCACTGATTCGGACTTCCAAGGACTAAAGGGCGATTCGATGTCTACTTTTGGCTACATATTTACTCTTAATAGAGGAGCAGTATCTTGGCGTAGCGCCAAGCAAAGCACGACTGCTGATTCCACCTGTCAGGCTGAGTATCAAGCAGCCTCGGAGGCTTCCAAGGAAGGGTTCTGGATTAAGAAGTTTCTGGGAGAACTTCAAGTGATACCATGTGCTGAGCTGCCTGTTCCACTGTACTGCGACAACGACGAAGCTGTAGCGCAGGCGAAGGAGCCGAGGTTTCACAACAGCACCAAACATATTGAGAGGAAGTATCATCTCGTAAGAGAATCTGTTCGCAAGGGATACATTGTGCTGCACAGAGTTGACTCGGCCGACAACGTCGCCGATCCACTGACCAAGTCACTTTCCCAGACTAGCTTGGAGCGTCATCTGGAGAACATGGGTATTAGATACCATAGTGTGTGGCATTGAGTGCAAGTGGGAGATTGTTAGGAGTATGCCCTCGAATGCCACTCAGAGGATGTTGAGTGAGGGCATTGTACTTGTTATTATGTAAATCATCAATATAAGGCAATGGATGTTTCTTTATTTACTGGTAGTTACTGGCATTCCTAACTCGTAAATATACATGTAGAAACTAGTCTGTGTATTTGAGAGCAAAATGTTCCACTACTTATTGGATAAGGGGGTCGGAACTGGAAAGGTTTATAGCTCAAATACTTAATCGTTCGCAAGTCGATGAAACTTGACTGGGCGATAAGTTTATGTAAGGACTTATATGATGTGTTCTTTGACAAGGAGAGTGCCTGTCGAACACTAATGGTTAGTGGGAGCACACGTTATAGGTATGCTAATTAGATTAGTATACTCGAACCGACTCACCCTCGATTCGTCACACAGATTTCACTCCGGGACAGTCAATGATGGAATCGAAAGGTTGTGATAGGTATTCGTGAACCTTCAACTTGAGGATTTAGTAGGGATGTGCTTGTGACGTCAAGATTTTCATTAATATTAGAGTAGTTCGACCCTATAAACCGGAGGGCGGGGGTCAACCTCGACGTGCATCTTGATGGGCAAGTAGCAGGTCCTACTGAATACCAAGATAGAATTCTTTCTCCTGTTAGTGAATAGGTTATATGTCTTATGCGGTTATTAGCAGATTAGATCATAAGTCTTTGGCCAAAGCATTGGAGCTAACTGTATTAGATACACGAGAGCTCGATGATCTCGATTTGCATTAACGCATGCATAGCGTCAAGTACAAATGGGGTTTGACTGACCGTGACCCGATAACTTGATCGGGACATTTGAAAGAAGGGTTTATACGTATACTGGTATTCACGACAGAATGGTTCTTGAATGATCCCAATCATTCGTTCTCAGTTGGGGTACAGTGTAGGCCGCCAGGCTGGCTAGGTGGTGCTACTACTCTTTGGTTCCTTCCATTACTGACTAGGACGGACCTACCGAGTCGCGCAATAGGATTGACGACGGAATGAATAAATCTAATTCTCTCATTATGAATATTAGATATTGGATATCTAATTTTGGAACATTGGATGTTTAAATCGATTTATTGGATAAATTGATTTACGGCCTAATGAATTAAATAAATTACTGGGTGATTAATTTAATTCATGTATATAATTATTTCTTGGAGAAATTAATTATATTATTTTGTATTTGATATGTTTAATTAATTGGATTAATTAATCGATATAAATACATCGATACGGAATCAGAGTTTATCTGTTTAGACCGTCGGGAGTCCGAAACGAACCGAACGTGTCTGATTTCTAGCTTTGCCCCCCCCCCCCCCCCCCAGTGTATCCATCTGTGTGTATTGACTTGTCCCCATCATGGTTTTGGAATCTCATGTGTTGAGGGGACAAGCATCATATACATTATATGGGGGAATCTCAGTGCAAAATACACACAGAAGGAGAATTAAAGACTCATCTGGCAATCACTTATACATTCATATTGATATTCATATACACTTATCATACATCCCAAGCAAGAACTCACAGATCTACCTATCTGGTTCTTCCGGCAATCTACACGCTCTACAGCTTAGATAATTGGAAGTCTTTACACTCATTGTAATAGATTCTAACATTAATATTTGTACTCGATAGTATATTTATTAATAACATCTCGCGAGAGCATTCAAGCCCGGGATTAACAACCCCGACAAATCTTGCGTTATCTATTTTCTCACGGAAGTGTTCTCGCATTTGTTTGTTACTCGATCATTCCAGCAATACTATCTTCGGATAATATTTTGGGTAACAACAATTGGCTCTAGAAGAAGGGCTAAATCTAAACCTTCATTTCTATTCCTACCGTCTCGAAGAACACTCACTGTTCTCCAGACATATACTTGAAGAAACACTCACTGTTCTTCAACAGAAAAGCCTTCAGAAAAATGACGTCTGCTACGACTTCCAAGAGAGCCACCCTAAGATCCGCCGGAAATCTCATTCCGGCCCGGACCGAATCCCAGCCCACGGCGGAAGGCGACCGTGGCGACGCTAGGCTCTCACTCCCGCCCCCGAGGGACGGTTCTAGCCTCTCACTCGATCAGTTCCACACCACAGAACAGATTGAGGAGGCTATAGCCATCCTCAGGGAGCGACGGAAGGCCTACGACTCTCCCACCATCACTCCATCGGACATCCGCTGGGCAGGCAAGCGGAAGCTTAAGGGGATCTATGTTGAGAAGTCGATAGAAAGACCCAAGCCGTAGGGAAAGGCTCTCGTGAGGCGGGATGATTCCGTCTTCAGCCGCCTAGGGAGCGATCCCTCATGGCGACCCGGGCACTAAGGCCCCAGCCGGGAGACATCGGAGTCCGAATCCTCTACCAGGAGTTCGGCATATCCGACTCCCAGGAGACAAGCCGGTCAGCGAGCCCCCGCTCGCCCAAGAAATGAACCCACTGGCAGGGAACTCGCCATTCACCACGGGGATAGGGGATCGGTACATGATCAGCTCGGCTCGCGCTCCGGGAGCCAATCAGCGAGCAGTCAGGCGACGGCAATGGTCGCCATGTAGCGCCAGCTCGACGAGATGAAGGCGCTCTTGGAAACTGGGGCAGGCACCAGGAAATCGATCGCTGGGTTAAATGAACCACTAGCGGTTCAGATCGAGCTCGCCCCAGTTCAATCGAAGATCGCTCCCCCACAAACGCCTCTATATGAAGGGAGGTCAGATCCGGAGACCCACTTGAGCAAATTCCGGATCTACATGACCGGATGCGGAGCATCAGATGCGACGAAATGTCGAATGTTCCCGTTAACTTTGGGCGACCTCGCCCACAGGTGGTACATCTCACTACCACCTCGCTCAATCAATTGATTTGAGAAGCTGGCGAACGACTTCACGTCATACTTCGCCGCCAAAGTCGCTCGCCCGAAAGGTCCCCACCGCATGATGAAAATCAGGTAGGGGAAGGACGAATCAGATGAGGATTACATCGACCGGGTAGACGATATATTCCTCACCAGCGAGCCCATCAGTGACGAGCTCGCCCTCTACTCAGTCCTGGGGGGATTCTGTGGCCACTCACCCATGTTCAGGCACCTCACAAAGGATATCCCCCCGACCTACACGGTCTTCCGCGTCAGAGCCGCCGACTTCTTGGCCAGGCAGAGGATGCTCTCCCTCCGCTTAGGCGAGGGACCGTCCGGGGAAGGAAAGGCGCCATCCCATGTCCAGAAGAAGGCGATCGCCATGCCCAGAAAGGCGGTTGCCAAGCCGCCTGGCGAGTTCAAAGCCTTCGAGGATGTGGAGGTCCACCTTCTCCACAACCTCAACTTATCTCCGGCCCACATCTTCAACGCGATCAAGGGGCGTGAGTGGCTTTCCAAAACAAAGCCGATAAGGGACCAAGGTCATCTAGACCGTAGCAAATTCTGTGCTTACCACAAGAGTCCCGGCCACAACACCAGCCAATGCCGCGACCTCCTCATACAGCTCTGGCGACTGTTTGAGGAAGGCAAACTGGACAACTTGGTCACCAAGCCAGAACCTAGGACGGAAAGGACCGGAGGGCGTGAGCGCCGACAAAACGAGAGAACTCCTCCCAATCCGGTCGCCAGAATCGAGCATGAGCCGGAATACTCTGATGAGTCGATCCCTCCGATCAACCCTGGCGGTCGGATCAACATGCTTCAAGCAGGAGGTGGAAGCCTCGGGGGCCTTTCCCCAGTTTCCACCATGTCAAACAGGAAGCGAAAGGCCGAGCTGAGGGCGTTCGCCGGGGTCCATGTCGTGGTACCTCCGGAGCCGACCATTTCTAAAGACG
This sequence comes from Orobanche coerulescens, assembly GCA_033398695.1. Taxonomy (NCBI): domain Eukaryota; kingdom Viridiplantae; phylum Streptophyta; class Magnoliopsida; order Lamiales; family Orobanchaceae; genus Orobanche; species Orobanche coerulescens. Next base: position 53,408,796 of record CM065812.1, read on the forward strand.
CACTCGTCACCTTCTCCAACAAGGACAGGGAAGGAGTGCAATGCCCAAAAGAGGATGCACTGGTGATCTCTGCTTGTATCCTTGGGAAGATGGTCGATCGCGTGCTGGTCGACAACGGGAGCTTATGCAACATCATATTTAAATCCGCCCTGGACCAGCTCGGCAACTTGAACAAATTCATCAAGCCATTCGACACCGTGCTCCAAGGGTTCGGCGACAACACAATCCAAGCCTACGGAAGGATCAAGCTCTCTATCGAGCTAATATGCTTTTACGATCCCAAGGTTAGGATTACTAGGAACCTAAACTTTGTAATCATAGATAGGCCCATCATCTATAATGGTTTCCTAGGTCGCCCTTTTCTGGAAACCTTTGAGGCGGTCGCCTCGTCTTTCTTTTACTGTATCAAATTTCCCACTGCCGATGGGATGGTCGGTACTGTAAAAGGAGATCAGTTAATGGCAAAAAGATGTTTGAATTACTCCTATGTCGTTACTGCTTTCAATACTTCCCATGCAATGTGTAACATAGAAACGATCGATGATCAACCCATGGAGATCGATGAGCCAAGCACATCGTGCCAACCCGACTCAAGGGACGCCATCTCGGTTCGATTAACGAACGACATCAAACCAAGGATCTGTTTCGAGCCAAGTCTCGACATCGATCCAAGGATCAAGTCCGGAAATCGTTCCAAACAAGAGGCGATCGTCCCCGTCGAAGAGTTGGAGAGCATAACGATAGATCCGGCTCATCCAGAACGGGAAGTACAGATCGGTGCAAGCATCGACCGCGAATTAAAAGAGGATCTGATCAATTTGCTACATAAGAACATCGGAGTCTTTGCCTGGTCGCATCAAGATATGGTTGGCATAAGTCCTGAGCACGCTTGCCACTATCTAAATATCGACCCGCCAATGAAGCCTGTTCACCAAAAATGTAGGAAATTCGGTCCCGAAAAATATGCGGCGCTCGACATAGAAGTCCAAAAGTTACTCAACAACAAATTAATCGGAGTAGCTACAGACGAGCCACAATGGGTCGCCAATGCGGTGCTCGTCGGAAAGCCGACTGGTTCCTGGAGGTTATGCATCGACTTCCAACCTCAACCCGGCATGTCCTAAAGATCACTTTCCGATGCCTCATATTGATCACTTGGTCGATAGTACAGCAGGTTGCGAAATGATGTCATTTATGGATGCCTTCGCCGGATATCATCAAATCCCAATGGCGGAGAAAGACATAAAACACACATCTTTCCACACGGAAAAAGACATATACTTTTGGGTCCGAATGCCGTTCGGCTTGAAGAATGCAGGGGCGACCTACCAGCGACTAGTCAACAGAATGTTCGCCAACCAAATCGGCAAGACCATGGAAGTCTACATCGACGACATCATGGTCAAAATACTCAAGAAGGAAGACCACCTCAGTGATCTCGCCGAGACGTTCGCCATCCTCGAGAAGTTTAACATGAAACTGAACCCCAAGAAATGCAACTTCGGAGTGGGCTCCGGAAAATTCCTGGGGCATATCGTGATCCAAAGGGGGATCGAGGCGAACCCCACCAAGATTCAGGCGATCCTTGACATGCAAGAGCCATGGAACATCAAGCAGGTGCAACGCCTCACAGGTTGTCTAGCCGCCCTCAACCATTTTATATCCCGACTCGGCGATAAAAGTAAGCCATTCTTCGCGACCATAAAGAACAAGAAGTTCGCATTGACGAAGGAGAGTCAGGTAGCGTTCGCCAAAATAAAAGAATATATATCTAACCCCCAGATCCTGGCAAAGCCGATCCCCGGGGAAAAACTATTCCTTTATCTGGCAGCCTCGGAGGTCGCACTGAGTGCCATTTTGGTGCGAGCGGAGGGACAAGTCCACTTGCCGATCTACTATGTTAGTCAATCGCTCCATGACGCTGAGACACGTTATACGCCATTGGAGAAAATCGCCTACGCCCTTGTCATGAGTGTTTGTAAGCTAAGGGCTTAATTCTTCGAACATCAAGTGGAAGTCCTGACAACTCTACCTCTAAGGCAAGTTCTACACCGACCAGACACCAACGGGCGACTCCTCAAGTGGTCACTGGAGATCGCCCAATACGGTATCACATACGCTCCTCGCACGGCGATCAAAGGCCAAGCTCTGGCGGACTTCGTGGTAGAACTAACATTCCCTCACAGCCCAATCCAGATCGGCCGACCTGCCTGGAAGCTATATGTGGATGGCTCGGTGACCAATTCGAGAGCAGGGGCAGGAATTGTCCTCATCAGTCCCGACGGACAAAGTTTCACTAATGCTGTGCATTTCAGTTTTCGAGCGACCAGCAATGAAGCCGAATACGAAGCCTTGGTAGGCGGGCTCGATTTAGCCCTCGCCTTGGATGTTCGCCGCCTCTATATCTTCATGGACTCCCTCTTGGTCGTAAACCAAGTCAAGGGAGAATATGAGGCACACGGCGAACAGATGGTCAAATACCAAGAGCTGGTCGCCGAAATGTGCACAAAATTTGAGGAAGTGCTAATCGAACAAGTCACGAGAGAGCACAACTCCCAGGCCGATGCCCTATCCAAGCTGGCGTCATCAGATGGGGCAGCCGATTTCTCAAATATCCAGATTACTAAATCAGCAAGACCGGCGATCGACAGAAACCTGGTTACCACGGTTTCCGTTGCCGAGGAAAACTGGATGACTCCATTCATCAAATACTTAAAGGACGGGACGGTCCCTGACGACCGTATCAAAGCTCACCAACTCCGGCTACGTGCGACCAGATACACCCTATTGGACGACCGGCTTTACAAGCGAGCTTTCAGTCTTCCCCTCCTCAAGTGTATTACACCGGAGGAAGGTCGGCTCGTCTTAGCCGAAATCCATGATGGGATCTGCGGAAACCATGCTGGCAGACGAGCTATCATCCATAAAACAACCAGGCAAGGTTTTTTCTGGCCATCACTTCAGAAGGATGCGATCGCCTATGCCAGATCGTGCCATAGGTGTCAAGTAATAGGACCAAACTTTAAACTCTCCCCCGAGCAGCTCACCTCAATGGACAGCCCATGGCCATTCGCGCAATGGGGCATCGACCTTATAGGTCCCTTACCGACGGCTCCAGGGGGCTGTAAGTTCGCTATCGTAGGGGTCGACTATTTCACCAAATGGGCTGAGGCCGAACCGCTAAACAAGATTGTCCAAGATCAAGTTATCAAGTTTATCTGGAGAAATATCATATGCCGATTCGGCCTGCCCCAGACCATCATCTCCGACAATGGAAAGCAGTTTGATGGCTTAGAATTCATGCAATTTTGTGAGAAGTGGGGAATCAAAAGGTTGTTCTCGGCTCCCTATCACCCTCAGACGAACGGGCAGGTAGAGGCCGTGAACAAGATCCCCAAACACCCAATTAAAGCGTGACTCGAATCCAGGCAAGGACGATGGGAAAGAGAGCTCCCAGATGTTTTGTGGTCTTATCGAATGACGACCCGTAATCCAACCAGCGAAACCCCATTTGCCCTCGCCTTCGGAACAGAAGCGGTGATTCCCTCGGAGATCGCCGTCCTCAGCCATCGAACCGAACAAGAGATGACGACCGACAACGATGTGGCCCGACGGATCGACCTCGACATGCTCGAAGAACGACGACTGACCTCAGAAATGAGGAATACAATCCACAAAAGGAGATCCGAGAAGTTCTTCAATTCAAAGGTCAAGGAAAGACGTTTTCAAGTCGGCGATCTCGTCCTCAAAAAGATCCAGACCCACACAGGTGTCTTTGGTCCGAACTGGGAAGGCCCCTTCAGGATATCTAGGTGGCTAACTAAGGGAGCCTACGAACTTGAACACCCTGACGATACTCTGGATCAATATCCTTGGAACGCCATACATCTGAAGAAATACTACTAGTGAAAACTTTGTATTCAGTTTCTACTTTCCTATATACAAGAATAAAATGAGATTGTTTGCTATCCCATATATTTGGGCGATCGCCCCACCTAGCATTTCGCATACCGACGAGGATCGACATCCATACATGGCGATCCGAGGTAGAAAAAACGCAGCCATGGTCCTGGAGGTCGATGGAACTGACATCTTTGCCCATGCAAGGTTCCTTTGGGCTGAGATCGCCCGCCCTTCGTTTAAATACGAGCCGGCGTAGCCGAAGGACCCTCCAAAATAATTTGTGGACATGTTCGCACGCCCTCAAAGTACGTCATCTAACATGATGTACTCGGACAAGGCGACGTGTCCCTACCCCGTCACAATGTATACCGTCGAGGGTCGACATCCAACAATGCCGACCCGAGGTAGAAAAGTGCTTACAAAGCCGCGGACGTAGAGTCGAATAAACCGATGATGCCCCGTGCAAGGACTCCTCCGGACCAAGATCGCCTACCTTTCGTTTAGATACAAGGCAGGCGCAGCCTAACGGAGGACCCTCACAATAAATTGATTCGCGGGATAGGCAATGTCCCTCGCACACAAAGACACGGTTGTGGAGATCGGTCCATCGAACTCCGCGACCGTGCACGATCCCTCAGAATCGGCAAACTGAGGATAGCTCACCATACATGCTATTTTTTCTCCCTTACTTACAGTAAGTAAACAAAAACAAGGGGCAAAGAAGGGGAGCTAGTCCTAAATGCGATCGAAAGTCCTAAATGCGACCGAAAGAAAGGAACCGTACCCGATCGGCTTCGGTCAAACACACACAGGACGATCGGAATTGTTCGACAAAATTTATAAGTAAGAATTTCCAAACATGTCAATACATTCAAGCATTCAAACAACCGGTCGGATGAACAAGACATCGGATGCAATCATACACATACTTGTTAAAATTCGCATGCAAACATTCAAAGGCGATCGTACATAAAAAGGCACCAGTGCGAAAAAGGAATATTTCATTCATTATCAAAAGGAGTTCGTACAATATGAAGCCAGAAGGCAATACAAAGAGAAAGCAAAAATTGCAAGATACAAGGAAAATAAAGATCTCTCAGGGTCCCGCCGGCTGGTCTTCGCCCTCAGGTGGCGGATCGGCATGCGCTCCCTCATCAGCATCAGGACGAATGAGTTTATCCGGAAAAGGATACCAACTCAAGTCGATCCCCCAGTCGACGAGGTCGAGGATCGGCAAGGAAAACTCCGGGAGCAAAGGGTGCTCAAGCGCATAAACCTTGAAGCTCTCCACAAGAGGACCGACCTCGATCCCTACCTTCTTGGCGGCTCTAACAGCATCGGCGTAGGCCACATAATAGGCGAACTCGCCGACGAGTGCCACATTGAGGTAGGGATCGGTCTCGATCGCCTTCAGCCGCCCTTTCAACTCCACGGTCGTCTTCTCAGCCTCCGCCAGCTCTACCACCTTGGCGGCATTTTCTCCCTTGGCCCTCTCCAGCTCTCTTTTCGCCGCCTCCAGCTCGCCGCTGAGCCGATCCACCGTCGCCTTCATCCCAGCAGCCTCCTCCTGCGAAGCCGCATGCTTCCGGCGGGCTTCTTTCTCCTAATCACGGAATCGATCGGCAGCCTCCTTGGAGCGGCTTAGCTCTTGCTTCAGTCGGTCGACATCCTGTTTAGCCCGTTTGGCCATCTCTACGTACTCCTTCTCCATAGACTGGATCCGGTTGACGTATTCAATATTTGTGTTCCGGGCGGCCTCAAGGTTGCTATGGAGACGAGCAGCAGAGGGTCGCCCCTCAAAATCCTTGGCAGCTTGGACGGCCATCATCGCCGTCTGGAGAGCCTGGGCAATGGTCGCCTGTATGGTATCCCTAGATCGCCGACGAGCGATCGCATCAAGATTGGTCGTCCAAGCCTTGGGCAGTGAGGTGATAGCCTTCTGGACGTAAGTAGGGACGTCGAGAGACTTTTGCGGAGCCTTACTCTACAATAAATCCAGCACAATAGGAGCGACGTCCGGGTCGGCAAGACGGATCCTGCAGCGCAAACAAAATAGACAAAGGAGTTAGTCTATATCTCACCCAAAATGCTTAACTCGGAAATTTCAAATCCAACCTTACCTGTTGACCAGCTCGGGATCGCGGCCAAAATAGGGCCTGCCCCGAGGAGTTTCAGCCTCGGCGATCGCCACCTTTTTCGAGAAGCTGCCCGGTGACCTGGAGCCAGACGCCGAGGGCCTGGGACCAGACCCCTCCGCCATCGGAACGGAAGAAACGGGTGGAGCGGCGATCGGCGGCTCCAAGATAGCTAAGTCCACCTCAGCTGTCGGCAGGGACCCCTCCGGCCTCCGCCTCTTGTGGTTGCGCTGAAGTTGCTCCTCTTCTTGAGTTTCCGGCTCGGCAACCGGCACCACAGCAGGCCTCACCACCGGAACAGGGCGAGACATCGTCGCAGGAACACGACCGGTCTTCTTACCCTGGTGAAGGCGTCCGATGAGTCCTGGGTTAGACATGGCGATCTCTGGTGGTGGCTCGGCAAAAAGAGGAAAGTGAATCTCTGTCAAAGAAGAAGTACAAACAAGTTAGACAACTACCTAGACGTTACGACCTCCTGGAGACGATCGTCAAGCAAGGAAGAAATAAAATTTATACCTGGAACTCTCAAGTGACGAGGGAAGCAAAATAATCGAGCCCCCAACCGGTGAACTTCGTGACCAAGTGAGCGAACGTCTATGAAGGAATCTAGCAAGGCACGAATCCTCTCACAAACGATCAAGAAATTGAAAGGGAGATCGCCGATCGCTGGCACTAGAGGTCCTGCAAAAAGGAAACGAAATTAGATCTGTCCAAGACAAGTCCGATCAAAGGGAGAGTTAAAACTCTTACTCGGATTCCTCTCCCGAAAATTGGTGGGAATCTCCAACTCCTCCTCCGGCCTGTCACTCGATGCCGATCGCCACGCCCCGCCAACCCAGCACCACTTTGCCAGGTCGCCCCGGGTCTTGTTCGGCACACCAAGGACCACTCTTCCCATTCGACCCTGAATGTGATTGCCGCCGATCGACCCTTTCTGCGCAGCCAGCTTGAAGAGATAGTTCATCTCCATCGCAGAAAGAATCCGGAACAACCGGTGACCGCCGAAGAGCGTCAAGGTGCAGATGACCTGTAGCTAGGCGTTCGGCGTCAGTTGGAGCGGCGCTAAATTCCAGGCGACCAATAAGTAGGAGACGGCGAATGGCAAAGGGAATCGCAGACCGGCCTCCATGATCATTTCACTAATGGCGACCATACCCTCGGGAGGCTGGTCGGCACGTTCATTCTCGGAGGGCACGTGCTGTGACACATCAGAGGGAATATGATATTTGGCCCTCCAGTGGGTCAAGTCTTTCCGGGTCTCCAAACTCCGGATCTGACCAAGAGTCCATTGAGACGGGTCGGCGGCCCGAAAAACCGTCCGCTTCACATGTTCGTAGGGATGAGCGGCGGAATAAGCTTCAAACTCAAATTCCGGACATGGTCCGGCGATCCCCTCCACAATCTTGCTGAAAGCCATATAGGCGGGGCCGAATACACTACCCCGTTCCCAAGTCATCTGCACCAGTTCATCTTCGTCCGCTGGCGAGGCCCCCTGTTCCGCCATCGCCGCCGTTTTTGCCACTACGGCCTCGTTGAAAAGCTCCTCAAGCTCTGTGGGTGGAATCCCCGCACGAATAGCCTCAACGGCCGTTTCCATAGGGATTCCCACGGGAATCTCCTCCCGGTCAGGCGAAGCCACGGCGGCGGAAGTGCTTCCGGCCTCGAAGGTCTTAGATCCTCCCGACATATTCTTAAAAAGTAAAAGGAGGAAGAAGATTGATTTTCTTACCTAAAAAGAAAAAGGAAGACGATCGGCACAAGAAGCTTCGGAAATTTCTACAGAGTTTCAGCAAGAAGGCAAGGACACGTGAAGAGTAAAAATGGAGTAACCCTAGGCCCTTTTATAGATGGAAGCGGTGAAGAGATAAATTCACCACTAGAAGGGGGGTTGAATAGTGGTGATGCGGAATACCGAAATTTCTTGCGAGTAAATAGAAAATAGTGCGGAATTTAAAGACTCAAGAATTTATAGAGGTTCGGCAACTTGCCTACGTTCTCTCTCCGACTTTCTTTTTCTATTGGCTTAAGAAAAACCACAATCTTAACTCGTCTTCTATCGGTCCGAGTTCACAACCGTTACAATCGCTTGTCTTCTATCGGTCCAAGCTCAACCTCTCCCTCAATATAAATGTTTGTTTATCTAGTGTTCTATAGGAACTAGATAATCCTCACTATACGAATATGGGAGTATAATCCAAACAATGCCGGATCAAAGATCCTAATAACACCGGATTAGTGACTCTTGATTCGTTTCTTTTACGCTCAAGTGTAAGTGATGCAACACTTACAACCAAATGAAAGAATACCAAGAATAATAGATATTACAATGAAAATCACTCTTGTATCTTTCTTTTCTCACAACTTGAAATGCAAATAAAAGATATAAAACTGAGCTCAAATATGCTTTGATTGCTTGTATGCTTGTATGCTTGAATGCTTGAAGTTGTGTGTTTGATACCCAAGTCCTTCGGGTATTTATATGTGAGAGACATCCTTCAAATGCTGAAAAACAACTTATTAGCGTGCGCTAATAGTGTCCTGTAGCGTGCGCTATCGGTTTTTGACTTGGAATCTCTGAACGGTCACAAAGACTGTTGCAACGGTAAAATACCATGGCTAGCGTGCGCTAGTCATGTATCGGTAGCGTGCGTTATCGTCTGGTCAACAAGTCTTCAGTCTTGATTTTGAAAATGTCCGATTGTCTCTCCAACGACTCTTTATCCAACGGCTAGATATGGTATTAGCGTGCGCTAGCAAGTGTGCATAGCGTGCGCTAGCATTAATTAAATCCAACTTTTCCAGATTTTCCGGATCTACATTGACTCGTGCCTTCCAACGGTAGAAAATCAAACGGTAATATGCTGACTCCTTTTAGCGTGCGCTAATGACTATACCTTAGCGTGCGCTACTAGTTTCTTTCATTAACGTACGTTACCCTGTGTAGCGTACGTAAAGGCTTTAACAAATTGAGTCCAGTAGCTACTGGACTACTGACCGTGATATTGGTAGCGTGCGCTAGAGCTGAGCAGTAATGTGCGCTATATCCTGGCTTTAGCGTACGTAAGATGATATGTGTAGCGTGTGCAACATCCGTTTCTGATTTCCTTCCAAACTTCACTGACCTCTGGAATAATACGATAGCGTGCGTTATTTTTACTGTATAGCGTGCGCTAAATGTAGTTACTTAGCGTGCGCTAACATTGAATAGCTTGCGTGCGCTATCGATCGGGCGACTTCTCTTGGCTGCAGCTGACTTGACTGGGCTGTACATTCACTGCTCGATAGCGTGCGCTACTATAAGATGAGTAGCGTGCGCTAGCTTTATTTAGCTCCTTCGAAATATTATCGATCTGAGATTGATCTAATTAAATGTTTTGAAAGGAATAATCATCAAAATACGTTTTGAGTCAACAATCTCCCCCTTTTTGATGATGTCAAAACATTTAATTTAATACCTGCAAAAATATTTTAAATGATTCGAATCAAGGTTAACTTGTTCGATATATTAGTATATTGTGGTTTTTGGAGTATTCTCCCCCTTTTTGACATAAACAAAAAGGAACTCCCCCTGAATTGTTGCATTTATATCAACGGAAATGCCATTATTCAAAGCGTAAACAACAATACTTGTAAATAGCAAATGCCAAATGAAGTGAAATGCGAATATCATTAAGATAAAATGCAAGTAATACAACGAGTTTTCATGGCATGAGACATAAAGATGATTCGAACAACAAGATTCTACAACCAAACATCAAAAATCCTCAAATCTAAGGGTCGGAAGATGACGAGGGGAAAGGAAACGAAGGGTGTGTGAAGCGGATGAACTCGGATATCAACCCGCGCACTTCCCGGACTTTCGAACGTAGAGCCCGAACATCCTCTCGAATCTCAGCCTGAGAGGTCTCGATGCCCCGCATCTGAGCACAAAGGTCGCTTTCCTCTTCTTCCGTAACAACATCTCTCATTGGGCGTTTTCCTTTCGTCTTCGGATGACGAACAAAAGACTTGGATTGCACCTCCTTAAGCGTGTGGGGTCCTCGGTGCGTGACTTGCTCGGTCGGTGTAGGCATCCGTGTCCCCTTCGGCACTTGGTCATCATCCCGGAGATATGGAAACAATACCCAGCCTCGATTGAATGTCTCGACATAATGCATGGCCTTGAGGGTTATGTCACTTATCTCGTGTCCCCGAGACACCGGAACGTGTGCCTCATTAGACAAGTCAACACGAAAATGTCGAAAAGCCACCGTAAGAATTGAACCAAATGGAAGTCCAGATTTCCTGGTTCTCGACATGTAGTTTTTCGACCGAAAAGACTCCCCTTTAGCTTTCATCCAGCTTATCACAATCCCAGTGAAATCCACTCGATCATCCTTCAGCACCCTATACACGACATTCTTATCAACACCGACTAACTTGTGTTGGGTGTTGACTTTTGGCATTAAACATTTTGTTAAAGCGGCCAACAACAAGCGAATGTGTATACCGAAATCATTGTTCTCGAAAACGTCATCCGTGACTTCGATGACTGTTTTCGAACACAGAAAATCACCAATCTCTCTCTCGGACACCGTAGACTCCTCGACAATGTTTTTCCCACAACAATCAAACCCGTCTTTCGATAACCCAAACAACTCGTGAAGAATTTCCGAAGAAATCTTCACCATAGTTCCGTTCACGAGGCTTTCGAGCACGAAACTTCCATTATCACCACTATCACCAAGATGCAAATTCGCATAAAATTGACGAACACACTCAGGGTACACAATCTCTTTGCACTCAACAAAACGTGCAATACCCAATGCCTCAAATAAATCGCGAATGCTTACCTTGACCCGTTCAAGGCTGCTAAAGTTGAAGTAGTAGCAATCGGTCAAACTCTCCTGTGGAAGAATATCGAAGAAAATTTTCGACGCAATGAAGGAGACAAATCGAGTGCTGTCAAAGTCGTTGTTGCGAGGGCGTTTATAGTTCTTCTCCATGGCCTTTCGATTCTTGCTTGACATTATGAAGGAAAAACGAAGAGAATCGAAGTTTTTGAGGGAGAAGCTCGCAGAATTTGGATCGGATATGTGTCTAGGGTTTTTCCAAGAAGGGAATTTTCTGTCGATTGCGTGCGTTAAGAATTGTGAAGTGTTTTTGGGTCGTACGGAAATATATATAGTCAGCGAACTTTTAGTTAGCATACGCTAGGATTGTAGAATTAGCGTACGTTAGGTAAGTGAAAGGCTTACTGGACTGTCCAGTAGCTAGAATGGAATTCGAAAAGTCTTAATTAGCGTACGCAAGAAAGTAGGGTTTAGCGTACGCTATCGAAGGAAGTGTTTAGCGCACGTTAAGAAAATGAAGCTAGCGCGCGCTAGCGAGTGATCCGAATCAAGGATTTTGATGTTTTGAGTAGTAAGCTTATTTCAAAAGTTGTCTACATGTCCCATGCCAAGTTGTAGATGAATGGAGTTAAATGATTCTTCGGGGAGAGGTTTTGTAAAAATGTCAGCAAGTTGATCCTTCGTCCCGACAAAAATTAAACAGATGTCTTTTTTCTGAACATGATCACGTAAAAAATGATGTCTAATATCTATATGCTTGGTTCTACTATGCAACACATGATTTTTGCTCAGATTAATTGCACTAGTGTTATCACATAGGATAGGGGTATTTTCAAAATGTATGCCGTAGTCGCGGAGTTGATTTTTAATCCATAACACTTGAGCGCAGGCGCTCCCTGCAGCGACATATTCGGCCTCAGCTGTAGACAATGCTACACTGGTTTGCTTTTTACTTCCCCAGGATATTAAACATGATCCAACAAAATGACATGTACCACTAGTACTCTTTTTATCAATTTGCATCCGCCGAAATCGGCGTCACTATAGGCAATTAAATTAAAATCCAAGCAAGAAGGATACCATAGACCTAGTCCAATAGTTCCTTTCAAGTAGCGAAAAATGCGTTTACAAGCAATTAAATGTGATTCCTTGGGATTAGCATGGAATCGAGCACATAAACATGTAGCAAATATTATATCTGGCCTAGATGCGGTCAAATATAGCAAAGATCCGATCATACCTCGATATAATTTTTGATCTACGGATTTGCCATTTTCATCTTTCTCAAGCTTTAATGATGAAGACATTGGCGTAGATATCACCTTGCTACTTTCCATATTGAATTTCTTGAGGAGATCGTTTGAGTATTTCATTTGATGGATAAAAATTCCATCTTCGCATTGTTTGATTTGAAGCCCGAGGAAGAACGTTAATTCTCCCATCATACTCATTTCGAATTCTCCTTTCATAAGATTAGAAAAATCTTGGCACAAGGATTCATTAGTAGCTCCAAATACAATGTCATCAACGTAGATTTGGCAAACAAGTATATCATCATTTAATATTTTAACAAACAAGGTATTATCGACTTTGCCTCTTTTATAATTATTTGCAATTAAAAATTGACTTAAACGATCATACCATGCTCGGGGTGCTTGCTTCAACCCGTAGAGTGCCTTGTTGAGCTTGTATACATGATCCGGAAATTGATGGTCTTCAAAACCGGGAGGTTGCTTGACGTAGACTTCTTCTTGAATGAACCCATTCAAGAATGCGCTTTTCACATCCATTTGAAATAGTTTAATCTTCTTATGGGCGGCAAATGCACAAAGCAAGCGAATGGCTTCGAGTCGAGCCACGGGAGCAAAACTTTCTTCGTAATCAAGACCTTCCTCATGATTATATCCTTGAGCGACCAAACGCGATTTGTTTCGAATTGGATAGCCGTCTTCGTCAGTCTTGATTTTATGCACCCATTTAGTTCCGATAATTGTTTTATCTTTAGGCGTGGGAACTAAATTCCATACATTATTGTGCTTGAATTGCACAAGCTCCTCTTGCATTGCCATCACCCAACTTTCATCATCGAGAGCTTCGGATATATTCTTGGGAACTATTTCGGATACAAAAGCACAATGAGCCATAAATTCGGTGGTTCTCCTTCGGGTTTGAACACCGTCTTCAATGTTTCCAATCACGAGGTCCTTCGGATGGTCTTTGATGTGCCTCCAATCTTTCGGTAAATCAACGATTGTGTTCGTTTCGATTTCCAAAATTTTCTTCACTTCGGGTGAGGGATCCGGAAAAGTACCTGCATCATCAAAATATTCTACCTTTCTCGGGGGTGAGATCATATCATTGAATTTAACATGTATGGACTCTTCAACTTTATTCGTTCTAATATTATAAACACAATATGCTTTGCTATTAGTACAATAGCCAAGAAATATTCCGGAGTCGGATTTGGCATCAAACTTGCCTAAGTTATCCTTGCCATTGTTCAAAATAAATACATTGCAACCAAAAGGATGAAAATAAGCAATATTGGGCTTTTTGCCCTTCCATAATTCATACGGGGTTTTAAGATGAGTTCTACGAACATGAACCCGGTTAATTACATAGCATGCCGTAAAAATTGCTTCGGCCCAAAAGTATCGTGGAAGAGAGTATTCATTAAGCATTGTCCTCGACATTTCTTCCAAAGATCGGTTTTTCCTTTCAACAACTCCATTTTGTTGAGGCGTTCTAGGAGCCGAAAAATTATGATTAATACCGTATTTATCACATAAAAGTTCAAACGGGGTGCAATCAAATTCACCTCCGTGATCGGTGCAGATAGAAATTATGGAGAGATTTTTCTCATTTGATACCAAACGACACCATTTAGAAAACTCGGAAAATGCATCATCCTTATGTGCTAAAAATCTTACCCAAGTAAATCGAGAGAAATCATCAACAATAACCAAAGTGTAAAGTTTACCATTTAAACTAACATGTCTAGATGGTCCAATCAAATCCATATGCACAAGTTCAAGAACTCGACTAGTGGAAACCTCGAATTTTGGTTTGAAAGATTCTCGAGTGTGTTTCCCTTTTATGCATGATTCACACAAATGCTTTCTATCAAACTTGAGTTTGGGCAATCCACGAAAAAGGTCGTGTCTAGATAAAATAGAGATAATAGGTAAAGACGTATGCCCCAATTTTCGATGCCATAAATATGCATTGTCATCCAAGGTAATAAGACATTTTTCATTGAATGAACTTTTATCGTTAAGATCAACAATATAGATGTTTCCACATCTCAAATCAATGAATGCAATTTTATTATTTCTAAATGCCGTGCAATGCGTTTGCTCAAATAGAATTTTAAAACCTTCATCACAAAGTTGCGAAACGCTAAGGAGATTATGATGCAAACCTTCAACAAATAGTACTTTGTTGATAGAAGGAGAAGGTTCCTTACCGACTTTGCCGATGCCTTTGATTTTTCCCTTTTGATTATCTCCAAAGGTCACATGTCCTTGATCTTGATATTCGAGGTCTTCAAATAAGTCCTCGGAGCCGCACATGTGCCTTGAGCATCCGCTATCAATGTACCACTTGTTTTTCCTTGGTGCTGGTACCTACAAAAGTAGAATTTCTCGGTTGTTTCGGTACCCAAGCCCGTTTGGGTCCTCCAAAGTTAACTATGCTTATAGCATTCAGAACAATTGTCCCTTTAGGAACCCATATTTGCTTAACTTTGATGGTTCTTAACTTTGAATGAGCATTAACATTGTGAACTCGTTTGAAAGAATCTTTTGAATTCTCGGTTTCGGTTTTCTTTATTTTGTCAAGGTTGATAAGTGATTGTTCCCGTTTAAAAGGGTCGAAACCGAGACCGTGTTTGAGCAAGGGCGATTTTTGAATAGATAGGAGCCTTTCGAACTTCTCGTTTCCGAGAGTAAATTTGTTCAAAATATATTTTAGCTCCTTTTGAGTTTTTGTTAACTCGATTTTCAAAACATTTTATTTTTCAAGACATGATGTATGGTTGATCTCAATAGTTTTGCCCTTGTTTTGAAGAGAGGAGTTTTCGAGTTCTAGAGATTTTATTTTTCTCTTTAAAGATATGTGTAATTTAACCATCTCGTCATACTCCGTATTTAATGATTCAAACGCACTCAACAACTCATCATCATGATGAACTTCTTGTGAATCACAAAAATCAAAAGAGTCATATTCGTCATCATTGAGTTTAGAGCTTACCTCGATATTACTTTCGGAGTCGAGGGCCATGAATGCAAGATTTGCGTCTAGAGATCTTTCAATCTCCTCCTCGTCATCACTCCAAGAAGCGATTAGGACCTCCTTCTTTTTGAATCTTTCCATTTGAGGTTTTGAAGAGGATCCTCGGCATTCTTTGGCATAGTGACCGGCTTGACCACATTTCCGACAATTATTGTCGAACTTCTTGATGGGAGTATAGCCACTCTTCTTTTGCTCCGGTTTGCCATCCCGACCAAGAAAGCTTCGCCTCTTTTGAATTAGGTTTTTATACCTTCTAAAATTTTTGGCATAGAGAGCGAGTTCCTCGTCGTCTTCATCTTCGGGAACATCTTCCTCAACGTCGCTATCAACATTGAATGCAACTACTCTTTCTCGAGGCTTTGGTTTTGTTCCTCTGGACTTGAGAACGATCTCATAATTGATGAGTGACCCGATGAGGGCACTAAATTCGAGCTTGTTGAGATCTTTGGACTCCATGATCGCGGTGACCGTGGCATCCCATTCTCGTGGCAACGATCGAAGAATTTTCTTAGCTTTGTCGCTGCTCGATATAGGCTTTCCGAAAGATGCAATACCATTTGTTATAGCCGAAAATCGATCCAACATATTTGTGATCGTTTCCTCGTCTTTCATGGAAAATAATTCGTAGTCATAGAGTAACATATTAATTTTGGTCTCCTTGACTTGGGTGGTTCCCTCATGAATGACTTCGAGAATTTCCCAAATTTCTTTTGCACTTTCATAGGACGATATCCTATTGAGTTCTTCGGGATTAAGAGCGCAATAGAGGAGTTGAGTAGCTCGTGAATTGACATGCGTGTTTCTCCAATCCTCATCGTTGAATTCTTCGATCTTTTTCAACGATCCATCCTCTTTCTTAGCAAGTTTAGGACCAAGAGCAATCACTTTCCATATTTCAATATCGTAGGCTTGAACGAAGATCGCCATCTTCTTTTTCCACGTCATGAAATTGGAACCGTCGAAAAAAGGAGGACGGTTGAGAGCATTTCCTTCAATTTGGCCAAGAAGTGCCATTTGCGGATCTTTTTCTCTTAGGTAGTTAAACCTTTAAAAAGAGACCCGCTCTGATACCAACTGAAGAGATAAATTCACCACTAGAAGGGGGTTGAATAGTGGTGATGCGGAATACCGAAATTTCTTGCGAGTAAATAGAAAATAGTGCGGAATTTAAAGACTCAAGAATTTATAGAGGTTCGGCAACTTGCCTAAGTCCTCTCTCCGACTTTCTTTTTCTATTGGCTTAAGAAAAACCACAATCTTAACTCGTCTTCTATCGGTCCGAGTTCACAACCATTACAATCGCTTGTCTTCTATCGGTCCAAGCTCAACCTCTCCCTCAATATAAATGTTTGTTTATCTAGTGTTCTATAGGAACTAGATAATCCTCACTATACGAATATGGTAGTATAATCCTAACAATGCCGGATCAAAGATCCTAATAACACCGGATTAGTGACTCTTGATTCGTTTCTTTTACGCTCAAGTGTAAGTGATGCAACACTTACAACCAAATGAAAGAATACCAAGAATAATAGATATTACAATGAAAATCACTCTTGTATCTTTCTTTTCTCACAACTTGAAATGCAAATAAAAGATATAAAACTGAGCTCAAATATGCTTTGATTGCTTGTATGCTTGTATGCTTGAATGCTTGAAGTTGTGTGTTTGATACCCAAGTCCTTCGGGTATTTATATGTGAGAGACATCCTTCAAATGCTGAAAAACAACTTATTAGCGTGCGCTAATAGTGTCCTGTAGCGTGCGCTATCGGTTTTTGACTTGGAATCTCTGAACGGTCACAAAGACTGTTGCAACGGTAAAATACCATGGCTAGCGTGCGCTAGTCATGTATCGGTAGCGTGCGTTATCGTCTGGTCAACAAGTCTTCAGTCTTGATTTTGAAAATGTCCGATTGTCTCTCCAACGACTCTTTATCCAACGGCTAGATATGGGATTAGCGTGCGATAGCAAGTATGAATAGCGTGCGCTAGCATTAATTAAATCCAACTTTTCCAGATTTTTCGGATCTACATTGACTCGTGCCTTCCAACGGTAGAAAATCAAACGGTAATATGCTGACTCCTTTTAGCGTGCGCTAATGACTATACCTTAGCGTGCGCTACTAGTTTCTTTCATTAACGTACGTTACCCTGTGTAGCGTACGTAAAGGCTTTAACAAATTGAGTCCAGTAGCTACTGGACTACTGACCGTGATATTGGTAGCGTGCGCTAGAGCTGAGCAGTAACGTGCGCTATATCCTAGCTTTGGCGTACGTAAGATGATATATGTAGCGTGCGCAACATCCCTTTCTGATTTTCTTCCAAACTTCACTGACCTCTGGAATAATACGATAGTGTGCGTTATTTTTACTGTATAGCGTGCGCTAATTGTAGTTACTTAGCGTGCGCTAACATTGAATAGCTTGTGTGCGCTATCGATCAGGCGACTTCTCTTGGCTGCAGCTGACTTGACTGGGCTGTACATTCACTGCTCGATAGCGTGCGCTACTATAAGATGAGTAGCATGCGCTAGCTTTATTTAGCTCCTTCGAAATATTATCGATCTGAGATTGATCTAATTAAATGTTTTGAAAGGAATAATCATCAAAATACGTTTTGAGTCAACAAGCGGGGGTCTCTATGCAAATAGGCGAAAGTCCGAGGGCTGGAGTGCAACCGTCAGTGGGGGGACACATTAAATGCAGCCCTCGAATCCCGCGTACGCGTCTTTTCGAGGGCACGCCAGGCGACAAGTCTGACAGACCGTCGGACTCCCCCAATGGTAGCGCGACGCGTGTCTTTGCAACGTTTCGAGAGCCCGCCTTCGTTTCCCGCTGCTCCCAGCGTAAAAGGAGATCGTCCAAATTTGAAATCAGATCGTCTGATCGTCTAAACATTGTCGATCGCCAACAGTGCCACCTCACCCCGTGTTTTCAAACATCGAAGCGAGCTGGGGGGCAATGGTTGTGCGGAGATTAATACGCCTCAATGGCGATCGGCCTAAACGATCAGAGAGCCAACCATAGATGATATACTCTGGGCGAAATCCCAGCGATCGGCACATACGGCGATCGTCTTTTGGCACACAACAATCGTCTTTTGGTACACAGCGATCGTCTTTGATGTCCGAACCAGAGACGATCATCTCATGCCACGTATGGATCCAACATCTGTCAAAGTCGTCGAAGACCGAATCTTAGACGGTGGCCCACGTGCAGATCTACAAAGGGTGCTGATAGATAAGACATTTGACCCCAGCCTATCACCTACCTCACCTACCGACAGGGCCGCCGAAAGGTACAAAGTGGGTCCTCCCCGGACAGCAACTCAGGACGCGTGCAGACTTCCCATTGGTGTAATACCCGAGATCTTTATTCCGGATTCGTTGGGTTTTCTGGGTTTTATCGGATTGTCATTGTCCTCATCGTAGGAATTTTGTGCCATGTTTGGTTGTGTCTTGTTGGGACATGTGTTTGGAGGCATTTCGGATCACTTTGTGAGTTTTTGAGTTTTTGTGGTGTAGCGCACGCTAATGCTTGAGGCATAGCGCACGCTACTGTGTGGTGTTTAGCGCGCGCTACTGAATGTGTAGCACACGCTAACTGGCAGTCCAGAGGCACTCCAGTAGCTATTGTACTGGGACTGGAGCTTTGTTAGCGCACGCTAAGGCCGATAGCTAGCGCACTCTATCGACTGCTTAGCGCACGCTCTCTCTTCTTTCTAGCGCATGCTACCCAGTAGGTGCAGTTCTGTCCAGGGGCTACTGGACTGGTTTTGTGACCCGTTAGCGCACGCTACGGATTTTAGCTAGCGCACGCTAACTTTGTTATAGGCGGTTTCTCTGGAGCGTTGACCCCGTTAGCGCACGCTAATGCAGGGTGTTTAGCGCGCGCTAATAACTGTCCAGTATAAATACTGGACAGCAGCATTAAGTCGTCATTTTCCCACTTTACTTCATCCCTTCCGATGGGAGTGAGATCCATAGGCGAGTAGGACCGATCTTTTTCTTCTAGCTTCATCTTTGAGCGGATTTGTAGATGTTTAACAACATTTAATCGTCTTCTTGGTCCAAATCAAGGTAATCTCTTTTTAGAACCCTATTTTCTTAAATTTGGGGTTTTTGCTTAGATTTGTGATTCTTAACCGATCTCATCCGATCGGTTATTTGTTCTTGTTTGTCTTGACTGTAATCTTCAGATTTTTGTTAACCGTTCATCGATTTTTATAGCCCGGATCAACGATTCTTGATTTCTTTGAGAACACTTAGATACTTGTCATTTTTAGGATCGTTTCGGATTTCGATTAGTGTTATTGATTCGTGGTGATGCTATTTTCGTAGTATTCGTGGGCTGTCGAAGTCTTGATCGTTTTTGGAAGTTCGAAGGTTGCCCGATCGTGCCCGTTCGTCGTTTCGTCACTCGTGATATCGAGGCATGTATCTTGTCCATACGTTTCATGTTTCGTAGGCGTAATTATGGATAAATGATTTTATGTGAAACCCAATGTTTAATGAACATAAAAGGGGATCGGTATGTTCTCGATAAATGTTGTCTTTCAACGATAGTTCGTGTACTTCGTGAATATATGTGTTCTCGGAATATGTGTGTTGGTTTTGTATGTTGAAAAGATGATATGATCACTTTGAGTGAGTTTAATAGACCGTAATCCTTTGCCGGGGATTACGTAATGCTATATGTACTTGTTTGGTAAGAACGTATTGTGTGTGATATTAGTTGTTACTCTTTTGAAAGGAGGTTGTGATTTTTAAGTGTTGTTTGGCTTGATGTTCTGCTCATTGTTATGTGGTCGTTGAAATTGATGTGCCTCCGGGTAGGATTGTTGAATCTCCGGGATCCATATTTGCTAGTATGGGTCGGGCGTGACCGTAGGGTTATCCAATTCGGGTATGTCTTGCGGGGACTCCGAGGTTCGGGGCTTGCTAGCCCGATGCCGGGATAACTTGTGGGGGTTATCATCGGGTATGTCTTGCGGGGACTCCGAGGTTCGTGGCTTGTTATCCCGATGCCGGGATAACTTATGGTTGTGGTTTGGAATGATTCTGTGGCTGTTGCCACGAGGACATGTGATTTGGTATGGTTTCCTATTGGGTTATTCACTCGGGTATGTTCTACGGGAGCATCTGAGGTTCGTGGCTTGTTAGCACGGGACGCGAATAATCCTTAGGAACATGTGTTATGTGATTCGGGTCGTGGACCCTGTGGCTTATGATTCGGGTCTTGGACCCCGTGTGTTGTGAATTGGGTTGTGAAACCGCATTTGATTATCGTATTTTGGAAAGACGATTTTGGGCCATGTCCCCAAGTGTTTTTGAAAGACTTGAGAATTCCTTAATTCCAAATGTTTTCAAACTCCCGAGATCGTAAAATATTTTGTATGAGATACATGGTTCTATTCCTACCTTTTATAAATCAAACTGTTTTGATTAAGTGAATTATCTCGGGAAATATATTCAAGATTATTATATTCTTGAAGCACGTGTATGGCTTGTACTGCTTTATACTTGCACTAGCAAAACAAAGGAGTTTTGCTAACCCCGAGTATTCGGGGGTGGATGTCTCAGACAAGGCCCGTGTACTTGCAGATAGCTGGGGAGCGAATCACAGGATCGATACGAAGGATGATGGGAGACGAAGATACTAATCACGTGAAGACCAATTGTAGAGTAGTTGGTAGAGTCGTGTAGGTTATACCACCGATGTGTTGTTACCCCGATTTATGGGAGTGTTATTGTATTTCAGCCCCTGCGTGGGAATGAGTTTTGGGCAAGAATCTTGTATGTAATGTTGTGTGTGTGTTGTGACAAAAGCCAAATCGGTCTAATGGTCCTTTATGTAGCCATGTCGGCATGTGAAGTGATGCATTGTTTTGTATTTAGCCTGGTAGATCCTCGCGGAAAGGGTCTGCGGCGCTGTAATATTCCCGAGTGATTTGGGGGTGTTACAGAATATGGTATCAGAGCTTAGGTTGAGGAAACCTAGGCTGTCGGGTTGAGTTGTGTGTTGTCGGGTCTTGTCTTGTCAGATTTGGTCTGACTGAGTGGTGTCGCGACGCGTCGTCTGAGTTGTCGGTCGTGATTAGTATCGAGGTGCAACCATCATCTTCGTGCGATCTGTGGATGTAAGTCTCCCTATTTTGTTGTGTCTCGTGTTATACGAGTTTATGTGATTCTGTGTTATTATGTGGAGTTTACTTGTGCCTCGTGAATACTTACTCCATACTTGTTTGATTCTCGTATTGTGTTGGAATAAAGAGTAGTACCGGTATGCATGTATATATGTATACATCTTTGTTTGAAATTATTTTTACAGGGATGATGTTTTGGACTGGTTACTCAATAAAAGTTTATCAATGTGGTATTTTAAACTTCAAATGTTTTGGGGAAGTCCCGTAAATTCTATTTAAAAAAAAACATCCTTCGAGGAGGAAAAATGATTTGATTTTCGTATGATGACCTCGAGACCAAAGATTTTGAGAATTCAAACTACACAAATTATATTTTCATCTTGCATTGAAAATTTTCAAAATTTGGTTTTTAAATGCTTAAACGAGGTCTATCAATAGTTTACTTGAGACGTGACTTTCGCCTTCAACTTTTTCGGTTAAACGATATGTAGTGAGAATGTAAAATGTTGGTGTTTGGATTCGTATGTTGTTGTTTATTTATAACCTTCGACTTTTGGCATTATTTGGTATATGTTCATGAATGTGTTGCTGGATGAGAATAGCTAGCGCGCGCTAACGTGGCATGGCTAGCGCACGCTAAGTCTCTGTTAAATTATACACTAATCGGTCTGAGCAGAAGCTCGGAAACTACATTCTGGCCGTAAGTCTGACTTTTGCGATTGTTAGGCTAACCGTTTGAGACCGTACTCCATGTGTGTTGTTCATGAATAACAATTGTTGTGTGTGATTATGTGTAATTTGAACTGTGTTCTTGTCCGCTGCGTGTGTAAATTTCAAAATGACTTTTTGGGTACTTTTACCAAATAGTGTGTGTTTCAAAATGACCTTTCGGGTTTGTAAATTTGAATTATTTTGTTGACCCTTTTTCCTAACTCTTTTGTCGGGTGACTTAACATATATTTTAAAACTATTGAGTTTCCGCGTCTACGCCTTGTAATTTGAAATGGTATTTGATAATGGTATTTGGTATTTGGAAAACGACTTTTGGGGAGTATTTGGAAAGTATTACCGTCATCGGTCTTTTTGGCATTTTGGAACGTTTTTGAAAATGGTTTTCAACTTGGTGAGTTCCAGCGCGGAAACCGTACAGGAAATAATTTTGATATAATGGACGATTTCAATTTCATTGCATTTATAAATCGCATAACAACGACATTATAAATAAAGATTTTTGATATAATAGCTTGTATATTGTGCTCTAGCTGGAATTAAATGGTAATATGTATATGATTTAATGATGTTGGATTAAAGATATAGATGTGAATATCTTGCTATGTGTTATGATCCTTCGTTGCCATAGGTTGTTTTTTGTTAGTATGCCGAGGGGCAGAGGTCGTGGTCGTAACCGTGGTGCTGATGGCCATGGGGATCAGATGCGGAATCGAGAGAATGTCGTTGAGAATGATTTTAGTTTGGGTGTTGCTACTATATTGCAACAAGTAGCGACTCAGATGACTCAGTTGACCCAGGTGGTTCAACGTAGCATTGACGCGAGTCAGAACGTCGGTGTAAATCACTGGCTTCGCGAGGTAGTTCGTATGAATCCCCCTCGATTCGCCGGTGTTGCGGATGCGTTGGGCTGGGATGGTTGGATTTTCCAGTTGGGAAAGATTTTCGAGGCTGTCGGATGTCCTGAAGAGCGGAAGGTACCTATCGCTCGGTACCTTCTCGACAAAGATGCCGCTAATTGGTGGGAAGCTGTTAAACCTCGTGATCGTGATGTCACGTGGGCGGAGTTCCAGGCATTTATGGAAGCTGAATTCTGTCCGAAGCCGATCAGAGAGCAGAGGATTCACGAATTCTACTTGGCAGAACCACAAGATATATCGGTGTCGCAGGCTATCATCGATTATAGCAAACAACTCAGTTATGTGCGAGATCGGGTGAGAACCGAGGAAGAGAGGATCCTTCACTTTGACAGACGAATGAAGCCGGATATTCGTGTGTATATGTCGGGATTTAATTGCACTTCATTGAGAGACTATCAAGATTGAGCATTAGCCCGTGACCTAGCTTCGTGATCGTCGGAGCGTGTGCCCGAGTCGAAGAAGCAGAGGAAGTCCGATGACCATGTGGACGGTGCAGGAGTTGGTGTTTCTAGTTTTCAATGTCGTAGCCTTTCCGCTATGAAGCTCCATCGCTCGATGCGTGGAACTGAGAGTTCCAAGTCGTCTGCTCTGACTCCTGGAAAAGCCAGGAGATGTTTTAACTGTAATGTGGCGGGACATGTTCGCGCACATTGTCCTTCTCCGCCAGTAACGTGTTACAAGTGCGGACTCGTGGGACACCGGGTTCAGTTTTGCGAGATGGTTACCGAGCCTTCCGAGGCACGGACTTGAGCATTGATAACAGGATCGACTCCGAGTAATTCCTGAGGGGCGTGGTCTCAGTTGTATGTTGAGTTATTTCCCTTGCTCTGCTGTTTTGAATTCCGGAGATTAGGTTCTTTTAATTGAAGTGGATCGGATTTTGAACTCTGTACTTTCGACTATGTCGACTCGTTTATATTCATTGACATTTTTTCAACTTGTCCTGTCTTGTGCTTTTGTTGATCGATCGAGTTGTGGTATTGTTTTAGAATAACCCGTTTGTCGTTGTGACCTTCCAATTGCTATTTCATTTCCTGTGAATCCCATGTGAATGCACATCTTATTGCCTTCACCGGATCGTATATTGTTTTGAGTCGAGATGCGAACTTTGGGGTTGTTGTTTTGAGTATTATTGTTCGTCATGATTCGAACATGACTGATTGACTTTTGTGCCTCGATCGTTGTAATTCAGTCGTTTGATTGTTCGGTTTTTGTTGATCTCGTTTCGTGATTGTTGAGCGTTAGGACTCCATCGTAATTTCATTAAGTTCAGGAAATTAGTTTTGTGTTCGATCTTTCAACCCTTGGGCTGTGGAATTTCGTATTGGTTCAGCGTATAGATCGTGTTTTGGTTGATGTACTGTTGAATTGTTCAACCGTATTTATTTCGGTTCGTTGTGTTTTGTTATTTCGGCAACGGATATCGTGTGTTATCTGAGTTTGTCTTGTGTCGTTCGTTTTATGTTTCAAGTTTCGAGGACGAAACTTTTTTAAAGAGGGGTAGAATGTAATACCCGAGATCTTTATTCCGGATTCGTTGGGTTTTCTGGGTTTTATCGGATTGTCATTGTCCTCATCGTAGGAATTTCGTGCCATGTTTGGTTGTGTCTTGTTGGGACATGTGTTTGGAGGCATTTCGGATCACTTTGTGAGTTTTTGAGTTTTTGTGGTGTAGCGCACGCTAATGCTTGAGGCATAGCGCACGCTACTGCGTGGTGTTTACGGCGCGCTACTGAATGTGTAGCGCACGCTAATCGGCGATCAGAGGCGATCCAAGAGCTACCGGATCGGGCTGGAGCTTTGTTAGCGCACGCTAAGGCCGATAGCTAGCGCACGCTATCGGCCGCTTAGCGCATGCTCTCTCTTCTTTCTAGCGCACGCTACCCGGTAGGTGCGCCCGTCGAGGCTACCGGATCGGTTTTGTGACCCATTAGCGCACGCTACGGCTTTTAGCTAGCGCACGCTAACTTTGTTATAGGCGCTCTGGAGCGTTGACCCCATTAGCGCACGCTAATGCAGGTGTTTAGCGCGCGCTAATAACTGTCCAAGATAAATCTTGGACAGCAGATTAAGTCGTCATTTTCCCACTTTTCTTCATCCCTTCCGACGGGAGTGAGATCCAGAGGCGAGTAGGACCGATCTTTTTCTTCTAGCTTCATCTTTGAGCGGATTTGTAGATGTTTAACAACATCTAATCGTCTTCTTGGTCCAAATCAAGGTAATCTCTTTTTAGAACCCTATTTTCTTAAATTTGGGGTTTTTGCTTGGATTTGTGATTCTTAACCGATCTCATCCGATCGGTTAATTGTTCTTGTTTGTCTTGACCATAATCTTCAGATTTTTGTTAACCGTTCATCGATTTTTATAGCCCGGATCAACGATTCTTGATTTCTTTGAGAACACTTAGATCCTTGTCGTTTTTAGGATCGTTTCGGATTTCGATTAGTGTTATTGATTCGTGGTGATGCTATTTTCGTAGTATTCGTGGGCTGTCGAAGTCTTGGTCGTTTTTGGAAGTTCGAAGGTTGCCCGATCGTGCCCGTTCGTCATTTCGTCGCTCGTGATATCGAGGTAAGTATCTTGTCCATACGTTTCATGTTTCGTAGGCGTAATTATGGATAAATGATTTTATGTGAAACCCAATGTTTAATGAACGTAAAAGGGGATCGGTATGTTCTCGATAAATGTTGTCTTTCAACGATAATTCGTGTACTTCGTGAATATATGTGTTCTCGGAATATGTGTGTTGGTTTTGTATGTTGAAAAGATGCTATGATCACTTTGAGTGAGTTTAATAGACCGTAATCCTTTGTCGGGGATTACGTAATGCTATGTGTA
Source organism: Orobanche coerulescens (assembly GCA_033398695.1). Lineage (NCBI taxonomy): Eukaryota > Viridiplantae > Streptophyta > Magnoliopsida > Lamiales > Orobanchaceae > Orobanche > Orobanche coerulescens. The sequence continues at coordinate 53,434,593 of CM065812.1, forward strand.
CTTGTTTGGTAAGAACGTATTGTGTGTGATATTAGTTGTTACTCCTTTGAAAAGAGGTTGTTGTAATACCCGGTTGTAATTCATTCATTATCATTCAGTAATTATCAGTCTGTAATTATCACTCAGTAATTTTCACTCATTAATGATCGCTCATCATTCATGATTCATTAATTTGTGTTCATTTGGCATGTTGTAACCGTGTATCAGTTACCGATCGTCATTTCATCTCCGTTTGAGTGTCAGAGCGGGAGTATTATCATTATCATCGTAATTGGTAGTCTTGTGCTAGAAATATCATTTTTGGCATGTGTTGGACTTGTTCGCGTTCGCAAACGTTTGGTATGTCGAATCATTCATCGATCGTAGAGAGAAATCGGAGTTGTCGGAATTTCATCTTGTCCAGCAACGAGTTACGGCCGTAAGGAGTGTCGGATACGGCCATAATAGACGTTCGTTGTTTTCAGGCCATTTCGGACGAGAGGGACTTACGGCCGTAAGGATTTCGGCATACGGCCGTAAGTTGGGCAGTACGGCCGTAAGGCTTGGCCGGATACGGCCGTACGTGTCGAGCAGGGTGCCCAGACGTTTTGGGCCGAAGGCGAGTTACGGCCGTAAGGGTGTCGGCATACGGCCGTAAGGCGAGGGAGATACGGCCGTAAGGCTTGGCCGGATACGGCCGTACGCTGCAGGCAGGGTGCTTGGTCATTTTCGACGAAGGGGGCTTACGCCCGTAAGTTTGGCCGGATATGGCCGTATCATCCGATTTACGCCCGTAAGGTGTGCGGGTACGGCCGTAAGGATGCCGGCAGATGTTTTTGACGAAGGCGAGTTACGCTCGTAACTCAGGAGCGGTTACGGCCGTAAGTCTGTCGGCAGGATTTTGGACGAAGCCGAGTTACGGCCGTACGAGTTGGCCGGTTACGGCCGTAAGGCCGTTGACCTGGGATGTTACGACCGTATGAGGGCCGAGTTACGGCCGTAACTTCCGGCAGTTTATATAGGGCTGGCCGGGGCTTTTTCTTCATTTTCACTTTCTTCTTCCATCTTGTCCGAGAGAGAGCTTGGGGGGAAGGGATTTTCCTTCATCAAACACTTGAGTACTTGATTTTCTTCATTTCCATTCGATCATATAGCTCGGATACTCGATTTAACTCGTATTCATCGGATCGAAGTGGTTGGATCTTCAAGAGGTAATTTCTTCAACATCTTGGATTTCGATTTTGTGTTGAGTTATGATGTTTTGGACGTTATAATCATGTTATATGAAGGGATATGTATATGATTATGAGTTTGTATAAAGATTCAATGGATTATTGAAGGATTATTCAAGAACACTTTGAATATTGAGTTGGGATTGGGGGTTTTCGATTAATTGTTGTTGTAATCATGAATTTGGATATTCATTTTGGATTATTGACCATTTGCAAGATGTTTTGTTGGATTGAAACACTTTTTGGGTTTTGATGTGGGTATAATCAAGGTTGGGTTGTTAATAATCGAAGTTTGGCCACATAGTGCTCGATATAATGCCTCAATGGACTTGGTTTAGTCGTATCGGCGTGTTGAGTTCGTTATATTCGTGTTTGATACGTATGTTGAACGGATTGTTGGTAATTGTGTTATTCTAGGTTGTTCGAGCGACTGACATCGCATTTAGGACATTTGTTCGTGGAAGGATAATTGTCATCGGTATTGAGTAAGTTAATTCTTACTCGGTTAAAAGGATATTCATTCCTTTTGTTGTTGATCTTTCATAATCATAACTCATTCATCATTATATTAATCATATTGAGACTTGTAATTGTCGAATAATCACTTCATTAACGAGGAACGGCGGTTCCAATCATTTCATTGAAACTATCAATCACTTCATTATCATTTCATCTCGGTGAGTCATTCTTGACTTTGTCAGATTATTATTATTCATTGATATTCATTATGGTCATTCTCGTTCATATGACCTTCCGGGTTCTTATTGCGTGGCCGGGTGCGGATGTGTGGAATTTTTAGTCGGGCACGTTATGGCCATGTATTGGGAGTGATACATTGGACTGTGCACACGGTAACAGATTACCTCCGTGAGACTAATTAGGTACAAGGACGGGTGTGTCCGGTCATTCGTCTTGTACACTTGCACAGAACACTACGGGCGTACTATGATACCCCTCTTCAACGTAATTCATAACTAAGGATATTTCATAACTTCAGTTAAATCATGATTGTGTATTTTTCAACCCTTGAGGATTGTTGTTCTGTGTAACTGACCCCGGCTGGGGATTCTGTTTTTCAGGTCATGGCAAGGCGAAAGCACGGGAATATCATGTTGATGTCGAGGAGTCCCAGTGATACTAGTAGGGGCCCCCGATCTTTCAGTTATCCATGTTGTTGTCCTTTAATTTCCGCTGCATACTTTCATTTGGATACTCCGTTTCATTCAGTGTTGTGTATTTTATCTTCATATAAAATATACTAGTATTCGGTATTGTCCTGGTGTGTTGTACTTAAACTCCTCATCGGAGTATTTGGTAATATAATGTGGTTCGGTACTATAATAATATTATTTAATTCATCATTTTCATTCGCCTGGTGGGTCCCAGTCGGGGATTCACGGCACTGTAATATCCGCCTAGTTTGGGGTGTTAAAGAGTTGGTATCGGAGAGTGGTTTTGAATACTACCTTCCGAGTCATGTCTCATTTGAAATCATCATCATCAGACTAGTATCATTGGACTTTCGCGTCACGTGTGACTTGTGCAAATGCCGAGCCAATCAGACCGAAAGAACTGTAAGATTTCTAATGCCATGGTATAATTTCTGGCAATAGTCATTCATTCATCATTCATCAATTAACAATCCTCAAACATCATCATTCATTGTGATTAGGACGATCACGTTAACTCATTAATCACTTAATTCATTTCATTACTCAGTTAATGATCAGGACGATCATGTTAACTCATTAATCACTTAATTCATTTCATTACTCAGTTAATGATCAGGACGATCATGTTAATTCATTAATTACTCAATTCATTTCATTACTCAGTTGTCGACCTGGATGATCATATTATTAATCTTGTTAAGTTATTCAAGATAATCATTTCAAGAATTTCATCAGATAATCTTGTCACTTCAGTAAATCATTCATATAATCACTAAGTTAGAGCATGTATACTCATTTCCATCATCTCATGACATAATCATAACGTGATAATCATGCGGGAAATATAATCATTATGCGACCTTCCTACTTCAGTATGGGGAGAGCTGTCAGGGGATGCACGGGGAGAGGCCGCGGTGCGGGCCGAAACCCGGGAAATAATCACTCATTGTCGGTAAATCGTGCCTAGGACTCGGCTCGATCAGAAGATGTTCGTGTTGATCCACTCACTTTTATGCAGGCCATGATGACCCATGTGAAATTGCTCAATCATCATTGCGCCACTCTGGCCGGATTAATCGAGAGAACTCTCCCGTATGAGCCAGCTGCTAAGGAAAGTGCTGAACAACAACCTTCATCTGTCACCAAGAAATCAATGAAGCGTAATCAATCCGAAGGCGGTCAGTCAACCTTCAAGAAGCCTCGTGTGAGTCCTATCGTTTCTGAGCGACCTCCTACGGTGCATAATCGTTCGGGATCTCAGTCCCGAGCGGCCAGTTCGGCCATCACCTGTTTCAATTGTGGAACGCCAGGTTATTACAGCACTAAGTGTCTGAAACCGTCTATCACGTGCTATAATTGTGGGAATTTTGGGCATAAGGCCCGTTTTTGCCGAAAGGACTCCAAGTCGGCTCCGGCGGCATCTCAGGCCCTGAAGCAAACAGCGATTCAGAATCAGACTGCTCTGTCAACATCGTTTAGGACAATGGAAGCAAATAAAGTTGGAGCTCATATTTATCAGACGGGAGCGTCCGGTTCGGGGGTCGGCAAGTCCCGGATTCATGTGATGAGGAGGATCGACGATCCGGTGCCCGAATGATCTCAGGTATACTCGTAATTTTATTTCAACATGTATGTACCTTTTGATACTGGTACACCGCATTCATTCATTTTCGAGTCATGTTTGAATAGACTTATTTTGGGATAGTCCTATTGCTTGTGGACCTCATATCATCGGTCTACCTGACGATGGAAGAATTTTCGGAAATCATACCGAAGTAAGCTTAGTGACCGTGATTGGTTGGTGGACCTAATCGTGGTGAATTTATATTAGGACGATGTAATTTTCGGTATTAGTTGGTTTGATCGTCTTGATACTATCCTCAGTGTTTGTAAGCGTTTGGTCGCTATCTTTCCGTCGTTGGTTGTCGAATGTGTGCATCAGGGAAGTGATCCCTGTTGTTCCAGAAGAATTATTATTATGACGAAAGCAGAGAAATTCCGCAATCGAATTGTTGAATCATTCATTGTATCATTTTCATCGATTGGCCTTTCTAAGGCAATCGAGTTATTCAATCATTCATTGCATCATTTCCATTGATTGGCCTTTCTAAGACAATCGAGTCATTCAATCATTCATTGTATCATTTTCATCGATTGGCCTTTCTAAGGTAATCGAGTTATTCAAACATTCATGTATCATTTTCATCGATTGGCCTTTCTAAGGCAATCGAGTTGTTCAATCATTATTGGTATCACTTTTTATCCATTGACCATTCTAGGGCAATCGAAATGTTCAATCATTCGTGGTATCATTGTCATCGATTGACGATGTATTCCCAGACGAGTTATCTGGTTGCCTTCACATAGAGTAGTGGAATTCAGGAGTGTGTTGGAGCCGGTACGTCCCCGTTATCGAAGGCACCGTATCGGATGGCCCCGACCAGAATGCAGGAGTTGAAGATTCAACTTGAAGAATAGTTCGAGAAAGGTTATCTCCGACCGAGTGCATCCCCGTGAGGAGCACCAGTGTGATCTGTCAAGGAGAAGGATGGCTCGTCTCGTGTGTGTATTAATTATCAGGAGTTGAACAGGGTGATGATCAAGATTAGTATCCTCTACCCCGTATTGATGATCTCTTAGATCAACTTCAGGGAGCTTCAATATTTTCCTAGGTCGACTGAAGATCTGGATATCATCAGCTACGAATTCAAGAGTCGGGTATCGCAAGTACGGCGTTTCATACACGCTATGGTCATTATGAGTTTGTAGTTATACCGTTCGGGCTAACTAATGCACCTGCGGTATTCATGGAGTTAATAAATCGGGTTTGCATCGACTTTTTGGATGAGTTTGTTGTTGTCTTCATCGATGACATTTTGATTTATTCTCGTGATCGAGATGAACTCGAGGTACGTCTTCATCAGGTTCTCGACGTATTAAGACGCGAGCAACTTTATGGAAAGTTTTCTTAATGTGAGTTCTGGATGTCCGAAGTGACTTTTCTCGGGCATGTAATTTCATCTGCCAGAGTTCGTGACGACCCTCAGAAGATGGAGGCTATCCGAGATTGGCAACCTCCGATAGATGTTAAGGAAATCCGATGTTTCCTCAGATTAGCTGATTAATTACCCGACCCACGACCTGGAGCTAGCAGCCGTGGTTTTTGCGTTGGAAATTTGGCGTCGTTACCTTTATGGCGTCACCTGTCAGATCTTCACTGATCACAAGAGTTGAAGTATATATTTACTCAGAAGGAGTTAAATATGCGACAAAGACGGTGGTTGGAACTAATCAAAGATTATGATATCGAGATCCTTTACCACCCAGGCAAGGCGAACATTGTCGCCTACGCCTGGAGTCATAAGTCCGTTCAGGAGCAGATGCTTGCTCGTTTATCAGTTCAGAAGGAGCTTCAGCAGGAATTCCTTAGACCCGAGATCGAGGTCTGGCATCAGAGACTGGCGGGTTTGCTGAAACCGCTCCCTATTCCAGAATGGAAGTGGGAAGACATTTCTATGGATTTCATCACTAGAGTGCCGACGAGTCGCCCGGGCATGAATACGATCTGGGTGATCGTGGACCGCTTAACTAAGTCAGCTCTTTTCCTTGAGATTAAGGATACGTGGGGTCCCGAGAGACTTGCCCAGCTGTTCATCAAAGAGATAGTGAGATTGCACGGTACTCCTAAGAGTATCGTTTCTGATCGTGACGGGTGATTCGTGTCTCATCTTGGAAATCAGTTCATCGTGCTATGGAAACTCAGCTTAATCTCATTACCGTTTTTAATCCTCAGTCCGACGGACAATCAGAGAGGACTTTTCAGACATTGGAGGACATGTTGAGGGCATGCGTCCTCGATTAGTAGATGATTGGGAAGCCCAATTACTGTTGATTGAGTTCACGTACAATTATAGTTGGCATGCTGCGATGAAGGTAGCACCTTACGAGGCCTGGTGCGGTCGTCGTTGTCGATCTCCCTTGTGTTGGGACGACCCATCAGAGTCAATCGGCACCGAGCCCGATATACTTATAGCCTCCCGGGAGAAGGTAGCTTTGATCAGGAGTCGTCAGTTGACTGCTCAGAGTCGACAGAAATTATATGCAGATAATCGTCGACCACTAGAGTTCAAGATGGGTGACCATGTTTTGGTCAAGGTATCCCCGAGTCGAGGTATCTTCCGTTTCGGAAAACGGGGGAAATTGAGTCCGAGATTCATTGGATCGTTTGAGATTTTGGATCGAGTAGGCGAGTTAGCTTATCGATTGGCTTTACCTCCGGCGTTGAGCCAAATTCATAATGTATTGCACGTCTCGCAGTTGCGGAAGTATGTTGCCGACCCGAGTCACATACTTAAGTTCGACGAAATCGAGATCGCGGATGATCAGTCGTATGAGGAGCGTAATATGAGTTTTAGAGCGATGAATCAAACAATTGAGGAACAAGACGATTCATTTGGTCAAGATTCAGTGGGCTAGGCACGGAGTCGAAGAGGCTACTTGGGAAACCGAGGAGAGTATGCGGGAGAGTCATCCCGAGTTGTTTGACCCTTAGTTTCGGGGACGAAACTCTTTTTAAGGGGGGGAGTATGTAATACCCGGTTGTAATTCATTCATTATCATTCAGTAATTATCAGTCTGTAATTATCACTCAGTAATTTTCACTCATTAATGATCGCTCATCATTCATGATTCATTAATTTGCTTACATTTGGCATGTTGTAACCGTGTATCAGTTACCGATCATCATTTCATCTCCGTTTGAGTGTCGGAGCGGGAGTATTATCATTATCATCGTAATTGGTAGTCTTGTGCTGGAAATATCATTTTTTGCATGTGTTGGACTTGTTTGCGTTCGCAAACGTTTGGTATGTCGAATCATTCATCGATCGTAGCGAGAAATCGGAGTTGTCAGAATTTCATCTTATCCAGCAACGAGTTACGGCCGTAAGGAGTGTCGGATACGGCCGTAATAGACGTTCGTTGTTTTCAGGCCATTTCGGACGAGCGGAACTTACGGCCGTAAGGATTTCGGCATACGGCCGTAAGTTGGGCAGTACGGCCGTAAGGCTTGGCCGGATACGGTCGTACGTGTCGAGCAGGGTGCCCAGACGTGTTGGGCCGAAGGCGAGTTATGGTCGTAAGGGTGTCGGCATACGGCCGTAAGGCTTGGCCGGATACGGCCGTACGCTGCAGGCAGGGTGCCTGGTCATTTTCGACGAAGGGGGCTTACGCCCGTAAGTTTGGCCGGATACGGCCGTATCATCCGAGTTACGGCCGTAAGGATGCCGGCAGATGTTTTTGACGAAGGCGAGTTACGCCCGTAACTCAGGAGCGGTTACGGCCGTAAGTCTGTCGGCAGGATTTTGGACGAAGCCGAGTTACGACCGTACGAGTTGGCCGGTTACGGCCGTAAGGCCGTTGACCTGGGATGTTACGGCCGTATGAGGGCCGAGTTACGGCCGTAACTTCCGGCAGTTTATATAGGGCTGGCCGGGACTTTTTCTTCATTTTCACTTTCTTCTTCCATCTTGTCCGAGAGAGAGCTTGGGGGGAAGGGATTTTACTTCATCAAACACTTGAGTACTTGATTTTCTTCATTTCCATTCGATCATATAGCTCAGATACTCGATTTAACTCGTATTCATCGGATCGAAGTGGTTGGATCTTCAAGAGGTAATTTCTTCAACATCTTGGATTTCGATTTTGTGTTAAGTTATGATGTTTTGGACGTTATAATCATGTTACATGAAGGGATATGTATATGATTATGAGTTTGTATAAAGATTCAATGGATTATTGAAGGATTATTCAAGAACACTTTGAATATTGAGTTGGGATTGGGGGTTTTCGATTAATTGTTGTTGTAATCATGAATTTGGATATTCATTTTGGATTATTGACCATTTGGAAGATGTTTTGTTGGATTGAAACACTTTTTGGGTTTTGATGTGGGTATAATCAAGGTTGGGTTGTTAACAATCGAAGTTTGGCCACATAGTGCTCGATATAATGCCTCAATGGACTTGGTTTAGTCGTATCGGCGTGTTGAGTTCGTTATATTCGTGTTTGATATGTATGTTGAACGGATTGTTGGTAATTGTGTTATTCTAGGTTGTTCGAGCGACCGACATCGCATTTAGGACATTTGTTCGTGGAAGGATAATTGTCATCGGTATTGAGTAAGTTAATTCTTACTCGGTTAAAAGGATATTCATTCCTTTTGTTGTTGATCTTTCATAATCATAACTCATTCATCATTATATTAATCATATTGAGACTTGTAATTGTCGAATAATCACTTCATTAACGAGGAACGGCGGTTCCAATCATTTCATTGAAACTATCAATCACTTCATTATCATTTCATCTCGGTGAGTCATTCTTGACTTTGTCAGATTATTATTATTCATTGATATTCATTATGGTCATTCTCGTTCATATGACCTTCCGGGTTCATATTGCGTGGCCGGGTGCGGATGTGTGGAATTTTTAGTCGGGCACGTTATGGCCATGTATTGGGAGTGATACATTGGACTGTGCACACGGTAACAGATTACCTCCGTGAGACTAATTAGGTACAAGGACGGGTGTGTCCGGTCATTCGTCTTTTACACTTGCACAGAACACTATGGGCGTACTATGATACCCCTCTTCAGCGTAATTCATAACTAAGGATATTTCATAACTTCAGTTAAATCATGATTGTGTATTTTTCAACCCTTGAGGATTGTTGTTCTGTAACTGACCCCGGCTGGGGATTCTGTTTTTCAGGTCATGGCAAGGCAAAAGCACGGGAATAGCATGTTGACGTCGAGGAGTCCCAATGATACTAGTAGGGCCCCCCGATCTTTCAGTTATCCATGTTGTTGTCCTTTAATTTCCGCTGCATACTTTCATTTGGATACTCCGTTTCATTCAGTGTTGTGTATTTTATCTTCATATAAAATATACTAGTATTCGGTATTGTCCTGGTGTGTTGTACTTAAACTCCTCATCGGAGTATTTGGTAATATAATGTGGTTCGGTACTACAATTATATTATTTAATTCATCATTTTCATTCGCCTGGTGGGTCCCAGTCGGGGATTCACGGCACTGTAATATCCGCCTAGTTTGGGGTGTTACAGTTGTGATGTTTAAGTGTTGTTTGACTTGATGTTCTGCTCATTGTTATGTGATCGTTGAAAGTGATGTGCCTCCGGGTAGGATTGCTGAATCTCCGGGATCCATACTTGCTAGTATGGGTCGGGCGTGACCGTAGGGTTATCCAATCCGGGTATGTCTTGCGGGGACTCCGAGGTTCGGGGCTTGCTAGCCCGATGCCGGGATAACTTGTGTGGTTATCATCGGGTATGTCTTGCGGGGACTCCGAGGTTCGTGGCTTGTTAGCCCAATGCCGGGATAACTTATGGTTGTGGTTTGGAATTATTCTGTGGCTGTTGCCACGAGGACTTGTGATTTGGTATGGTTTCCTATTGGGTTATTCACTCGGGTATGTTCTACGGGAGCATCTGAGGTTCGTGGCTTGTTAGCACGGGACGCGAATAATCCTTAGGAACATGTGTTATGTGATTCGGGTCGTGGACCCTTTGGCTTATGATTCGGGTCTTGGACCCCGTGTAACGCCCCAATACTTATTTAAATGCTATTTATTTTGCTAACTATCATGGATTTTAATTTTTTAATATTTACAGGTTGTCCGATACTTGGACCGATACGTTCCTAGCATAAAATGAAAGATTTAAAAAGAAAATATTTCAAAATAAATTATAAGGATCATTTTTAGAATTTATGAAAGTGATTTCGAAAAGTTCCGACGATTTTGATACGATAAAATTTCATTACAGAACACTTATACTGCAAAAATAATATTAATTTATTATTTTAATATTATCGAAAATCGATTCGAGCATATCAAGATTTAACTCCGACGAGTCCATAGCAGTCGGAAAATAGAATTTGGACATCGGGAAGCGGTCGAACTGGTGAGCTAAGTTAACGGACATTTTCCGGTCACCGCCGGACACGCCCGACAATCGCCAGTCATGGCGGCGAAGCTTCTAGGCCACTCTCCGGATAAAGGTCATCCGGTGTCGGATAAGGTCGGTCACGACCGACAGAAGCTTCTCGACCATTATCCGGATAAGTCTGTCCAGATGTCCGGATAAGGTCGGTCACGACCGACAGAAGCTTCTCGGCCAGCTGTCCGGATAAGGCTTCCAGCTGTCCGGGTAAGGTTGATTTTCAACCGAATTTGAGCCCTTATTTATATATGTTTTCAGACGTTTTTTTGTACATATCATATATCATTTTGAAGCTGTGAACCTCTACTTTAAAACGCCTGAAACATATTTTCCTTCCAAAATTTATAAAAGCCACAAAAATCCTGATCAAACAGATAGCTCAAATCTGACAGTTTTTCAAAGGTGTTTGATAAAAGTCCTCTAAGAGATTTCAGATTTTACATCAAGAATTTATGACCGGAAATATGAAAAAGTATTTTCAAGTGCTAAGAGAAGCGTATCTGGGATCCAAGAAGGACAACCGAGCCAAATTCAAAGGAAGATATTTCAAGATTTCAGCAAACGAGGTGAGGTTATACTGTTTTAATATGTTAAAGTCATCGTTGTGTCGTGTAACATGACGACCCGAGAGGGGTCGAAAGAATGAAAGAAATCCGAGACGAGTCTCACACAGATAAGAATGTTTTATGTGCATTACACAACATGATTTTGACGATTTATAAGGGTTTAATCTCACTGAGTATGCTCGCGTACTCACACCTTGTCATTTATGTTTTTCAGGCTAAGGAATCGACGAACGGGACAAGCAGAATATGAATACATACTCCCAACACGATGAAGTTCTAAATAATAAAAGATGTTGTCGCCGTAATTATTATTATTTTTACGAAACACTTGATGTTCTTCGACGAATATAAATTTCAACGGACCATGTCCGAATATTTGATTTCCCATGTTTTTTTAAAACTGTACTGATGGTTGAATAAACGAGTTTTATTGAAGATTTACTGACTAAAATGCTTCCGCAAATACTCCGAATTTATAAAAAAAAAATTAAGAAAAAAAAATGAGTTGTGTAACGTTCTTTTTAATTAAGAAAGCCAGGGCGTTACAGAATGGTATCGGAGCGGACCTCTCTCAGTACGGTGAGATTTGGGGATGAACCAAGCGGAAGCTGGTGAACATGTGACACCCGGGGCCGACGAGGGCGGGGAGTGATCGTCGGTGCAATAGAAAAGGGCACGGACAATGAGCGGCTCCGAGAAAGGGGAGTGATCGCCGGTGCAATAAGAAAAAGGGCACGGACAACGAGCGGCTCCTGACAAGGCTTCTAGGCGGAGGGGGACATGACTGAACCGAATTCTCACCAGAACGAGAGGTATTCCAAGATTGTATAGGTATGGGACTATAGAGTTAAGGAGGTTAAAAAAAAAAAGATTTACTTATACAAAACAAGATATTTCAAAACTTTCTTATTTTAAAAAATATAACGAATAACTACGGCATGATTATATTTTCGGGAGAATATGTGGTTTATCGCTGCTGCCCAACGTCGACTCTGAGGTAATGTTTTCAAGTATTCACTCTTTTATGAAAACTTAAAAATTATGGTATGAGTATAGAATGATTGTGTCGGCAAAAGATTTGAAAGGATATTTGAAAGTATAAATGTTGTCCGAAAGGGACAAAATATGATTTCAAAGAAAGGTTTCAAAGTGATTTTGCTGACACAATATTTTTAAAGTTATTGATGAAAATACTCATACAAAGTTTGATACAGATTTTCAAAGTTCTTTACGAAGCTCAATTTCGAGGACGAAAATTTTTAAAGGGGGGAGGATTCTAACGCCCCAATACTTATTTAAATGCTATTTATTTTGCTAACGATCATGGATTTTAATTTTTTAATATTTACAAGTTGTCCGATACTTGGACCGATACGTTCCTAGCATAAAATGAAAGATTTAAAAAGAAAATATTTCAAAATAAATTATAAGGATCATTTTTAGAATTTATGAAAGTGATTTCGAAAAGTTCCGACGATTTTGATACGATAAAATTTCATTATAGAACACTTATACTGCAAAAATAATATTAAATTATTATTTTAATATTATCGAAAATTTGTTGTGAGCATATCGAAGATTTAACTCCGACGAGTCCGGAACAGGTCGGAAAATCGAATTTGGACATCGGGAAGCGGTCGAACCGGCTGAGCCAAGTTGACGGACATTTGCCGGTCACCACCGGACACGCCGACTGACAACTGCCGGTCATGGCCGACAGAAGCTTCTAGGCCACTCTCCGGATGAGGCTGTCCAGCTGTCCGGATAAGGTCGATCCACGACCGATGAAGCTTCTCGACCACTATCCGGATAAGTCCGGTACTGTCAGGATAAGGTCGGTCACGACCGCGAAGCTTCTCGGCGGTATCCGGATAAGGCTTCCAGCTGTCCGGGTAAGGTTGATTTTCAACCGAATTTGAGCCCTTATTTATATATGTTTTCGGACGTGTTTTTGTACATATCATATATCATTTTGAAGCCGTGAACCTCTACTTTAAAACGCCCGAAACATATTTTCCTTCCAAAATTTATAAAAGCCACAAAAATCCCGATCAAATAGATAGCTCAAATCTGACAGTTTTTCAAAGGTGTTTGATAAAAGTCCTCAAAGAGATTTCAGATTTTACATCAAGAATTTATGACCGTAAATATGAAAAAGTATTTTCAAGTGCTAGGAGAAGCTTATCCGGGATCCAAGAAGGACAACCGAGCCAAATTCAAAGGAAGATATTTTAAGATTTCAGCAAACGAGGTGAGGTTATACTGTTTTAATATGTTACGGTCATCGTTGTGTCGTGTAACATGACGACCCGAGAGAGGTCGAAAGAATGAAAGAAATCCGAGACGAGTCTCACACAGATAAGAATGTTTTATGGGCATTACACAACATGATTTTGACGATTTATAAGGGTTTAATCTCACTGAGTATGCTCGCGTACTCACACCTCGTCATTTATGTTTTTCAGGCTAAGGAATCGACGAACGGGACAAGCAGAAGATGAATACATACTCCCAACACGATGAAGTTCTAAATAATAAAAGATGTTGTCGCCGTAAATATTATTATTTTTACGAAACACTTTATGTTCTTCGACGAATATAAATTTCAACGGACCATGTCCGAATATTTGATTTCCCATGTTTTTGTAAAACTGTACTGATGGTTGAATAAACGAGTTTTATTGAAGATTTACTGACTAAAATGCTTCCGCAAATACTCCGAATTTATATAAAAAAAAATTTAAGAAAAAAAAATGAGCTGTGTAACGTTCTTTTTAATTAAGAAAGCCAGGGCGTTACACCCCGTGTGTTGTGAATTGGGTTGTGAAACCGCATTTGATTATCGTATTTTGGAAAGACGATTTTGGGCTGTGTCCCCAAGTGTTTTCGAAAGACTTGAGAATTCCTTAATTCCAAATGTTTTCAAACTCCCGAGATCGTAAAATATTTTGTATGAGATACATGGTTCTATTCCTACCTTTTATAAATCAAACTGTTTTGATTAAGTGAATTATCTCGGGAAATATATTCAAGATTATTATATTCTTGAAGCACGTTGTGTATGGCTTGTACTTCTGTTTTATACTTGCACTAGCAAAACAGTGGAGTTTTGCTAACCCCTGAGTATTCGGGGGGTGGATGTCTGTATTGCGTCCAGGTACTTGCAGATAGCTGGGGAGCGAATCACATAATTGATACGAAGGATGATGGGAGATGAAGATACTAATCACGTGAAGACCAATTGTAGAGTAGTTGGTAGAGTCGTGTAGGTTATCCCTCCGATGTGTTGTTACCCCGATTTATGGGAGTGTTATTGTATTTCAGCCCCTGCGTGGGAATGAGTTTTGGGCAAGAATCTTGTATGTAATGTTGTGTGTGTGTTGTGACAAAAGGCCAAATCGGTCTAATGGTCCTTTATGTAGCCATGTAGGCATGTGAAGTGATGCATTGTTTTGTATTTAGCCTGGTAGATCCTCGCGGAGAGGGTCTGCGGCGCTGTAATATTCCTGAGTGGTTTGGGGGTGTTACAATTGGCTCGCACAACTGGCTGCCAGCAGCAGCCCCAGACTTTAAGGGAACAACCTCACGTGATGGGACGATCGGCCATCTTATTATAATATAGAAAACGGCGATCGCCCGCGATCGCCGGAGAGGCCCCAACAGCTTTGTCTCCTATAAATAGGAGGCTCACAACAAGTGTCCAGGGATGCGATTTTTTACCGTGAATACAGTGCAAAATACACACAGAAAGAGAATTAAAGACTCATCTGGCAATCACTTATACATTCATATTGATATTCATATACACTTATCATACATCCCAAGCAAGAACTCACGGATCTACCTATCTGGTTCTTCCGGCAATCTACACGCTCTACAGCTTAGATAATTAGAAGTCTTTACACTCGTTGTAATAGATTCTAACATTAATATTTGTACTCGACACTATATTTATTAATAACATCTCGCGAGAGCATTCAAGCCCGGGATTAACAACCCCGGCAAATCTTGTGTTATCTATTTTCTCACGAAAGTGTTCTCGCATTAGTTTGTTACTCGATCATTCCAGCAATACTATCTTCGGATAATATTTTGGGTAACAACAGACACCATTCACAAAACACACGCGATTTGAAGGCAAGCCTTTAACAAGGCTAAACCGAATCTTTTGAAAGTTCAATTCAAACGACCAAACAAAACACATTTAGACGATCACCAATTATCATATCCACAAAACAAGAATTATATGGACAAGGTACTTGCCTCAAAATCGGCACTCAAGTATTCCAACGAATACGGCTCAACCGGGAAGCTTCAAAACGCTCGATGCTACCGAAAAGGGAGACGATGACAAGCGAAAGGGTTCAACACGGTTTCTAAGCAATAAACTCGACCATAACATCATATAATTAATAAATCAATGATCATACGAGGAAGACTAATCGTAGAACGTCCGAAAACCCCTCTATGACATTCTACCGGACACCTTCAAGGCGTCGACCAAGAACTCGACCAAAACAATGAATCAATACTATCCAACAATGGAATAACAAGGGAAATGATATAATACATCTAAATAATCATCAATCCATCACAATACTAAGTTAAATCGGATTAAACGGATGATAACAACCAAAACACCCAAATTCCCCAAAACTAGATTTCTAGAAAATTTGACCTGATTCGCTCGATCAAAGGATGTTATAGGATGGATTATTAATGATATGAACTCCGAGACATCATGGATTTAACACCTGACAACATCTCTCCATGATCATCAGAGCTCCAGCCATGTAAGAGGATTAAGCGAGTGAGAAAAATGATGAAAAACACGTCTGCTGGGTCTTAAATACACAGCCTGCCGGACGCCTTACGTACGTAATCGGCCATGGCTTACGGCCGTAACCGGCCATGGCCGAGCCTACTGCCCAAAAATGCCGGCAGAATTACGTACGTAACCGGCCTTACGTACGTAACTGCCGAGCCCTTCTGGCCGTAATTCGGCCACGGCTGGCCTGGGCCCAACCTGGCCGGCCACGACTCGGCCGGGACCTACTCCGACGGTCCGGAGGACCCCGAAACCCGAACCTGAATATGAATCGAAGATACGGTTACGAAGTACTCGCAAATACGAATTCGAGCACTAAGAGAACACACGATTCCGACCACCCGAAGGCTCGAAATTCGACAACGGAAAGTAATTATCCCAAACTTTGGGAAATTACGAAAATGGCCCAAAACGTCTGAAACACACGATACACGATCGAAACCCCAAGTCAAAGCTCGTAACATGAATAATAACATTAAATGAACTTACGAGAAACTCGAAACAACAGTTTCGAATGAGATTCGCAAGAATCGAACTCAAGTACGGAAAAGCCGCTTAAGAACACGAAACTCAACAAAACGATACCGAAACAAACTCGGACGTCAAAAAGTGCAGAATTAAATATTCTCGAAATGACGAAACGGTCATGGGCGAGTCACCAAAACGGACTTCCGCCGAAAAAAGAAAATTACCAAAATCCGAAATTGCGGATATTACATTCTACCCTCCTTAAAAGAAGTTTCGTCCCAAAACTTAAAACAAGTAGGGAGGAGCAATATCCTGCCAGGAAAATTCAAAGATATACATAAGAACCGAAAACTCGCGCCCAACGGCAAAATGTTACAAGCCACTCGAAGACACATGCGGCGTGAAAACACGCTCCGCGACGACTATCACAACATCACACGCAGAGACATAATAAAACCAACGAGTGACAAGTGTCATCAAACAGATAATATGATCAAGTCAATCATCCGAACAATCACAGAAAACAAAGCGCCTGTGGCAGGGAAAACACGCATAATCAAGAAACAGAAAATAAAAACAAAACGATTCACCGGGACAATCACAAACAATTCGGACCATGCCGAGATCCTCAAAAAGTATACTAGGCATCTCTGTGCCCCTCGGAGAAGAGGCGCAACCTCGATCCTCAAATCTCTCATCTACCATCTCGCAATGCATGGCTCAGTGACCCATCTGGCCACACTCGAACCGGCAGGCTTGTAACACCCCCAAATCCCATTGGGTTATTACAGTGCCGTGGACCCCACACCCGGAGATCTACCAGGCGAACATGACTAAAATACATTAAAATTAATGTAACACTCCCAAAATATCCCGAGGTATTACAGTGCCATGAATCCCACGTGGGACCCACAAGGCTAGTTAGAAAAATAGGCATTTTAAGAAAATCGCGATAAAACCTTAAATTCAAGGATTTCATAACGTGAATCGAAAGATTTAAGGGAAAATGTAATTTGAAGTCCAATTATTACACAACAAAGTTTTTTCCAAAGAAAACAATTTATTCCAATTAAAGCAGCGGCTAGAGATAATTCCAACACCGCTCAAGTCTGACCGGACCCCTCGGGAATGTCCTGCACATGATGAACAATTTTACCTGGTACGACGAGTCATACCAGGTAACCAGGGTCAGAGAATGCATACCAAATAACAACTACTAACAACGATATACGACATCTTTACAATCACAGTACCTAGTAATCACAGGGAATATTTCATCACTCAACCGACGAGTCTCTCTCTTTAACACATAAGCCCCCAAGGTCGCAACCAAGGGTCACGGAAGTATCCACACGGGAATACCCTGGAACATAGGTGCCCAATTCGGGTCTTACCCCCTAACACATTTCCACACGGGTACCATACAGGTTTTATCCCCAACACATCGGCCCATTTATAACATCTTTAGAGAAAGACAAACGTCGGCTTTTATCAAAATGGCACGTACACACATACGGTATAACATTGATATTAGAAAATTCACGAGCAAGATTTCACTTGCCTGTGATCCGGTAGTAGGTGCTTTATGATAACGAAGTCCCCACGCTCGCTCGAACTTAACCTAGCCACGAAACATCTGATTAACACCTCATACGGATTATAATGAATAAAACTAGTCTCCCTTTCCTAACCGGATTCCTAGTGTAGTTTTAATTGTCGGTATGAGTATCGTTTCTAAGTTTTCAAGTGTTGTGTACCATTATCTCGTTCAATATTATAATTAACATTAGGTATATCGATATACTCAAGAAGATAATCCTATCATTCTTCAGTGTCAACGAATTGTTATGGCGAAATCGAATCTTATGCTTTCTAATACAATTCTATATTCCGAATACTACAATCGACGGATTTTATTGCACAACAACTTCGGTGGTTTGGCAACCAATATTGATTATACTATCGAATTATTTCCTTAGTTTGCTAAGTGTAAAAAATCACAAGGTAAGGGTGGCTACGGACAATGGAACATACGGTGACGGATTACTACGAATTTCCCCACAATTGATTCGTCAAATTTTACATTCCTAGTGATGATTTGAAGTGAAATTTCATTTGCATGAAACGAAACATATGAGAAACGAAACTTCCGGTTACTACAATTTCATCCGACAAGATTGTATACGAAGTTTAGCAAAATCTACCCAATACCCGCAATATAATAAGTATAAATAAGAAAACGTCGAAGATATAACTCCAGGGATTGGTGGCTTACCTTATTGGAAGAAGAATAATGAAGATAGTTGACGGATTCACAAGAACTACGAGGAAAATGAGAAGTGACTTGAACGACTTGGATAATCTTCACCGAAGCTCAAGAATCCACCTCCTCAATGTTAATTCAAGTGTTTAAGAGGTTTAAGAACCAGGTATAGGGCTAGGAATTTCTCCAAGGGTGGTAGTTTGTGATGTTGGGTCGTGTAAATGAAGAAGGGAACTATCATTTTATAAAACTTGGTTTTGATAACGTACGTTAACGATAAGGGTGTTACGTACGTAAGGTGTATTACATACGTAACAGTGTGCTGACAACGTACGTAAAGAACTCGCTGCCCGAAATGTGCCCAAGTGTTACGTACGTTAAATTTGGGACATAACGTACGTAACAGCTTGACTCGCTTGTCCTCTAGCCCGCCGAAAGTAGCCTGCCCATGTCAAAAGAAAGATTCTCGGTCGAGACCGACCCACCCGCTACGTACGTAATGTAGCCGCCTTAACGCACGTAACGATCGAAATATAGCGACGTTAGGCATGGGTTATAGCGCGTTAGATGTAACCTTTTAGCCTCAAACCACATTCTAACCATCTTGGGGTGACCATCCCTTCCACTCGTCAACAATTATCGGGGAACAAGACGTTGGCCACCGTCATATTCGCACCGACGATCGTCCCACGGCGTCAAGGTGTGTCACCCCCGTTTCATTCCCAACGTACAATTATATAGCACTCAATGGAATACATAAATAGAAATGACGTCACATTACCAAACATTCACACAGTACAAAGTAATCAAGCATGGAATACCGTAGGTATTACATATCACCCCTCTTAAAATAGTTTCGTCACGAAACTTAAGAAAATAACTCGGATGACTCTCCTTCATGCTCGACTCGGTTTCCCAAATCGCCTCTTCCGTGCCGTGGTGCGACCACTGAATCTTCACGAGGGGTATGGCTTTATTTCTTAACATCTTCACACGCCGGTCCAGAATGGCGGTCGGCACCTCCCTAAAGGTAGCGTCATCGGAAATTTCCACTTCTTCGAAATTGAGCTTGTGACTCGGGTCATAGACATACTTCCTTAACTGGGAGACGTGAAAAACATTATGCACTCCATCTAGATGCGGCGGTAGAGCTAATCGATATGCGAGTTTCCCTACCCGATCCAATATCTCAAACGGACCTATAAATCTCGGGCTTAACTTGCCCTTCTGGACGAAACGCTGAATACCTCGCATAGGTGATACTTTGACCCAAACATGATCCCCGACCGTAAATTCTAACGGACGCTGTCGGTTTTCGGCATAAGATTTCTGCCGGCTCTGTGCGGCCAGCATGTGTTTTCGAACTATAGAGATCTTCTTAATGGACTCCTGGATAAGATCCAACTCGGTAACCGCGGTGTCGGAGGCATCATCCCAGCATAACGGTGACTTGCATCTTCGCCCATACGGGGCCTCAAACGGTGCCATGCCTATGCTTGCATGCCAGCTGTTGTTGTACGAGAACTCCACTAATCCCAAATGTCTAGCCCAATCCTTTCCCCAATCGAGCACGCACGCCCTCAACATATCTTCCAAGGTTTGAATCGTACACTGGCCTCGTCCATCCGTCGAGGATGATAAGCCGTGCTAAAGTGTATTTGTGTCCCCATAGCTTTATGGACGGCTTTCCAAAAACGAGACACATATCTGGTGTCCCTATCCGAAATGATGGATGAGGGAACACCATGTAGCCTGACGATCTCTCTGATGAAAATGACGGCCAGCTTCTCTGTCCCGGTTGTATCTTGAATAGGAATGAAATGTGCTGATTTTGTCAATCGATCAACAATGACCCAAATCGTATCCTTTCCTCCCACCGCCGTAGGTAGCTTAGTGACAAAGTCCATTGATATGCTCTCCCATTTCCACTCCGGGATGGGTAGGGGTTGCATAATTCCGGCTGGTCTGCGGTGTTCGATTTTCACCTGTTGGCATGTCATACATCGGGCGACGAACCTAGCAACTTCCCACTTCATGTTCTTCCACCAAAACTCGCCGCAAATCCTTGTACATCTTGCTTGCTCCGGGGTGAATAGAATAGGGAGTGGAGTGCGCCTCCTTCAGTATAGTCTGCTTCAGTCCGTCATTCGGTGGAATACATATCCTGTTCTTGAACCTCACCAAATCACCCTGAATCTTATAGGTGGAAACATCTCCTTTCTCGATTCTTTCACCAATCGCACGTAATTCAGGATCTTTCATCTGTGCTAGACGTATCTCGTCTAGTAAGGACGAAAGTATATTGATCGAGCATAATCGTCGTTGCCTACGTTGTACCCATACTTCGGTGTTGCTTCTCCTGATCTCTTGCTGCAGTTTGGGCTGATCTGTTATGCTGGATACCATCACCTCTTGTGTAGTTTTCCGACTAAGAGCATCAGCTACCACGTTGGCTTTTCCGGGATGATAAGAAATTTCCACATCGTAGTCCTTGATTAGCTCCAACCAACGCCTCTGTCTCATGTTTAATTCTCTCTGCGTAAAGATATATTTCAAACTCTTGTGATCCGTGAAAACTTTGCAAGTAACTCCGTAAAGATAGTGCCTCCAAATCTTGAGGGCATGCACCACCGCGGCTAGCTCCAAGTCATGTGTCGGGTAATTTACTTCAGACGGTCAGCTTGTCGGGATGCGTACGCAACGACTCGCCATTACGCATGAAGACACACCCTAGTCCATGCTTGGATGCATCCGTGTATATAATGAATCCTTCGCACTCGTGGTAACACTAGTACTCGCGTAGTTAGCCTACTCTTGAGCTCGTCAAAGCTCTTCCGCGATCTGCATCCATACAAATTTGGTGCTCTTTCTCAGTAGGTTCGTTAACGGTCGGGCGATACAGGAAAAAGCCTCGACGAATCTTCGATAGTAACCCGCCAGTCCTAGGAAGCTCCTAACCTCTTTGACATTCTTTGGAGGTTCCCAACTCGTTATTGTCTCGATCTTTTGTGGGTCGACCTTGACACCTTCTGCCGAGACAACATGTCCGAGAAAAATTACCTCCGGCATTCAGAATTCGCACTTGGACAGTTTCGCATAAAGTTGGTGTTGTCTTAACACACCCAGTACTTGCCTCAAATGTTTCTCGTATTCCTGTCGGCTTCGAGAATATATCAGGATGTCATCGATAAAAACCACCACGCATTTATCGAGGAAATCAATAAAAACTCTATTCATCAGTTCCATGAAAACGGCTGGGGCATTAGTCAACCCGAATGATACCACGATATATTCGTAATGCCCATACCTCGACCGAAATGCAGTCTTGGGTATATCTTCCTCCCGAATCCTCAATTGGTGATATCCGGACCGTAAATCGATCTTTGAAAACACGACTGCCCCTTGTAACTGATCCAAGAGGTCATCAATCCTTGGTAGTGGATAACGATTCTTGATAGTAACCTTATTCAGCTCCCTGTAGTTGATGCACAAGCGTAGAGAGTTATCTTTCTTCTTAACGAAAAGTACCGGCGCGCCCCACGGTGAGGTGCTTGGGCAGATCAACCCTTTTTCCAACATATTTTCGAGCTGTATCTTTAATTCCTTCATCTCGGCCGGTGCCATTCTGTAAGGAGCTTTGGAAATAGGTCTCGTCCCCGGTTCGAGTTCAATGGAAAGGTCAACTTCTCGGTGCGGTGGCAGCCCTGGTAGTTCATCAGGAAAAACGTCTGGGAACTCATTCAGCACCGGAATGTTTGTGATTGCAAGTTGTAAAGTGTCCTCTCGAAGAACATAACACCAGTAGTATTCACTTCGAGAGCTGCAGGAGGCTTCCGATGCGATAATGCTGAGAGATCCTTTTGTACTAAAGTGTTCACGTCCGCTGATGACATGAGTGGTACCGTCACGAGCCGAAATAGAAATAGTCAGGTGGTAGGTATCCAAGATTGTTCTGTGCAATGGCATCCAGTCCATTCCTAATATGATATCTTCATTCTGGAGTGGGAAGACCATAAGATTAGCGGTCCAACTATGGTCGCTGATGCTGATCCGACAGTCTCGAACCTTTTGATCGCCGCTTAATCTGCTACCCTCGGGTAGTTTAACAGTAAAGGGCTCACAAGGTACACAAACAAGATTTAAGCGTTCAACACATTCCACAGATATAAACGAATGGGTGGCTCCGGTATCAAATAGTACATGCACTGGCTGAGAGTTAACAAGAAGAGTACCTGAGATAGCTGGCGCAGGCTGACCATCCGTAGCCCTCAGCTCAAATACATGAGACGGCACTGACTCCGAAAAGGACGAGGTACCTCCGCCGCGCCCACAGCCTCGTCCGGCACCATGCAGTGGTGGTTGGCTCTGGTGGGATGGAGCTCGGTAGTTGGAAACAGCAGGCGTCCTAGGGGATTGCACAGAGCCTTGTTGACTTGGTTGCGAAGCTGGGCTCTGAGTGGAATTGGCCCGCCAGCAGTAGCGAGACATGTGTCCACTCTTTCCGCAAGTGAAACATTTGGTAGCCATCTTCTGACACCGATCCTTAGTATGCCCGGTCATGCCACAATTGAAACAGTCCCTACGGTAAGGCCGATCGTATACACCTTCTCGTTGGTACGAATCACGCTTAAAAGAAGATGCGGGCCCCGAATTCATTTTGTTGTTGCTCCTGTGCTGAATCGATGTCTTCTGCTTCTTCGAGTTATGCTCGATGTCGGTATTAACAACTGTACCGGCATATGCTGTGACTACGTCTTCGTATGCTCTCAGGGTCGTGCAGTTAAATCCGGCGGCATAGCGTTGTACATCCTCCGGTAACCTCTGTGCAAGATGGCATATTCGTTGATCTTCTGATGGAACCATCTGGGAGATGTAACTTAGCTCGGTTCGGTAGGCCCGAATGATCTCTGGTACTGGCATGTTCTGAGGGCCGGCACTGAAAAAGTCTCGTGCGCGAGCGGTTCGGGCTGATTCGGGACGATTGCCCGTTAAAGGCTTCGGGCAAATTCGGTCCACCCGACCACTCGGTCCTCTGGCCTGTAAGTCCTCCACCAACGTGCAGCAGTGTCACGGAGTTGATTAATTCCGATTTCTGTTTTCTGGGCATCCGATTACTTCGAAGGCAGTCTCCATTTCCGAAATCCATTCGTCCACGTGTTTCTCTCCTGTCCCGTCAAATAATGGAGGCCTAGCCTTCAGCATCTCTCCCAACCATCGATCTCTTCCTGCGTTTTCTTCCACATTGATGACCGGTATCCGTTCTGCCTGATTGACCTGGGCAATTCCCATGGCGATAGCCTGGGCAAGGGCCTGAACAAAAGCTGGATCCATGCCTCCAGGGTTGTTATTTTGGCGTTCCGCCTCCTGATCGTTTTGGTTGACTGGTGGCGGCTGGCCCCCAGCAGGATGGGTCTCGGCGGTGTTCCCGTCCTCATTGTGGTTCGCGGCGGAACCCTGAGCGTCATTCACCACCCTTCTAGCTCCTCGGCGTGCCATCACTAACGGTATCAATCTAAAGCCAGTTCCACGCATGGTTTACAATTAAATGTTGTACAAAAATAGAAACACACACATATCACTTACTTGCATTCCCACGAGGAGCTTCGATCGCTTGGGGTGTTGGATTTTGAGAGAAAGAGAAAAATATAGGAGAAAGTTTTATTCAAACCAGGAGTTTCGCTCTGATACCATTTTCTGTAACACCCCCAAAATATCCCGAGGTATTACAGTGCCATGAATCCCACGTGGGACCCACAAGGCTAGTTAGAAAAATAGGCATTTTAAGAAAATCGCGATAAAACCTTAAATTCAAGGATTTCATAACGTGAATCGAAAGATTTAAGGGAAAATGTAATTTGAAGTCAAATTATTACACAACAAAGGTTTTTCCAAAGAAAACAATTTATTCCAATTAAAGCAGCGGCTAGAGCTAATTCCAACACCGCTCAAGTCTGACCGACTTCTGGGAATGTCCCGCACATGATGAACAATTTTACTGCACGACGAGTCATACTGTAACCAGGTCGAGAATGCATAACAAATAACAACTACTAACAACGATATACGACATCTTTACAATCACAAGACCTAGTAATCACAGGAATATTTCATCACTCAACCGACGAGTCTCTCTCTTTAACACATAAGCCCCCAAGGTCGCAACCAAGGGTCACGGAAGTATCCACACGGAATACCCCTAACATAGGTGCCCAATTCGGGTCTTACCCCCTAACACATTTCCACACGGGTACCATACAGGTTTTATCCCCAACACATCGGCCCATTTATAACATCTTTAGAGAAAGACAAACGTCGGCTTTTATCAAAATGGCACGTACACACAAACGGTATAACATTGATATTAGAAAATTCACGAGCAAGATTTCACTTGCCTGTGATCCGGTAGTAGGTGCTTTATGATAACGAAGTCCCCACGCCCGCTCGAACTTAACCTAGCCACGAAACATCCGATTAACACCTCATACGGATTATAATGAATAAAACTAGTCTCCTTTTCCTAACCGGATTCATAGTGTAGTTTTAATTGTCGGTATGAGTATCGTTTCTAAGTTTTCAAGTGTTGTGTACCATTATCTCGTTCAATGTTATAATTAACATTAGGTATATCGATATACTCAAGAAGATAATCCTATCATTCTTCGGTGTCAACGAATTGTTATGGCGAAATCGAATCTTATGCTTTCTAATACAATTCTATATTCCGAATACTACAATCGACGGATTTTATTGCACAACAACTTCGGTGGTTTGGCAACCAATATTGATTATACTATCGAATTATTTCCTTAGTTTGCTAAGTGTCAAAAATCACAAGGTAAGGGTGGCTACGGACAATGGAACATACGGTGACGGATTACTACGAATTTCCCCACAATTGATTCGTCAAATTTTACATTCCTAGTGATGATTTGAAGTGAAATTTCATTTGCATGAAACGAAACATATGAGAAACGAAACTTCCGGTTACTACAATTTCATCCGACAAGATTGTATACGAAGTTTAGCAAAATCTACCCAATACCCGCAATATAATAAGTATAAATAAGAAAACATCGAAGATATAACTCCAGGGATTGGTGGCTTACCTTATTGGAAGAAGAATAATGAAGATAGTTGACGGATTCACAAGAACTACGAGGAAAACGAGAAGTGACTTGAACGACTTGGATAATCTTCACCGAAGCTCAAGAATCCACCTCCTCAATGTTAATTCAAGTGTTTAAGAGGTTTAAGAACCAGGTATAGGGCTAGGAATTTCTCCAAGGGTGGTAGTTTGTGATGTTGGGTCGTGCAAATGAATAAGGGAACTATGATTTTATAAAACTTGGTTTTGATAACGTACGTTAACGATAAGGGTGTTACGTACGTAAGGTGTATTACATACGTAACAGTGTGCTGACAACGTATGTAAAGAACTCGCTGCCCGAAATGTGCCCAAGTGTTACGTACGTTAAATTTGGGACATAACGTACGTAAAGAATAGTTGACTCGTTTGTCTTCTAGCCCGCCGAAAGTAGCCCTGTCCGTGTCAAAAGAAAGATTCTGGTCGGGAGACCGACCCACCTGTTACGTACGTAATGTAGCTGCCTTAACGTACGTAACGATCGAAATATAGCGTACATTAGGCATGGGTTATAGCGCGCGTTAAACAGAACCTTTTAGCCTCAAACCACATTCTAACCATATTGGGGTGACCATCCCTTCCACTCGTCAACAATTATCGGGGAACAAGACGTTGGCCACCGTCATATTCGCACCGACGATCGTCCCACGACATCAAGGTATGTCACCCCCGTTTCATTCACATCGTACAATTATATAGCACTCAATGGAATACATAAATAGAAATGACGTCACATTACCAAACATTCACACAGTATAAAGTAATCAAGCATGGAATACCGGAGGTATTACAATTAACCAACAAGGGAGATCACAGTCCCTACTATGATATCCGACACAATATTCTGATAAGGAATTTTAACGACAATGATGGGCCTACATGGCCAAAATGAAAATACAACCACACCCATGAGCCTTGCTTGGGTAATACATAATGACAATGACTGACAAACTGTAGTACATTCCAACTGACTAACCAACATGAACAACTCGGACTAGTATCGCTCGAATGCCTCGTCGCCATCATCATGCCCCTGTGTCTCAACTCTCTCCTCGCAAGCAGCTAAAACATGAAAACATGTTCCGCCCCCACGGGGTCAGTCATCCAGATAATGAACATCAAATACACGTATAACATGATATGCATCCAAAGGAAGAATGAAATGGTACAATGATAATAATAATACGAGATGCTCACAAACCAATGTAAGAACCGAGCATTCGTGAAATACTATGTCCACGGCATACTATTAATACCTGTTCGACAGGTTAGAATGTAAATGCCCAATGTCGAATCATAATTATAGAGTACCACAATGAATTACACGACATGAACCAAACCAGAACTGAATTAATTATGAATCACAATGCCCGAAGGCTCCAATGAAATTACCAAGACAATCACAACGGCCTGAAAGCCACTCAGCCGGAGCTGTCAAATATCACAATTACATGAAGCCAAAACAGCCCGAAGCTGTATCGATTAGGGCCGAAGCCATGGCACGGAGCCATATCACAATTAGGGCCGAAGCCACGACACGAAGCCATATCACAATTAGGGCCGAAGCCACGGCACGAAGCCGTATCACAATTCTGGCTGAAGCCACGGCATGGAGCCGTATCACAATTAAGGCCGAAGCCACGGCACGAAGTGTAACACCCCGAGATATTCGGAATAATTACAGCGTCGTAAACCTTTTAAGTAAGGATTTACAAGGCTAATTAAAAGGAATGTAAACATAATTTAACAGTACCACTGAAGTTCAAAATACAGAACCAGTTCAACTGATCCAGGGAGTTAATTTATACAACCATATCGAAAATGACATTATTAAAACACACGTACTCGAGTACTAAAGTGAACCAAGAAGACAAATCACCATAACAATAAACATCAACCACATCACTGAGCCATCTCATCGTCATGTCGGTACTGTGGTTGTCTCCCCGCTCCTCGGCTACCTGAACATCAAAACAATGTCCACCCCCGAAGGGGTTAGCAAAACAATGCTAGTACAAGTATCGCAATACATAAATCATCAATGCATCATAAAACATACAAAACAAACTTCCGTCATCGGAATCCAACGATTTGAATCCTCACGATTCCATCAACACAATACAGGGTAATCCAACAATCGATCGCCCTCGGTATAGATGCCCATGATGATCCCGTCGGACCAACGCATGGTGGAAAACCCGTCCAACGATCCAGCGCCCTCAGCATAGATCCCCATGATGATCCCGTCGGACCAACGCATAGTGGACATTCGATCCAGCGCCCTCAGCATAGATCCTCATGATCCCCTCGGATCATTTACAACACAAACAATACCATTATGCATACATATATGCAAATCAACACGTTCATCAACGTATATATCATGACAACTTAAGGAATATAGTCACATGTTCAATAACACGAATAAATCGTACACATGATCAATAATGCAATATCAATAAGCTTAAAATACGATACTTGCCTCAAAGATGGCAAGAACAAATCACTCAAACGAATCTCAACACACTCGAAGGCCGTCTCCTTCGATCAATGTAGCAAGCTCGAACCTTAACAAAAGAAATAATATAGAATTTATCTTATGTCACACGAATGTCTAACAACCCGGTCTACGGCTGAAAGCTCTAAAAATGCAATCTTCCTGGACTACTTAGCATACGCTACGTACTCTACGTAACGTGCGCTATGTCTGCCCGTTAGCGTACGTAAACAGCGTAGTCTAGCGTACGATAACTATGTTCCGACAGTCCTCTCTGATCAGCCGACTGACTCGACTGATAGCATAACGTATGTTACGTACCCAACGTAGCGTACGTTAACTCATTCCCGATAGCGCACGTTAATATGACTATCTTAGCGTGCGCTAACTGTGCATGGCAGTTTACTACAGGGCAGAAAACTTGATCTAATGGTGATAAAACTCATGAAATCTTCAGTGTTAATACATGTCATCTCCGTGCATATCATGCTCATACGGTTTGTGAAAGATCTCTATGGATTAAACGACTACAAGCTACAAGGGTACGTATAATCATCACAACATCATAATTCATCTTGATTTCGAGAAAGTATCCTAAGTTCCATTCATCCTATGTTCCAAAACGTATGATTCCATTATGTAAAACATAAGAACTTGATAATCTCCACGTACTGGTCATAATCGGTTTTGAAGATACATGAATATGCTTGGGAGTTCAAACACTAAAAAGGTTCAATGGTTTATACGATGAAGAAGTACCGAAACATCGAAAATATCCTTCTAACACATGATGTTCGACTACTTACGAATATAACTGACTAGATAATCCCAAAACATGGTCAAAACGTCCTTCAGAATACTACTAATCTTGGTGAAGAATCACCTACCTCAAAGTAGCAGGGAACACGAAGGAACTTGAAGAAATCCAACACCGAGAGCTTGAACACCAATCTCCAATGATCTACAATCTTCAACTCGGGCTAGGATGATGATATGAAGGGTTTAGGATGAAGAGAGTCACTCTCTAAGTTCAAGAATTCGGATGTGGGAAGTAAAAAGTCTGAAAATATGAAAAAGGATGTTGTCCTATATATAGAAAATGGTTATTAGCGCGCGCTAGTCCATATTCATAGCGTGCGCTAACGGCTATTCGAAACTTACTGACTTCACTGTACTCAGCCTTTAGCGTGCGCTATCCTCATATGAGTAGCATGCGCTAACGCGTTGACTTGGCTTTTCCCGAAAGCCGTCCAGGTTTATCCCAACATGATCCGACCAAGATCCGCGGCCGATCTCACCTACCACCCTGTCTCAATCATATTGACCATGTATAGCGTGCGCTAAGGTTCCTTCACAGCGTGCGCTATCGATCCAAATTAGCGTACGCTACACTTAGTCGATAGCGTGCGCTACATGCGCAGAATCACAATTTAGATCACATTCATGAAATCATACGCTCAACAACACCGGATTATAAAATACGGAGAATAATACTCAGATTAAAATGCAACAATTACAATATCACAAGTTCCAAATACATATCAGAAATCTCGGGTATTACACGAAGCCGTATCACAATTAGAGCCGAAGCCACAGCACGGAGCCGTATCACAATTAGGGCCGAAACCACGGCACGAAGCCATATCACAATTAGGGCCGAATCCAATGGCCGTGACCTACTGAATTATAGGTATTGGGAAACCAACCGCGAAGGTTCAAGCCCCAAACTTACCCATAATGAGATCATAAGCATGACCGTGACCTATTGAGTTATAGGTGTTGGGAAACCAACCGCGAAGGTTCAAGCCCCAAGCTCACCCATAATGAGATCACCTAGTGACCGTGACCTGCTGAATTGCAGGTGCTGGGGAACCAACCGCGAAGGTTCAAGCCCCAGACTTACCCATAATGAGATCATAAATATGACCGTGACCTACTGAGTTGTAGGTGTTGGGAAACCAACCGCGAAGGTTCAAGCCCCAAGCTTACCCATAATCAGATCACCCAGTGACCGTGACCTGCTGAATTGCAGGTGCTGGAAAACCAACCGCGAAGGTTCAAGCCCCAGACTTACCCATAATGAGATCATAAACATGACCGTGACCTACTTAGTTGTATGTAATACCCAGTTGTGAATTCATTTATCATCACTTAGTAACTGTCACTCAGAATTTTTTTCACTCAGTAATACCCATTCATCATTCATGTTTATTCAGTCGTGACCATTGTTCGGCGTACTTTGGAATCGCATATCAGTTGCTACTCGTCATTCATCACTGTTTGAGATCGAGCTGAGATTATTGTCATCATCATCATCATGTATTAATTTTCAGTTTGAGAGGTAGCGCACGCTACACATTCTGGTTAGCGCGCGCTAATGGGGTGCAGGTAACGCACGCTATGATTCAGTATTATTGCACGCTAGCGCAAGTGGGGCAGACAGTCCAGAAGGTACTGGGCTGATTTGGGAAATTCGTAGCGCACGCTACGAGTGGTAAGTAGCGTACGCTAATTGTGCTGGTAACACACGCTAAGTCACATTAGTAGCACACGCTAATGCGTGCAAGGCAGAGGACAGTAGGTTCTGGACTTCAGTTTTTGAATATCAGACATCAGTTAGCGCATGCTAACAATCTGGGATAACGCACGCTATCGGTAAGGTGTTAGCGCATGCTACCAAGTCGTAGCGCATGCTAACGAGGCATTTCAGAGCTCACTGAACTGCCCAGTAAACCGCTAGCGCACGCTAAATATCAGGTCATAGCGTGCGCTAAGCTGGGAGAGTATAAATAAGACAGTTCAGTCCAACCTTCGGCATTTCTTCATTTCTCAACCATTTCGGACGAGCTTGGGCAATTCAGAAAGATCTTTTCGAGCTGCAATCATCTAGCATCATCTTCAAGCTCTTAAGTTGGATTAATCATCATCTAATCAGTTTCATCACTCCAAATCAAGGTAATTTTTCATTTAATCTTGAATTTCGGGATTTGAAGGTTTTATCCCCGATCTCTTAGAGTTAGCTTGCTTTCATGTTGGATTATGTTAGATATGGATTATCTATCTTGGATACATGTATTCTTACGGATTCTTTGATGTAATTTTCGGAAATTATTAATCATTGAGGAATTTTTCAAGAACACCTTGGTGTTGACTTTGGAATTTGGGGGTTTTCGACTAGAAGTGGTTGTAATACCGATTTAAGTATTCCTGTTGGATTATTTATAATATTCATGAGGTTTTGTGGGATTGAATCATTCATTGGAAGTTGGTTTCGGATGTAATTGAGTTTTGGTTGTAAACAATTGGAGATTTTTTACAACGCGTTTGTTTAAATGCCCCAATGAGTTTCGAGTATTGTTGTATCGACTTTTGAGTTGGTTGTGATCATGCTTGATTCGTGTATTAAGAGAATTGTTGGTATTTGTGTTGTTCAGGGTTGTTCGAGCGGCCGATAATTTCATTAAGGACGTTGATCGTGGAAGTACCTTCTCGCCTTCGGTTTGAGGCACGTTTTATACTTGTACTAGTGAATGAGATTAATGTCATCATATATGTGTATGAATGTGTTGTATCATTCCGAGACTTAGACTCTTCATGAATTCATTGATATTAAGAGATCGTTTGATACGATAACTTTCGGCATCTATGCCAAATGTTTATTATTGTTCGTTAATGGCCGATTCAAGGCATTGTGATACTCGTTATTAATGTCATTATCGATAGCTGGTTCGCGGTATCGATGTATCGATTGTTGTTAATATTGATGTCAATCTAAGACATCATTAAGGTCATTATTATTCCTGTTGGGGTTGTCATTAAAACTGTATTGGCCGATTAAAGGCATTGGCGTATTCATTTCTCATCTTTGTCGTCGGTCACCGATTAAAGGTGCCGAGGTATCCTTCGTATCATTGTTATCGATTGGTCGTTCTCAGGCGAATCGAAATGTTCAATCATTCACTATATCATTGTTATCGATTGACCGTTCTAAGGCAATCGAGGTATTCAATCATTCATCGTATCATTCATATCGATTGGCCATTCTAAGCCAATCGAAGCACTCAATCATTCATGGAATCATCCGCTGCATCATTGTTATCGGTTGGCCATTCTAAGGCAATCGAGGTGTTGAATTGGGACTGTCGAGGACGGTGCCTATCCGTGTGTTACTATCATCGTGTTGGCCGACTCAAGGCAGCACACTATCATTAATTGTGATAAGGATTCGTGCCGTGGCTTCGGCCCTAATTGTGGTACGGCTTCGTGCCGTGGCTTCGGCCCTAATTGTGATATGGCTTCGTGCCGTGGTTTCGGCCCTAATTATGATACGGCTTCGTGCGGTGGCTTCGGCCCTAATTGTGATATGGCTTCGTGCCGTGGCTTCGGCCCTAATTGTGATACGGCTTCGTGCCGTGGCTTCGGCCCTAATTGTGATACGGCTTCATGCCGTGGCTTCGGCCGTAATCGATACAGCTTCGGGCTGTTTTGGCTTCAGGTGATTGTGATATTTGACAGCTTCGTCTGAGTGGCTTTCAGGCCATTGTGTTTGTCTCGATAATTTCATTGGAGCCTTCGGGCATTGTGATTCATAATTAATTCAGTTCTGGTTTGGTTCATATTCGTGTAATTCATTATGGTGTTCTATAATTATGATTCGCCGTTGGGTAGTTACGTTCTAACCTGTCGAACAGGTATTAATAGTATGTCGTGGGCATAGTGTTTCACGAATGCTCGGTTCTTACATTGGGTTGTGATCATCTCATATTATTATTATCATTGTACCGTTTCATTCTGCATTTGGATGCATATCATGTTATACGTGTATTTGATGTTCATTATCTGGATGACTGACCCCGTGGGGGCGGAACATGTTTTCATGTTTTAGGTGCTTACGAGGAGAGAGTTGAGACACAGGGGCATGATGATGTCGACGAGGCATTCGAGCGATACTAGTCCGAGTTGTTCATGTTGGTCAGTCAGTTGGAGTGCTCTCCAGTTTGTCAGTCATTGTCATTATGTATTACCCGAGCAGATGCTTGTGGATGTTGTTGTATTTTTATTTTGGCCATATAGGCCCATCGTTGTCGTTGAAATTCCTTATCGGAATATTGTGTCGGATATCATGGTAGGGACTCTCATCTCTCTTGTTGGTTAATTTTAATTCATTTTAGTCATGTTCGCCTGGTGGATTTCCGGGTGTGGGGTCCACGGCACTGTAATAACCCAATGGGATTTGGGGGTGTTACAGAAGATGGTATCAGAGCTTTTGGGTTGTGAGATACCCTGATATGTGAGTTATGTGGCTCTACCGATGCGGTAGTAGTGGGACTGTCAGGTTATGACAATCTAGTCAGTCGGGTTTTGTGAGTCGTAATATTAGTGCCACTGCACGAGTCATTCATTCATTGAGTCGTCGTCAATGAAGACTAGTATCGCGAGACCTAGAAGCTTCGTATGACCTGTGTAAGGACTCGATTCTCTTTATGTTCATACATTCATCATGTCATTAATTATTCATGCTATGTTGAAATCTATATGTGATATTAGTGTTATGATTGATTCATGACTAATTAGTTTGGAGCACGTGTGACTTGTGTAAGCGTTAAGGATCAACTCATTCATCAGTTAATAATCCTCAATCATCATTTCGATCTTGTCGATCATGTTAATTCATTCATCACTCAGTCAATCTCATGACTCGGTTAATTCATTCATTACTCAGTCAGTCTCATGACTCAGTTAATTCATTCATCACTCAGTCAATCTCATGACTCAGTTAATTCATTCATCACTCAGTCAATCTCGTGACTCAGTTAATTCATTCATCACTCAGTCAATCTCATGACTCAGTTAATTCATTCATCACTTAATCAATCTCATGACTCAGTTAATTCATTCATCATTCAGTCAACCTCATTATTCAGTTAATTCATCATCACTCAGTCAATCTCATTCCTCAATTAATTCATTCATCACTCAGTCAATCTCACTGCTCAGTTAATCCATTCATCACCCAATGAACCTCCCTGTTCAGTTGCTGATCTTGTAAAATGCATTTTCAACCTTATTAACTTGTTCAAGATAATCATTTCAGGAATTTCATCAAATAATCGTGTTAACACACTTGATTTTTCATGCGATCTTATCATATTCCGGCATCATGCCGACGATCATTTCATTGCATCATTAATGCATTCATCGTGTTAGAGCGTGTATGCTCATTATTATCATTCTGTAACTTAATCATAATGCTATATTCATGCGGAATTTATAATCATCATGTGACTCTCCTACTTCAGTATGGATAGAGCTGTCAGAGGGCGCATGGGAAGAGGCCGCGGTGCGGGCCGGAACCCGGGATCTCGTGTGCATACCCACGTGAACGCGAGGGATATGATTAATTCATCAAATAGCGAAGCTACTCATTCATCAGCAGATAATCATTCACTGTCAGGGAGTCATACCCGAGATGCATCTCACTCGAAAGGTGTTCGGGTTGACCCATTCATACTTATGCAGGGCATGATTGCCCAGATGACTCAGATGACGCGGATGGTAGAGACCATGCAGACCTCGATGGTTCGTGGTCCACCGCAACAGGGATTCCAGGTTCCGTTTCATGGGTAGACTGGAGGAGTGAATCAGATTGTTGGCGATATCTCTCGTCAGAGGCCGCCTACTTTTGAGGGTTCGTCGGAACCAGTTGATATTGTTCATTGGCGTGAGCATTTTGATAAACTCTTCAATATGGTTCAGTGTCCGGAAGAGAGTAGAGTGGCAGTAACGGCTTATTACTTGAGTAAGGGTGCTTATTCGTGGTTGGAGTGAGTTCAAGACTCTCATGTTAGAGAGGTATTATCCGGCTCCACTTCGTGAAGCCAAGTTTTCAGAGGTTTTGAACCCCGAATCCATCGAGGACGAGGGTGTTATTGTCATTGCTGAGAAGTTTCAGGGACTACTTCAGTTTGCTTCGTCAGTTAGCCGTACTGAGGCGGATAAGATCAAATATTTTAGCAAGAGGCTAAATCCGCAGTTGAGGATGCAGTTGTTCAATCACAATTGTAGTTCACTTAGTGAATTCATCGAGAAGGCTCTTGGAGGAGAACTTTTGATCAAGGAGCTTACTCAGAAGCATCCTTCAGTTTCTTCGGGTGAGAGGACTAGAATGCCGGCTCGTTCAGAGGGACATCGGGCTCCGACGTCCAAGGGGTCATTTTCTAGTCGTCTTCGTGCTGGGATAGCATCTTCCTCTCAGGCGACGAGTTCGACTGTTGTTTGCTTTAACTGTGATTCAGCAGGTCACGTTAGTACCCGGTGTACGGTGCCAGCTATTATTTGTTTTCTGTGTGGGAGGCAGGGACACCAGCATAAATACTGCAGGAGTTCTAGTGCCAGTAAATCTCAAGAGAGCTCAAGGGCCTCGAGAGACTTCGTTACTCCATCCCGTGCATCATCCAAGGGACCCTATCAGGCCTCGAGGGCCAGAGGTAAGTACATTCATCACCGGTTTGAACAAGTTAATTCTTGTTCGTTAATAGTATAATCATTCATTTTGTTGTCGTTCATTCATTCATATAATTCATTCATCATACATCAATCATGTTGAGACTTGTCATCATGAAACTAATCATTCAATTCACGAGGAACAACGGTTCCAATAATTTCACTTGAACTATCACTCATGACGTTATTAATTCACCTTGGTGAGTCATTCTTAATCCTTGTCGGATTTATAGTCATTTATCATTCATCATTCATTTTAGTCACTTTCATTCTCGTGACCTTCTGAGATCATATTTAGCGGCGAGTTCATCTTCGGATATACCTTAAATCGTTGAGATAGAGGAGATCGATGATATGGAAGGATATCGATGTTGGGTACATTTGAGATGTAACCTTGTTTTTGGATGACTGTGTAAATCTATCCGTAATAATGTATCGTGACTGTAGATCATTTATTGTTGATCTATTTTATTATGATTATATTCGAGAATCTTGAGATTTGGGTCATTTGTTGAGAATTCGTCCATTTGGCGTTGTACTCAAGATTTCGTGATAATTTGAAAAATCGTTCACTGTGATTCGAGACGTCAAGTCTTGGGGACTTAGGCGTGCGATTGATTTGGTCCTGAGGACTATTTGGGCATTATTGTTTTCAGATCATGATGGATAGTTCATATCCCGAGTTGTTTACCCTTAGTTTCGAGGACGAAACTCTTTTTAAGGGGGGAGTATGTAATACCCGGTTGTGAATTCATTTATCATCACTCAGTAACTGTCACTCAGAATTTTTTTCACTCAGTAATACCCATTCATCATTCATGTTCATTCAGTCATGACCATTGTTCGGCGTACTTTGGAATCGCATATCAGTTTCTATTCGTCATTCATCACTGTTTGAGATCGAGCCGAGATTATTGTCATCATCATGTTTTAATTTTCAGTTTGAGAGGTAGCGCACGCTACACATTCTGGTTAGCGCGCGCTAATGGGGTGCAGGTAAGGCACGCTATGATTCAGTATTAGCGCACGCTAGCGCAAGTGGGGCGCATACCCGTAAGGTACTGGGCTGATTTGGGAAATTCGTAGCGCACGCTACGAGTGGTAAGTAGCGTACGCTAATTGTGCTGGTAACGCACGCTAAGTCACATTAGTAGCGCACGCTAATGCATGCAAGGCAGAGGACAGTAGGTTCTGGACTTCAATTTTTGAATATCAGACATCAGTTAGCGCACGCTAACAATCTGGGATAACGCACGCTATCGGTAGGGTGTTAGCGCATGCTACCAAGTCGTAGCGCATGCTAACGAGGCATTTCAGAGCTCACCGGATCGCCTAAGAAACCGCTAGCGCACGCTAAATATCAGGTCATAGCGTGCGCTAAGCTGGGAGAGTATAAATAAGACAGTTCAGTCCAACCTTCGTCATTTCTTCATTTCTCAACCATTTCGGACGAGCTTGGGCGATTCGGAAAGATATTTTCGAGCTGCAATCATCTAGCATCATCTTCAAGCTCTTAAGTTGGATTAATCATCATCTAATCAGTTTCATCACTCCAAATCAAGGTAATTTTTCATTTAATCTTGAATTTCGGGGTTTTAAGGTTTTATCCCCGATCTCTTTGAGTTAGCTTGCTTTCATGTTGGATTATGTTAGATATGGATTATCTATCTTGGATACATGTATTCTTACGGATTCTTTGATGTAATTTTCAGAAATTATGAATCATTGAGGAATTTTTCAAGAACACCTTGGTGTTGACTTTGGAATTTGGGGGTTTTCGACTAGAAGTGGTTGTAATACTGATTTAAGTATTCCTGTTGGATTATTTATAATATTCATGAGGTTTTGTGGGATTGAATCATTCATTGGAAGTTGGTTTCGGATGTAATTGAGTTTTGGTTGTAAACAATTGGAGATTTTTTACATCACGTTTGTTTAAATGCCCCAATGAGTTTCGGGTATTGTTGTATCGACTTTTGAGTTGGTTGTGATCATGCTTGATTCGTATATTAAGAGAATTGTTGGTATTTGTGTTGTTCAGGGTTGTTCGAGCGGCCGATAATTTCATTAAGGATGTTGATCGTGGAAGTACCTTCTCGCCTTCGGTTTGAGGCAAGTTTTATACTTGTACTAGTCAATGAGATTAATGTCATCATATATGTGTATGAATGTGTTGTATCATTCCGAGACTTAGTCTCTTCATGAATTCATTGATATTAAGAGATCGTTTGATACGATACCTTTCGGCATCTGTGCCAAATGTTTATTATTGTTCGTTAATGGCCGATTCAAGGCATTGTGATACTCGTTATTAATGTCATTGTCGATAGCCGGTTCGCGGTATCGATGTATCGATTGTTGTTAATATTGATGTCAATCTAAGACATCATTGAGATCATTGTTATTCCTGTTGGGGTTGTCATTAAAACTCTATTGGCCGATTAAAGGTATTGGCGTATTCATTTCTCATCTTCGTCGTCGGTCACCGATTAAAGGTGCCGAGGCATCCTTCGTATCATTGTTATCGATTGGCCGTTCTCAGGTGAATCGAAATGTTCAATCATTCACTATATCATTGTTATCGGTTGACCGTTCTAAGGCAATCTAGGTATTCAATCATTCATCGTATCATTCGTATCGATTGGCCATTCTAAGCCAATCAAAGCGCTCAATCA
This sequence comes from Orobanche coerulescens, assembly GCA_033398695.1. Lineage (NCBI taxonomy): Eukaryota > Viridiplantae > Streptophyta > Magnoliopsida > Lamiales > Orobanchaceae > Orobanche > Orobanche coerulescens. The sequence continues at coordinate 53,472,943 of CM065812.1, forward strand.
TTCATGGAATCATCCGCTGCATCATTGTTATCGGTTGGCCATTCTAAGGCAATCGAGGTGTTGAATTGGGACTGTCGAGAACGGTGCCTATCCGTGTGTTACTGTCATCGTGTTGGCCGACTCAAGGCGGCACACTATCATTAATTGTGATACGGATTCGTGTCGTGGCTTCGGCCCTAATTGTGATACGGCTTCGTGTCGTGGCTTCGGCCCTAATTGTGATACGGCTTCGTGCCATGGTTTCGGCCCTAATTATGATACGGCTTCGTGCCGTGGCTTCGGCCCTAATTGTGATACGGCTTCGTGCCGTGGCTTCGGCCCTAATTGTGATACGGCTTCGTGCCGAGGCTTCGGCCCTAATTGTGATACGGCTTCGTGCCATGGCTTCGGCCCTAATCGATACAGCTTCGGGCTATTTTGGCTTCAGGTGATTGTGATATTTGACAGCTTCGTCTGAGTGGCTTTCAGGCCTTTGTGTTTGTCTCGATAATTTCATTGGAGCCTTCGGGCATTGTTATTCATAATTAATTTAGTTATGGTTTGGTTCATATTCGTGTAATTCATTGTGGTGTTCCATAATTATGATTCGTCGTTGGGTAGTTACGTTCTAACCTATCGAACAGGTATTAATAGTATGCCGTGGTCATAGTGTTTCACGAATGCTCGGTTCTTACATTGGGTTGTGAGCATCTCGTATTATTATTATCATTGTACCTTTTCATTCTGCCTTTGGATGCATATCATGTTATACGTGTATTTGATGTTCATTATCTGGATGACTGACCTCGTGGGGGCAGAACATGTTTTCATGTTTTAGGTGCTTGTGAGGAGAGAGTTGAGAACAGGGGCACGATGATGGCGACGAGGCATTCGAGCGATACTAGTCCGAGTTGTTCATGTTGGTCAGTCAGTTGGAGTGCTCTCCAGTTTGTCAGTCATTGTCATTATGTATTACCCGAGCAGATGCTCGTGGATGTTGTTGTATTTTTATTTTGGCCATATAGGCCCATCGTTGTCCTTGAAATTCCTTATCGGAATATTGTGTCGGATATCATGGTAGGGATTATGATCTCCCTTGTTGGTTAATTTTAATTCATTTTAGTCATGTTCGCCTGGTGGATCTCCGGGTGTGGGGTCCACGGCACTGTAATAACCCAATGGGATTTGGGGGTGTTACAGAAGATGGTATCAGAGCTTTTGGGTTGTGAGATACCCTGATATGTGAGTTATGTGGCTCTACCGATGCGGCAGTAGTGGGACTGTCAGGTTATGACAATCTAGTCAGTCGGGTTTTGTCAGTCGTAATATTAGTGCGACTGCACGAGTCATTCATTCATTGAGTCGTCGTCAATGAAGACTAGTATCGCGAGACCTCGAAGCTTCGTATGACCTGTGTAAGGACTCGATTCTCTTTATGTTCATACATTCATCATGTCATTAATTATTCATGCTCTGTTCAAATCTATATGTGATATTAGTGTTATGATTGATTCATGACTAATTGGTTTGGAGCACGTGTGACTTGTGTAAGCGTTAAGGATCAACTCATTCATCAGTTAATAATCCTCAATCATCATTTCGATCTTGTCGATCATGTTAATTCATTCATCACTAAGTTAATCTCATTGTTCAGTTAATTCATTCATCACTCAGTCAATCTCATGACTCGGTTAATTCATTCATTACTCAGTCAGTCTCATGACTCAGTTAATTCATTCATCACTCAGTCAATCTCATGACTCAGTTAATTCATTCATCACTCAGTCAATCTCATGACTCGGTTAATTCATTCATCACTTAGTCAATCTCATGACTCAGTTAATTCATTCATCATTCAGTCAACCTCATTATTCAGTTAATTCATCATCACTCAGTCAATCTCATTCCTCAATTAATTCATTCATCACTCAGTCAATCTCACTGCTCAGTTAATCCATTCATCACCCAATGAACCTCCCTGTTCAGTTGCTGATCTTGTAAAATGCATTTTCAACCTTATTAACATGTTCAAGATAATCACGGGCAATACCCGAATCCGATCCGAATCAAGTAAGGTAGGGTATGGAGGAGGCATACTCGTACCCTACCCGACCCACATCCCTAGTTCTTGTTGAACAAAAAGTCATCTTTGAAAATTACAGTTACCTTCCTGGCATTTGCTTTTTGTCAATAGCGAATGTGCAGGAATTTTCAATTTGAAAAGATAAGGGGTCTTTTTGTAATTAGACTAAAACTGGTGGAATAGTTGTCTTTATTCCTTAAAATAAAAATTTTTATGGTATCTCGTCCAACTTGCAAGTAGGAGTGGGAATCGGATAATACGGAGCCGGATATGGCCATATCCGTATTCGGATCCGGCAGTTAGTAAAGGTACTCGTATCCGGATCGGAAGTATTCAGACGACCAGATACGGATAATATCCGGCGGATGCTATATGGATAATTTTGATCTTCAAAATTAAAATGCGAGAGGAAAATTTGAACTTTGGTGGAGTTCCTTCTCCTTACCAGATTTCTAATACCACTATTCAACTACTTGAGCTGACTGATTGTTGTGTTATAAAGGAAGTAAGTAAATATAACTTATATAAACATATCAGGACCACATGCTTATATTTTAATATTGAGAAATAAAGAATGAAGACATGTGATAAAGTATTATGGGGAGTAGCATGCTTATATTTTGTAATTATATATTAAAATTATATTACAAATATATATTATATATAATTAATTTTGGATACGGATATTTTCGGATACGGATGCGCCTATATCCATATCCGTGTCCGGAATATTCGGATACGGACAATATCCGTATCCACTTTTCTTTAGATACAAATAATATCCGTTTTTTTCGGATACGAATACATATATTTCGAACGAATATCGAATTTTTTGGATTTTTTTGATAGTCCTACTTGCAAAGAAGTAATTTTTTTCTAAAATAAGGGTAGTTAATAATGGATCCGACTTCATGCAAGATATGGTGAATATATAAAAACTAAATGAACAAGTAACGTAATATCTCGATTACTCATCGATTACTCATGCTTTATGTATTACTTTCAAATTCATAGTTTTTCTGTTTTCTTAAAACTGTAACAATTTAATTTTCATGTTTGTATCATTAATATCTTTAATTATATATTAGTAAACATTATCAAAAAGAATATAGTATTTCGAAAACCAGTATTTCACCCGCGCATTGCCGGCTTTTAATATGTAATATATTGTGAGATTACTAATTTTACAAATATAATTTATAATTGTCTTTTTTAAAATCATTGTTTAATTAATTGTGAGAAATGATTGGAAGGGAAAATAAAGATTCCCAAGTCTTCATAAAATTAACTATTTTCAAATATACAAGTACAGTAAAATCTACAAAAAGAACATAAAAATAAATTAATAAATATATTTATTTTAGTATTAATAATTACATTATTTCACATTTAATATATTCTTTCTTTATCAGGCCAGTACTAGTAGTATTTTTAATATTAAAATTCAATACTAATATTGCTGTTATAACCAAAAAATCTTAGACTTATTTCTACGTATGCACAATGAAGGTCAATTTGAAAATTCCTAAATGAAGATTAACTCGATATATTTTAAATAAATGGATTAAAAAAATAACTATAGATATTTAAAAATCTTTAAAAGAAGTTTGAAAAAAAAAAAAACTTAAAAGTGGAAGCCGATTATGAGTGACAACTTATCCTATTGAGATCATTATATTTTGCAGTGAATCTTAGAAAATGATAAAATATTTTACAAATGAATGAAAAACTATTATCTATGTAAAAGAATATTAGTTAATATCTAACTCTAAAACTTCACCAATGTGTCGATCGAAAAGAGAATAGGCGATCCAAACGTATTTTGTAATATATACGAGGCTATACGAACTCGTGCGTTGCACCGGTTGTATCTAATTGTCGATTGCGAATACAAACACAACAATATAGAACAATGTATTAACTAAGTACACAATGTATTAATACATTAGTTAATAAACTTTCAACCCAACACTTTAACATTTTATACACTTTATCACTAAATAAGTTTATACTTTTTAAGAACCCGTACTCAATTATCTACTCAATTATTTAACACATGGGAACCAAGTTATTAATTTAAGTTCCTAAGAACCCTTATAAAGTTGTCATCATGGCTTTTCCAACATTCATACCATGAAATTGTCCCGTGAACTCGTACTGTCCAGCATGTATAGTTTAAGTTAACGTTTTCAATTCTTGCCCCAAAATACCCTAACAATATGGCCTTTTCCCAATGAAAGTTACATAGTCATGCGTTCAGCCCAACTCCAAACAACCCAAATCATACCGAAAATACGATTATGTGCAAAGAATAAGTACAAAGTTTTAATTTAATCCATTAATAATTTAATGTTCCACATACCGTACCCAACCTATCTCTTTATGTTCACTTAATTCGCTCCAAAGAGACCACGGAAATTCTCACGACATCAACCAATACTTTCATTGTTTTGGATTTAAAGGCTCGGGAAAGTTTCATTAATGGCTTTCGAGCCCATGCCCATGTACTATTTATTACTCACTGGTAACCCGTACCTATCTCGTTGCTAGGTTTTAATTATATATACAATTGGTCACTAAAAAAACTCCTCAACACTTTCTGACAAACAAAGCAATTTCCTTTTTGAAAGTATCTTAAACTCAAAGTATCATTGTAACTTAAATGAAACACTAACAGAAAGTACTCGGTTCACTAATTAATAATAGTACTATAAGATTCAATAATATTGAAGATTAAAGAAACAAAAGAATTATTATTAAAGAAACAAAAAGTTACACTTATACAAACTAAAGGTTACTCATTTTAACCTAACCCTACAAACAGACACTTTGTATTATTTGCCCCCATCACCAACATTTTCTCTCCCACCACAAAACTCATCTAATTCTCATCTCATCTCCTTCATCAATCCGAATCAATCAAATAATAAGCCCTTCGAATCGAACCATACAAACACAAACCGTACCCAACCTATCTCTTTATGTTCTGCGCAAATCCAAATCAAGAAAGCCTTTTAATGGCTTCAAGATCCTTTAGAGGGTCTTGGGTAGGTGAAGTTTTTTTTAATCGTGTTTGTTGTTTAAACCGAATTAAAGTAAGGATGGAAACCCTTTGGTTTTGTTCTTTTCTTGAAAACCCTTTGGTTTTGTCCTTCCAAAGTTTCAGTCATCATTTGATGGTCGTGATTGTACCCACCGAGGGTATCGACATGATCCGTATTATCGACGTTTATTACTTCGTTATTCGACTGTGTATCTTCCCGGTCATTACGCTTATCGTCATTAGTGATTTTAGTGACGGTTCTCCACAAATAGCCGAATCGAGAGATTGCTGCATAAATTCATTTTCACTTATTATAGTGTGGTCTTCTTTTTGTTTTTCACCTTACTTGTCTCATCTTCAACACCAGCTTCTTCCTTTCCTGTTGAAATAATTAAAAAATTGAAAAAAATAATAAAAAAAATAATTCTGTAAAAATTAAATAACTCATATCAGACAACTTTTGTATTGTATAATCATAATAATATCGCTCGTAAAAAGAGATAAACGTACCGTATGAAAAAATATATTTAATATAAAAATGGAGGCCTCCGGAATTTGGTGGCCCTATGGGGTGGCACTGCCGGCATATCCCACGGTTCCCTAACTCAGTATACTAAAAAATATATTCTAAAAAATTAAAATAAACCCTAAAAACTAAAAAACAAGAATAAGAAAACCCTAAAAAAAACTGAAAACCACTAAAATAATAAAAAAATAAGAACAAAAAACAACTGAAATAAAAAAGATTATGTCAAGAAAAAAAAAATCTTACTTTGTTGTTGGTTGTCAGGGGCATTTCCGGAATTATCTTCTTGGAGTTCTTTCTTTCTTCTTAGAGCCATGGGTACGGTGGTGTTGTGGATTGCGTTTTCCCCACCAGCCGAAAAAAACCGACGGCGCACCGTACCGCTGGTGGCGCCGTCGGCCCTTGCGCCGTGGTGGCCAGCCAGCGCGGTGGAGCCTTTTTTTTTTTTTTTTTTTTTCTTCTTCTTCTTTTTTAGTGGGTTTGTTTGGGTTTGTGATTTAATGTTGTGTTTTTATGTTGTGTTTGTGTTTGCGTTTATTATATGTTGCGTTTTTTTTTTCCTTGAGTTGCAGCCTGCAGGTCGATCACATGGAGAAGAAGACCAAAAGGGTTATTTTTTATTATTATTTTTTTAATATAAATAATTAATTTACATTTTATACCCTTGAAGTTTAACTTCATTGTCATTTTTATTTTAAACTTACCTTGTGAAGCATGTATGCTAGCTTTTTATTTTTATGCATTTTTTTTTAATGTAATGTGTGTTTTTTAAATTAATGGTATTTATTTTAGTTAAAATTATGTATGTTTTATTTTAAGTGCTTTTTATGCATGTATGTTTTATTTTAAGTGCTTTTTAAAGTATGGTTTTTAATTTTATGTTTGTATTGTGTGCTTTTAATTTTATGTAATGTGTGTTTTTAAAATTAATGAAGTTTATTTTAGTTGAAATTATGTATGTTTTATTTTTAATAAGTGAAAAAAAAAAAAAAAAAAGTTCCAACGGCACCAGAAATTCTGGTGCCAACGGATACCCCTGAAATGTGGTGCCAAAGGGTTTCTGGTGCCATTGAGCTTTTTGCTGACGTGTCAGCAAAAAAAGCCAACGGCACGAGCCTAACGGCTTGACCGTACCCAGTGCTCTTAGCGGCAACTTTCCTCTTCTTTGGTCCATAAGGCATGTCTGCGGATATGATGGGACGAAGGATGTGTTGTTACATGTTAAGGGTGATATTTATAGTCAGATAATAGAAGAAAATATATGTGCATTTGATAGTGCACTAACTGTGATCATGAGTCTTTTCGGATCCACCGGGTAGAAAAAGCTGTTCAACTTCTAATAATATATGGCGTGGGGGGTTAGATATGAGTAGACTTTTGGTGTTCGTTCATTGAGAACGGAAGAGGCAGCGAGCGCGCAGCATTGACCATGTTGGATTGGAGGAATTAATCTATTATATCTAAATATTTTCCTTTGTGCACAAATCCTCTTCCACATTCAATTAAGCCACTCAAACTTTAAGTACTATAGATTCATAATTTGAGTATTAAACACATTCTTTCTTATAGTTATGAAGATTTGAATATTAGATCTGAACACATTTTTCATATATTATCGGCTACATATTTTTTTTCTCATTTTGGATTCTTCTCATTCAAAATTTTCTAAAAGACATTCACCATAAAGTACGATGAATATACTTTCAATCTATTTCTATTCTAATAATATCTGAAAACACAATCTTACTTTCTCACATCTTTTTATTTGTTGATTTCATATCATAAAGTCATAATTAAAAACTCAACTGAAATGAAAATTAATCAAATTAAAATTAATAAGAAAATGTATATTATAAAAATTTAATTAAGATAGGTCCAGTAATAAATGATTAAAAATAAATAAATATACCAATACAGTATGGATTCAAATTTCATTAAATATCCCAATATCATAAAATTTAAAAATTAAAATAACTTCAAAATTAAACAAAAATTTGATTCTAATGACATATTTTTATAAGTGGAGCTCAGCAAAATAACTTTTTTTTTCATTTTGTAGCTCAATGAATAAATAATATCTTGAGTCTTAGTACAATTCAATTTTAATATTATAGTCCTAATAAAAAAACTAGATTTATTTTCATATACGCATGATAGACAAATTGAAGATCGTAAATGAAGATCAATTTGATATGATTTTTGAAAAATGATGATAAAAAGATAAAAAGTTGTAAATATTTTAAAAATTTCTAAAAAAGATTAAAAAAAGCAAAAAATGGCAGCCATTAGTTGGATGCCACTTACCAAAATGACTTTATTAAAAGTCCATTCTCTCACCTCACTCTCTCCACCTCCCACGCATCGGTTTCTCTTTTTTTTTGTGCTGAACTTTTTTCGGAAGTGGTATGATAGTTTTGGTGGGAATATCACCAGTTATTTAGGAAATGGATTATATATATATATATATATATATGATAGTTTTGGTGGGAATATCACCAGTTATTTAGGAAGTGGATTTTATATATATATATATATATATATATATATATGGATGAGTTCAGGTGAGAATTCAATATAAGTTAAGAAATAAGAATAAATTTTATCCATAGATCTTGATAAATGGATGACCTATATTTGTTCTCACAAAAATTTGATGCATATAATGCAATATTTTAATGCATCAATATTTTGATGCATATAATCATATTTTAATGTATTGCAATTTTGATGCACGAAATGTATATATTTCATGCATAATTAGTACAAAACTCATACATATTCGCAATTCGCAGCATAAGAATCATTCTCATTTGATCCATATATATATATATATATATATATATGGATCAAATGAGAATATATATATATTATATATATATATATGAGTGGGTTCAGATGAGAATGCAATTTAATAAGAAATAAGAATGAATTTCATCCATAGATCTTGATAAATGGATGACCTAAATTTATTCTCATAAAAATTTGATGCATATAATGCAATATTTTAATGCATCGATATTTTGATGCATATAATGCATATTTTAATGCATTGCAATTTTGATGCACGAAATGCATATATTTCATGCATAATTAGTACAAAACTCATGCATATTCGCAATTCACAGGATAAGAACTATTTTCATTTGATACTATATATATATATATATATATATATATAAACATACAACTAAAGTAGTTAATCATTACATTTCAAAATAAATCAATCCAATTATTCAAAACCACTAATACAAAAGGTTTTACATTATAAACTAAAGGTAATCATTATCGTCCAATATTATATCACCATCATCATTAGTATCAATAATTGGAAAATTCCCACTATCAAAATTTGTTGGAGCTTTGAAAATTTGATCAAGATCAGAGTCTCCTCTTTCTCATCAACAAGATTCAATAATGATCATTTTTCTTTGCCTTTGGCTCCACCTAATTTTACAAGACAATCTGTAGTTAAAAACGCATGATATGTGAAACAAATACAAACAAAAAATTCCATATACTTCCATATACTTGATCTTTCACCCCCTATTTTTTGAAAGAAGATAGTCATCCTCGATCGCATTTTCAACAATTTCTACTCATTTACCCGAATCCAAAAGACTTCAAACTCATCCTCGGACACACTAATGATTGGATCACTCTCAATTAACTCATCATTTTCAAGCCATTTAGTGCATTCGGGGAGGACGGGGTCTTCTTTTTCAGTAATCCATTCGTCGTCCGCTTCAATTTTGACAACTATTATGGGATCAACCTTGTTTCTCCTCCTTATACTTCTCTCTCGGAGCTTCAAGTTATACTTCACAAATACCAATTCATTCAACTTGCCATGTTCAAGTCAATTCCTTTGTTTGGTATGAATCTAATAATTGAATGTGCAAAGCACTAAATTTTTTTATATGCCTAGTTACCAATTCAAAGGTGCTCCAATATCTTTCACACCCTGAAGCGCTACATGTGAGACTTAGCACTAATGGCAAAACTAGTAAGCTTGGGCGTCTTGCTTCCAAAGCGTTCCCACCACATGTTTAATAACATAAAACATAAGGAAGGTAAGCATAGTAGACATTGATATAGTTATGAATAAAGTAAAAGTAATCTACTTTACCCGAAGTCCGTACTATTCTTGTTTTTTTTCGCCATCGGGGTCCCAAATTCTCCTCAGGCTTTGTTATACAAGTCCAATTGGATGCCCGCTTTAAGATAGTCTTCGAAAGACCTCATCTTATCCATGCAACCATACAACCCGTCTCTCACTTTATTACAATCCGAAATTTTTTCCCTATAGGGTAATTGTGGGTTCAAATAATAACCGGCCGCGTGTAGAGGATGATGAAGCTGTGGAGTCCAATGTGTATCGATTTTCCTCTAAATTGGCATATAGTTTCTTTCAACGCCCACACAATTGAATTTGATTACCTCCTTTGCTTTGTCCATAAGTTCATAAATATATCCCATTGCCGGTCTCTCCTCCGAATCAACTTCTCTCGAGACACAAACAAGAGAAACAACACTCTTGACACAAAATGTAACATCTGGCCAAAAGTTGGGATTATTGATGACAATCCTCTTTACAATATTTCCTTGGATTGTTTGAGATAAATGAGAATTAATCCATGCACCCGAAGAGAACATTTGTTCGAGTTACCTTTTTGACCTTACACATGCTTTGAAGAGTGAGAAAACATGTAGCAAATCGGGTAACTGTCGGAGGAACAATTTCTTTATCATTTGTATACTTTCTCATTAAAGAGAGTATAGTCTCACGGCCATAGATGAACTTCACAACCGCCCTATCGGGCTCTGTAGTGTCCGCAAAAATCTTTAAATCGCAATATCTTCCAATATTAAATCTATGCAATGTGCCGCACATGGTGTCCACCAAATTCTTTTTCGTCTCTCTTCAATTCTTTTCCCCACAGCAACACAATCTGAAGCATTATCTGTTATAATTTAAAAAGATTTTCCTCTCCTCCCTCATCAACAACATCATCAAGATATTTACAAAGCAACTCACCATTTTTGACAGACACCAATGCATCAATAGATTTCAGAAAGAAAGTACAGTGGGATAATTAATTAAAAAATTTATCAAACTTCTGTTTTTTCCATCGGTATAACCATCGGACATAATCGTACATCCATGTGTAGTCTGCACCTTCTTATGTTCTTTAAGTATAACACTAATGTCATCAACCTATGCCTTCAAAATCCAAGTATTCGTGCATAGAAGGAGGCTTAAAACCTTTCTCATACTCAACAATCCCCTCAACCATAATCAACCGATGAGGATCATTTACAACATTAAAAGGAAGTGCAACAGAGAAAATAAACCGACCAATTCTATGCATAACATCAACAAGCAAATATTTTTTAAATGCGGTATTAAGGGTCTATTGCCTAGGTTCGGAACTAATAAAGCTTTCAAGAGTGCCTCTAGATTTGCCACTATCACCGAAGCCAATTGAACTACCCCATCACTTTCAAATTTTGATGATTGCATATTGCTTCACCAATCTCTTTCAACAATTCATTTGTTTTATTTTTAGTATCTTTAATGTTGTTCAATGATTCTTCAATCTCTTTATTGACATCATCTGGTACACTAGCACCACGATAAACATCTATCCGGGTTCGAGCTAAGTGATGCTTCAAACGAGTTATATCCCGATTGGTTACATATTGATAAAATTTGCACACAATAGATCTTTATCCTTCATTTTATGATCCATACTTCCGACCAACATCTTTTTTGGATGAATTTTTTGACATTTGAACCTAATAAAAGCTGCACAAATTAGTCAAAAAAAAACTGCTCGCAATATACATTAAAAAAAGCAAACTCTACAGTACAAATCAAACTCTACATTGAAAAATCAAACTCTGCATCTTCTTAAAAAAATCTACAGTAAAAATACACTTGTTTGCGATGGATTTTCAGAAGTCAATCACATCATAATCAATTCTTGAGCAGCTGTGTAACACCCCAGAGCCATTGGTAATTACAGTGCCTTGAATCCCCAACTGGGATACACCAAGCGAATCACAGTACAATAATCAACATGACATAGTTATAGTGATGGACCACATTATGCTACCAAATACTCCAATGAGGAGTTTTATACATACATTCTGGCTAACATATGCCAAACAATTCAGGATTGACAAAATACAAGTTTATTCCATATGAAGATGTATATATCGCAACTATACAAATACAAGAGAATAAAAATGCAGCAGAAATGAAAAGAAATACATTCGGAAGCAAGAAGACTCAGGCCCTTGACTAGTATTCTTGAGATTCTGCATCTTCACCTTGTCTTTTCTGTGCCTTAACCTTCCCGCGTCCTAAAATATGATAAAAACAACATATTTCGCCCAAAACCACAGGGTCAGTTATACAAGATAATAAATCTCAATATATCGAACATATGCAATCACACATGCTGTATGAACCAACAAATCATCATTTCAAACTGGAATATACGCAATCATACATGTTGTTTAACACCCCCTAAAATGGCAGCTGAACCGCAAAGTGGTCCGTGCTACTAAGTTGGGGAGTAACACTCTTTTATACTTTGAAAAAAATAATTTTAAATTTGGTAAATGCAAGAACTCGGGGAAATAATGCAAACAGGTATTATTTGTTCAAAACATTACATAACCTTAAGTTTAATACATAAACAAAACCATAACAGAGCGATCTTATTCAAAACACAACATAGTCTTCCATCATAGGGGCAAAATAGATGGGGAATGGCATATGGACAAGTCTCCGACTGGCAACACCGAAGAAGTATAGTCAACCCCTAAACATGAGCATCATCACATGTATCATAAGAATCTAGTGAGCTAATGGCTCAGTAAGATGAGACTTATGTAATAGAAAAGTATCACGTATCACATTCATCAACAAATAACTACTTTATATGATATAATCACGTTCTTGTAAAATCCTTTCTTCGGGTACCCTTGAAGTGTGGTACTCGACTGATAGTGATAGGCCATGGTTTTTGGAACCTGTTCATATAATTGGATAATAAAACGTGTATACGGGGGTTCCCATACTGGTTTTTCAACCAATGGTATTAGCCGTATTCAACCCTTTTCATTCAGTGTGAGTTTCCTTGACCGAATTTCAGCCGCAAGTATTTGCCACCATGTTTTGGGTCCGCCGGTCCCCCGCGTCCCATGCCTACCTGCCATCAATCAAGTACCATACTTCCTTTTCTTAAACATCCTTTCACATACACATGTTATGCATGATCATTCAATAATAGTTACATATGAAAATATCAATCAATATATGATCCTTATGATACAGCAAGGAACATCTTCATCTTACCTCAGGTCCAGCTGCGTATTGAAGTGAAACGATCAGTTTCTCTAGCTAGATGGATGTTCTAAAAGCCCTGAATTAATTAACCATATTGCACTTAACATTATTTTCATGAATGCTATAAAATGTTTGGAATACAATTTAGGATCATCTATGACTTATCCCTACACAACTAGTTATTGTGATGCAATAATTATACATATATACCCATTTATACTATGTTTTAATTTTATATCCTTCTCCTTTACTTATACAATAAAACTTATTCTGAAACTATGAACATATAGTAATTTATTTAACCTATTTTACAACAACATAATTGTTCAAGAGAGTTTATCAAAACCTTTGAATAATATAACTTGTTAGCTTATAACCTCTTGAATATAAGTTCTATTTGCATCAAATTTTGATATAACATCACTAATATATTGAAGAACAAATATATGGGAACACCAGCCCCTGAACTATACGAAATATGCACAATCCATATATGTTTATAATAGGTGGCAGAATCGAGTTCTATGTTGTCTAGTGATGATTTAGGCTCTATAAACCCACAATAAAGACAAGGTTAATCCATGGATGAATTCTTAACATTATCATGACATGTATAATGGACGGAATAAACCCACCTTTCATCGAAATAATCAATAATGACACCAAGAACATGAAGAAAACAAAGGAAACTCACCTTGATTCTCAAAGTATATGAGGTGTTGGTGTTTTGATGATTTTTCTTGAATTTTTGGTGATTTTTTCGGAGATGGATGCTTCTAGGTCGAGTCCAGAGTGTTAATGAAGGTTTAGGGTCAGTTTTCCTCTCTTATCCAAGTGAGAGAGGCAGCTTTGAGGGTGAAATACCGAAGATACCCTCAAATAGCTTCCATAAATCGTGTTTGAAAGACTGGATCGGTTCAAGTAGTTATAGGCCGGTTATTGGTTAGTTTAAACCATTTCCTAATAGATATTTAATATATTTAGGGTATAAATGTCTGGTTTAGTGGTTTTGTAGAAGTTTAAGGTGTGTTTTTATTGTTTAAAACCGATTACTATGCAGAAAGCATTAAAAATGCTAATAAGGAATTTTATTGTCAAACTTTCTAAACCTTTATACCTATAATTCTATAGATAAGAATTAAAGGGCTCACCTATCAATATGATATGATGATGATAAAATAAAAGACAAGTTCAACTAGTTCCGACCGCAACTGGGGCAAATAGAGAAGTGACATGTCCAATTACTTAACAGATGATGCCGTATGCAACTACAAATTAAACCATTTATAATGTAGATAAGAATAAAATATTTGACACGTTTTATTAAGTTGAACAAATATTATCTACTTGATTCATATATCTAAATTTACTCAACACACACACCACTAAGCTCCAGTGTTAAACTGGTTAACCAACGATAGACCTGTCAGTGACCCTATTAGTACTTATATGTTTGCCACCTATGCTTAGAGCTAATTTAAGATGTTTAATACTCTACAATATAGTGAGTTAACTATGGAGTGGAGTGAATAACCATATGTGAAAGTAATGTAAAAATGCAATTAACAAATAAAATCACTCGTAGTCATTTAGCACATCGATCTCCGTTAACCGAGAAACTGAGCTTCTCAGTGCAATGAGACATTTATAAAGACACATTTTATCATGTTAGGAGGAATAAATAACATGTTGCATGTATCATAGACATAAAACATAATTAAGCACATAAATAGCAATTATTCATGCTCATGAAATGTATATTTGTATGTCATGCTTCCCTAATGCATATTATGTAAATGCATTTAGGTATAAAATGGTTATTGGCTTAGAAGGGGATAACCGGGCATTACAATCCTCCCCTCCTTATAAAATTTCGTCCTCGAAATTGACATACCAAATAGTTCTGGATACTTGCTTTGCATTTCCTTCTCTCTTTCCCATGTAGCCTTTTCAACACCTTGATTCCTCCACAAAATCTTTACCAAATGGATCTCCTTGTTTCTTAGTTTCTTTACTTTATTATCAAGAACCTGTACCGGCTTCTCTTCATAGGACAAATCTGGGGATAATTCCAACGGCTCATAATTTAACACATGTGAGGGGTTTGGAATGTACTTCTTTAACATGGACACATGAAAGACATTGTGCACACCAGATAGTGAAGGAGGTAAGGCTACTCTATAAGCTCTATCACCAACTATCTCAAGAATTTCAAATGGGCCAACATATCTCGGGCTAAGTTTTCCTTTCTTTCCAAATCTCATTATGCTTTTCATTGGATATACCCTCAAGAACACATGGTCTCCAACTGCAAATTCTAAATCTCTTCTTCGAGTATCTGCATAACTCTTTTGTCTACTTTGTGCAATCTTCATTCGTTCTCTTATCTTTTCTACTACCATAGCAGTCTGTTGTATCATTTCTGGGCCCAGTAGACTTCTTTCTCCAACTTCATCCAGTGTACGGGAGATCTACATTTTCTCCCATATAGTGCTTCATAAGGTGCCATCCCAATTGTAGATTGGTAACTGTTGTTGTAGATGAACTCTACCAATGGAAGCTTTGTATCCCAATTACCCTTGAAATATAGTATGCATGCTCTCAACATATATTCGAGTATTTAATAACTCTTTCTGACTGCCCATCACTTTGTAGATGAAATGCGGTGCTGAAAGCAAGCTTCGTACCCATTACGTTATGTAAACTTTTCCAAAATGCAGATGTGAATTTGGGGTCCCTGTCAGATACTATTGATACTGGCACCCCATGTAGTCAGACTATCTCTTTAATATATTCCTGAGCATATCGATCCATATTATATGTGGATTTTCGTGGAAGTAAATGAGCAGATTTGGTCAATCTATCAACAATCACCCATATCGAATTATACCCACTTTGAGTCCTTGGTAGCCCAAGCACAAAATTCATTGTAATGTGTTCTCATTTTCATTCCGGAATTAGTAAAGGCTTCAATAATCCTGCTGGTCTCTGATGTTCAGTTTTGATCTGCTGGCAAGTTAGACATTCTGCCACGAATTTTGCAATATCTTTCTTTATGTTAGGCCACCAATAATGTTTTTGCAAGTCTTTATACATTTTTGTGCTACCTGGATGTATTGAATAAGGACTGGAATGAGCCTCCTTCAGAATGTTGCTACCTGGATGTATTGAATAAGGACTGGAATGAGCCTCCTTCAGAATGTCGCCTATGATGGTTGCGTCGGCTGGCACACACAGTCTCCCTTTATATCATAGTATTTTATCACTAGAGACTGAGAAGTTTGATAATTTGCCCTCATCAACCTTTTCCCTCGATTTGCCTATGTATTAATCCGCCTTCTGGGTTTCTTTGATTATATCTTGAAGTGTAGGTTTCAATATGAGTGCTGATAACGAACAAATCTTCCTTTTGGATACAATTTCCAGTTCTAATTTTTGCAAGTCTAATAATAGTGGCTTCTGCGTGATTATAAAGGAAGACATAGACTTTCTACTTAGTGCATCTGCAACCACATTTGCCTTACCAGGATGATAATTGATCTCACAATTATAGTCTTTCACCAATTCTAACCATCTCCACTATCGCATATCCAGCTCCTTCTGTGTGAAAAAGTACTTCAAACTTTTGTGGTCTGTATAGATTTCACACTTTTCACCATATAGGTAATGCCTCCAAAATTTTAGTGCAAAGACAACAGCAGCCAGTTCTTGATCATGTGTTGGATAATTCTTTTCATACTCTTTTAATTGCCTAGAGGCATAGGCTATTACCTTCCCATGTTGCATTAATACAGCACCCAAACCATTTTTAGAAGCATTAGTATAAACTACAAAGCCACCTGTTCCTATACGAGTGGCAAGGATAGGAACTGTAGTTAATCTATGCTTCAATTCCTCGAAACTACCCCAGAAAGCATCAATCAAAACAAACTTTGTATGCTTCCTTGTTAGCAATGTCAATGGGGTTGCAATCATTGAGAATCCTTGTACAAATCGTCGGTAGTATCCATCTAGTCTTAAGAAACTTCGAACTTCTGATACATTTGTTGGTGTTGGACAATTACTCACCGCCTCTACCTTGTTTGGATCAACTGAAATGCCATCCTTGGATACCACATGCCCTAAAAATACCACTTGTTCTATCCAGAATTCACATTTCTTGAATTTAGCATACAACCGTTTTTCTTTGATAATTTGAAGCACAATTCTGAGGTGTTCTTTATGATCATCTCTATATGTGAATAGATAAGGATATCATCGATAAACACCACCACAAATTTATCAAGGAACTCTTTGAATACTCGGTTCATCAGATCCATAAATGCTGCCGGAGCATTTGTCAAACCAAAAAGCATCACTAAAAATTCATAGAGACCATATCGCGTTCTAAATGTTGTCTTTTGGATATCTTCTTCTTTGACCTTCAGTTGATGATATCCGGAACGTAAATCAATCTTTTAGATACTGATGCTCCTTGCAACTGATCATATAAATCATCTATCCTTAGAAGAGGATATTTGTTCTTGATGGTCACCTTATTCAGTTCTCTATAGTCAATGCATAATCGCAATAAGCCATCTTTCTTTTTCACAAATAAGATAGGCGCTCCCCAAGGTGAACAACTAGGATAGATGAATCCCTTATCAAGTAATTCTTGTAGATGAATCTTTAATTCTTTCAATTCTGTTGGTGCCATTCTGTATGGGGCTTTAGAAATAGGGGTAGTCCCTGGCATTACATTGATTGCAAACTCAATTTCCCGATCTGGCGGCAACCCTAGTAGATCATCTGAAAACATCTCAGGAAATTCTTTAACCACATCTACATCTTCAGGCTTGAATTTCATTTCAAGGGAGGTGTCTAAAACATTAGCTAAGTAGCCAGTACACCCCTTATTTAACATCTTCCTAGCTTTCAGTGCAGTTATAATTGGCAAAGATCATGAATATGAATTACATCTAAAAATAAACCTTCCTCCATTTGCTGGTTGAAAAGCCCTAATCTTCTTATTACAATCGACATTTGCACAATATTTAGCTAGCCAGTCCATACCAAGGATAACATCAAATTAGATATTGGTAGGACAACAAGGTCGGCGTAGAGTACCCTTCCGCCAATTCGAACTGTATAAGACCTCAACATTTGTTCAGAATCCATATTTTCTCCAAATGGAGCAGACACATTATAACCAACTTTAAATAGTTCTGGTTTAATGCCCGATTTTCTCATAAATGCATATGATGCAAATGAATGTGTGGATCTTGGGTCTATCAATGTAAGTGCAGGAATTCCTGAGATCAGAATGGTGCCTGAGACTACGGAAGCATCTTCATCAGCTTGTTCTCATGTCATTTCAAACACCCTTCCCTAAACTTTATTCTCTAGGTTTGGGTCTCTCGCCATATGTCCGGGCTTATTGCATCTGAAACAATTATTAGACCCGACAAAACATTCTCCTAAGTGATTTTTCCCATATTTAGTACACTTAGGCTTCTCAGTTGTATTTGGAGCATGTCTCGCTATAGGATGCTTCTGATTGGCTTTGACTGGTTTTTGCTCCGGTTTCTTCCAATGTGCTGAATTTTTTGAAGCAAATGCTTGCCTCTTCTGGTGATAAGACCTCTGTATCTCATTTTCGTCAGTTTCTGCGAGCAGCGCTTTGTCAACTATTTCTCTGAACTCAGTTAATGTAGACATTCTCACATCTCTTCTAATTTCAGGTCGGATGCCTCTTAGAAAATGATCCATCTTCTCAGCATTATCCCTAGCAATATAGGGAACGTACCTGCAACCTTCTTCAAATTTCCGGATATATTCACATACAGACATATCCCCTTGCTTCAGCTCCAAAAACTCTTTCACCTTGAGAGACCGTGCATCCTGTAATACCCGAGATTTTGATTTGTATTTGAACCTTGTGATATTGTATTTGTTGCATTTCAATATGAGTATTATTCTCCGTATTTCATGATCAGGTGTTGTTGAGCGCACGATTGCATAAAGGTGTTCTAAGTGGTGATTTTTGCACATGTAGCGCACGCTATCGGCTTAGCGTAGCGTACGCTAAATTGGGTTCGTAGCACACGCTATGTATGAACCTTAGCGCACGCTATAGATAGTCAACTTGATTAAGACAGGGTGGTAGGTGAGATCAGCCGCGGATCTTGGTCGGATCATGTCGGGATGAACCTGGACGGCTTTCGGGAAAAGCCAAGTCAACGCTGTAGCGCACGCTACTGGTATAGGGATAGCGCACCCTAAATGCTGAGTACAGTGAAGTCAGTAAGCTTAGTATGGCCGTTGGCGTACGCTATGGATATGGACTAGCGCGCGCTAATAACCATTTTCTATATATAGGACAACATCCTTTTTCATTTTTCTCAGACTTTTCACTTCCCAAATCCGAATTCTTAGACTTATAGAGTTACTTCTTCCATCCTCAACCTCTCATATCATCATCCTAGCACGAGTTGGAAGATTATAGATCATTGGAGATTGGTGTTCAAGCCTTCAGCGTTGGATTTCTTCAAGTTCCTCCTTGTTCTTCACTACTTTGAGGTAGGTGATTCTTCACCAATATTAAGTAATATTCTGAAGGACGTTTTGATCATGATTTGGGATTATCTAGTCAGTTAAATTCATACGTAGTCGAACATCATGTTGTTAGAAGGATATTTTCGATGTTTCGGTACTTCTTCATCGTATAAACCATTGAACCTTTTAGTGTTTGAACTCCTAGCATATTCATGAAGCTTCAAAACCAATTATGACCATTTTATGGAGATTATCAAGTTCTTATGTTTTTACATAATGGAATTATACGTTTTGGACATAGAATGGATGGAACTTAGGATACTTTCTTGAAGATCAAGATGAATTATGGTGTTGTGATGATTATACGTATCCTTGTATCTCGAAGTCGTTTAATCCGTAAAGATCTTTCACAAACCATATGAGCATGATATGCATGGAGATGACATGTATTAACACTGAAGATTTCATGAGTTTCATCACTATAAGATCAAGTCCACTGCCCAGTAATAAACTGCCATGCACGGTTAGCGCACGCTAAGATATGTATATTAACGTGCGCTATCGATAACGAGTAACGTACGCTACGTTTGGTACTTAATCTACGTTATGTCATCAGACGAATCAGTTGGCTGATCAGAGAGGACTGTCAGTACATAGTTAGCGCACGTTAGACTTCGTCGTTTACGTATGCTAATAGGCAGGCTTAGCGCACGTTATGTAGAGTACTTAGCATACGCTAAGTAGTTCACGCAGTTTCATTTTTTTAGAGCTTTCGGCCGTAGACCAGATTGTTAGACATTCGTACGATATAGGATGAATTCTATATTATTTCTTTTGTTAAGGTTCGAGCTTGCTACGTTGATCGAAGGAGGCGGCCTTCGAGTGTGTTGAGATCATTGGAGTGATTAGTTCTTGCCATCTTTGAGGCAAGTATCGTAATTTGTTAATATTGGTATTTTGAGCATACATGTGGTTTATTCATGTTGTTGAACATGGGATTTATTTCGTTGAATTGTCATGATATTCGTTATCTAGTGTCTGTATGTTCATGTTGATGGACATAGCGATTTGGCATATATGTATGCATGAGTTGTGTTTGTGTATGTTGTACGATCTATGCTGAGGGCGCTGGATCGGATGTCCACCTCGTGTTGGTCCGACGAGATCATCTTGGGATCTAGGCTGAGGGCGCTGGATCATTGGACGGATTTTTCCACCTCGTGTTGGTCCGACGGGATCATCTTGGGATCTATGCTGAGGGCGCTGGATCATTGGAATACCTATAATGTGTTAATGGAATCTTGTGGATTCGCATTGTCGGATTCCGGTAGTAGAAGTCCGTGTGGTGTATCTTGTTATGTATTGTTGATGCATATTCGATTTGTTTAATAGGATACTTGTACTAGCATCGTTTTGCTAACCCCTTTGGGGGTGCACATTTGTTTTGATGTTCAGGTAGCCGAGGATCGGGGAAACAGCCACAATATCGACGTGACGACGAAGGGGCTCAATGATGTTTGTTGTTTTTTTGATTTGTCTTCTTGGTTCATTTTCAGTACTCGAGTATGCGTGTCTTATTAATATCATTTCGATATGGTTGTATTAATTAACTCAATGGATCAGTTGGAACCGGTTTTGTAATTTGAATTTTTGTGGTATTGTTGGATTATATTCACATTTATTTTAATTAGCCTTGTAAATCCTTACTTAAAGGGTTTACGACGCTGTAATTATTTTGAATATCTCGGGGTGTTACAGAATATGGTATTGGAGCTAAGATTCATGGATATCTTGGCAGTCGGGTTTTAGTTGGGTCTGTTTACGTTATTTGATTTACGGGTCATTCGTAACATCACTGTTCAGCCAAAGTCGTCATGTGGACCGTGGTTGTAAGTCTCCTAATCTCTTATTCTATCGTTTTACTTGATTTCTGTTTTGTGAGTATTGACGGGCTTTATTTTGAAAATTTTGTCCTGGATATTGAGAAATTGTGTTTACAGTATGTTGAGAGGAGGACGTGGACGCGAACGCGGTCGTGGACGCGGACGTGGTAACATGAGACAGGAGGATTTCGCAACTACCCCAGAATTATCGGCTAGTCGAACCGATTCCCATTCTGGAGGAAAGCAGGGATCAGCGAATGACAACGCGAATCCTAACATGCCGGGAGTGCTTCAACAAGTGGTGGCTCAGATAAACCAGTTCGCTCAGGTAGTTGACCGCATGCAGACTTTGATGGGACAACAGCAAAACGAGGATAACCGGGGAGACAGATGGCTTGCTGAGGTGGTCAAATTGCACTTGCCAAAATTTGACGGATCTGCTGAGGCACTTACTTGGGATCATTGGATAAAGGAATTGGAGAAGATATTCGCGGGTATTAACTATCTCGAGGACCGAAAAGTTCTTATTGCCCAGTATTTTCTGACTGGGGAGGCTTTTGACTGGTGGGAAGCTATTCGACCTGAGAATCATAATGCTGACTAGACGGAATTCAAACAAATGATGGAAGCACAATATTGTCCTCGTCCAGTTAGAGAGGCAAAAATCCGAGAGTTTTTCTCACCACGTAATCCTAAGCATTCAGGATGTACTCAATCAAAACTTTTAATCATCAGCTGACTTGTGTGCGACACTTGGTCAGAACGGAGGCAGAAAAGATTTTTTATTTCGATATGCAGATGAAGCCGGAGATTCAATAGTACATGTCCGGATTCGAGTGTACTACGTTGCGGCATTATCAAGACAAAGCGCTGGCCTACGACATGCGAGAGGCGGCGGTGGAGAAATCGATGGAGGCAAAGAAGCAGAAAGTGACCGGCAACTTCTCGAAAAACAAGAGTGGTGGGCCCCGCAAGGGCCAGTCTTCATTTTATACCTCCACATCCTTCTAGAGGTGGAAAGAAGTTCCGGACAACATCAGCAGTTTCGGACGCATCGAAGAAATGCTATAATTGCGGTCGAGCAGGGCATATTCGACGTGATTGCCCCGCATCTTCTGTGACTTGTTTCAATTGTGGGTAAGAAGGGCACCGTGCGGACTTCTGTGGAGTTGCGACTAGATCATTTGGTACTCGCACTCCAGCGCCAGTTCCGAAAGAGATAAGTGTGAACTAGACGCAGCAGAGTAGATTTCAGCAGCAGAATGTTGGGAAGAGAGAGACATCAGTGCTGGGTCCGTTCCTCCGCACCTGTACGAGATGAGGAAATATGACGATCATAACACTGCTGTTGCATTAGGTACGATTCAGATCCTTTTGCAACCAGTTAGTGTCTTATTCGATTCCGGAGCTACACATTCTTTCATATCATTGAACTGTGTCAATCGTTTGAAAATCTCGTGTTTATTTGATTGTGAACCATATGTTGTGGGTTTGCCGAGCGGAGAAAGAATTGTGGGAACCCTAGAAACTAGAGATTTTCCAGTGTCTATAGGAGGGAGAGATTGGCCATCGGATCTTATTGTAGTTGACATCCATGGTGACGATTTAATTCTCGGAGATGATTGGCTCAACCGTTATGGAGCTATTCTGAATTACCAGAAGAGAGTCATTTCTATCATTGCTGATGACGGATCTGAACACTTATTCAGAGGATGGAGACCGGGAAGCTCGGGAAAATTGATCAAAGTGATGAAAGCAGTAAAATTACTGAAGTAGGGTTGTCACGGGTTTTGGTGCTACGCCATGAAGAAAGAAGAAGGAGTAGAGCTCTCATATATTCCAGTTGTGAATGAATTCTCAGATGTATTCCCTGACGAACTACCTAGGTTACCTCCGCAGAGAGAAGTGGAGTTCACTATCGAATTAGAGCCTGGAGCCGCTCCTATTTCCAGAGCACCATACCGCATGGCGCCAACCGAGATGTATGAACTAAAGAAGCAACTGGAGGAATTATTGCAGAAGGGTTACATTCAACCTAGCGTTTCTCCTTGGGGAGCACCCGTTCTCTTTGTCCAGAAGAAAGATGGATCCCTCCGATTATGTATTGATTACAGGGAGCTAAACAAGGTGACGATCAAGAACAAGTATCCTATACCTCGGATCGACGACTTGTTTGATCAACTGCAAGGGGCAAGGGTATTCTCGAAGATTGACTTGCGATCAGGATATCATCAGTTGAGAATTAAGGAATTGGATATACCGAAATCTGCTTTCAGATCCCGGTACGGGCACTATGAATTCGTGATGATGCCATTCGGACTTACCAATGCTCCTGCAGTATTTATGCAATTGATGAATCGGGTATTCTTAGAATACCTAGATAAGTTTGTGGTCGTTTTCATTGATGACATCTTAATCTATTCGAAAGACACAGAGGAGCATGCCGAGCATTTGCGTGTGGTTTTGAGCACCTTGAGGAATGAACAACTTTATGCGAAGCTTTACAAATGCGAGTTCTGGCTTAGGGAAGTAACCTTCCTTGGGCATGTGATATCAGCTGACGGAGTTTAGGTGGACCCGAAGAAAGTCGAAGCAATCTTGGAATGGGAAGCTACTAATGACGTGAAAGAAGTCCGAAGCTTCTTAGGACTTGCTGGATATTATCGCCGTTTTGTAGAGAGATTTTCCAAAATTGCTCGTCCACTCACTCAGCTGTTACAGAAAACTCAAAAGTTCATGTGGGATGAGAAATGCCAGGCTGGTTTTGATGAACTTAAGAAGAGACTGACGACAGCACCTATATTAGCATTACCAGATAGAACTGATGGATTCATGGTATACAGCAATGCTTTAAATCAGGGCCTGGGATGTGTGTTGATGCAAAAGGATAAGGTGATTGCCTATGCTTCTCGACAGTTGAAACCGTACGAAGTTAATTACACGACTCATGATCTGGAGTTAGCAGCTGTGGTCTTTGCCTTGAAAATTTGGCGACATTATTTATACGGCACTCATTGTCAGATCTTTACAGATCATATAAGCCTCAGTACATTTTCAGTCAGAAAGAATTAAACATGAGGTAGAGAAGGTGGCTAGAATTGATCAAGGATTACGATTTGGAAATTCTCTATCATCCGGGTAAAGCAAACGTAGTAGCCGATGCATTGAGCCATAAACCTGTTTCTCTTTGAGTGTTGGAAGCATTTACATCCCAAACCAGCATTCAACGAGAACTAATCCGCGAAGGGATTGAAGTATGGGCACCAGGGATCCAAGTGCAACTATATGTGATGGAACTGACTTCGTCACTAGTCAAGGAAATCAAATCTAAGCAGTTGAACGATTCTCTGATCCTTCGGTTATGTGACGAAGTAAAGAAAGTAAAGGCCCCAAGATTAGTGATACAAGATGATGGAGTTCTGAGATTTCAGAGTCGACTTTACGTTCCCGATGATGATGATTTGAGACGGACAATTCTGTAGGAAGCTCACTGCACGCCCTATTCTATTCACCCGGGCAGCAGTAAGATGTATAAGGATCTAAAACAAAACTTCTGGTGGGGAAATATGAAGAAGGACGTAGCAGAGTACGTTTCGAAGTGTTTGACTTGTCAGCAGGTTAAGATTGAACATCAGCGACCTGCCAGATTGTTAAAGCTGCTTTCGATCCCTGAGTGGAAGTGGGAGGATATCTCGATGGATTTCATCACCAATATGCCAAGGACCAAGACGGAAATGAACATGATTTGGGTTATAGTTGATCAACTAACCAAGTTGGCTCATTTCCTAGGAATTAAAGACATATGGGGACCCGAGAAATTGGCACGAGTATTTATCGCAGAGATAGTCAGATTGCATGGGACACCGAAGACCATTATTTCAGATCAAGATGGTCGCTTCGTGTCGCACTTCTGGAGGGCAGTTCACAGGGCTTTGGGGACCGAGCTCAACTTTAGCACGGCTTATCATCCTCAAACGGACGGTCAGTCCGAAAGGACTATACAAATAGTAGACAACATGCTTAGAGCTTGTGCTTTGGATTGGTCAACTGATTGGGAAGTTCACTTGCCGTTGATTGAATTCACCTACAACAATAGTTGGCATACTTATATTAAGATGGCACCATTTGAAGATTTGTACGGGAGAAGATGCCGATCACCCCTGTGCTGGGATAATTCTTCGGACTTGATCGGGACGGAACCAGAATTGATAGTTCAGACTCAAGAGAAGATAGCCTTGATTCGGGAAAGACTGTTGACTGCCCAGAGTCAACAGAAGTCTTATGCAGACGTGCGTCGTCGCCCGCTAGAGTTCGACATTTGGGACCACGTACTACTGAAGGTGTCTCCTACATGAGGAATTTTCCATTTTGGGAGAAAAGGTAAGCTAAGTCCGAGATATATCGGACCATTTGAGATCCTCGAGAGAGTTGGGGATTTAGCATACAGGTTGGCCTTACCGCCATCGCTGAGTCACGTTCACAATGTGTTTCACGTATCCCAATTGCGGAAGTATGTACCAGATCCCAGTCATATCATTGAGTTCGATGAGATCGAGATAGCTAATGACGACACCTTCGAAGAGAGACTAATCAAGATACTTGAGAGTCGGATCAAACAATTGAGGAATAAACCAATACCCTTGGTTAAAGTACAATGGTCACGACACGGAGTTGAAGAGGCCACTTGGGAAACGGAGGACAATATGAAGACTAGATATCCGGAGTTGTTTTCATCTTAAGTTTCGGGACGAAACTTCTTTTTAGGGAGAGAGGATGTAATACCCGAGATTTTGATGTGTATTTGAACCTTGTGATATTGTATTTGTTGCATTTTAATCTGAGTATTATTCTCCGTATTTCATGATCAGGTGTTGTTGAGCGCACGATTGCATGAATATGTTCTAAGTGGTGATTTTTGCACATGTAGCACACGCTATCGGCTTAGCATAGCATACGCTAAATTGGGTTCGTAGCGCACGCTATGTATGAACCTTAGCACACGCTATACATAGTCAACATGATTAAGACAGGGTGGTAGGTGAGATCAGCCGCGGATCTTGGTCGGATCATGTCGGGATGAACCTGGACGGATTTCGGGAAAAGCCAAGTCAACGCTGTAGCGCATGCTACTGGTATAGGGATAGCGCATGCTAAATGCTGAGTACAGTGAAGTCAGTAAGCTTCGTATGGCCGTTAGCGCACGCTATGGATATGGACTAGCACGCGCTAATAACCATTTTCTATATATAGGACAACATCCTTTTTCATTTTTCTCAGACTTTTCACTTCCCAAATCCGAAATCTTACACTAAGAGAGTTACTTCTTCCATCCTCAACCTCTCATATCATCATCCTAGCACGAGTTGGAAGATTGTAGATCATTAGAGATTGGTGTTCAAGCCTTCGTGTTGGATTTCTTCAAGTTCTTCCTTGTTCTTCACTACTTTGAGGTAGGTGATTCTTCACAAATATTAAGTAATATTCTGAAGGACGTTTTGATCATGATTTGGGATTATCTAGTCAGTTAAATTCATACGTAGTCGAACATCATGTTGTTAGAAGGATATTTTCGATGTTTCGGTACTTCTTCATCGTATAAACCATTGAACCTTTTAGTGTTTGAACTCCTAGCATATTCATGAAGCTTCAAAACCGATTATGACCAGTTTATGGAGATTATCAAGTTCTTATGTTTTTACATAATGGAATTATACGTTTTGGACATAGAATAGATGAAACTTAGGATACTTTCTTGTAGATCAAGATGAATTATGGTGTTGTGATGATTATACGTATCCTTGTATCTTGAAGTCATTTAATCCGTAAAGATCTTTCACAAACCGTATGAGCATGATATACATGGAGATGACATGTATTAACACTGAAGATTTTATGAGTTTCATCACTATAAGATCAAGTCCACTGCCCAGTAGTAAATTGCCATGCACGGTTACCGCACGCTAAGATATATATATATATTAACGTGCGCTATCGAGAACGAGTAACGTACGCTACGTTTGGTACGTAACGTACGTTATGTCATCAGACGAATCAGTCGGTTGATCAGAGAGGATTGTCAGTACATAGTTAGCGCACGCTAGACTTCGTCGTTTACGTACGCTAATAGGCAGGCTTAGCGCACGTTACGTAGAGTACTTAGCGTACGCTAAGTAGTTCAGGCAGATTACATTTTTTTAGAGCTTTCGGCCATAGACCGGATTCTTATACATTCGTACGACATGAGATGAATTCTATATTATTTCTTTTGTTAAGGTTCGAGCTTGCTATGTTGATCAAAGGAGGCGGCCTTCGAGTGTGTTGAGATCATTGGAGTGATTAGTTCTTGCCATCTTTGAGGCAAGTATCGTAATTTGTTAATATTGGTATTTTGAGCATACATGTGGTTTATTCATGTTGTCGAACATGGGATTTATTTCGTTGAATTGTCATGATATTCGTTATCTAGTGTCTATATGTTCATGTTGATGGACATAGCGATTTGGCATATATGTATGCATGAGTTGTGTTTGTGTATGTTGTACGATCTATGCTGAGGGCGCTGGATCGGATGTCCACCTCGTGTTGGTCCGACGAGATCATCTTGGGATCTAGGCTGAGGGCGCTGGATCATTGGACGAGTTTTTCCACCTCGTGTTGGTCCGACGGGATTGTAACACGCCCAGATTTAACCGGAAATATTACAGCGCCGTGGGCCCCGAGATGGAACCCACAAGGCTAAAAGGATTTTTCGCAAACATTTACAAATGCCAAAGAGGCCAACGACGGTACTATCTTTAAAAATTCACAAAGACATATAAAAATCCATTTATCAAAAACCGTCGTAAAAACTCATTTGAAATCACAAGGCCAAACGACCGGAACTGAAAAGTTTAGAAAATGATTTCCAACGTAACCTCAGTTATCAGATACCAAAAGAGCGTTTCAAAATACTCACGCAGCGGAAAAAGACCAACCATAAAGATACTCTAGCAGCGGAATACAAGAACCAATCAAGAAACTCAATGCACAGAACATGTCCTAGCCAGTATCCTCCGGGAAGCTCATCTCTTCACGACCGCTACAAGCTCGATACTCCAAGAACCTAAAAAGAAATCCCACGACGGGGTCATCCATAATATCCAACAATGATAACCGTCACATCACATTAATAATTACATACCAATGAGAATACAATATAAGAATACGACCACGAAATCTTACCGCCATAACATTACTTACTCAAGTAATTCTCATCAGAGTAACCATTATCACATTTCGCATCTCGTACTCGATTAACCAATAAACTCGAACATAATATCTGTATTGCACTTCAAACAATACTCAAGATTCTCAAACTATCATCACCAACTCACGATACGGAAATATACCAGTTCTGACCAATACGATCCATCGAATAACATCATCAAATCCCAAGACGATAACCAATTGTCCATCAAAGACAAATACCAAAGGAAATACGGAACATACCTCGAGATATGAAGTGCCACGACAATCATATCAGTCTAATCCGAGATCAGATCAATGCAATACGGACAAGGTCCTAACACAAGACCTACAAAGGCATACTCATATGACCACGTCAATATGCTCAAAACTATAACAACAGTGTATACTCAATGGAAATCCCATGATCCAGCGCCCTCAGCATAGATCCCAAGATGATCCTACAAGATCAACACGAGGTGGATAACCAATAATATACATACAACAACACATATAAAACCAACGATGCGAATCACATGATTCCATCAACACGACACTGGGTAATCCAATGATCCAGCGCCCTCAGCATAGATCCCAAGAGGATCCCGTCGGACCAACACGAGGTGGAAAAACCCGTCCAATGATCCAGCGCCCTCAGCATAGATCCCAAGATGATCCCGTCGGACCAACACGAGGTGGACATCCGATCCTGTAATACCCGGTTGTAATTCATTCATTTTCATTCAGTAATTATCAATCTATAATTGTCACTCAGTAATTCTCACTCATTAATAATCACTCATCATTCAGGATTCATTCATTTGCGTTCACTGTTGGCATGTTGTAATCGTATATCAGTTACCGATTGTCATTTCATCTCCGTTTAGAGACCGAGACGGGAGTATTATCATTTTCATTGTGATTGATAGCCTTGTACTGGGAGTATCATCTTTGGCTTGTGTTAGACTTGTTCATTTTCACATTCGTATGATATGTCGGATCATTCATCAGTCGTAGCGAGGAATCGGAGTTATCGGATTTTTTAACCTTGGCCAGCATCGAGTTACGGCCGTAAGGACTTTGGGTTACGGCCGTAACAAGGGTTCGTTGTTTTCAGGCCATTTTGGACGAAAGGGACTTACGGCCGTAAGGTCTTGTGATACGTCCGTAAGTTGAGCAGGTATGGCCGTAAGGCTGGCCGGTTACGGCCGTACGCATCCAGCAGGCTGCCCAGGCATTTTTGGCCGAAGGTGAGTTACGGCCGTAAGAAGGGGAGGATACGACCGTAAGTGGTGTTCGTAAATTTTAGGTATTGTCGGGCAAGGGTGACTTACGGACGTAAGGGTTGCGGCATACGGCCGTAAGTCGAGGCAGGTACGGCCGTAAGGCTTGGCCGGATACGGCCGTACGCTGCAGGCAAGGTGCCTGGCCATTTTCGACGAAGAGGGCTTACGCCCGTAAGTTTGGCCGGATACGGCCGTATTATCCGAGTTACGGCCGTAAGGTGTGCGGGTACGGCTGTAAGGATGTCGGCAGATGTTTTTGACGAAGGCGGGTTATGCCCGTAACTCGGGAGCGGTTACGGCCGTAAGTCTGTCGGCAGGCTTTCGGACGAAGCCGAGTTACGGCCGTACGAGTTGGCCGGTTACGGCCGTAAGGCCGTTGACCTGGAATGTTATGGCCGTAAGAGGGCCGAGTTACGGCCGTAACTTCCGGCAGTATTTAAGGACTTGGCCGGGACATTTTTCCTCATTTCTTCATTTTTCCACCTTTATCCGAGAGAGAGGGTTGAAGGAGAGATTTTGCCATCATCAATCATTTGAGTGTGTATTTTTCATCATCTTCAATCATTTGGGAAGCTTGGATACTCGATTAAACTCGTGTTCTTCGGATCGAAGTGGTTGGATCTTCAAGAGGTAATTTCTTCAACACCTTGGATTTCGATTTTGTGTTGAGGTATGATGTTTTGGACGTTATAATCATGTTATATGAAGGGATATGTATATGATTATGAGTTTGTATAAGGATTCATTGGATTATTGAGGGATTATTCAAGAACACTTTGAATATCGAGTTGGATTTGGGAATTTTCGATTAATTGTTGTTATAATCACGTTTTTGGATATTCATAACGGATTATTGATCGTATTGAAGATGTTTTGTTGGTTTGAAACACTTCTTGGGGATATGAGGTTGGTATTATTGAGGCTTAGTTGTAATCAATCGAAGTTGGCCTCAAAGTGTTCGATATAATGCCCCAATGAACTTGGTTTAATCGTATCGACGTTTTGAGTTCGTTATATTCGTGTTTAATTCGTATATTGAACGGATTGTTGGTAATTGTATTGAATTAAGGTTGTTCGAGCGATCGACACTTCATTTAGGACATTTGTTCGTGGAAGGACATTCTTCATTGGTATTATGTAAGTTGATTCTTACTCGGTTAAAAGGATATTCATTCCTTTTGTTGTTGATCATTCATAATCATAACTCATTCATCATTGTATTAATCATATAGAGACTTGTAATTGTCGAATGACCACTTCATTAACGAGGAACAGCGGTTCCAATCATTTCATTGAAACTATCAATCACTTCATTATCACTTTCATCTCGGTAAGTCATTCTTGACGTTGTCAGGTTATTATTATTCATTGATATTCATTATGGTCATTCTCGTTCATATGACCTTCTGGGTTCATATTGCGTGGCCGGGTGCGGATGTGTGGAATTTTTAGTCGGGCACATGATGGCCATGTATTGGGAGTGATACATTGATCGTGCACGGTAACGTTTACCTCCATGAGACTAATTAGGTACAAGGATGGGTGTGTCCGGTCATCCGTCTTGTACACTTGCACAGAACACTACGGGCGTACTATGGTACTCCTCTTCAGCGTAATTCATAATTAAGGATTTTTCATAACTTCAGATATATCATGATTGTGTAATTTCAACCCTTGAGGATTGTTCTGTATAACTGACCCCGTTTGGGGATATTGTTTTTCAGGTCATGGCAAGGCAAAGGCACAGGGAGAGCACGTTGACGGCGGGGAGTCCTAGTGATACTAGAAGGGGGCCCCAGTCCTTTCAGTCATTTATTCAGTCATTTATGTTTTCTTTATTTATTCCGCTGCAGACATTCCGTTTGAATACTCATTTCATTCAGTGTCGTGTATTTTATCGTCACATAAGATACACATGTATTCTATATTATCCTGGGTGTGTTGTATGAAACTCCTAATCGGAGTAATTGATGTTGTAATGTGGTTCGGTACTACATTTACCCTGTGTAATTCATCCTTTTTCATTCGCCTGGTGGGTTCCAGTCGGGGGTCCACGGCACTGTAATATCCGCCTAGTTTGGGGTGTTACAGAGTTGGTATCAAAGCGTGGTTTTGAATACTACCCTCCAAGTCATGTCTCATTTGAAATCATCGTCATCGGACTAGTATCATTGGACTTTCGCGTCACGTGTGACCTGTGCAAATGCCGAGCCAATCAGACCAAGAAATGTAAGATTTCTAACGCCATGGTATAATTTCTGGCAAGAATCATTCATTCATAATTCATTAGTTAACAATCCTCAACCATCATTTTCATTTGACCATGACGGTCATGTTAACTCGTTAATCACTCAATTCATTTCATTATTCAGTTGTTGATCAGGAAGATCAAATCATCAATTATGTTAACTTGTTCAAGATAATCATGTCACCTCAGTTAATCATTCATGTAATCACTTTGTTAGAGCGCGTATGCTCATTTTCATCATCTCATGTCATAATCATAACGTGATATTCATGCGGGAAATATAATCATCATGTGACTTTCCTACTTCAGTATGGAAAGAGCTGGCAGAGGACGAGGAGGACGAGGCCGTGGAGCAGGCCGAATCCCGAGAGCTCGTGTGAATACACGTGCAAACGCGAGGAATAATGCTAATTCATCGAGCAGCGACGCTGCCACTCATTCACCTGGACGCGATCATTCACTAACGGGGAGTCGTACCCGGGACACGGCTCAGTCAGAAGGTGTCCGGGTTGACCCACTCGATTTTATGCAGGGCATGATGGCCCAAATGACCCAGATGGCACAGCTGATGGAGACGATGCATAACTCCGTCAATCAAAATCAACAGGCTCCTCCGCCGCCACCTCAGAGGCAAGAGAGGAATGTGAGCAATATCATCGGCGACATCTCTCGCCAGAGGCCACCGACTTTCGAGGGCTTGTCTGAGCCGGCAGATATTATTCATTGGCTCGAGCATTTCGAGAAGTTGTTTGCTATGGTAGAGTGTCCCGAAGGACACAAAGTTTCTGTTGCAGCTTACTACTTGGGCAAGAGCGCGCATTCTTGGTGGTTGTCGTTGAAGCCCACCGAAGGATCGTGTACTTGGGACCAGTTCAAGACTCTCATGATGGAGAGGTATTATCCGGACCCACTCAGAGATGCCAAGCTGTCAGAGTTACTCACTCCCGACCCCTCATCAGACGCGGATGTTCTCGCCATTGCCGAGAAATTTCAGGAACTTCTTCCGTTCGCCTCATCTATCATTCACTCTGAGGCGGACAAGATCAAGTATTTCAGCAAGAGGCTGAAACCTCGTGCGGGCTCTGCTTTTTCTGAGCGACCTTATGTGACGTCTAAACCCGCGGAATCTCAGTCACGAGCGGCCAGCTCGGCCATCACCTGTTATAACTGTGGGGATCTTGGCCATGTCAGCACCAAGTGTCCGAGACAGTCTGTCACGTGTCATAACTGTGGAATTGTTGGGCATAAGGCCCGTTTTTGCCGTAGGGACTCCAAACCTACTCAGACGTCATCTCAAGCCCCTAAGCAGTCAGCCGTTCAGAATCAGGCCACTCAATCAGCGTCGTTTAAAATGACAGGAGCGACTAAAGGTGGAGCCTATTGCCAGCAGACGGGAGCGTCCGGTGTCGGGAATAGCAAGCCCCGGATTTATGAGATGAAGAAGACCGATGATCCCGAGGCCCGAATGATTTCAGGTACACTCGATATTCTATCTCAACCTGTGTGTACCCTTTTTGATACTGGTGCATCACATTCATTCATTTTCGAGTCATGTTTGAGTAGACTACGTCTGGGTAGTGCTACTAGTTGTGAGCCTTATGTCATTGGCCTACCTGATGGTAGACGAATTATCGGTAATCGTGAGATTCAGAATTGTCCAATTCAGTTTCATGGTCATGTATGGCCAGCGGACCTAATCGTAGTAGATTTGCCGAGGGACGACGTCATCTTGGGTATTGATTGGATGGATCGTCATGATGCCATCATTAGTGTCCGTAAGCGTATGATCACTATCATTTCAGACGATGGGGTCGAATGTGTATTTCAGGGAGGTAATCCCGGCTGTTCGGGTAAGGTCATTAATTTGATGAAAGCAGTGTGATTACTCAGTTAGGGATGTGTTGGTTATTGGTGCTACATGACCAAAACCGAGAAGTCATCAGTAATGTTGACGGATATTCCGGTAGTGAGGGAGTATGCCGACGTTTTTCCAGACGAGTTACCTGGTTTGCCTCCACATAGAGATGTGGAATTCACGATTGAGTTGGAGCCTGGTACGTCTCCGATATCGAAGGCACCGTTCCGGATGGCCCCGACCGAAATGCAGGAATTAAAGAACCAACTTGAGGAGTTGTTCGAGAAGGGTTATATCCGACCGAGTGCGTCTCCGTGGGGAGCACCAGTGTTGTTTGTCAAGAAGAAGGATGGTTCATTTCGTTTGTGTATTGATTATCGGGAGTTGAACAGAGTGACAATGAAGAATAAGTATCCCTTACCCCGTATTGATGATCTTTTAGATCAACTTCAGGGAGCTTCAGTATTTTCCAAGATCGACTTAAGGTCTGGATATCACCAGTTGCGGATTCGAGAGTCGGATATCGCGAGGACGGCGTTTCGAACACGCTATGGTCATTATGAGTTCGTAGTTATGCCGTTCGGGCTAACTAATGCACCTGCGGTATTCATGGAGTTAATGAATCGGGTTTTCATCGACTTTTCAGATCAGTTTGTTGTTGTCTTCATCGATGATATTTTGATTTATTCTCGTAGCCGAGAGGATCACGAGGTTCATCTTCATCAGGTTCTCGACGTGTTGAGACGAGAGCAACTGTATGGAAAGTTTTCCAAATGCGAGTTCTGGATGTCCGAAGTGACTTTTCTCGGACATGTAATTTCATCAGACGGAGTTCGTGTCGACCCTCAAAAGACAGAGGCTATCCGAGACTGGTTACCTCCGAAGAATGTTAAGGAAATCCGAAGTTTTCTCGGATTAGCGGGCTATTATCGGCGATTTGTGGAGGGATTTTCTAGTATCGCTCAACCCTTTACGAACCTTTTGCGAAAGGATAAGAAATACACGTGGTCCGATGCGTGTCAGCGGAGTTTTGAGGAACTCAAGAGCCGGTTAATGTCAGCACCTGTACTTTGCTTGCCGTAAGGGACGGAGGGATTTGTGGTTTATAGTGATGCGTCCAGACAGGGTCTCGGATGTGTACTCATGCAGAATGGGAAGGTTATTGCTTATGCTTCACGGCAATTGAGACCTTACGAGGTTAATTATCCGACCCACGACCTGGAGCTAGCAGCCGTGGTGTTCGCTTTGAAAATTTGGCGTCATTATCTTTATGGCGTTACCTGTCAGATATTCACCGATCATAAGAGTTTAAAGTATATATTTACTCAGAAGGAGTTAAATATGCGACAGAGACGGTGGTTGGAATTAATCAAAGATTATGATATCGAGATCCTTTACCACCCGGGCAAGGCGAATGTTGTCGCCGACGCCTTGAGTTGTAAGTCCGTGCAGGAACAGATGCTTGCTCGTTTAACAGTTCAGAAGGAGCTTCAGCAGGAATTCCTTAGACCCGAGATCGAGGTCTGGCTTGAGCGAGTTCAGGGACAGCTTTGTATGTTAGAGATTTCATCGTCACTTGAGGAGGAAATCAGGGAGAATCAAGGTTCAGACCCAGCATTGTTGCGCATCCGTGAGGATGTGGCTCAGGGGAAAGCCCCTGGATTCGTGGTCCACGAGGATGGACTTTTGAGATTTAAGAATCGGTTGTGCATACCGGTGAATGTCGAGTTGAAAAACTCTATTTTGAGAGAAGCTCATGCTACCCCTTATTCTGTTCATCCGGGATCCAGCAAGATGTACAAGGACTTGAAACAAAATTAATGGTGGAGTAATATGAAGCGAGAAGTCGCAGAATTTGTTTCGAGATGCTTAACCTGTCAACAAGTCAAGATTGAACATCAGCGACCGGCGGGTATGTTTAAACCTCTCCCAATTCCAGAGTGGAAGTGGGAAGACATTTCTATAGATTTCATCACGAGTTTGCCGACGAGTCGTCGTGGCATGAATACGATCTGGGTGATTGTGGACCGCTTAACTAAATCAGCTCATTTCCTTGAGATCAAGGATACGTGGGGTCCTGAGAGACTGGCTCAGTTGTTCATCAAGGAGATAGTGAGACTGCATGGTACTCCTAAGAGTATCGTTTCCGATCGTGACGGACGATTTGTGTCTCATTTTTGGAAATCAGTTCATCGTGCTATGGGAACTCAGCTCAATCTCAGTACCGCCTTTCATCCTTATTCCGACGGACAATCAGAGAGGACTATTCAGACATTAGAGGACATGTTGAGGGCATGCGTCCTCGATTGGAAGGACGATTGGGAAGCCCAACTACCATTGATCGAGTTCACGTATAATAATAGCTGGCATGCTTCCATTAAGATGGCACCTTACGAAGCCTTGTACGGTCGTCGTTGTGGATCTCCTTTGTGTTGGGATGACTTGTCAGAATCAATCGGCACCGAGCCCGATATGCTTATAGCCGCCCGGGAGAAGGTAGCTTTGATCAAGAGTCGTATGTTGACATTTCGAGTCGGCGTAAATCCTATGCAGATAATCGTCGTTGACCACTAGAGTTCGAGACGGGTGACCACGTTTTGGTCAAGGTATCCCCGAGTCGAGGTATTTTCCGTTTCGGAAAACGGGGGAAGTTGAGTCCGAGATTCATTGGACCGTTTGAAATTTTGGATCGAGTAGGAGAGTTAGCTTATCGATTGGCCTTACCTCCGGCATTGAGCCGAATTCATAATGTGTTTCACGTCTCTCAGTTGCGGAAGTATGTTGCCGACCCAAGCCACATACTTCAGTTTGACGAAATCGAGATCGCGGATGATCATTCGTACGAGGAGCGTCCTGTACGAGTGTTGGAGCGGCGAATCAAACAGTTGAGGAACAAGATGATCCCTTTAGTCAAGATTCAGTGGTCCAGACACGGAGTCGAAGAGGCCACTTGGGAAACCGAGGAGAATATGCGGGAGAGTTATCCCGAGTTGTTTGACCCTTAGTTTCGGGGACGAAACTCTTTTTAAGGGGGGAGTATGTAATACCCGGTTGTAATTCATTCATTTTCATTCAGTAATTATCAGTTTGTAATTGTCACTCAGTAATTCTCACTCATTAATAATCACTCATCATTCAGGATTCATTCATTTGCGTTCACTGTTGGCATGTTGTAATCGTATATCAGTTACCGATTGTCATTTCATCTCCGTTTAGAGACCGAGACGGGAGTATTATCATTTTCATTGTGATTGATAGCCTTGTACTGGGAGTATCATCTTTGGCTTGTGTTAGACTTGTTCATTTTCACATTCGTATGATATGTCGGATCATTCATCAGTCGTAGCGAGGAATCGGAGTTATCGGATTTTTTCACCTTGGCCAGCATCGAGTTACGGCCGTAAGGACTTTGGGTTACGGCCGTAACAAGGGTTCGTTGTTTTCAGGCCATTTTGGACGAAAGGGACTTACGGCCGTAAGTTGAGCAGGTACGGCCGTAAGTTGAGCAGGTACGGCCGTAAGGCTGGCGATTCTGGCCGACGCTGCCAGCAGTCGCCGAGCATTTTGGCCGAAGGCGAGTTACGGCTGTAAGAAGGGGAGGATACGGCCGTAAGTGGTGTTCGTAAATTTTAGGTATTGTCGGGCAAGGGTGACTTACGGCCGTAAGGGTTGCGGCATACGGTCGTAAGTCGAGGCAGGTACGGCCGTAAGGCTTGGCCGGATACGGCCGTACGCTGCAGGCAAGGTGCCTGGCCATTTTGCGACGAAGAGGGCTTACGCCCGTAAGTTTGGCCGGATACGGCCGTATCATCCGAGTTACGGCCGTAAGGTGTGCGGGTACGGCCGTAAGGATGTCGGCGGATGTTTTTGATGAAGGCGGGTTACGCCCGTAACTCGGGAGCGGTTACGGCCGTAAGTCTGTCGGCAGGCTTTCGGACGAAGCCGAGTTACGGCCGTACGAGTTGGCCGGTTACGGCCGTAAGGCCGTTGACCTGGAATGTTACGGCCGTAAGAGGGCCGAGTTACGGCCGTAACTTCCGGCAGTATTTAAGGACTTGGCCGGGACATTTTTCCTCATTTCTTCATTTTTCCACCTTTATCCGAGAGAGAGGGTTGAGGGAGAGATTTTGCCATCATCAATCATTTGAGTGTGTATTTTTCATCATCTTCAATCATTTGGAAAGCTTGGATACTCGATTAAACTCGTGTTCTTCGGATCGAAGTGGTTGGATGTTCAAGAAGTAATTTCTTCAACACCTTGGATTTCGATTTTGTGTTGAGGTATGATGTTTTGGACGTTATAATCATGTTATATGAAGGGATATGTATATGATTATGAGTTTGTATAAGGATTCATTGGATTATTGAGGGATTATTCAAGAACACTTTGAATATCGAGTTGGATTTGGGAATTTTCGATTAATTGTTGTTATAATCACGTTTTTGGATATTCATAACGAATTATTGATCGTATTGAAGATGTTTTGTTGGTTTGAAACACTTCTTGGGGATTTGAGGTTGGTATTATTGAGGTTTAGTTGTAATCAATCGAAGTTGGCCTCAAAGTGTTCGATATAATGCCCCAATGAACTTGATTAATCGTATCGACGTTTTGAGTTCGTTATATTCGTGGTTAATTCGTATATTGAACGGATTGTTGGTAATTGTATTGAATTAAGGTTGTTCGAGTGACCGACACTTCATTTAGGACATTTGTTCGTGGAAGGACATTCTTCATCGGTATTATGTAAGTTGATTCTTACTCGGTTAAAAGGATATTCATTCCTTTTGTTGTTGATCATTCATAATCATAACTCATTCATCATTGTATTAATCATATTGAGACTTGTAATTGTCGAATAACCACTTCATTAACGAGGAACGGCGGTTCCAATCATTTCATTGAAACTATCAATCACTTCATTATCACTTTCATCTCGGTAAGTCATTCTTGACGTTGTCAGGTTATTATTATTCATTGATATTCATTATGGTCATTCTCGTTCATATGACCTTCTGGGTTCATATTGCGTGGCCGGGTGCGGATGGGTGGAATTTTTAGTCGGGCACATGATGGCCATGTATTGGGAGTGATACATTGGACTGTGCACACGGTAACGTTTACCTCCGTGAGACTAATTAGGTACAAGGACGGGTGTGTCCGGTCATCCGTCTTGTACACTTGCACAGAACACTACGGGCGTACTATGGTACTCCTCTTCAGCGTAATTCATAATTAAGGATTTTTCATAACTTCAGATATATCATGATTGTGTAATTTCAACCCTTGAGGATTGTTGTTCTGTATAACTGACCCCGTTTGGGGATATTGTTTTTCAGGTCCTGGCAAGGCAAAGGCACATGGAGAGCACGTTGACGGCGGGGAGTCCTAGTGATACTAGAAGGGGGCCCCAGTCCTTTCAGTCATTTATTCAGTCATTTATGTTTCCTTTATTTATTCCGCTGCAGACATTCCGTTTGAATACTCATTTCATTAAGTGTCGTGTATTTTATCGTCACATAAGATACACATGTATTCTATATTATCCTGGGTGTGTTGTATGAAACTTCTAATCGGAGTAATTGATGTTGTAATGTGGTTCGGTACTACATTTACCCTGTGTAATTCATCCTTTTTCATTCGCCTGGTGGGCCCCAGTCGGGGGTCCATGGCACTGTAATATCCGCCTAGTTTGGGGTGTTACAGATCCAGCGCCCTCAGCATAGATCGTGCGATCCCATCGGATCAACACAACATAAACAACACAATATGCATACACACATGCAACTCAATATGTTCATCAACATGAACAACGCAACATGAACGACAATATGACAAATCAACTAAGACGACCTCATGTTCGGAAACATGAATGACAATATGCATGATCAAATCACTAACACTAACTGAATCGCTATAAGATACATGCCCCGAGTCCCTCGGGAGAAATCTTGATATCAACCATCACCGACGATTATCCGCAATGCTCGGCGATCCAAACATACCATGGACTACAGATACTCATATCCTCGTCTTTACCATAATGTATCATCGATACCTAAAATTCCAATAACCGAAATGAATCATAAACCTTATGATTTAACTCCGAGAATCGGAAAGACAACACATAATCCAAATCTCCAGAATTTGCAGTAATAATCATTGCTGTATGCATTATAAACGAAATGAAACTGAAATCATTCATTAAACATTATAACTGAGCAAGTAATAACTTTTCTCGATACCGACATGACGATGATGAAGCCGCTACCAGTCACAATGCCTTCATCTACGAGCTCCTCGGCCCCGACCGAAGCAATTCAAGAACATACTCGAACACGACCGCAGCATCCGGTTATAATCACCGATCAATATTCTCAACCTATCGAAGTAATCAAATAACACATATCCGATAACAATTAACAAACGACACGACCAACCAAATCATCTCAACGATTCAACGATATCTACAATACAAACTAGAACTCGATGATCATAATCAATCAATACAACCGATCCATAAACCCAACGGTTCCACAACTATCCTGAATAACCACAAGTCCGAATAATCCAATTCAAACAATTACGAATTCACAACCACAATGCGATTATGGATACGAGCGTAAAGGAAATCATATTCGACGAAGAATCACAATCTTTCCGGATTCCAAATTGATATCATAATTCGTATTTCATTAAGAACATACGAATTCTACCACTACAACCAACGAATATTCGATCTTCATATATAAAAATACCGATAATTCAATATATGATCGTCTTGCTATGTTAAATTCATCAAAAGTTCCTCAAGAACACTAAGGGATTCGAACTCATGTTCATAACCATAAAAACAACATAATTCGAAATCCTTTAACATGAAGATAATCTTCCAATTCGTAATCCAAGTCATGAATCATCGTATTCTTCAGTATACACTCTACATAACCTCAAGGATTGTAACAACAACTCCCTAAACATCATCATACGGATCAAATACGGATAATAATACCAAGAACATCAAGAACTCTATGATTTCATAATCATAATCAACATATTCAAGGTATAAACCATCATTTCACCATCTTCCTTCAACATATAATTCATATAACCTCAAGAATCGAAACAACAACATCTTAATCCTCTTCATACGAATCATTTACGGATAACAATACCAAAATCTGAAATCAAAGTGAAGAATTGAACAACATACCTCAAGAACATGAATAACCCAATCAAACCCTTCAAGAATAATTGATATCTTCATATCCAAGCTTCTAATCCATGCCTCCAAGCTCACAATCGACTTAAAAGTGTTTAGAACATACTTAGAAGTGAAGAAGGACGGAAAAACGAAGTGAAGTGATAGGAGAAATGAAAGACGAACTTTCATTTTATAAACTGCATCGATCTTTACGTACGTTAACTACCAGCACTAACGTACGTAATGCACTTAGCGTACGCTAAGCGTCCTTAATAGCGTACGTAATCTCATTTCCAAAACTAACTGACCTGTTTCGTCCAATTGATTACGTACGTAACATTTCCTTCATTACGTATGTAATATGTACGTTGACTTGCTACAGTAAAACTCTATTCAACGTACGTTATACACTTCTCGCAGCATACGTAATGGCCGGGGTTGACTCGCCTGTCCACATCCGCCGCCGACATCGGGTCCCACCTGCCGACCCTGACTCGGTCCTGTCCGATTCCCTCATTACGTACGTAATGCTTTAGCCGTAACGTACGTAACACAACAAATTTAGCATACGTAAGTCTTCAACATTAGCGTACGCTAAGTATTCTATACTTAGCCAATTTCAACGGTTACCGCCTGTCTCGACATACTGAAAACAAACATACGGCATACTGAATACGTATACTGAATCCAATAACATTCTTATACGATATACTCTATATCGAAAGTACGATAACCTGATACACGATATCCTCAAATGCAACTGTCGACCAGATATGACAATTATAC
Source organism: Orobanche coerulescens (assembly GCA_033398695.1). Lineage (NCBI taxonomy): Eukaryota > Viridiplantae > Streptophyta > Magnoliopsida > Lamiales > Orobanchaceae > Orobanche > Orobanche coerulescens. The sequence continues at coordinate 53,514,952 of CM065812.1, forward strand.
CGATACTGACATCTCAGTCCTTTATTTATTTTATCCATACTGTACAGATTCCACGCTGTACAATATAACTCGGATAAAATAATATCAAACAACAGTAGTAGAAATTCCGGATATTACATTCTACACCACTTAAAATAAGTTTCGGCCTCGAAACTTGCAATCCGTCATAAAAACAAACAAACATACCGTTCAACCAAAATATCCCAAAGCCATCACGACAATGATCAATCATCATCATTACAGAATAACCAAAAGAGTACCCTTACAAATACGTAGGTCGACGATCTCCTGAGATACTAGCAAGCGATCTCACTGTACAGTCCCAATACGCTTACAATCACAATTCCTTGAGTCTCAAAAAAATTATATCATCGTCAGATGAAAAAATCTATCCGTGACAAATCCTGTTTGCCTGATCGCATGATCAAATTCCAATTCCGATAAAACGAATAATATTCTATATATCTGTGAAACAGTTGTCCAAAATAATGACAATCAATCCCGAAACATCGACACAGAATCCGAACGCTTATATGATCATTAACAATGATCAACTAACTAACTAACCGAGAAGATCATCGATAAGATATCTCCAATACGATTAATCCAATTATCAAAACACAACTGAGAATATCATCAACATGATAAGCTCCAATATGACCAACCAGAGGTCAAAACACAGTCAAGAATATCATCAACATGAGAAACTCTATTATTACCAACGAAGGAACAACAATAATTGGGAATACCTTCACACAGTAAATTCCAACACAATAAACACAGAACCATAGAGACAGATATACGGAAGAGCAAAATTCTCGAAACGATAAACAAATCACATACAGTGGATCTAAACGAAACACATCCGGTTGTTGAACATACCCCTCGGCATACGAACACCCAATCAAGCCGACGAAAATAACCAATCATACCTGGAGTGGAAACGACCGCTCAACATCTAAAACAACCAACATGGGGTCACCATCCCCAAACCTACACTTACAAAGAAATCATTCAAAGATCACTATGGTAAAGTCGAGTTACTACCATACCAATGGAATCACATAGCACGTATGCCCCGGTTTCACAAAACGCGAGATTCCAAGATCACATTCTGTACCGAATCTACATCACGCGGCATATATCTCTTATCCGATAAATCAACTGATCATCCCTGGATAACCAAACTGCCATACTAAAGTTCGAATCTCTATTCATCGTTCCATACTGATGTCTCATCCTGTTTGTGAGTCATTCTCATAACTTCATCATGATATGCACAATGCACTAAATGCGTATGTATATCAATCGCATTTTCAAAACCAGTTTGAAATCACATAGTCTTGTTAAAAGAAAAATTTTCGAAAATTCTTTCAAGTGTTTGAAAACTCAAAGAATAAATTTTCGTAAGACCACGAAATCAATTTTCAAAATTAAATCGGCTCGCTGGTGCCAAGTTCTCGATAAAAATTCTTTTTGAATGCACACGATTAAATAAAATGGAATTTATGCAAATGCTTGTCCATATCCATACTCCTGTATACCAATTCGGCTCGTCGCCAAATTCACTGATATTCCATCAGAAAACCACACGATGAAATTCCGAAATCCCAATATATAGACTCTGATAAAAACTCCTTTTTCCTCACATATGACTCGCAACGTGAATTATTAATCCATCCTGGATCATCTCAAATATGCTATGACAAAACATTGAATAATCGACAACTAAAATAGAGCAAAAGACTACCCGAGAAGTTTCATTTGAACAAGTAAACCAAAACCTCAAAAGGTAGGAACGAAATAAATAAACGATTGATAAAGAGTTTTACAAATCTCGGGAGTTATATGAAAACTAAAAAGCCTTTTTGAAACACTAGGGTCTCAGACCATATCTCGTCCTGTATTACAAGAAGTTCAAAAAGTAGAAAACTCTTTTCGGACTCCAAGTCCTGAGTTACAAAACTATTTCAAAATCAATTGGGTCTCGGCCCAAAATCATTTTCCGTAAAACATCCGTAAGACATTCATTTTGAAAAGTATCATTTTCAAATGTTCAAAAGCGGTTTCATGTATCACAAAATGATCTATCATGATTACATGTTTTTCTCAACCATCCACAACCTTCTCCCAAATGTACAATTCCGTTCCAAAATCTACCGAACATACTGATTTCCAAAATCTTAGTTTCTCAAGATCATCAATCCTGTCCCAATTCTGTCACCTTATAATGTAACGCATAATATCTTTCTGAATCTCAAAACATATCAACTTAGAACGGCAATAAATCTCAATGAAATTCAAAAATCCAAATACTTACAGATCGTGAAGCCGATGATTCCCCGTGATACTGGCACATGTCTCAACTCTAGAAAATACTCGACACAGATATTTTCAAAACACACGTTTTGCAAACTCAGTTTAATTCGAGAACACAATACATCTCTATCCGAAGAAACACGTTAATACTATTTGGAAAAGTTTATAACAAGCCTAGTACTACACTGGCAAATCGCATGACGCATAAGCCCAAGTGAACAACAAAAACTCATGGCTCCAATATTTGTCAATCGACAACTCGAATGACGCGACAAAAACACGACCCAACTCGACCCGACTGCCTAGGTTTTCTCAACCTAAGCTCCGATACCATATTCTGTAACACCCCCAGATTTAACTGGAAATATTACAGCGCCGTGGGCCCCGAGATGGAACCCACAAGGCTAAAAGGATTTTTCGCAAACATTTACAAATACCCAAGAGGCCAACGACGGTACTATCTTTAAAAATTCACAAAGACTTATAAAAATCCATTTATCAAAAACCGTCGTAAAAACTCATTTGAAATCACAAGGCCAAACAGCCGGAACTCAAAAGTTTAGAAAATGATTTCCAACGTAACCTCAGTTATGAGATACCAAAAGAGCGTTTCAAAATACTCACACAGCGGAAAAAGACCAACCATAAAGATACTCTAGCAGCGGAATACAAGAACCAATCAAGAAACTCAATGCACAGAACATGTCCTAGCCACTATCCTCCGGGAAGCTCATCTCTTCACGACCGCTACAAGCTCGATACTCCAAGAACCTAAAAAGAAATCCCACGACGGGGTCAGCCATAATATCCAACAATGATAACCGTCACATCACATTAATAATTACATACCAATGAGAATACAATATAAGAATACGACCACGAAATCTTACCGCCATAACATTACTTACTCAAGTAATTCTCATCAGAGTAACCATTATCACATTTCGCATCTCGTACTCGATTAACCAATAAACTCGAACATAATATCTGTATTGCACTTCAAACAATACTCAAGATTCTCAAACTATCATCACCAACTCACGATACGGAAATATACCAGTTCTGACCAATACGATCCATCGAATAACATCATCAAATCCCAAGACGATAACCAATTGTCCATCAACGACAAATACCAAAGGAAATACGGAACATACCTCGAGATATGAAGTGCCACGACAATCATATCAGTCTAATCCGAGATCAGATCAATGCAATACGGTCAAGGTCCTAACACAAGACCTACAAAGGCATACTCATATGACCACGTCAATATGCTCAAAACAATAACAACAGTGTATACTCAATGGAAATCCCATGATCCAGCGCCCTCAGCATAGATCCCAAGATGATCCTACAAGATCAACACGAGGTGGATAACCAATAATATACATACAACAACACATATAAAACCAACGATGCGAATCACATGATTCCATCAACACGACACTGGGTAATCCAATGATCCAGCGCCCTCAGCATAGATCCCAAGATGATCCCGTCGGACCAACATGAGGTGGAAAAACCCGTCCAATGATCCAGCGCCCTCAGCATAGATCCCAAGATGATCCCGTCGGACCAACACGAGGTGGACATCCGATCCTGCGCCCTCAGCATAGATCGCGCGATCCCATCGGATCAACACAACATAAACAACACAATATGCATACACACATGCAACTCAATATGTTCATCAATATGAACAACGCAACATGAACGACAATATGACAAATCAACTAAGACGACCTCATGTTCGGCAACATGAATGACAATATGCATGATCAAATCACTAACACTAACTGAATCGCTATAAGATACATGCCCTGAGTCCCTCGGGAGAAATCTTGATATCAACCATCACCGACGATTATCCTCAATGCTCGGCGATCCAAACATACCATGGACTACAGATACTCATATCCTCGTCTTTACCATAATGTATCATCGATACCCAAAATTCCAATAACCGAAATGAATCATAAACCTTATGATTTAACTCCCAGAATCGGAAAGACAACACATAATCCAAATCTCCAGAATTTGCAGTAATAATCATTGCTATATGCATTATAAACGAAATGAAACTGAAATCATTCATTAAACATTATAACTGAGCAAGTAATAACTTGCCTCGATACCGACATGACGATGATGAAGCCACTACCAGTCACAATGCCTTCGTCTACGAGCTCCTCGGCCCCGACCGAAGCAATTCAAGAACATACTCTAACACGACCGCAGCATCCGGTTATAATCACCGATCCATAATCGCAACCTATCGAAGTAATCAAATAACACATATCCGATAACAATTAACAACCGACACGACCAACCAAATCATCTCAACGATTCAACGATATCTACAATAAAAACTACAACTCGATGATCATAATCAATCAATACAACCGATCCATAAACCCAACGGTTCCACAACTATCCTGATTAACCACAAGTCCGAATAATCCAATTTAAACAATTACGAATTCACAACCACAATGCGATTACGGATACGAGCGTAAAGGAAATCATATTCGACGAACAATCACAATCTTTCCGGATTCCAAATTGATATCATGATTCGTATTTCATTAAGAACATACGAATTCTACCACTACAACCAACGAATATTCGATCTTCATATATAAAAATACCGATAATTCAATATATGATCGTCTTGCTATGTTAAATTCATCAACAGTTCCTCAAGAACACTAAGGGATTCGAACTCATGTTCATAACCATTAAAACAACATAATTCGATATCCTTTAACATGAAGATAATCTTCCAATTCGTAATCCAAGTCATGAATCATCGTATTCTTCAGTATACACTCTACATAACCTCAAGGATTGTAACAACAACTCCCTAATCATCATCATACGGATCAAATACGGATAATAATACCAAGAACATCAAGAACTCTATGATTTCATAATCATAATCAACATATTCAAGGTATAAACCATCATTTCACCATCTTCCTTCAACATATAATTCATATAACCTCAAGAATCGAAACAACAACATCTTAATCCTCTTCATACGAATCATTTACGGATAACAATACCAAAATCCGAAATCAAAGTGAAGAATTCAACAACATACCTCAAGAACATGAATAACCCAATCAAACCCTTCAAGAATAATTGATATCTTCATATCCAAGCTTCTAATCCATGCCTCCAAGCTCACAATCGACTTAAAAGTGTTTAGAACATACTTAGAAGTGAAGAAGGACGGAAAAACGAAGTGAAGTGATAGGAGAAATGAAAGACGAACTTTCATTTTATAAACTGCATCGATCTTTACGTACGTTAACCACCAGCATTAACGTACGTAATGCACTTAGCGTATGCTAAGCGTCCTTAATAGCGTACGTAATCTCATTTCCAAAACTAACTGACCTGTTTCGTCCAATTGATTATGTACGTAACATTTCCTTCATTACGTACGTAATATGTACGTTGACTTGCTACAGTAAAACTCTATTTAACGTACATTATACACTTCTCGTAGCGTACGTAATAGCCGGGGTTGACTCGCCTGTCCACATCCGCCGCCGACATCGGGTCCCATCTGCGACCATGACTCGGTCCTGTCCGATTACCTCATTACGTACGTAATGCTTTAGCCATAACGTACGTAACACAACCAATTTAGCGTACGTAAGTCTTCAACATTAGCGTACGCTAAGTATTCTATACTTAGCCAATTTCAACGGTTACCGCCTGTCTCGACATACTGAAAACAAACATACGGCATACTGAATATGTATACTGAATCCAATAACATTCTTATACGATATACTCTATATCAAAAGTACGATAACCTGATACACGATATCCTCAAATGCAACTGTCGACCAGATATGACAATTATACCGATATTGACATCTCAGTCCTTTATTTATTTTATCCATACTGTACAGATTCCACGCTGTACAATATAACTTGGATAAAATAATATCAAACAACAGTAGTAGAAATTCCGGATATTACGGGGATCATCTTGGGATCTATGCTGAGGGCACTGGATCATTGGAATACCCATACTGTGTTAATGGAATCTTGTGGATTCGCATTGTCGGATTCCGGTAGCGGAAGTCCGTGTGGTGTATCTTGTTATGTATTGTTGATGCATATTCGATTTGTTTAATATGATACTTGTACTAGCATCGTTTTGCTAACCCCTTCGGGGGTGGACATTTGTTTTGATGTTCAGTTAGCCGAGGATCGGGGAAACAGCCACAGTACCGACGTGACGATGAAGGGGCTCAGTGATGTTTGTTGTTTTTGTGATTTGTCTTCTTAGTTCATTTTCAGTACTCGAGTACGCGTGTCTTCTTAATATCATTTCGATATGGTTGTATTAATTAACTCAATGGATCAGTTGGAACCGATTTTGTAATTTGAATTTCTGTGGTATTGTTGGATTATATTCACATTTGTTTTAATTAGCCTTGTAAATCCTTACTTAAAGGGTTTACGGCGCTGTAATTATTCCGAATATCTCGGGGTGTTACACATCCCTGGTGAAGTATTTATCATAGAATATTGCTTTAAATCTCTCCCACGTCAGCTCTTCCATGTTGACTGCAAGTTTGGCTCCTTCCCACCAAGTTCTGGCATTTTTTTTTTTTGAGTTGAAAGACCGCACAAAGTATCTTCTCAGCATCATCGATGTGCATATAATCAAAGATAACATCAAGTGATTTGACCCATTCCTCTGCAACCATAGAATCAGACCCACCATGAAAATCAGGAGGTTCTATTTTCCTAAATTTCTCATATACTGTTGGTCCATTATTTTTTCTTGGTGGAGGTTGTCAGTTTTGTTCCTGGTTTCTTTGTTGCATATTCAGCAATTGTTGCATCTGTTCACCATACATCCTTGTTTGTTGCTGCATCATCTCAGCCAAATTCTCAAGAAGGTTGTGGTTTGGATTTGGATCGTCTCTTGTCTTCCTTTTAGGTGCCATCACTTCCGTTGTACTGCCCAATCTCACCCATTCATAATCCAATAACAAACACACAATAATGATAATGACAACTAATAGATTGTAATCTATTAAACATAATACTTAACAGATAAATGCTGACCATATCCCTCAGTCGAGAATGTCCATATGCCATCTTCTGTCTGCAGGAAAGATTTAAACCTTCGATCCGATACCACAACTGTAACACCCCCTAACCTAGCAGCTGAACCGCAAAGTGGTCCGTGCTACTAAGTTGGGGAGTATCACTCTTTTATAATTTGAAAAAACATAATTTTAAATTTGGTAAAAGCAAGAACTCAGGGAAATAATGCAAATGGGTATTATTTGTTCAAAACATTATACAACCTTAAGTTTAATACATAAACAAAACCATAACAGAGCGATCTTATTCAAAACACAACATAGTCTTCCAGCAAAGGGGCAAAATAGCTGGGAAATGGCATATGGACAAGTCTCCGACTGGCAACACTGAAGAAGTATAGTCAACCCCTAAACATGAGCATCATCACCTATATCATAAGAATCTAGTGATCTAATGTCTCAGTAAGATGATACTTATGTAATAGCAAAGTATCAAATATCACATTCATCGACAAATAACTACTTTATATGATATAGTCATGTTCTTGTAAAATCCTTTCTTCGGGTACCCTTGAAGTGTGGTACTCGACTGATAGTGATAGGCCATGGTTTTTGGAACCTGTTCATATAATTGGCCAATAAAACATGTATATGGGGGTTGCTATACTGGTGTTTCAACCAATGGTATTAGCCGTATTCAACCTTTTTCATTCAGTGTGGGTTTCCTTGACCGATTTTCAACCATAAACCACCATGTTTTGGGTCCGCCGGTCCCCCGCTTCTCGTGCCTACCTGCCATCAATCAAGTACCATACTTACTTTTCCTAAACATACTTTCACATACACATGTTATGCATGATCATGAAATAACAGTCACATATGAAAATATCAATCAATATATGATCCTTATGATACACCAAGAAAAAGTCTCATCTTACCTCAGGTCCAGCTGCATATTGAAGTGAAAAGACCAACTTCTATAGCTATATGGATGTGATAAAAGCCCTGAATTAATTAACCATATTGCACTTAACATTACTTTCATGAATGCTACAAAATATTTGGAATACAATTTAGGATCATCTATGGTTTATCCCTTCACAACTAGTTATTGTGATGCAATAATTATACATATATACCCATTTATACTATGTTTTAACTTTATATCCTTCTCCTTTACTTATACAAGAAAACGTATTCTGAAACTATGAACATATAGTAATTTTTGTAACCTAGTCTACAACAACATAATTGTTCAAGCGAGTTTATCAAAACTTTTGAATAACAGAACTTGTTTAGATTATAATCGCTTGAATATAAGTTGGATTTACATCAAATTTTGATATAACATCCTAACATACTGAAGAACAAATATATGGGAACACCAGCCCCTGAAATATACGAAATATGCACAATCCATATATATTTATTAAAGGTGGCAGAATTGAGTTCTATGTTGTCTAGTGATGATTTAGGCTCTATAAACCCACAATAAACACAAGGTTAAGCCATGGATGAATTCTTAATATTATCATGATATGTCTAAGGGCCTGAACAAACCCTCATTTCATCGAAATAATCAATAAAGACACCAAGAAATGAAGAAAATAAAGGAAACTCACCTTGATTCTCAAAGGATATGAGGTGTTGGTGTTTTGATACTTTTTCTTGAATTTTTGGTGATTGTTTCGGATATGGATACTTCCAGGTCGAGTCCAGAGTGTTAATGAGGGTTTAGGGTCAGTTTTCCTCTCTTATCCAAGTGAGAGAGGCGGCTTTGAGTGTGAAATACCGAAGATACCCTCAAATAGCTTCCATAAATCGTGTTTGAAAGACTGGATCAGTTCAAATAGTTATAGGCCGGTTATTGGTTAGTTTAAACCGTTTCCTCATAGATATTTAATATATCTAGGGTATAAATGTCTGGTCTAGTGGTTTTGTAGAAGTTTAAGGTGTGTTTTTATTGTTTAAAATCGGTTACTATGCAGAAAGCATTAAAAATGCTAATAAGGAATTTTATTGTCAAACTTTCTAAACCTTTATACCTATAATGCTATAGATAAGAATGAAAGGGATCACTTATCAATATGATATTATGATGATAAAATAAAAGATAAGTTCAACTGGTTCCGACCGCAACTGGGACGAATAGAGAAGTGACATGTCCAATTACTTAACAGGTGATGCCGTATGCAACTACAAATTGAACCATTTATAATGTAGATAAGAATCAAATATTTGACACGTTTTATTAAGTTAAACAAATGTTATCTACTTGATTCATATATCTAAATTTACTCAACACACACACCACTAAGCTCCGGTGTTAAACTGGTTAACCTACGATAGACCCGTCAGTGACCCTATTAGTACTTATATGTTTGCCACCTATGCTTAGAGCTAATTTAATATGTTTAATACTCTACAACATAGTGAGTTAACCATGGAGTAGAGTGAATCACCATATGTGAAAGTAATGTAAAAATGCAATTAACAAATAAAATCACTCGTAGTCATTTAGCACATCGATCTCCGTTAACCGAGAAACTGAGCTTCTCAGTGTAATGAGACATTATAAAGACATATTTTATCCTGTTAGGAGGAATAAATAACATGTTGCATGTATCATAGACATAAAATATAATTAAGCACATAAATAGCAATTATTCATGCTCATGAAATGTCTACTTGTATGCCATGCTTCCCTAATGCATATTATGTAAATGTATTTAGGTATAAAATGGTTATTGGCTTAGAAGGGGATAATCGGGCATTACATGTTGTTAACCCACAAGTTCGATTATAATCTCAAATCATAAAACACATGCGATCGTGAATCGACCACATTATGACCTAATATCGTTGAAAACATATATAGTCAAATTTGTTGTATGAATCAACTAGCTGTTATGGCTTAAAGGATGGCATCACTATGGCTCAAATATGTGGAAAATGTGTCCGTGCACATATCACCGACGCTTGTAGATCCAGAGCAGATGTGTGATATTTTACCTAATCAGTCTCACGAGCACAACCAGCCTGAGTGCACATTCCAATATGAGGTCAACTACCAACACATGACTTTATATGTGCATGATCTGAAACTCCTACACATACCAACAACCGGCACCCAATGTGAGCCGTATTGCCACGAGATAAGTGACATCGAAATTCAGTAATGACTTAACAATTCCCAGAGAGGGACCAAATAACTCAACGAATGAAATATAAATCCAACAAAGATCAAATCTAATCATCGAAGTGCAACGAGGGTATCAATAAGACACGAAACTACTGTTCCTTAATAGATGATCGGCAAGATCAATAACATCATGGCTTTAAATTCATAAGGCATAAATGTACGTAAAACGTACAACATATAGAAGGTATATTATTATTATAACCAGGACGAATTAACTTGTCTCAATACTGGAGACAAAAGAAATGCTCATGCTGGATGAAAATATCCTCCAATACGAATGAACGCACTCAGTCAATCACCCGAACAACCTTGAATGAAATACAATTCATTCAATAATGCAATTCCACGATACTAATACCGAACTCAACGTAATAGGTATCCTTGATTCTACATGAGCCGATCAACTACTCAAACTATAAGGATTACCAAAAACTCTTATTCAACTCCTAGTTAGTTATGATAATATCATTCTATGTTATCTTAATTAACTCGAGAACATCATAGACATCTCAAACATGATGTCCAATACTCAATTACAATAATCAATATATAAATAAATATTATAACTTAATAATCACTTAAATCAATACAAACGCAATATTGATTATCATCACTTAATAATCAAATAAATAAATATCCAAGTCAAAAACATCATTATCCATGATTTCAAATATTATAATTAAATATTATATTGAATATAAGAATTTATTAATTATTGACGTCAAGATAACAATACTTAATTTCATATCTTGATTATTTAAACACTTTCATTAACATAATGATAACAAAAGTTCTAAAAAAACTCGATTATTAGTTATCTCATTAATTTAGGAATAATTCCTAAGATTTTATTCAAGTCTAAATACAAAGACCAATTTTACCACAATTTAATATTGATTATTTAAGTAATTAATTAAATATAATTAATCTTATAATATCTTTCATCATTTATGATGTAACCGAGCTGATCGACCACCAATAACCGGGTTATTCTTAGAGGTGTGAGCTAAGAAAATGTTGGGAAGATTTTCGGCTTAGGCCCCCGATGATCTGATTAGGATAAGTTCTAGAAAATCTCGAAAATGTGATCAAGTATCTCTATGTATTTTTCTGGTTGCTTACCTTAAAAATTGGCAGCTTCTCTCCTATTTATAGAACGGAGGAGAAGTTTATTCCAGAGATCTCGCTCCTAGACTAGATGGGATCCCTAATTTTATGGTATTTAGCTACAGCCGCCAGTCCCTAGATATCTGGGATCTTTGTCATGATGGTAAAATCCTTTCTGGAAAATTTATCCTTATATATTAGAACTGTTCCTAGATCATCTATCTTGCTGATATATAAACCTTAACCTCCAGAAAGGATAAATTTCAGCAAGATAGATGATCTAGGGGTAGAGACACGAAGCTCTGAATGCAGATACAGAGCGCAGACTCTTTTACGAAGAGACCCCCTTGTGGGAGTGTCTTACCTCTCCTGATTTTGCCCGACCGTCTATGAATCGGGAGGTCGGTGGGTCTACTAAGGACCGGGTTTCTTAGATCGGGCTTTAATGAGGTCAAATATATTGTCATATCAACAGCACCCCCTACTTTAGTCGAGCTAATAAGACCGAGTAGTAGAACTTGTTTGGATTATGGCGACCTTGATATGATAATTATCAGGAGATGTTCCCTAGGTAATAATGATTTGTCTCTGAATTCGTGTGCATACATGATTGGTGCATAATTGATCTAAAATTCATATACAAAATATTCATTTTTCCGGGCATAATTGTACTGATTTGTGATTAAAAATATATATTTTATAGATATATCCAAACATGAGCTAAAAATGGTTATTTTACAGATTACTGACATGATGCATCAAAAAGGACGGAAAACAAGACCAAATCCAACGACGGGAATTTTTCAAGGCAAAACGACCTACAACACGGCGCAAACAGGACCGTGTTATGTAGGCCGTTTCACATACGGCGCAACAAGGGCCGTGTCTTGGGCCGTTTCACACACGGCCGGCATTTAGCGCCGTGTCCTCGCGTATTCGGAAGAAACCGAAGTCGCACAAAACGGCGCACAACACGGCAACCGAGCCGTTTTCATCGCGTTTTCAGAGATGCCATGCAAAATTAGTCCACTTTTGACCAACTTGTGAAATCAACCACAAGATATTTTTTTGGTCAAAAATCTGAAAATTCAAAGACATGGGTGAAGTGTGAACAAAGAATTAAAAAAATGATATTACAATAGATATTTTGAATTAAATAATCAATTGTATTCTTGAAAATCACCTATAAAAGGACATGTTCATCCATTGCAAAAATCCCAACCCACATTCTTACCAAGAAATCCTCAACTTCTTGCTAAGAAATACTCCTTTCCTTTAGCAATATATTTTCCTTAGAACTTTCAATTTTAGTTTGTATTTTATTTTTGGTTTGAAGTTTTTCTTTCATTTAGTTTGTAATTGAAAAGTGCTTGATCAATAAGCACTTAGTATTTTACTTTCAATTTTTGTAAGCTTGTAACCTTTAAACAAGTTTGAAGATATATTTTGAAGTTTGTTTCTTGCACTTTGATTCATCATATTCAAGTAAGTTTTATCTATTGTCATTAAGTTCTAGTAATTAAAAGTTTTTATATATATATATTATATATATCATTATTTCTATTATAATTTTAGTTTGTATAAACCGATGAGTAGCTAATCTTTCTTCCTAGGGGAAGGGGGATTTCTATTAGGTTATATATTGAGTATTTGATTGATTTAAACTATTTTTAGGACTAATTGGTTTAAATAGAGATTGATCATATCCTATTTTTACTAATGAAACCTTCTTGATTGATTGTTGAGTGAATTGGAAACATATCTTTTCAATCTATCAAATGTTAATCTTGTTATCAACATCTTAAGATTGCGAAAGTGGTTAAGACATCTTTGATTACGAAAGTACGGAGGTGAAAAGTTGATTACTCGATGAACGATCGTTTATCCTAAAAATAGTCAAGTTAGAGAAATGAAAGGACTAATTGGTTTAAATAGAGATTGATCATATCCTATTTCTACTAGTGAAACCTCCTTGATTGATTGTTAAGTGTATTGGAAACACATCTTTTCAATCTATCAAGTGTTAATCTTGTTATCAACATCTTAAAAAAGTGACAGCGATTAAGACATCTTTGATTACGAAAGTACGGAGGTGAAAAGTTGATTACTCGATAAACATTCGTTTTTTCTTTTATATCCATATAAATCAATTCCTATACTTAATTAAATACCTAATTTAATGAACCCGTAATCCCCTAGATTTTATAAATTCCCAACTCATTTTAATTCTATTCATTTTTCACTAGTTAAAAATAGTCTACTATAAAAATAGTTTTCTTAAAACTAGTAGTATTAAAAATAGTCTTAATATAAATAGTCTAGTATAAATAGTCTTAATATAAATAGTCTTAATATAAATAGTCTTAATATAAATAGTCTAGTTAAAAATAGTCTTATATAAAATAGTCTTATATAAAATAGTCTTATATAAAATAGTTTGGTTTAAAATATAGTGCATTTAGTTAATTTTTAAAAAACCCAAAAATATCTTTTTTAATATTTTAGTATTTATTTCTCTCAATTTGTAACTAAAATTATACGAAGCCCTGTTGGACAATCCTCGAGAGAAAAGACCTTGGTAGAACTCATCACAAACTACTTCTACCTCGTATATATTTGCGAGCGACTCAAGAACTCCTATTTTTAGGATAAGTTTTTTGGCCGATCAAATTTTGGCGCCGTTGCCGGGGATTGTTTTAGGCCAAATATAATTTTTCTGTCCGGTCAAGTGGCGGATAACGGTACTCGTGACTATTAAAGTCGGATTTTTCGATTTCCCACAACAAGCGATATTTGTAGATATTTTATCGTTTTCATTTTAATTTTTTTGTCATGGAAGAAACATTGTATAAAATTGAAAAAGATTTCCCTTTCTAAGCAAAAATGCAATTTTTAATATTTACAAGACTAGGCTTGAAAGGATGAGGTTGCTTACGAATAAAAGCATACCTTTTGACATAAGATTCATTATCGAAGCCAAAGTAAGAATAGAAGGTGAATTCACAGAAACACCAACTAGATTCTTACCGGGGCTTGGAAAAAGTTCATATTCCAAGAAACGACGAGCAAAGATTCTAGCCGTTTGCTATAAATGTGCTAGATGGGCTGTAATGCAAAATGTCGATCTTTAGGAATTCCATCTACAAACAGAGAAGATAAAATTCGGTTCATTAATGATGGTCTCGAATAAGGAGAATTTAGATAATATCGAAATTTCTCTTGACACGCATCCTAGTGGACTTGTGTATTACGAATTCAATGTTTGTGGAATAAATTCAAACTGAATATGAACAACGTCTTGGGAATCGACGTTAAAAGACCTGTTTGCCAATTTGTAAGAAAATTGGATGGGAAGCTTCTCCCGACTCATAGAAGGCGTTTAAGCGTTTTCGAACGTAAAATCGGAGGAAGATGTGAGCCACAATCACAACTACCGTACATACGCGTAAGTATCTTTTATTTTTGTCGTGTGGTGAGATTTTACGAATAAAAATGTGATACGCGATAAAAGCTTTCATTATTCTATTGAGTAGTTGAAGCACAATCAAACGCAATCACAAACTTGTTAAACAATTTTTCCTCATCTTTTCTTCTATAAATAACCTTTGTGCTTGTTTCTTTTATTCATCCCTCAAACTTGTACTTTTCTCTTTTTCTCTCTAAATAAATTTCTTTTAAAAAATGGAGTCATCATCTTCCACAAAAAAATTTTAAACATTCTGCATTTTTGTTGGATCTAGTTCTGGAAAAGAGGCATGCTTCATCATGAAGCCCACGACTGGTCGTACCTTAGAGAAAAATGCATTCATGTAGTTTACGGAGGAGGAAGTCTAGGATTAATGGGACGAGTCGTCTCGCCTATATGGAAGGAGTAAGAGTATTGGGAATAATCCCAAAACCTCCGGGCCGAAAGTAAAATCACCGGGTCAACTATTGGAGATGAGTTTAGATCGTGAATATGCAAGATCGCATAACTCACATGATAAATAATCGCGCCTTTATCGCCCTTCCCGGTGGTTTTGGCACCCTTGAGGAACTTTTTCATGTGGTTACCAGAGCCCAACTAAATGTTCATCAAAAACCAATAGGAGTGCTTAATGTCAATGGTTTCTTTGATGGTTTACTGTCTTTCATCGACTACTCTGCCGAAAAGGGCTTTATTTCCGAGCGTGCAAAACGAATCATAGTCGTTGCAACAACACCAGAAGAACTAATCAAAAACTCAATGAATTTGTTCCTCAACCGGATCCAGCTCTAGCTAAAATTATGCAGGTAGAAGATTTTACAGTGAGAAAACGAAAAGTGGATTCATTCCTCTCCCTTTGATAACCCATGACGGACCTCTTGTATTTTTACTTTCTGTCGTGTGTAATAATCGTGCTAAATGATGGCAGCTTAAGGAGTTTCTTCTTGATCTCTTGACGCGCATCTATTCGCGATTTATGTATTGCTGTAATTTTTATTTCGTGTTTTGCTTTTTTTTTAAAAACTTTGATGGCAGCGTAAGGCGACTCTTCGGACTTTCTTGATGCGCATCTAAAAAATTATGTTATACTTACGAGTATATTTTATTTTCTTTTGTGTGTGCCTCGTATATTTATTCTCTTGCAGATTCTAAAAGGCGTTAGGCTCAGACATCAACTTTCTTAACAGGGAGTATTCTGCTTTTCTGCATTGATTTTTATTTTTTATTTTATAAACTGAGGACAGTTTTATTTTCAAGTTTGGGGGTGGTTTGTTGTAGTATGTTTTAGTGTGTTAGTATTTTGGTGTGTTTTCATTTGCCTTAAATTTTTTTTTTAGTATATATATATATATATATATATAGTATTTTGATTTTTGAGATTTTTAGATCTGGCCATAACACCAATAAATTAGCTATATACAAGCTTCTAAAAATTGTTTTAACCGGTAAAAAAATTGTATATTCCAAAACTTTGAGCCTTAATCTCTCTTTCCAAACCTTGTAATTATCATATAAAATCGAGTCATTCGTTACCTTGAGAAAAGAAGAATCAATCGGTTGATGAAAAATAGAACTGAAATTTACTTAATTTGTGGAGTTTTTGATTTTTCATGCTTAACTAATAAATGATTTTCTGCAAAAATTCTAATCCCTAAAAAAAAAGGAGTCATTGGTGAAAAGAGCTACACGTTAGCAAATAACGGTGTGAAAGCTATCACCTAAAAAAATAAATGACGAAAAGGAGAAGTGTTGAGCGAATAAATGCCTAATTTTGGAAGTCTTAAATTTTGCGAAAAATAAAGGACTAACCATTGTTGGTGCGTAGCTGCCGTCTCAGAAAAATTGGTGAAAAGAGCTACACGTTAGCAAATAACGGTGTGAAAGCTATCACCTTTTTACGAAAGAAAAATAATGAGATAGAAATTGTGTTAGTGAAAAGAGCTACACGTTAGCAAATAACGGTGAAAGCTATCACTAAAAGGGATGTAGTTTATGAGCAGATTTGAATTAATTAGCAAATTTGAATTTCAATACACTCAATTTTGTGAAAATCACAATATTTGATGACGCCGATGAAATTCTTCTTCATATTGAGTCGAAAAATAAACGAGTGATCGAGAGCAAACCATCAAAGGAGTCGTGTGAAGTCACGAGTGGGAAAGAAATAATCAACCTTTAGGGGAAACCTTGCATTTTGGAATTACAAAAATAAAAACCGTGTTTTAACTTCAAAATCGTTAGTAGATTTATTTTGAATCTTGATTCATTTTCTATCTACTGTATAAAGTTGGTTATTGTGTATTAATGGCATTTTGATCTCTTTTTATCTTTATATATAATTATTTTTCTTAAATTTGTGTGTATTATTTTTTTATTTTATGTCTTATTTTAATTTTTATTTTGTGTGTGATTAATAAAGAGTCTTGCTCGGGACTAGCAAGAATTTAAGTGTGGGGTATTTGATTGGTGCATAATTGATATTAAATTCTTATACAAATTATTCTTTTTTCCTGGCTTAATTGTTCTTATTTGTGATTAAAAATATATATTTTACGATATATCCAAACATGAGCTAAAAATGGTTATTTTACTGACATCGACATGATGCATCAAAAAGGACGGAAAACAAGACCAAATCCAACGACGGAATTTTTCAAGGCAAAACGACCTACAACACGGCGCAAACAGACCGTGTTATGTAGGCCGTTTCACATACGGCGCAACAAGGGCCGTGTCTTGGGCCGTTTCACACGGCCGGCATTTAGCGCCGTGTCCTCGCGCGTATTCCGAAGAAACCGAGTCAGCACAAAACGGCGCACAACACGGGGCAAACTGAGCCGTTTTTCATCGCCGTTTTTCAGCAGATGCCATGCAAAATTAGTCCACTTTTGACCAACTTGTGAACTCAACCACAAGATATTTTTTTGGTCAAAAATCTGAAAATTCAAAGACATGGGTGAAGTGTGAACAAAGAATTAAAAAAATGATATTACAATAGATATTTTGAATTAAATAATCAATTGTATTCTTGAAAATCACCTATAAAAGGACATGTTCATCCATTGCAAAAATCCCAACCCACATTCTTACCAAGAAATCCTCAACTTCTTGCTAAGAAATACTCCTTTCCTTTAGCAATATATTTTCCTTAGAACTTTCAATTTTAGTTTGTATTTTATTTTTGGTTTGAAGTTTTTCTTTCATTTAGTTTGTAATTGAAAAGTGCTTGATCAATAAGCACTTAGTATTTTACTTTCAATTTTTGTAAGCTTGTAACCTTTAAACAAGTTTGAAGATATATTTTGAAGTTTGTTTCTTGCACTTTGATTCATCATATTCAAGTAAGTTTTATCTATTGTCATTAAGTTCTAGTAATTAAAAGTTTTTATATATATATTATATATATCATTATTTCTATTATAATTTTAGTTTGTATAAAACGATGAGTAGCTAATCTTTCTTCCTAGGGGAAGGGGGATTTCTATTAGGTTATATATTGAGTATTTGATTGATTTAAACTATTTTTAGGACTAATTGGTTTAAATAGAGATTGATCATATCCTATTTTTACTAATGAAACCTTCTTGATTGATTGTTGAGTGAATTGGAAACATATCTTTTCAATCTATCAAATGTTAATCTTGTTATCAACATCTTAAGATTGCGAAAGTGGTTAAGACATCTTTGATTACGAAAGTACGGAGGTGAAAAGTTGATTACTCGATGAACGATCGTTTATCCTAAAAATAGTCAAGTTAGAGAAATGAAAGGACTAATTGGTTTAAATAGAGATTGATCATATCCTATTTCTACTAGTGAAACCTCCTTGATTGATTGTTAAGTGTATTGGAAACACATCTTTTCAATCTATCAAGTGTTAATCTTGTTATCAACATCTTAAAAAAGTGACAATGATTAAGACATCTTTGATTACGAAAGTACGGAGGTGAAAAGTTGATTACTCGATAAACATTCGTTTTTCTTTTATATCCATATAAATCAATTCCTATACTTAATTAAATACCTAATTTAATGAACCCGTAATCCCCTAGATTTTATAAATTCCCAACTCATTTTAATTCTATTCATTTTCACTAGTTAAAAATAGTCTAGTATAAAAATAGTTTTCTTAAAACTAGTAGTATTAAAAATAGTCTTAATATAAATAGTCTAGTATAAATAGTCTTAATATAAATAGTCTTAATATAAATAGTCTAGTTAAAAATAGTCTTATATAAAATAGTCTTATATAAAATAGTCTTATATAAAATAGTTTGGTTTAAAATATAGTGCATTTAGTTAATTTTTAAAAAACCCAAAAATATCTTTTTTAATATTTTAGTATTTATTTCTCGCAATTTGTAACAAAAAATTATACGAAGCCCTGTTGGACAATCCTCGAGAGAAAAGACCTTGGTAGAACTCACCACAAACTACTTCTACCTCGTATATATTTGCGAGCGACTCAAGAACTCCTATTTTTAGGATAAGTTTTTTGGCCGATCAATACATGGCCGCATTTCTCAAATGTCTCTCTTCTCCGCATCCTAGGTCCAGGTGTCACCAATCTGTAGGTGTAATATCCGGAATTTCTACTACTATTGTTTAACGTTATTTTATCCGAGCTATATTGTACAGTGTGGAATATGTACAGTATGGATAAAATAAATGAAGGACTGAGATGTCTGTATTGGTATAATTGTCGTACTTGGTCAACAATTGCATTTGAGGATATTGGGTATCATATGAGAATGTTATTGGGATAATTATATATATTCGGTATGCCGTATGTTCGTATTCTGTATGTCGAGACGTTGGACAAGAATAACTTAAAATGGCTAAGTACAACCACGATAGTGCACACTATGATGTATACATAGCGCACGCTAAGAGGTTTGAATTACGTACACTAAGGAGGACCCCTAATGTACGTAAGGCATTCTGGATAAGGTTCGGAAGGTGGCCGACAGGTAGGCTGATTATTATCTGCATTTAGCACACGCTAATGCATATGGTTAGCGCACGCTAATATCAGATCGGTCCAAAGGAATCTTGGCTTTGTCAGGTTACTTTCGGCACATGTTCCAATAAGGTCAATGGGTGTTTGCCATGAAGGACTAGCGCACACTAAATCCTAAGGTTAGCGCATGCTAATGGTAGATCGGAAAAAAGGGAATCTTTGCTTTGTCGGGTGCTTTCGGCATGCGGGGGCACGGGCATCTTCGGGGTAGGTGCAGACTGTAGCAAGTCAACTATGATTAGCACACGCTATGGTCGAACACTTGTGTACGCTAAAAGAGGATTTACCTACGTTATTGCATGGGCATTGCGTACGTAAATCCTTGTTCAAAGTAAGGCAGTAGCCTCTTGTAACACCCTCAATATATTCGAGGTATATTACAGCGCCGTGAATCCCTATATGGGGCCCACCAGGCTGAACAGCATCACACTCATCGACTCACATAACCGACAGAACAATACCATGTCATAAAGACGCAAAACAGAACAATCCACCCGGTTCAACCGGTCAATATAACATCATCGTCCAACACAACATAATAAGCAACAATACAATCCAATCGAACAAGAACCCCTTAAGTACTCGAGTACAACTATTAGTTCAAAACCACAAAAGACGAGAAGGTAAAAGACACTAAAACGTCACTCGTGCACAATCATCACGCACGGCCATCATCCGTGTACTGGTCCAGCGCCCGCTCGTCTCGATGAACCTGACCTGAAATTCATAAAACGAATTTCCCCAAAACGGGTCCCCAGAGGGGTTAGCAATTACGCTAGTACAAGTAACCAAATGAACAATTTACATCTTACACATATAGTAATGCATGCCATCAAGAAATCTTAGTTTCCAAAACACTCATTTCCGGAAATGCCAATGATCAAATCACATTTGTAAAATGCACCACAATTAACCGTGGATCCACCCCTCCGTGGACCCCTACCGAGACCCCGTCGGATCTAACCCGTAGTGGTTAAAAGCAAGCTCGCGGATCCACCCCTTCGTGAACCCCTACCGAGACCCCGTCGAGTCTAACCCGTAGTGAGCATACACACACACAATTTCTCATACAAAACTACTATGTCAAGATTGTAAGTTCATAAGGATACTTGCCTCGATTAAATAGACGATGACACGAACGAAACGGAGAATCAAGCGCGACCGCGAGGAACCGACGAAAATGAACCTAACGATTTGAATAGCACAATCACAACCACTTCTAAACGATTATGGAAATGGAATACACCCGAAAACCCGCCTACGATTCATGTATATTCGTATATAAACAACAACGAGGGCGGACCACAACCAAACCCTCTCGATTCCGTAAAAATCACGAAATATACCATGAATCCGTAGGAAAACTAAGAATACCAACAAGATTAATCATATTCATCTAGAATCCATCAACAAAACGAAACGGATCGGAAGAAAATCCCAAAACCCCCAAATTACCCAAAAGTAGGGTTCTAAGAGATTTACCGTGGATTAGGACGAATGATTCGTGTTGATGTTGATATGATACTCCAAGAACTCAAGAAGGATGATGGATGAGATGATTGGAGGAAGAAATCGCCAAGAAAACGCCTCGGAATCGCCTTCGCCGCGGAGAGAGGAAGAAAAGAGGAATTATGATTATCTCGGTCAACTCCCTGGTTTATATAGCCAGGGAGTGTTAGCGCACGCTAAAACCTCAAGGTTAGCGTGCGCTAACGGGATAGGATTACAAATCCTCCTGTTAGCGTCGATCCGAAGTCGTTTTTGGCCGTTAGCGTGCGCTACCATACATGCGTAGCGTGCGCTAATAACCTCTCGGTAGCGCGCGCTATCGACCAATAGCGTGCGCTACCTGAACATCAGTCGAGTCCAGTAGCCAGATGCCTAAAACTCACCTGACCCGTTAGCGTGCGCTACCTATACCAGCGTAGCGTGCGCTAACTAGCATTTGATGGAATTCAGTAGTAAACTGCCCAGTACTGGACAGTCACACTAGCGCGCGCTACTGAACAACTTAACGTGCGCTAGCCTCCCGACATTAGCGTGCGCTAGACGAAATAGCGTGCGCTATTCCGATAGTCCGCAGGCCTGGGAGCCGAACCGCCACTCCGGGCTAAAGCGTTAGCGTGCGCTACTAATTAAACGTCGGGTGCGCTAATAATGGATTTCTAGCGTGCGCTTTACTGGAATTTTCGCGCGCGCTAGATATAGAATATAAACGACCCCAAAATACCGGAATATGAACGAAACATCAAACGGAACACCTTAAAACGCATCATAGCATAGAATGAATCCACGGCAACCCCGAAACGGAGGTTCCGCACAACAATTACGAGAATCGGATCAAAAGATAACGGAAAAGTTACCTTTGAAGGATACACGAGGGTCACTAAAATCGAGAATTACACCGGAAATACAATTACAAGGGAAAGAAAAATGCGGATATTACATTCTACCCCTCTAAAAATAAGTTTCGTCCCGAAACTTAAGAAACAAACAACTCGGGGTACCTAGCACGCATGCTATCCTCGGTTTCCCAAGTCGCCTCCTCGACACCGTGTCTCGACCACTGCACCTTGACCAAAGGTATGGTCTTATGCCTCAATCGTTTCTCACGATGCTCCAAAATCTTCAAAGGGCGCTCTTCGAAAGTAACATCTTCAGCGACATCAATCTCACCATAATCGATGATGTGGCTAGGATCCGGGACATATTTCCTCAACTGGGAAACATGGAAAACACTATGAACATGACTCAAGGCCGGAGGTAACGCCAAACGGTATGCCAACCCACCTACTCGCTCGAGGATCTCAAAGGGGCCGATAAATCTCGGACTCAACTTCCCTTTCTTCCCGAACCGAAAAACTCCCTTCGTCGGCGACACCTTTAGCAAAACGTGATCTCCCACCTTGAATTCCAAAGGTCGACGACGGACGTCGGCATACGACTTCTGTCGACTCTGGGCAGTCAACATCCGTTCCCGAATTAATTCTATCTTCCGCCTCGTCTCCAAAACGACATCCGGCTCGGTCCCGACCAAATCGGACGCCTCATTCCAACAAATAGGTGATCGACATCGTCGCCCATAAAGCGCCTCGTACGGTGCCATCCGAATCGACGCGTGCCAACTATTGTTATACGTGAATTCGATCCGGCAAATGTTCCTCCCAAATACTACTCCAATCGAGAGCACAGCACGCAACAAGTCCTCGAACGTCTGGATAGTGCGTTCCGACCGTCCATCCGATCGGGATGAAAAGAGGTACTCAAATGCAACCGGGTACCCAACGCCTTATGCACCGCCCGCCAAGTGCGATACAAAGCGGCCGTCACGATCCGAAACAATAGACTTGAGTACCGTGAAGTCTCACGATCTGCGCAATAAACACACGAGCTAACTTCTCCGGCCCCAAGTGTCCTTGATGCCCGGAAAATGTGCCGACTTGGTCGGCGATCAACAATCACCCATACCATATTCATGCCCGACCTCGATCTCGGCAAACTCGTAACGAAATCCATCGATATATCTTCCCATTTCCATTCCGGAACGAAGTGACTGCAATAACTCAGCCGGTCTCGATGCTCGATTTTGACTGTGACAAGTCAAACATCTCGCTACAACCGTGCGACCTCATCCTTCATATCATTCCACCGAAATTTCTTCTCGTGTCCTTGTACATCTTACTCAAACCAGGATGAACGGAATAAGGCGTAGCATGGGCCTCCGTAAAATACTCGCCTCAACTCGAGTCGTTCGGCACACAAAGCCGACTGAATCTCAAAATACCATCCTCGTGAATCACAAACCCAGGAGACTTTCCCTTAAGAACGTTCTCTCGGATTTGAGTAATCATCGGATCCTCTGATTGCTTCAGCTTAATTTCGTCGATCAAGGATGACGAAATCTCTAAAGCACATAATTGCCCGACAGCTCCCGGCAACGAGACCTCAACATCTAACTCGATCAAGGCCCTACGAAGCTCAGACTGAGATGTAAGGATCTCAAGCGTTCGCAACGCAACTGGTTTCCGACTCAAGGCGTCGGCCACGACGTTCGCCTTGCCCGGATGATAAAGGATTTCGAGGTCATAATCCTTAATCAACTCTAACCACCTCCTCTGCCTCATATTGAACTCCCGCTGAGTAAATATGTATTTCAGACTTTTATGGTCGGTAAAAATCTGACATGTGGAGCCGAATAGGTAGTGACGCCAAATCTTGAGCGCAAAAACGACTGCCGCTAACTCCAAATCATGAGTAGGGTAGTTCAGCTCATACGGCCTCAACTGTCTCGACGCATAGGCAATGGTCTTGCCGTGCTGCATTAATACACACCCAAGACCACGACCAAGCATCGCTATAACCGCAAAACCCTCGTTGCCACATGGCAACGCCAAAATCGGGCTGAAGTCAAACGCTTCTTCGATTCCTCAAAACTTGATCGCCTCGTCATTCCGCATTTAACTTCTCGGATTTACGGAGCAACCGCGTAAGTGGCCGAGCTAGTTTCGAGAAGCCCTCGACGAACCTACGATAGTAGCCAGCTAAACCCAAGAAACTACGGAGCTCCTTCACATTCTTGGGCGGTGTCCAATCCAATACGGCCTCAATCTTCTGCGGATCCACACGAACCCCCTCGACTGAAATCACGTGACCTAAAAACATCACTTCCTTCAGCCAGAACTCACATTTCGAGAACTTTGCATAGAGTTGCTCGGCCCTCAAAATGTCTAACACTATCCGCAAATGATGGGCATGCTCTTCCTCGTTCCTCGAATAAATAAGAATATCGTCAATGAAGACGACGACACACTTATCCAAATACTCGATAAAGACTTTGTTCATCAACTGCATGAACACCGCCGGCGCATTAGTTAACCCGAAGGGCATAACTACAAACTCATAATGTCCGTATCTCGTCCTAAAAGCTGTCTTCGGCACATCGGACTCTCTCACCCGGAGCTGATAGTACCCCGATTTCAAATCAATTTTCGAGAATACCGCAGCCTCCACGCAACCGATCGAACAAGTCATCAATTCTCGGCAAAGGATACTTGTTCTTGATGGTCACCTTGTTTAGTTCGCGATAGTCGATACACAAACGTAGTGAACCATCCTTCTTCCGCACAAACAGGACCGGTGCGCCCCAAGGCGAGGCGCTCGGTCGAACATACCCCGACTCAAGAAGCTCACTCAACTGCTTCTTCAACTCTGCCATCTCTGAAGGTGCCATGCGGTAGGGCGCCTTCGAAATAGGAGCCGCACCCGGCTCTAACTCTATAGTGAACTCGACCTCACGATCTGGTGGCAATCCCGGTAACTCGTTAGGAAAAACATCAGGAAACTCATTAACGATTGGAATCGACGAAAGCTCGACTCCACCACTCTCCGCCTTCAAGGCGTAGCACCAATAGCCGGTACACCCCTTTCGCAGGAGTCTCATCGCCTTCAAGGCGTTAATAACGAATTTCTGGTTCCCCCTCTTTCGCCCGGCAAAAGAGTGCTCGGTGCCATCCTCGGCTAACATGGTGATGATTCTCGTGCGGTAGTTCATGATCGCACCATGCCGCTCGAGCCAATCATCACCAAGAATCAAATCCTCACCCTCGATATTCACAACAATAAGATTAGAGGGCCAAGTCCTCTCACAAATAACTACAGAACAGTCTCGAACCTCCTGATCGCCAACGATCCTATCACCGCTAGGAAGCTTAACGATGAAGGGTTCACAAGGCATTAAACAGTCGAGACTCAAACGGCGTACACAATCCAAAGATATGAACGAATGCGTAGCACCGGAATCGAAAAGCACACTGACAGAATGAGAAAGAATATAAACGGTACCTGTCGCCACGGTAGCCGCTGGATCATCGGCTTTCCGCATCTCATAGACACGCGGGTGGGCTGAGCCGACACTGGAAGCTCCCCCCTTAGAGGGCTGACCCCGACCTCTCCCCCGACTAGCACTCGGCGGAGATTGAGGAGCAAACGATCCCTGATTCACACTTGGTTCCCTAGGCGTTGGGATGGAAGTCCGGGCACCCACAATTCTCTCCCTCTCGGCACAGAAAGCCGCCTTGTGGCCCGGTTGGCCACACTGATTACATATCAACAAAGGACTCGGGCAATTACGGCTGATGTGGCCTGGCTGGCCACAGTTAAAACACTTCACCTCTCGAGAAGGGGCACTGGCAGCCCTGCGGGGAAACCCAATAGATCGAGCTGGACCACCACCAGCGGAAAAGTTAGCAGACTGAAATTTCTGCTGACCCCCACCTTTGTGGCCCGAAAAATTCCCGGCGGACTTCTGCTTCTTACTCTCGCGGGCCGCCTCACTCGCCGTCACAGACATATCGTAAGCAAGGGCCCTACTCTGATAATCCTTCAATGTAGTGCATACGAGCCCCGACATATAGTCCCGAATCGACGACTTCATCCGTCTGGAGAAATGGAAAATTTTGTCGCTCTCCTCGACAACTTGGGTCTTCACATAACCCAACTCTTTATTAAAATCAGCAATAGCTTGAGCTACGGGGATATCCCGCGGTTGAGCATCATAAAAAGCATGTACCCGAGCCTGTCTGACTGGCCACGGGCAATATTCAGTCTCCATCAACTCTTGAAACTCAGCCCACGAAGCAGCATGGTCTTTGGGCCCAACGGCCTCCCACCAGTCCGTAGCGTCCCCGGTGAGAAAGTACTGAGCAATAGGAACTCTACGGTCTTCGGGACAGTTAGTGGCAACGAAGACCTTAGACATCTCCTTGATCCACCCTTCCCAGCCAATCGGGTCTGAAGCTCCCGAAAACTGAGGAGGATGCATCTTGATGACATCTTGGAGCCAACGGTCCGCTCCGCCCCGATTAGCATGGGCTTGATCCGGGTTCTGAACCGCCTGAGCTATTGCCGCCATTTGGTTCACCATTTGTTGCATAACGGCCGCAATACCAAGATCGGCACGCTCCTGCGAAGAAGCATGGCTATGACGGTCGCCGGTACTGCCGGCTCCCGAAGACTGTGACGTGGCCGCCCCGCCGGCTGCCCCACGTCCCCGGCCGCGTCCACGACCACGACCGCGACCACGACCTCTTCCAGCATCCATACTGGAGTTAAATAAGTAGCAAAAGCCATACGAGGATCAGTACAAGAAAAGAACAATCACAAGTCGAGAATCAAGGGTACGATACAAGGAATTAATGAACAGAGGAAGGAAAACTTACGGACACTGGTAGTACCGGAATCATGGCAGCGTGACGATGATGTGCAAAACAAAACACCACAAGACCCAATAAACCGACAAGCCTAGGTATCCATAAACCTAGGGCTCTGATACCATTTTCTGTAACACCCTCAATATATTCGAGGTATATTACAGCGCCGTGAATCCCTATATGGGGCCCACCAGGCTGAACAGCATCACACTCATCGACTCACATAACCGACAGAACAATACCATGTCATAAAGACGCAAAACAGAACAATCCACCCGGTTCAACCGGTCAATATAACATCATCGTCCAACACAACATAATAAGCAACAATACAATCCAATCGAACAAGAACCCCTTAAGTACTCGAGTACAACTATTAGTTCAAAACCACAAAAGACGAGAAGGTAAAAGACACTAAAACGTCACTCGTGCACAATCATCACGCACGGCCATCATCCGTAATCTTGGTCCAGCCCGCTCGTCTCGATGAACCCGACTCAAATTCATAAAACGAATTTCCCCATAACGGGTCCACATAGTGGTTAGCATTTACGCTAGTACAATTATACAAATGAACAATTTACATCTTACACAGATAGTAATGCATGACTTCAATAAATCTTAGTTTCCAAAACTCTCATTTCCGAAATGCCAATGATCAAATCACATTTGTAAAAATGCACCACAATTAACCGTGGATCCACCCTCCGTGGACCCCTACCGAGACCCGTCGGATCTAACCCGTAGTGGTTAAAAGCAAGCTCGCGGATCCACCCCTTCGTGAACCCCTACCGAGACCCCGTCGAGTCTAACCCGTAGTGAGCATACACACACACACAATTTCTCATACAAAACTACTATGTCAAGATTGTAAGTTCATAAGGATACTTGCCTCGATTAAATAGACGATGACACGAACGAAACGGAGAATCAAGCGCGACCGCGAGGAACCGACGAAAATGAACCTAACGATTTGAATAGCACAATCACAACCACTTCTAAACGATTATGGAAATGGAATACACCCGAAAACCCGCCTACGATTCATGTATATTCGTATATAAACAACAACGAGGGCGGACCACAACCAAACCCTCTCGATTCCGTAAAAATCACGAAATATACCATGAATCCGTAGGAAAACTAAGAATACCAACAAGATTAATCATATTCATCTAGAATCCATCAACAAAACGAAACGGATCGGAAGAAAATCCCAAAACCCCCAAATTACCCAAAAGTAGGGTTCTAAGAGATTTCTGTGGATTAGGACGAATGATTCGTGTTGATGTTGATATGATACTCCAAGAACTCAAGAAGGATGATGGATGAGATGATTGGAGGAAGAAATCGCCAAGAAAACGCCTCGGAATCGCCTTCGCCGCGGAGAGAGGAAGAAAAGAGGAATTATGATTATCTCGGTCAACTCCCTGGTTTATATAGCCGTGGAGTGTTAGCGCACGCTAAAACCTCAAGGTTAGCGTGCGCTAACGGGATAGGATTACAAATCCTCCTGTTAGCGTCCCAGTCCAGAAGTCAGGTTTTTGGCCGTTAGCGTGCGCTACCATACATGCGTAGCGTGCGCTAATAACCTCTCGGTAGCGCGCGCTATCGACCAATAGCGTGCGCTACCCGAACATCGCCGAGTCCAAGAGCGATGCCTAAAACTCACGACCCGTTAGCGTGCGCTACCTATACCAAACGTAGCGTGCGCTAACTAGCATTTGATGGAATTGAGTAAAGCGCCCGATCTGACAGTCACACTAGCGCGCGCTACTGAACAACTTAACGTGCGCTAGCCTCCCGACATTAGCGTGCGCTAGACGAAATAGCGTGCGCTATTCCGATAGTCCAGAGGCCTGGGAGCTGAACTGCCACTCCCGGGGCTAAATCGTTAGCGTGCGCTACGAATTAAACGTAGCGTGCGCTAATAATGGATTTCTAGCGTGCGCTATACAGGAAATTTAGCGCGCGCTAGATATAGAATATAAACGACCCCAAAATACCGGAATATGAACGAAACATCAAACGGAACACCTTAAAACGCATCATAGCATAGAATGAATCCACGGCAACCCCGAAACGGCGGTTCCGCACAACAATTACGAGAATCGGATCAAAAGATAACGGAAAAGTTACACTGAAGGATACACGAGGGTCACTAAAATCGAGAATTACACCGGAAATACAATTACAAGGGAAAGAAAAATGCGGATATTACACCTCTGGACTACGATAGTGCACGCTAACAAAGTCAGTTAGCACACGCTATGGCAAGTAGCGCACGCTAGTAATGTACAGTATATATATGTGCAATTGAGCATTGTTCTTCATTTCGTCCATTTCTTCCTTGCAACCGATAGAGAGAGTTCTTATAGAGGAGTTTGAGGTTCCAAACACTTAAGTTGATCGTTCCTAACAGCATTTGGAGCTTGGAAGTGGTTGAGAACAGATTCAACCTTGGGATTCAATCCATTCCTTCAAAGAGGTAATTACTCTTCACCTTTGGGATTTCGTCTTGAGGTAAGTATTGGTGTTCTTGAGTTGACAATCGTCATGTATATGAGTTGATGAGTATGATTTTGAGATGAATTACCGAGTTATGTTGATGTTGTTGTTGATATTAGGGTTTTTGATGTTGTTATTGTTGATTTCTTCTTATGAAGGTGAACATGGCAGTGAGTATGATTCTTGGTGTTTCATGATGTTTATATTGAGAAAGAAAATGATATATGAATATATATGACTTGGATTATGAGTTGGATTATTATCTATATGTTAAAGGATATCGGATTATGTTGTTTTGATGACTATGAATATGGTTTCGAATCACTTAGTGTTCTTGATAAGATATGGATCATGATGATGAGGCTGAATTTGGAAAGGTTATGATTGATCTTGGAGTATGATTTCCTTTACATTCGTATTCGCAATCGCCATATGTTGATCGGTACCTGTAATGCATGCAACTGTATGTCATTAGCGTATGCTAGTATTACTGGCTAGCGCATGCTAACTGAAGCGACTTAGCGCATGCTATGTTAAGTGACCAACGTGCGCTATGTCAATAGGCAGTGTATTATATCGTGTTGTGGTTATGAATTCGTGCTCGTTTGAGTTGGATTGTTCAGACTATATTTAACCGGGATATTGTAGAACCGCTGAGTTTGGGGATTGGTTATATTGATTTTTAATTGTTATCGAACTTGTTGTTTATCGATTATTGTAATAGGTTGAGATTATTGATCGGTGATTAGAACCATGCTTTGCGGTCGTGTTCGAGAATGTTCGTGAATTGCATTGATCAGGGCCGAGGGACTTGTAGACGATGGCAAGGAATTGGTAACGGCTTCATTGGTATCGAGGCAAGTATATTACTTGCTCAGTTTATAATATTTAATGAATGGTTTCAATTTCATTCGTTTATAATTCGTATAGCAATAATTATAATTGTGAACACAGGAAATTTGGGATTGTAAGTTATTTTTGGATTTTGGGTATTTAAATCATAATGCATATGATTTACTTTTGTTATTGGTATACTTGGGTATCAAAGATACATTGTGAAAAAGACGAAGATATGAATTATCTACAGTCCGTGACATTTTGAACCGTCGAGTATTGAGAATAATGGTTGGTTATGGTTTAGAATCGAGATTGCTCTCGAAGGACTCGGGGCAAGTACTCTAATCATTTTTTTCATTTTGTGTCGATCATATTGTGATACATTGTGTATTGTTGTTGTCATGCATTTGTGTATTGTTGTTAATATGCATTTGTGCATTGTTGTCGTATGTCCACCTCGTGTTGGTCCGACGGGATCATCTTGGGTATCTATGCTGTGTGCGCTGGATCGCTGGACAGGTATTTCCACCATGCGTTGGTCCGACAGGATCATCATTGTAACACCCCCGATATATTCAGGAATATTATTGCGCCGTAAATCCTTTACGTAAGAATTTACAAGGCTGTTGAAACGAAAAGACAATAACAAATACCAACAAATGAAAGTAACTGAAATAAAATACAACGGTTCAGAAGCAGTACTGAAAATACAAACGTCCAACGAAGAACATTAATACATAGTCAAATCCAACATCAGAAAAGACAACATACTCGAGTACTTATTAAAACAACACAAACATCTGATAATTAAATCCGGCCGGAACATCACTCTGCACCCTCATCGTCATGCAGCTCCAGTGATTGTTTTCCTGCTCTCCTGGATCCTGAACATAAACAAATGTTCACCCCCGAAGGGGTTAGCACAATGATGCTAGTATAAGTATCACGACATATTATCCAACATCTCACAAAGAATAATAATAACATAAATGACAAAAATACCAACGAGTCTCTCCTTACGAGAAGACTCATAAATATCATACACAATTGATGATCACAACATGACATCACAATATACACGTGGTAATTCCGATGATCTGCCTAGATCCCAAGATGATCTTGTCGGACCAACATGAGGTGGAAAAACCTGTCCGATGATCCAGCGCACGCTAGCATTGTAACACCCCCAAGATATTCGAGGAGAATTACAGCGCCGTGGACCCCTACATGGGACCCACCAGGCTAACACAGAAAACACCACACGACTAACCGCCTCGGTTAGCAAGGAAACAATTGCTAACAATAAGAACATAAAACAACACGTCCGGTACAACCGGCATAAATAACGTCAACCGACAAATACAGTAACTCCAACGAAGACCAATCACAATCTGAAAGGAAAAGCCTAAGTACTCGCGAGTACAATCTATAAGTTTACAATTTGGAAAACATCCACATCAAAAGAGACAGTAAGAAATAACAAGACTCGATTGCACATGTCAACAACCTTGGCCGACATCCTCGTACCATCCCAGCGCCCGCTCGTCTGGCTGCACATAACCTGAAATCCATAACAAGAATTTCCCCGACAACGGGTCCCCAGAGGGGTTAGCAATTACGCTAGTACAAGTAATCAAGGCAAACCAATCGCTTACACATTTCATAGTACATGCACCAATATCATTTCGAAAACCAAAACAAGACATGTCTTTTACCTGAAATAAACAGTCAAACAATTTGCCGTGGGAACAGGGCTATACCATTGATCCCGCTCCGTGATCCCTAAGGACCCTCCCGAGCTGGCCATATTATAAAACAAATCACGCACACGCATCGCCTTGGGAACAGGGCTATACCATTGATCCCGCTCCGTGATCCCTAAGGACCCTCCCGAGTCAAGCGAAAACAAACTCGTGAATCCGTGGCTATACCATTGGATTCCCTCCGTGATCCCGTCGGACCCTCCCGAGGTGAGCAATCACACACAATATACATTACTATTTCACGTTAAGCATAAAGGTTTCCAAAAATACTTGCCTTGAATTATTGACGACGCAACGAACGGAAAGGAAAGTCACCGACGAACGCTAGGAACCAATGAAACCGAACCTAACGATTCGAAGAATACAATCACAACCATTTCTAAATGAATGCGGAATTGGAATACACCCGAAAACCCGCCTACGATTCATGTATATTCGTATATAAACAACAACGAGGGCGGACCACAACCAAACCCTCTCGATTCCGTAAAAATCACGAAATATACCATGAATCCGTAGGGAAACTAAGAATACCAACAAGATTAATCATATTCATCATGAATTAATCGACAAAACGGAACGAATCGGACAAAAACATGAAAACCCCCAATTTTACCAAAAGTAGGGTTCTTAGAAGATTACCTTGGATTAGGATGAATGATTCAAGAAGAAATCGATAATCTACAACAAAACTCGAAGTGGATGATTTCTTCAAGTCCGAAAATGTTAAAATCGCCCAAGAGTTGCTCTTGAATCGCCCAGAACGAGAGGAAGAAAAGAGAGGAGAGGAAAATGAAGACCTTCCCCCAGATCCCGTGTAATATAGTCAACTGATCCTAATATGTCCAAAAAGTGACAATAAATGACTCATCTACCCTTGTTAGGATTTACTCCAAATGCTTAAAATGGTTAAGTGAACTGCCAAAACAAATGGTCCTAACACGATGGATACAACACACGCCTCGATTCGATACAGACACAATCGGTCGTCTGACATAAAGATTCTGCCGACGCTCGCTCGAGCGCTCGCTCGATACAGCGATCGCTCGATACGGCGCTCGCTCGATACAGGGCTTGCTCGATACGGCGCTCGCTGCAGGACTCGACCGTGTCCTGGAACACGGTCGGGCGTGTCGGCAGTCGGTTCTGGCATAACCGGACGAGTACGGCACGGGCCGTGTCGGACGACACGGTCGGGTCCTGAGACAGAAACTTTCGGCAGTTCCGGACGAGTACGGCACGGGCCGTGTCGGACGACACGGCCGAGTTCGATCGGCAGTGATCGGCCAAAAACTGAAACGACCATAACTCTCTCGCCCGGACTCCGATTGACTCACCGTTTGAACCATTGGAAAGCTAACTCGATGTTCTATAATATTGCAAAGATTCAGAATTTTTGGAGTTACCAAAAATTAATGGTGATCTAACAAAGTCGAACTCATACTTAGAAAAGTCGTTTAGTAATCCTGAACTCAACAAAGCAGCACCGAAACGAACTCGGATGACAAAAAGTGCAGAATTAAATATTCTCCGAATGACGAAACGGTCATGATAGAGTTGTCAAAATGAACTTCCTCCGAAAAAGAAAATTACCGAAATTCGAAATTGCGGATATTACATTCTACCCTCCTTAAAAGAAGTTTCGTCCCGAAACTTAAAACAAGTAGGGGGGAGCAATATACCCGCCAGGAAAACTCGACGAGATACCCCAAAAACAGAAAACTCGCGCCCAACGGCGAAATGCTGCAAGAAACGTAAAGAGACATACGGCGTGAAAACACGCTCCACGACGACCAACACAACGTCGCCGTTAGGGATATAATAAAACCAGCAAATGACAAGCGTCATCAAACGGATAATATAGCCAAGTCAATTATCCGACAATCACAAAACACAACGAACGAAAGTCAGTATGATTGACCAACCCAACGGTACATCAATCGAAACGCGAGCCAATCGCTGAACTAATACTGAATTCCACCGCCCAAGGGTTGGAAGATCGAAAACGAGACTAATTTCCCAAACTTAAGGGAATTAGGAAGGAGCCTGAATGCTCAACGATCACAAAATTAGAACAAAAACTGAACAAGCAAACGATCGAGACAACAAAAATCGAACAATCATGTCCGAAACACGAAGGATAATAAAACTCAAACAACAACTCCCAGGATGATCTGGTGAGAACTACAAGGAATGCATTCCCATAAGATCCACAGGATAGGGAATAGCGATTGAAAAGTCACAGCGACAAACGAGTTATTCCAAAACAATACCACACTCGTTCGATCAACAAAAGCAAGGGATAGGGAAAGTTCAGAAATGTCAACGAACATAAACGAGTCGACAGAGTCGAAAATACAGAAGTTCCAAATCCGATCCACTTCGAATAAAAGAACTAGTAGAACCAAAAGATGTTACTTCCGAACAAGGTTCACAAGAATCGAACCGAACTCGGAAAAGTCACAGCGACAACCAGATCGACCCAAAACAAGATCACAGCTCGTTCGAATGATGAACCCGAAATACAAAACAAGTTCAGACAGTATCAACGAACACGAGCGAATCGATAGACTGGAGAAAGAGAAAATACAGGAGTCAAAATAGTATGGGTAGTATCCCCGACCTCATCCACGAAATTCACAAAACACGAGCAAGGTAACAAGACATTAAACAACCGACACATAACGGAACGATCACCGATGCACACGGTCATACCAAACCAAGCTCTAACAGCTCGCACATGCGCGACAACGTAGAAATCACTACGAGGCGGCAACATTCGACACTAACATCTCACCTCTCACAACAAATGCGTGGCAACGTCTCAACGTTCATGCCACCAATCTGATCATACTCGGGAGCAAACATCATAACGACAATGCGAACATCATACATATATACCCATCCCTCAAACGGGAATGGATAGGTTTTAAAAACGAAAACCTCATTTTGAAAATAATCTAGAAGAACACCGGTTGATCTTGAGTATCACCTTTCAAAAAGTACAAACGTGAAACATCGTTATCGAGACTTTGGAGAACCATTTCGCATTTGATAAAAATGAGGACACTTTCTCTTAGTGAAATCTTTCAGAATATTCGACCCTCGGGTCTAAATAAAAGTGTTTCTAAAACATTGAAAATATCTCAAAGCATTTTGGTCCTCGAGGTAGAAGAATTTTGAAACGTGTTGTGGCACCTTGTATGTACTACGAGAAAATAATTCATTTTAAAAGTACGTCTCGAAATTTATTTTCTAAGATACTCAAGGTTTTTCAGAAGTACAATAGGCCAAAATGCCCAGAATTCACACTTGTCAACATTCACTTAAACACATCATAGCACACTCATTAAATCGTTCACAATCAAGACAGTGATATACAATCCCTAGGATATGCTTAACAACATCGTTAAAACAACGATCGGTTTATCAAAACCGGATGGAAAATGTCATCAAGAACAAAACTCCAAAAAGTCAACTCTAGGGATTCAAGAAAAATTGCCTGGATTCGGCGAAGAACAATGGATTAGATGATGTTAAAAATCATCTAGGATACTCCAAAATACCTTTGGATGGAAGAAAAAAAAATCAGCCCCAATGCGAAACCTAGTCGCTACGTCTCAATCTCATGGAGGAAGAAGGAAAATGAAGAAAAATGCAACTTCTAGACTGGTGTCCGGTATTTATACTGGACACAATTAGCGTGCGCTAATCATTAAGGTTAGCGTGCGCTATCACGGCACCAAACAAAACTCCTGACCAAAAAATACACTGTTAGCGTGCGCTAACCCCAAGTGTTAGCGTGCGCTAACGAGAACTTCAGACCCAGTCCAGTAGCTCTTGGATTGCCCTGAACTACCAGGTAGCGTGCGCTATCCTCCCCTTAGCGTGCTACCAACGTACTCTCGCGCGCGTAAGCCGTAAAGCGTAGCGTGCGCTAACAATTCACAGAGACAACAACAGAACATATCATAAAAATTACATGCCGTAAACCCTTCTCACAAGGATTTACCAGTCTAAGCATGATTTCCCATTTCATTTCGAAAATGCTAAAAAGACCAATGACGGTGATATTTTCCAAAACTCAAAAACTCATTTGTCAAACCATCATGAAATATTCAAGGCCAAAATGCCAAAACTTGATTCAAGGAATCGGTTTTACGAAATAAAACTCAGTTTGCAAAATACCGAAAGCCGTTTGAAAGAACTCACGCAGCGGATAAAATACGGTACGAAAATACATCAGTAGTGACGACACTCCTCGTATAAACCAAATACGAGAGTCTAATAAACACATATCGTGAAATCAAAATCCATAGAAGGATTCCATCATTCAATCGACTAATCATACAAATAACTCGTGTCACACGAGGCACAACACAAGGAAGGGAGTTTTACATCCATAGGTCGCACGTAAGTGACGACCGCCCTTTGATACTAATAACGACCAATGTTCTCAAACGACGCGTCGCGATGCGACTAAGTCAGACAAAATCCGACGAGACAAAACTCAACCAACACAACTTGGCTCGACAGCCTAGGTTTTCCCAGGCTAATCTGATTTTAAAATCGTATACTCTAGTTATTCGAAAATAAAACCGATAAGTTAAAAATCGTTTTCAAGACCCTTTTTAACACGACAAGGGCTTAACAGTGGTAGCATTTTATAAAATGTCCTAAACACTTTTATACACGACTTTTAAATACCGACACAAGGTTTTATTTGGAAATACAAGGCTGGCTCGCCCAAATTCATGTCACTTTCAAAAACCCACAATACGATCAAGTCTAAGAAATTTTCAAGCATGCACGCCACATGTATTATTATTAACAGAAACACATTGGTTGCAAATATTAATAATTAGCCAAGTACCATCAATTCCAGAACACACACATATACGGCATTCAAAAATCACCAGTTCAACAAGCGCAACTCGGGAATACTAATTCCAAGCATATGTCAAACTATCTCTTCAAGTTTGACAGTGTAACCAAAGATCACCGATTTGGACGTATGTCGAAACCAGCTATGTGAGTTTCTCAACAAACTCTGCCATCAATACTGCATAGGAACATATCAATGTTCAAAACTTCTACATCATACTGCACCCTTCGGTGTCCAACTCATCGGTACATTCGGCTCAACATACATTTAGTATATCGCAATTACTAAACACAGATTCCATCATACAACAAAAGACTAGAGAGTCAAGCCCTCTCACAATATACCACGGAGCAAAACTCGGATCTTTCGATCACCAACGATCCCACCAATGGTAGGAAGTTTAGCGATGGAAGGCCCGCAAAACGACAAACGGTCAAGCCCAGAACGGCGCACATACTCCAGAGAGACAAAGGACGGCGCAATACTAGAATCAAAAGTACACAAACCGGATGGATCGAGAAACAACTCGACGATAAGTACGAGAGAGGCAATCACAGTTCAAGAAGTGGAATTTCAATACGAGAAAACAAGAGAATCGAGTAAGGAAAACTTACGAGCACTGGATGTACTGAGATGCCGGCAGCGGTGTGACAATGTGCAAAACAAAACACAACTAGACCCAAAAAACCAACAAGCCTAGGTATCCATAAACCTAGAGCTCCGATACCATTTCTGTAACACCCCCAAGATATTCGAGGAGAATTACAGCGCCGTGGACCCCTACATGGGACCCACCAGGCTAACACAGAAAACACCACACGACTAACCGCCTCGGTTAGCAAGGAAACAATTGCTAACAATAAGAACATAAAACAACACGTCCGGTACAACCGGCATAAATAACGTCAACCGACAAATACAGTAACTCCAACGAAGACCAATCACAATCTGAAAGGAAAAGCCTAAGTACTCGCGAGTACAATCTATAAGTTTACAATTTGGAAAACATCCACATCAAAAGAGACAGTAAGAAATAACAAGACTCGATTGCACATGTCAACAACCTTGGCCGACATCCTCGTACCATCCCAGCGCCCGCTCGTCTGGCTGCACATAACCTGAAATCCATAACAAGAATTTCCCCGACAACGGGTCCCCAGAGGGGTTAGCAATTACGCTAGTACAAGTAATCAAGGCAAACCAATCGCTTACACATTTCATAGTACATGCACCAATATCATTTCGAAAACCAAAACAAGACATGTCTTTTCCGGAAATAAACAGTCAAACAATTTGCCGTGGGAACAGGGCTATACCATTGATCCCGCTCCGTGATCCCTAAGGACCCTCCCGAGCTGGCCATATTATAAAACAAATCACGCACACGCATCGCCTTGGGAACAGGGCTATACCATTGATCCCGCTCCGTGATCCCTAAGGACCCTCCCGAGCTGGCTAGCGAAACAAACTCGTGAATCCAGGGCTATACCATTGGATTCCCTCCGTGATCCCGTCGGACCCTCCCGAGGTGAGCAATCACACACAATATACATTATTATTTCACGTTAAGCATAAAGGTTTCCAAAAATACTTGCCTTGAATTATTGACGACGCAACGAACGGAAAGGAAAGTCACCGACGAACGCTAGGAACCAATGAAACCGAACCTAACGATTCGAAGAATACAATCACAACCATTTCTAAATGAATGCGGAATTGGAATACACCCGAAAACCCGCCTACGATTCATGTATATTCGTATATA
The DNA here is from genome assembly GCA_033398695.1 of Orobanche coerulescens. Taxonomy (NCBI): domain Eukaryota; kingdom Viridiplantae; phylum Streptophyta; class Magnoliopsida; order Lamiales; family Orobanchaceae; genus Orobanche; species Orobanche coerulescens. Next base: position 53,554,113 of record CM065812.1, read on the forward strand.
AACAACAACGAGGGCGGACCACAACCAAACCCTCTCGATTCCGTAAAAATCACGAAATATACCATGAATCCGTAGGGAAACTAAGAATACCAACAAGATTAATCATATTCATCATGAATTAATCGACAAAACGGAACGAATCGGACAAAAACATGAAAACCCCCAATTTTACCAAAAGTAGGGTTCTTAGAAGATTACCTTGGATTAGGATGAATGATTCAAGAAGAAATCGATAATCTACAACAAAAACTCGAAGTGGATGATTTCTTCAAGTCCGAAAATGTTAAAATCGCCCAAGAGTTGCTCCTGAATCGCCCAGAACGAGAGGAAGAAAAGAGAGGAGAGGAAAATGAAGACCTTCCCCCAGATCCCGTGTAATATAGTCAACTGATCCTAATATGTCCAAAAAGTGACAATAAATGACTCATCTACCCTTGTTAGGATTTACTCCAGCGTTTAAAATGGTTAAGTGAACCTGCCAAAACAGCTGGTCCTAACACGATGGATACAGCACACGCTCAGTTCGATACAGGACACAATCGGTCGATACAGCATTCGGTCGATACAGCACTCGCTCGATACAGCGCTCGCTCGATACAGCGATCGCTCGTCTGGCCTCGCTCGTCGAGGGCTTGCTCGATACGGCGCTCGCTGCAGGACTCGACCGTGTCCTGGAACACGGTCGGGCGTGTCGGCAGTCGGTTCTGGCATAACCGGACGAGTACGGCACGGGCCGTGTCGGACGACACAGTCGGGTCCTGAGACAGAAACTTTCGGCAGTTCCGGACGAGTACGGCACGGGCAGTGTCGGACGACACGGCCGAGTTCGATCGGCAGTGATCGGCCAAAAACTGAAACGACCATAACTCTCTTGCCCGGACTCCGATTGACTTACCGTTTGAACCATTGGAAAGCTAACTCGATGTTCTATAATATTGCAAAGATTCAGAATTTTTGGAGTTACCAAAAATTAATGGTGATCTAACAAAGTCGAACTCATACTTAGAAAAGTCGTTTAGTAATCCTGAACTCAACAAAGCAGCACCGAAACGAACTCGGATGACAAAAAGTGCAGAATTAAATATTCTCCGAATGACGAAACGGTCATGATAGAGTTGTCAAAACGAACTTCCTCCGAAAAAGAAAATTACCGAAATTCGAAATTGCGGATATTACAAGCATAGATCCCAAGATGATCCCATCGGACCAACACGAGGTGGAAATACAACAACGACACATATGCTCGACAATATGAATAACATCAATACATAAAACAATTAAAGTACTCGCCTCAAGTTGACGACAAGGATTAAACTTCGACGGATATCAATACACTCGAAAGTCACCCCCCTCGATCTATCACGTTGCAAGCTCGAACCTGAAACAGTAGAAATGAATAAAGACTTCATCTTACGTCATAACTAATGTACGAACATCTAATATCCTAAACAATGGCCGTCAGTTCAACAAAACGTATCCTGCATGATCTGCATAACGTACGTTACATACCCAACGTAGCATACGTTAAGTCTGCTCGTTAGTGTACGTAAGCTACGAAGCCTAGCGCATGTTAAGCATGTATTTGACAGTTTCTTCTCTGATCAGACGACTGTCTTGCCTGATGGTATAACGTACGTAATGCATAGTGCTTAACGTATATTATACTCACACATATATTACTCATGCGAATCTGAATGATCCTATGGTGTTTGATGTCTTCGAATTCAAGGATACACACATCATCACAATGTTATATTCAATCCCGATTATGTATTCCCATATGTAGTTCGGATAATCTTAGGTTTATACGATTACTCCATTTAAACTTTCGTTGAGAATATATATCCAACCAATGATAAAACCTTTCGATGATCTTTCTCCTAAGTTCATCTAACAAGGTGATATTAATTATGAGTCTTGATCATTTCATCAACACAAATATCATAATCTTCAGAAGTTACTTCGAATCACGAATTTCTTGAAGAATACCTATACTTCACATGGATCATTCTTGGTGGAAATCCTAAGAATTCATCTCCTTGAATATCCCCGTTCTAAGTGATCGTACTAACAACACATTGGTAAGTAACTCAGAATCATCATCCAATATGTGTAACTAATCTCAGAAATTATATCATGGGTTCAACTCAAAATGTTTTGTTAATAATCCACCTTCTCAAGAAAAATCTCAAACAAGTTCGTCTAAGCTCGTATCGTTACTTAAGGACAAGGATTCGAGTTGAAAAGTGTTAACATACCTTAATGTAGAAGACAATGATGAACACTTGACAAAAATCTAACACTGAAAGCTTGAGTACCAATCCGAGGTGCTTCCAATCCTCGATGATTAAGTATGATATCCAATCTTCAATGATCAAGTATAGGTGATCTATAGGTATTTTAGATGGCTGGAGACTCTCTGGAAATGAAGGAAGGTGAAGGACAAGTGAAATGAAATGGGGTGCTGTCCAATTTATAATGTCTTAAGATTTACGTACGTTAGCCTTAGTGCTTAACGTACGTTATCCACTTAGAGTACGCTACCCGTTGTCCTTAGCGTGTGCTATCCTTCAATGGTAGCTTATTGTCTCTTTTCTGTACTCTCTTACGTACGCTACATCAACACCATTACGTACATAATAAACATACTTAGCATACGCTATGTACATCCCTTAGTATAATACACGAGATTTTGATGTGTATTTGAACCTTGTGATATGGTATTTGTTGCATTTTAATCTGAGTATTATTCTCCGTATTTCATGATCCGGTGTTGTTGAGCGCACGATTGTATGAATGTGTTCTAAGTGGTGCTTTTTTCACATGTAGCGCACGCTATCGACTAAGTGTAGCGTACGCTAATTTGGATTCGTAGCGCACGCTATGTATGAACCTTACCGCACGCTACACGTAGTCAACATGATTAAGACAGGGCAGTAGGTGAGATCAGCCGCGGATCTTGGTCGGATCATGTCGGGATGAACCTGGACGGCTTTCGGGAAAAGCCAAGTCAACGCTGTAGCGCACGCTACTGGTATAGGGATAGCGCACGCTAAATGCTGAGTACAGTGAAGTCAGTAAGCTTCGTATGGCTGTTAGCGCACGCTATGGATATGGACTAGCGCGCGCTAATAACCATTTTCTATATATAGGACAACATCCTTTTTCATTTTTTTCAGACTTTTCACTTCCTAAATCCGAATTCTTAGACTTAGAGAGTTACGTATTCCATCCTCAACCTCTCATATCATCATCCTAGCACGAGTTGGAAGATTGTAGATCATTGGAGATTGGTGTTCAAGCCTTCGGCGTTGAATTTCTTGAAGTTCCTCCTTGTTCTTCACTACTTTGAGGTAGGTGATTCTTCACCAATATTAAGTAATATTCTGAAGGACGTTTTGATCATGATTTGGGATTATCTAGTCAGTTAAATTCATACGTAGTCGAACATCATGTTGTTAGAAGGATATTTTCGATTTTTCGGTACTTCTTCATCATATAAACCATTGAAACTTTTAGTGTTTGAACTCCTAGCATACTCATGAGGCTTCAAAACCGATTATGACCAGTTTATGGATATTATCAAGTTCTTATGTTTTTACATAATAGAATTATACGTTTTGGACATAGAATGGATGGAACTTATGATACTTTCTTGAAGATCAAGATGAATTATGGTGTTGTGATGATTATACGTATCCTTGTATCTCAAAGTCGTTTAATCCGTAAACATCTTTCACAAACCGTATGAGCATGATATGCATGGAGATGACATGTATTAACACTGAAGATTTCTTGAGTTTCATCACTATAAGATCAAGTCTACTGCCCAGTAGTAAACTGCCATGCACGGTTAGAGCACGCTAAGATATGTATATTAACGTGCGCTATCGGGAATGAGTAACATACGCTACGTTTGGTATGTAACGTACATTATGTCATCAGGCTAGTCAGTCGGCTGATCACAGAGGACTGTCAGTACATAGTTAGCATACGCTAGACTTCGTCATTTACGTACGCTAACGGGCAGGCTTAGCGCATGTTACGCAGAGTACGTAGCGCACGCTAAGTAGTTCAGGCAGATTACATTTTTAGAGCTTTCGGACGTAGACCGGATTGTTAGACATTCGTACGACATGAGATGAATTCTATATTATTTCTTTTTTTAAGGTTCGAGCTTGCTACGTTGATCGAAGGAGACGGCCTTCGAGTGTGTTGAGATCATTGAAGTGATTTGTTCTTGCCATCTTTGAGGCAATTATCGTAACTTGTTAATATTGGTATTTGAGCATACATGTGGTTTATTCATGTTGTTGAACATGGGATTTATTTCGTTGAATTATCATGATATTCATTATCTAGTGTTTGTATGTTCATGTTGATGGACATAGCGATTTTGCATATATGTATGCATGAGTTGTGTTTGTGTATGTTGTACGGTCTATGCTGAGGGCGCTGGATCGGATGTCCACCTCGTGTTGGTCCGACGGGATCATCTTGGGATCTAGGCTGAGGGCGTTGGATCATTGGACGGGTTTTTCCACCTCGTGTTGGTCCGACGGGATCATCTTGGGATCTATGCTGAGGGCGCTGGATCATTGGAATACCCATACTGTGTTAATGGAATCTTGTGGATTCGCATTGTCGGATTCTGGTAGCGGAAGTCCGTGTGGTGTATCTTGTTATGTATTGTTGATGCATATTCGATTTGTTTAATATGATAATTGTACTAGCATTGTTTTGCTAACTCCTTCGGGTGTGTACATTTGTTTTGATGTTCAGGTAGCCGAGGATCGGGGAAACAGCCACAGTACCGACGTGACGACGAAGGGGCTCAGTGTTGTTTGTTTTTGTGATTTGTCTTCTTGGTTCATTTTAAGTACTCGAGTACGCGTGTCTTATTAGTATCATTTCGATATGGTTGTATTAATTAACTCAATGGATCAGTTGGAACCGGTTTTGTAATTTGAATTTCTGTGGGATAGTTGGATTATATTCACATTTCTTTTAATTAGGCTTGTAAATCCTTACTTAAAGGGTTTACGGCGCTGTAATTATTCCGAAAATCTCGGGGTGTTACAGAATATGGTATCGAAGCTAAGATTCATGGATATCTTGGCAGTCGGGTTTTAGTTGGGTCTGTTTACGTTATTTGATATAAGGGTTGTTCGTAACATCACTGTTCAGCCAAAGTCGTCATGTGGACCGTGGTTGTAAGTCTCCTAATCTCTTATAATACTGTTTTACTTGATTTCTGTTTTGTGAGTATTGACGGGCTTTATTTTGAAAATTTTGTCCTGGATATTGAGAAATTGTGTTTACAGTATGTCGAGAGGAGGATGTGGACGCAGACGCGGTCGTGGACGCGGACGTGGTAACATGAGACAGGAGGATTCCACAACTATCCCAGAATTATCGGCTAGTTGAACCGATTCCCATTCTGGAGGACAGCAGGGATCAACAAATGACAACGCGAATCCTAACATGCCGGGAGTGCTTCAACAGGTGGTGGCTCAGATAAACCAGTTCGCTCATGTATTTGACCGCATGCAGACGGCGATGGGACAGTAGCAAAACGAGGATAACCGGGGAGACAGATGGCTTGCTGAGGTGGTCAAATTGCACCCGCCAAAATTTGACGGATCTGCTGAGGCACTTACATGGGATCATTGGCTAAAGGAATTGGAGAAGATATTCACGGGTATTAACTGTCCCGAGGACCGGAAAGTTCCTATTGCCCAGTATTTTCTGACTGGGGAGGCTTTTGACTGGTGGGAAACTATTCGACCTGAGAATCATAATGCTGACTGGACGTAATTCAAACAAATGATGGAAGCACAATATTGTCCTCGTCCAGTTAGAGAGGCAAAAATTCGAGAGTTTTTCTCACCGCAGAATTCGGAAGCATCTGTGACAGTCTCAATAAAAACTTTTAATCATCAGCTGACTTGTGTGCGACACTTGGTTAGAACGGAGGCAGAAAAGATTTTTCATTTCGATATGCGGATGAAGCCGGAGATTCAACAGTACATGTCCGGATTCGAGTGTACTACGTTGCGGCAGTATCAAGACAAAGCGCTGGCCTACGACATGAAAGAGGCGGCAGTGGAGAAATTGATGGAGGCAAAGAAGCATAAAGTGACCGGCAACTTCTCGAAAAACAAGAGTGGTGGGCCCCGCAAGGGCCAGTCTTCATTTTATTCATCTAGGAAACCTTTACATCCTTCGAGAGGTGGAAAGAAATCCCGGACAACATCAGTAGTTTTGGACGCATCGCGGTCGGGCAGGGCATATTCGACGTGATTGCCCCGCATCTTCTGTGACTTGTTTCGATTGTGGGCAAGAAGGGCACCGTGCAGATTTCTTTGGAGTTGCGACTAGATCATATGGTACTCGCACTCCAGCGCCAGTTCCAAAGGAGATAAGTGTGAACCAGACGCAGCAGAGTGGATTTCAGCAGCAGAATGTTGGGAAGAGAGAGACATCCAGTGCTGGGTCCATTCCTCCGCGCCTGTACGAGATGAGGAAATCTGACGATCAGAACACTGCTGTTGCATCAGGTACGATTCAGATCCTTTTGCAACCAATAAGTGTCTTATTCGATTCCGGAGCTACACATTCTTTCATATCATTGAAATGTGTTAATCGTTTGAAAATCTCGTGTTTATTTGATTGTGAACCATATGTTGTGGGTTTGCCGAGCGGAGAGAGAATTGTGGGAACCCTAGAAACTAGAGATTTTCCAGTGTCTATAGGAGGGAGAGATTGGCCATCGAATCTTATTGTAGTTGACATCCATGGTGACGATTTAATTCTCGGAGAGGATTGGCTCAACTGTTATGGAGCTATTCTAAATTACCGAAAGAGAGTCATTTCTATCATTGCTGATGACGGATCTGAACACTTATTCAGAGGATGGAGACCAGGAAGCTCGGGAAAATTGATCAAAGCGATGAAAGCAGTAAAATTACTGAAGCAGGGTTGTCACGGATTTTGGTGCTACGCCATGAAGAAAGAAGAAGGAGTAGAGCTCTCATCTATTCCAGTTGTGAATGAATTCTCAGATGTATTTCCTGACGAACTACATGGGTTACCTCCACAGAGAGAAGTGGAGTTCACTATCGAATTAGATCTTGGAGCTGCTCCTATTTCCAGAGCGCCATACCGCATGGCGCCAATCGAGATGTATGAACTAAAGAAGCAACTGGAGGAATTATTGTAGAAGGGTTACATTCAACCTAGCGTTTCTCCTTGGGGAGCCCCCGTTCTCTTTGTCTGGAAGAAAGATGGATCCCTCCGGTTATGTATTGATTACAGGGAGCTAAACAAGGTGACGAACAAGAACAAGTATCCTATACCTCGGATCGATGACTTGTTTGATCAACTGCAAGGGGAGAGGGTATTCTCGAAGATTGACTTGCGATCAGGATACCATCAGTTGAGAATTATGGAATCGGATATACCGAAATCTGCTTTTAGATCCCGGTACAGGCACAATGAATTCATGGTGATGCCATTCGGACTTACCAATGCTCCTGCGGTATTTATGCAATTGATGAATTGGGTATTCTTAGAATACCTAGATAAGTTTGTGGTCATTTTCATTGACGACATCTTGATCTATTCGAAAGACACAGAGGAGCATGCCGAGCATTTGCGTGTGGTTTTGAGCACCTTGAGGAATGAACAACTTTATGCGAAGCTTTCCAAATGCGAGTTCTGGCTTAGGGAAGTAACCTTCCTTGGGCATGTGATATCAGCTGATGGAGTTCAGGTGGACCCGAACAAAGTCGAAGCAATCTTGGAATGGGAAGCTCCTAAAAACGTGAAGGAAGTCCGAAGTTTCTTAGGACTTGCTGGATATTATCGCCGTTTTGTAGAGGGATTTTCCAAAATTGCTCGTCCACTCACTAAGCTGCTACAGAAAACTCAAAAGTTCACGTGGGATGAGAAATGCCAGGCTGGTTTTGATGAACTTAAAAAGAGACTGACGACAGCACCTATATTAGCATTACCAGATGGAACTGATGGATTCATGGTATACATCGATGCTTTAAATCAGGGTCTGGGATGTGTGTTGATGCAAAAGGATAAGGTGATTGCCAGTACATAGTTAGCGTATGCTAGACTTCGTTGTTTATGTATGCTAACGGGCAGGCTTAGCGCACGTTACGTAGAGTACGTAGCGCACGCTAAGTAGTTCAAGCAGATTACATTTTTAGAGCTTTCGGTCGTAGACCGGATTGTTAGATATTCGTACGACATGAGATGAATTCTATATTATTTCTTTTGTTAAGGTTCGAGCTTGCTACGTTGATCGAAGGAGACAGCCTTCGAGTGTGTTGAGATCATTGAAGTGATTTGTTCTTGCCATCTTTGAGGCAAGTATCGTAACTTGTTAATATTGGTATTTGAGCATACATGTGGTTTATTCATGTTGTTGAACATGGGATTTATTTCGTTGAATTGTCATGATATTCATTATCTAGTGTTTGTATGTTCATGTTGATGGACATAGCGATTTTGCATATATGTATGCATGAGTTGTGTTTGTGTATGTTGTACGGTCTATGATGAGGGCGCTGGATCGGATGTCCACCTCGTGTTGGTCCGACGGGATCATCTTGGGATCTAGGCTGAGGGCGCTGGATCATTGGACGGGTTTTTCCACCTCGTGTTGGTCCGACGGGATCATCTTGGGATCTATCTTTGAGGCGCTGGATCATTGGAATACCCATCTTGTGTTAATGGAATCTTGTGGATTCGCATTGTATTCCGATGGCGGAAGTCCGTGTGGTGTATCTTGTTATGTATTGTTGATACATATTCGATTTGTTTAATATGATACTTGTACTAGCATCGTTTTGCTAACCCCTTCGGGGGTGGACATTTGTTTTGATGTTCAGGTAACCAAGGATCGGGGAAACAACCACAGTACCGACGTGACGACGAAGGGGCTCAATGATGTTTGTTTTTGTGATTTGTCTTCTTGGTTCATTTTCAGTACTCGAGTACGCGTGTCTTATTAGTATCATTTCGATATGGTTGTATTAATTAACTCAATGGATCAGTTGGAACCGGTTTTGTAATTTGAATTTCTGTGGTATTGTTGGATTATATTGACATTTCTTTCAATTAGCCTTGTAAATCCTTACTTAAAGGGTTTACGGTGCTGTAATTATTCCGAATATCTCGGGGTGTTACACTTAGCGTACGTTAATCTCCATTGACCTGCTTTTTCAAAAAGCTATCCGGGCCACGCGGGGAATCTTATCCTTGTCTCCGTCCCGAGGTGGCCCATGTGCCGACCAATATTGATCAATAATTGACTGCGTTACGTACGCTATGACTTGCTCATAGCGTACGCTACATGTGACTCATAACGTATGTTACGCTTATTAGTTAGCGTACGTTACGATGTAGTTGCATGTATAAAGTTACAAGGTTGACATGATCATGCATGCGAATACGAATACGGGAAGGATCATACTTCGATTATCGATATCACAAATTCGAATAATACAAGGTTCAAATACGGACGAAAATACTCAACAATTTATCCGGATATTACATACTCTCACTCTAAAAAGGAGTTTCGTCCTGTAATATCCGGAATTTCTACTACCGTTGTTTAATATTATTTTATCCGAGTTATATTGTACAGCGTGGAATCTGTACAGTATAGATAAAATAAATGAAGGACTGAGATGTCAGTATCGGTATAATTGTCGTACTTTGTCGACAATTGCAATTGAGGATATTATGTATCATATGAGAATATTATGGAATTAAGTATATGTATTCAGTGTGTGAGTGTACGTATCCAGTATGTTGAGACAGACGAGAAGAGTTGGAAATGGCTAAGTATAGCCTGACTAGCGCGCGCTAATGGTCAAGTATCGCGCACGCTATCGTTCATGGTTAGCGCACGCTAGAGGCAGAATGTAGCGCACGCTAGTGCAATCAGATCAGAAGGAATCTACGTGTGGACCAGGCCACTTTCGGCACACGTTCTGGTAAGTCAACAGATATTGTAATGTAGTGTTAGCGCACGCTAATGCATGATGGTTAGCGCACGCTAACTGTATATCGGACAAAAAGGAATCTTATCCTCGTCAGCACTTTCGGCGTGTGGACCAGTCTTCGGAGCATACAGACAAACGAGTCAACTCATGTTAGCGCACGCTAAATGCAAGGACTTGCGTACGCTAGATAGTTGAAGTTACGTACGCTAATGTATGGGCATTACGTACGTAAGCTCATGTACGAAGCCATACAGTAGTCTCTGGACTGCGATAGCGCATGCTAACAAAGGTCAGTTAGCGCACGCTAAGGCCGTAGCGCACGCTAAACATAAGGTTTAGCGCACGCGAGTAATGTATTCTATATAAGGGACAGACGAGTATTATGAAGCATTTCGTCCTTTCTTTCACCTTCAGTCGATAGAGAGAGCTTTGGGAGGTTCTTGAGGTTCCCAAACACGGTGAGGTGGTGATCTTTAACAAGATTAAGATAGAAATAATGGATTAAAGCTTTGTTCTTGAAATCATTGGTGATTCTTGGAAATGGTTTCAACCTTGGAAAATCAACCCATTCCTTCATAAAGGTAATCACTCTTCATCTTTGGATTTCGTTTTGGATTGAATGTTGATGTTCTTGAGTTGATGATTATCATATAAACAAGTTGATAAGCATGATTATGGGATGGATTACCGGATTATGATGATGTTATTGTTGATAAGAAGATATTGATATGATTCTTGTGGTTTGAATTGTGTTGTTCGTTTTCTTGAGATAAGTGGATTAATCCTTCTCCTCAGTTTCGGACGTTGATATTATTGTCGATGATTACTCTCTATAATGGAAGATTAAGGAAGTGTTGTTACGTTCTTGATGTTTCATGTATTGATATTAAGGAAGATGATATATGGATATAAGAATTGGATTAAGGGTTGGATGATTACTTATATGTTAAAGGATATCAGATTTTGTTGTTTTGATTGCTACGAACATGGTTTAGAATCACTTAGTGTTCTTGATAATCACCATGTGTTGATCGGTATATGAAATGCATGCAACTGCATGTCATTAGCGCACGCTAGTGTTACTGTCTAGCGCACGCTAACGGGAACGTCTTAGCGCACGCTACGTTAAGTGATTAACGTGCGCTAAGTCAACAGGCAGGGTAGTATATTCTGTTTCGATTATGAATTCGTGATCGTTTAAGTTGGTTTGATCAGACTTGTGGTTAACCGAGATATTGTTGAGCCGTGGAGATTGTGAATTGGTTTTATCGATTGTTGATTGTTGTCGAACTTGTTGTTTATCGATTATTGTAATAGGTTGAGATTATTGTTCGGTGTTTATAACCGTATGTTGCGGTCGTGTTCGAGTATGTTTGTGAATGGCGTTGGTCAGGTCCGAGGAGCTAGTAGACGAAGATAACGAAATTGGTAGCGGCTTCATCATCGTCGTATCGGTATCGAGGCAAGTTATTACTTGCTCAGTTTATAATATTTAATGAATGGTTTCAGTTTCATTCGTTTATAATTCGTATAGCAATGTTTATAATCGTAATCACAGGGAATTTGCGATTATATGTTGTATTCGAGTTTTGGGAATTAAATCATAAGGTCTATGATTTACATTTATTGTTGGTATACTTGGTATCGATGATACGTTGTGGTATAGACGAAGACGTGAATTATCTACCGTCCGTGACGCTTTGAATCGTCAAGTATTGAGGATAATGGTTCGGGATGGTTTAGACATTGGGATCATTCTCGAAGGACTCGGGGCAAGTACTCTATTCATTTTTATCATTTGTGTCGATCATGTCGTGATACATTCGTGTATCGTTGTTGTCATGCATTTGTGCATTGTTGTTGTCGTGTATTGTGTACTGTTGTTTTGTGCAGTTGTGCATTGTTGTCATATGTCCACCTCGTGTTGGTCCGACGGGATCATCGGGGGATCTATGCTAGCGCGCGCTGGATCATCGGACAGGTTTTTCCACCACGGTTGGTCTGACGGGGTCATCGTGGGATCTAGGAAGTGAACGCTGGATCATCGGATTACCTACGTGTTGTTATTGTGCATATGTATATTATGGGCTTGCCATAAGTATACATTGTCGTTATTGTTGTGATCATATTGACGTTGTCATATGAGTATGCATTTGTAGGTCTTGTGTTAGGGCCATATCCGTATGTTGTGTTGATCTGATCTCGGATTAGACTGACGTGATGGTAATGGTATTTTGTATCTTGAGGTATGTTCCGTATTTCCTTGATACTTGTCTTTGATGGACAATCGATTATCGTATTGGAATTGTCGACGTTTTCCGATGGATTGAATTGGCCAGAGTTGGTATAATTTTCGTATCGCGAGGTATGATAATGTTTTTAGGGCCTTGGGTATTGTTGAGATACAATACAGATATTTCGGTACGAGCTTGTTGTGTTGTTGAAAGGATACGAGATGTGAACTTTGGTGATTATTATCACGAGTTGGTAAATTTATGACAGTAAGATTACATTGGTCGTATTCTTACTTAGTATTTCCATTGATATGTAATTATTGACGTGATGTGATGGTTATCATTGTTGGATATTATGGCTGACCCCGTCGTGGGCTTTCTTTTTTTAGGTTTTTGGATTATCAAGCTTGTAGCGGTCGTGAAGAGATGAGCTTCCAGGAGGATACTGGCTAGGACATGTATTTGTGTATTGAGCTTCTGATCTGTTGTTGTATTCCGCTACTAGAGTATTTTAATTGTTTGTCTTTATCCGCTGCGTGAGTATTTGTAAATGGCCTTTTTGGTATCCGGTAACTTAGGTTACTTTGGCAATCATTTTCTAAATCTATTCTGTCGGTACGTGTAAGCGATAGCTTAACGTATGTTTTTAAACTGTTGAGTTTTGGCATTTTAGGCATTGTGGTTTCAAATGAGTTTTTACGACGGTTTGATAAACGAGTTTTATAAATCTTAGAATGTTTTTAATAGATAATACCGTCGTTAGCCTCTTGGGCATTTGTAAATGTTTGCGAAAATTTCCTTCAGCCTTGTGGGTTCCATCTTGGGGCCCACGGCGCTGTAATATTCCCGGTCGGATTTGGGGGTGTTACAGAATATGGTATCAGAGCTTAGGTTGTGAAAACCTAGGCAGTCGGGTCGAGTTGGGTCGTGCTTTTGTCGTGTCATTCGAGTTGTCGGTTGACAAGTGTTTGAGCTCTGAGTTTTTGTTGTTCACTCGGGCTTGTGCGTTATGTGATTTACCAGTGTGGTACTAGGATTGTTGTAACTTTGTCAAATGGTGTTAACGTGTTTCTTCAGATAGAGCTGTGTTGTTTTCTCGAGTTGAACTGAGTTTGCAAAATGTGTGTTTTGAAAATATCTGTGTCGAGTATTTTCTTGAGTCGAGACATGTGCCAGTATCACGGGGAATCGTCGGCTTCACGATCTGTAAGTATTGGATTTTTGAATTACATTGAGATTTATTGCCGTTCTAAGTTGATATGTTCTGAGGTTCAGAAAGATATTATGCGTTACAGTATAAGATGACAGAGTTGGGTCAGGATTGATGATCTTGAGAAGTTATGATTTTGGAAATCAATATGTCGGTTAAGCCTTGGAACAGAGTTGGGCATTTGGGAGAAATATTGTAGATTGTTCAGAAGAACATGTAGTCATGTTAGTTCATTTTGTGATATATATGAACCGCTTTTGAACATTTGAAAATGATACTTTTCAAAATGAATGTCTTAAGGATGTTTTACGGAAAATGATTTTTGGGCCGAGACCCAATCGATTTTGAAATAGATTTATAACTCAGGACTTGAGGTCCAGAAGAGTTTTCTATTTTTTTTAAAACTTCTTGTAATGCGGAACGAGATACGGGCTGAGACCCTAATATTTCAAAAGACTTTTCTGTTTTCTTAAAAACTCCCGAGACTTGTAAAACACTTTATCAATCGTTTATCTATGTCGTTCCTGCCTTTCGGGGTTCTGGATTACTTGTTCAAAAGAAACTTCTCGGGAAGTCTTTCGCTGTGTTGATTTGTTTCAATGCATTTTCATAGCATAATTGAGGTGATCCAGGATGGAAAATGATTGACGTTGCGAGTCATATGTGGAAAAGGAGTTTTAGTCGGAGTTTATATATTGAAAATTTTGGAAATTTATCATGTGGTTTTCCGATGGAATAGCGAACCGAATTGGTATACAGTAATATGGATGTAGTCCATCATTTGCATAGTTTTCATTTGAAACTTCGAAATCGTGTAGAATCGAAGGAAACTGTTATCGAATACTTGGCACCAGCGAGCCGATTTAATTCTTTTCGAAAATTGATTTCGTAGACTTACGAAAATTTATGTTTTGAGTTTTGAAATTTTTGAAAGAACTTTCGGAAATTTCTCTTTTGACGAGACTATATGATTTCAAACTGGTTTTGAAAATATGATCGATATAAATATGCATTTAGTGCATAATGCATATCTTGATGGAGTTATGAGTGTGACTCATGAACTGGATAAGACGTTCGTATGGAATGATGAATAGAGATTCGAACTTCAATATGGTAGTTTGGTTATCCAATGATGATCAGTTGATTTATCGGATAAGAGAAATATACTGCGTGTTGCAGGTTCGGGTACATCATGTAATTTTGGAACTATGGGTTTTATGAAACCGGGACATATGTGCTATGTGATGGTAGTAGCGCGATTTTACCAGTGATTTTGAATGATTTCTCTTGTAAGTGTAGATTTAGGGATGGTGACCCCATGCTGGTTGTTTTGGATATTGAGTGGTCGTTCCCACTCCATGTATGATTGGATATGTTCGTAGGTTTGTGATTGGTCGTTCGTATGCCGAGGAGTATGTTCACTAGTCGGGTATGATTGGTATGTCGTTTTGAGAATTTTATTCGTTCGTATATCGGTTTCTATGGTTCTGTGTTAATCATGTTGGAGTTTACCGTGTGAAGGTATTCTCGATCTTCGTGGATCGTTCGTTGGTAATATTGGAGTTTATCATGATGATGATATTCTCGACTGTGTTTTGACCTTTGGATTGTTCGTATTAGACTTTATCATGTCGATGATATTTTCGGTTAATTTATTGGTTGATTATTGCTGGTGATCATTTGAGCGTCCAGATTACCTGTCGATGTTTCGGGATTCGTTGCCATTGTGTTGGGCAGTTGTTTCACAGATGTATCGTGTATTATTGATTTGTATCAGGGTTTGGACTTGATTGTGTAATCAGGCAGACAGGATTTGAAACGGATAAATTAATTCTTCCGAAGATGTTATATTTTTGTTGAGATTCATGGAATTGTGATCGTAAGCGTGTTGAGGCTTTTCAGTGAAGTCACTAACTAGTATCTCAGGAGATTGTCGACTTTGCGCATTGGTAAGTATGCTGTTTCGGTTATTCGTAAATGATGATGATTGATCGTTGTCGTGATGGTTTCGAAATATTTTGGTCGAACGGTTTGTTTGTTTTTCTATGACGGATTGTAAGTTTCGAGGACGAAACTTATTTTAAGTGGTGTAGTATGTAGTATCCGGAATTTCTACTACCGTTGTTTAATATTATTTTATCCGAGTTATATTGTACAGCGTGGAATCTGTACAGTATAGATAAAATAAATGAAGGACTGAGATGTCAGTATCGGTATAATTGTCGTACTTGGTCGACAATTGCAATTGAGGATATTATGTATCATATGAGAATATTATGGAATTAAGTATATGTATTCAGTGTGTGAGTGTACGTATCCAGTATGTCGAGACAGACGAGAAGAGTTGGAAATGGCTAAGTATAGCCTCACTAGCGCGCGCTAATGGTCAAGTATAGCGCACGCTATCGTTCATGGTTAGCGCACGCTAGAGGCAGAATGTAGCGCACGCTAGTGCAGTCAGATCAGAAGGAATCTATGTGTGGACCAGGCCACTTTCGGCGCACGTTCTGGTAAGTCAACGGATATTGTAATGTAGTGTTAGCGCACGCTAATGCATGATGGTTAGCGCACGCTAACTGTATATCGGACAAAAAGGAATCTTATCCTCGTCAGCACTTTCGGCGTGTGGACCAGTCTTCGGAGCATACAGACAAACGAGTCAACTGATGTTAGCGCACGCTAAATGCAAGGACTTGCGTACGCTAGATAGTTGAAATTACGTACGCTAATGCATGGGTATTACGTACGTAAGCTCATGTACGAAGCCAGACAGTAGTCTATGGACTGCGATAGCGCATGCTAACAAAGGTCAGTTAGCGCACGCTAAGGCCGTAGCGCACGCTAAACATAAGGTTTAGCGCACGCTAGTAATGTATTCTATATAAGGGACAGACGGGTATTATGAAGCATTTCGTCCTTTCTTTCACCTTCAGTCGATAGAGAGAGCTTTGGGAGGTTCTTGAGGTTCCCAAACACGGTGAGGTGGTGATCTTTAACAAGATTAAGATAGAAATCATGGATTAATGCTTTGTTCTTGAAATCATTGGTGATTCTTGGAAATGGTTTCAACCTTGGAAAATCAACCCATTCCTTCATAAAGGTAATCACTCTTCATCTTTGGATTTCGTTTTGGATTGAATGTTGATGTTCTTGAGTTGATGATTATCATATAAACAAGTTTATAAGCATGATTATGGGATGGATTACCGGATTATGATGATGTTATTGTTGATATGAAGATATTGATATGATTCTTGTGGTTTGAATTGTGTTGTTCGTTTTCTTGAGATAAGTGGATTAATCCTTCTCCTCAGTTTCGGACGTTGATATTATTGTCGATGATTACTCTCTATAATGGAATATTAAGGAAGTGTCGTTACGTTCTTGATGTTTCATGTATTGATATTAAGGAAGATGATATGTGGATATAAGAATTGGATTAAGGGTTGTATGATTACTTATATGTTAAAGGATATCAGATTTTGTTGTTTTGATATCTACGAACATGGTTTAGAATCACTTAGTGTTCTTGATAATCACCATGTGTTGATCGGTATATGAAATGCATGCAACTGCATGTCATTAGCGCACGCTAGTGTTACTGTCTAGCGCACGCTAATGGGAACGTCTTAGCACACGCTACGTTAAGTGATTAACGTGCGCTAAGTCAACAGGCAGGGTAGTATATTCTGTTTCGATTATGAATTCGTGATCGTTTAAGTTGGTTTGATCTGACTTGTGGTTAACCGAGATATTGTTGAGCCGTGGAGATTGTGAATTGGTTTTATCGATTTTTGATTGTTGTCGAACTTGTTGTTTATCGATTATTGTAATAGATTGAGATTATTGATCGGTGTTTATAACCGTATGTTGCGGTCGTGCTCGAGTATGTTCGTGAATGGCGTTGGTCAGGTCCGAGGAGCTAGTAGACGAAGATAATGAAATTGGTAGCGGCTTCATCATCATCGTATCGGTATCGAGGCAAGTTATTACTTGCTCAATTTATAATATTTAATGAATGGTCTCAGTTTCATTCGTTTATAATTCGTATAGCAATGTTTATAATCGTAATCACAGGGAATTTGGGATTATAGGTTGTATTTGAGTTTTGGGAATTAAATCATAAGGTATATGATTTACATTTATTGTTGGTATACTTGGTATCGATGATACGTTGTAGTATAGACGAAGACGTGAATTATCTACCGTCCGTGACGCTTTGGATCGTCAAGTATTGAGGATAATGGTTCGGGATGGTTTAGACATTGGGATCATTCTTGAAGTACTCGGGGCAAGTACTCTATTCATTTTTATCATTTGTGTCGATCATGTCGTGATACATTCGTGTATCGTTGTTGTCATGCATTTGTGCATTGTTGTTTTCGTGTATTGTGTACTATTGTTTTGTGCAGTTGTGCATTGTTGTCATAGGTCCACCTCGTGTTGGTCCGACGGGATCATCGGGGGATCTATGCTAGCGCGCGCTGGATCATCGGACAGGCTTTTCCACCACGGTTGGTCTGACGGGGTCATCGTGGGATCTAGGTAGTGAACGCTGGATCATCGGATTACCTACGTGTTGTTATTGTGCATATGTATATTATGGGCTTGCCATAAGTATACATTGTCGTTATTGTTGTGATCATATTGACGTTGTCATATGAGTATGCATTTGTAGGTCTTGTGTTAGGGCCATATCCGTATGTTGTGTTGATCTGATATCGGATTAGACTGACGTGATGGTAATGGTATTTCGTATCTTGAGGTATGTTCCGTATTTCCTTGATACTGGTCTTTGATGGACAATCGATTATCGTATTGGAATTGTCGACGTTATCCGATGGATTGAATTGGCCAGAGTTGGTATAATTTCCGTATCGCGAGGTATGATAATGTTTTTAAGACCTTGGGTATTGTTGAGATATAATACAGATATTTCGGTACGAGCTTGTTGTGTTGTTGAAAGGATACGAGATGTGAACTTTGGTGATTATTATCACGAGTTGGTAAATTTATGACAGTAAGATTACATTGGTCGTATTCTTACTTAGTATTTCCATTGATATGTAATTATTGATGTGATGTCATGGTTATCATTGTTGGATATGGCTGACCCCGTCGTGGGCTTTCTTTTTTTAGGTTCTTGGATTATCAAGCTTGTAGCGGTCGTGAAGAGATGAGCTTCCCGGAGGATACTAGCTAGGACATGTATTTGTGTATTGAGCTTCTGATCTGTTGTTGTATTCCGCTGCTAGAGTATTTTAATTGTTTGTCTTTATCCGCTGCGTGAGTATTTCTAAATGGCCTTTTTGGTATCCGGTAACTTAGGTTACTTTGGCAATCATTTTCTAAATCTATTATGTCGGTACATGTAAGCGATAGCTTAACGTATGTTTTTAAACTGTTGAGTTTTGGCATTTTAGGCCTTGTGGTTTCAAATGAGTTTTTACGACGGTTTGATAAACGAGTTTTATAAATCTTCGAATGTTTTTAATAGATAATACCATCGTTAGCCTCTTGGGCGTTTGTAAATGTTTGCGAAAATTTCCTTCAGCCTTGTGGGTTCCATCTTGGGGCCCACGACGCTGTAATATTCCCGGTCGGATCTGGGGGTGTTACACGTCCCAAAACTTAAGACGAAAATAATTATGGGTATCTGGACTTCATACTATCTTCCGTCTCCCAAGTGTCTTCTTCAACTTCGTGGCGCGACCATTGAACCTTAACCAAAATGATTGCTTTATTTCTTAATTGGTTGACTCGACTTTCGAGTATCTTGATCGGTTTCTCTTCAAACGTGTCATCCTTAGCGACTTTGATCTCGCCGAAATCAATGACGTGGCTGGGACCTGGTATGTACTTCTGTAACTGAGATATGTGGAACACATTATGAACATGACTCAGCGATGGCGGTAATACCAACCTATACGCCAAGTCTCCAACTCTTTCAGGAATCTGAAACGGCCCGATATATCTCAGACTCATCTTTCCCTTTTTCCCAAAACGAAAGATACCCCGAGTAGGAGAAACCTTTAAAAGCACGTGATCTCCAACACCAAATTCCAACGGGCGACGGTGCACATCTGAAAAAGATTTCTGTCGACTCTGGGAGGTCAACAGTCTTTCACGAATCAAAGCTATCTTCTCTTGCGTGTGTACAATCAACTCCAGTTCCATCCCGATCAAGTCTGATGAATCATCCCAACACAGGGGCGATCTGCATCTCTTCCCGTATAATGCTTCAAAAGGTGCCATCTTAATGGAAGCATGCCAACTATTGTTGTAAGTGAATTCAATCAGTGGTAGATGAACTTTCCACTCAGTCGACCAATCTAAGGCACAAGCTCTCAGCATGTCTTCCACTGTTTGAATAGTCCTATCGGACTGTCCATCTGTCTATGTAAGTTGTGCTAAAGTTCAGCTTAGTTCCCAAGGCCTTATGAACTGCTAAAGTTGTGCTAAAATATGACACGAAGCGACCATCTCGGTCAGAAATAATGGTCTTCGGCGTACCATGTAATCGGACTATCTCTGCAATAAACACTCGTGCCAGCTTCTCTAGTCCCCAAGTTCCTTAATGCCCAGAAAATGAGCTGATTTGGTTCGACGGTCAACTATCACCCAAATCATGTTTATCCCTGTTTTGGTCTTCGGCATATTAGTGATAAAGTCCATTGATATGTCCTCCCACTTCCATTCAGGAATCGGGAGCGGCTTCAGCATTCCGTCAGGTCATTGATGTTTGATCTTAACCTGTTGACAAATCAAACATTTCGAGACATAATCTGCTACATCTTTCTTCATGTTGCCCCACCAAAAGTTCTGCTTCAGATCCTTATACATCTTACTGGTGCCCGAGTGGATAGAATAGGGCATGCTATGAGCTTCCTTCATGATTGTCTATTTCAAAACATCGACATCGGGAACAAAAAGTCGGCTTTGGAATCTCAAAACTCCATCATCATGAATTATGAATCCTGGGGCCTTTCCCTTACTCACTTCATCACGTAACCGAATCATCAGAGGATCATCTAATTGCTTAGATTTGATTTCTTCGATTAACGATGAAGTTAATTCCATCACACACAGTTGTCCTTGAACTCTTTACAACCATACCTCAATTCCTTCGCGAATAAATTCTCATTGAATGCTGAGCTGGGAGGTGAGTGTCTCCAGCATTCGAATAGAAACAAGTTTGCGGATCAGTGCATCAGCCACTACGTTTGCTTTGCTTAGATGATAAAGAATATCCAAGTCATACTCCTTAATCGATTCCAGCCATCTCCTTTGCCGCATGTTTAACTATTTCTGACTGAAGATGTATTTGAGACTCTTATGATCTGTGAAGATCTGACAGTGAGTCCCGTACAAATAATGTCTCCAAATTTTCAAGGTGAAAACCATAGCTGGCAACTCCAAATTGTGCGTTGGATAATTTACTTTATAGGGCTTCAACTATCATGACGCGTAGGCAATCACCTTCTCATTTTGCATCATTACACACCCGAGACCTTGGTTTGAAGCGTCACTGTAAATTATGAATCCTCTAGTTCCCTGTGGTAGTGCTAAAATCGGTGCCGTCGTCAATCTCTTCTTCAATTCATCAAAATTGGTCTGGCACATCTCATTCCACTTAAACTTTTGGGTCTTCTGCAGTAATCGAGTAAGTGGGCGGGTAATTTTGGAAAACCCTTCCACGAACCGACGTTAATACCCAGCAAGTCCTAAGAAACTCCTGACTTCCTTCACGTTCTTAGGAGACTTCCAATCCAAGATTGCCTCAACTTTCTAGGGACCTACTCGGACTCCTTCCGCTGATACCACATGACCGAGGAACATCACTTCCTTTAGCCAGAATTCACACTTAGAAAGTTTGGCATACAATTGTTCGCTTCTCAAGAGGTCCAATACGATCTGCAAATGTTGCGCGTGTTCTTCCGAGCTCTTGGAAAAAACCAGAATGTCATCAATAAACACCACTATGAATTTGTCCAAATACTCTATGAACACTCGATTCATCAACTGCATGAATACGGCAGGTGCATTAGTGAGACCAAACGGCATCACTACAAACTCATAGTGTCCGTAGCGAGTTCTGAATGCTGACTTCGGAACATCAGACTCCTTAATCCTCAACTAATGATATCCCGATCTCAGATCGATGTTAGAAAATAATGTTGCTCCTTGCAACTGGTCAAACAAATCATTAATCCATGGCAACGGATACTTGTTCTTGATCGTCAACTTGTTCAGCTCTCAATAGTCAATACACAATCGAAGCGATCCATCTTTTTTCCGGACAAAAAGAACTGGTGCACCCTAGGGCAAAACGCTTGGCTGAATATATCCTTTGTCCAATAACTCTTCCAGTCGCCTCTTCAATTCGTACATCTCAGTAGGTGCCATACAACGTCTTAGAAATTGGTGTAGCTCCTGGTTCCAGCTCGATTGTGAATTCTACATCTCATCGTGGAGGTAGTCCAGGTATTCATCAGGAAACACATTTGGGAATTCGTTCACAACATGAATGGATGAAAGTTCCACTTTTTCGTCTTCCCTCTTTATTGCATAACACCAGTATCCAGTACATCCCTGTTTGAGCAGTTTGATAGCTTTCATTGCTTTGATCATCTTTTCTGAGCTCTCCATCCCTCGAACAATATTTCGGAACCATCTTCAGCTATCATCGAGATATTCCTCTTCCAGTAGTTTACAATAGCTCCATATCGATTAAGCCAATCATCTCCGAGAATCAGGTCGTCTCCTTACATTTCTATCACAATTAGATTCGAGGGCCATTCTCTACCTCCAATTGATACAGGAAAATCTCTAGTTTCTAAGTTTCCCATAATTCTCTCTCCACTCATTAAACCCACAACATAAGGCTCATAATTATGAAAATTAGAAATGTTCAAATAGTTAACACAAGATAATGATATAAATGAATGCGTAGCCCCTGTATCGAATAAAATGCTAACTGGTTGTGAAAGGATCTGAATGGTACCTGTAGAGGTGCCCAAAACGACCCAACCCGCCGGGTCGACCCGCCGACCCGGACCCAGCTGACCCGTGCAGGACCCGGACCTAGCTGACCCGTGCGACCCGCCGACCCGGACCCATGGTATACACGGGTGGGGTCCGGGTCGAGCTTCTCCCTACCCGGCGACCCGCCGGGTACGACCCGTCGACCCGGCGGAAATATAAAAAAAAAAAACAAAAAAAAAAATCAAAAAATGGCCGTTGGACCCGGCGGGTCGGACCCGTGACCCGGCGGGTATAACGGCTAGTCCAGTTTTTAAAAAAAAAAAAAATTTTCCTATTTAGAAATACCCCCCTCCCCAACACAATTTTTCCACACCTTCAATACTATCTATCTCTCAAACTCTCATTGCTAATTGCTATACTACTTAATCTCTCTCTTTTTTTTCGCATTTTATCATTATGTCGAGTTCTGACAAGGGAAAGGGTATTGCTACATCTCCCAAAAAAATCCAAAATGTCCAAGTTCGAGAGAATGAGTCTTTGGGGCAAATCGAAGAAACCATCTGGAATAATTATTCGGGAGCCCCAAAACCAAACTCCACCCGGTTTTGAAAATAAAAGTCAAGAAGCTGAATATGATGCTATACATGAAAATATCTATTACGGTAGTACAACAACTACTAGTGAAGAAGAAGTTGATCTCCGGGGATTTCGACGTGTCCCGAATCGTCAACAACTGCAAAACATCGACGAAGAAATGGACCATGAAATCGATGAAGCTATGTTAAATCAAACATATGCAACTTTCTAGCGCACTCTTCATGGCGTACCAACTCCGACGCAAAAATCAAAGTCGAAGCGTCCTGCGGCAAGCCAAGCTGAAGAAGAACCTCCTTATGTTGAGGAGTTATCGTCCGAGGAGGAAGAAAATGTGAAAGGCAGAGGAAGCAAGAAAACTAAAGCAAGAAACAAGCCTGCCCATGTTGCAGAAAGGAGACCGGTATCCGTACTTTTTTCAAAACACTTTAACAAGGAAAAAATGTCGGATGGTTCGATGAAGGTATCTTGCAACTACTGCTCGAAAGAGTATCGTTATAAAGCCGGGAATGGATATGGAAATTTTAAAAGGCATTTTGAGAATAACCATGCCTCGGTCCACGGAGAACAAAAGTCACAAAGTCAACTCAACTTCCAACCTTCTACTGGAGCCAAACAACATAAACTTGCACTACGAGCTTATTTTAGATCTATAAATCATAGAGTTTCTTTAGCTACAGATACTTGGGCAGATTTTAAACAAAAAATGATTATATGGGAATAACTATACACTGGATTGATGAAAATTGGAACTTAAACAAAAGATTACTTGCATTTAAAAAATTTAATTGTACACATAGTGCAGATAATATAGCTAGAGCAATTATTAAAATTTTAACTTTTTATTGCTTAAAAGATAAAATTTTCACAATTGGTTTTGATAATGCTAGTTCTAATACTGCAAGTGTACCAGCTTTAATACAAGCTTGCAATCCTGTTTTTGCGGGTCGATTATTTCATACTAGATGTATATGTCATATTCTAAATTTATGTGTACAAGATGCATTAAAATTTGTAGATGAGGCAATAGAACCAATTAGAAAATGTGTCTTGTTTTTACATAATCGCACTAAGTGAGCTAGACAATGGGTAAAATTTTTAAAGTCAAAACAAATGCAACCCAAATTTTTTATTCCAGACGTAAAACATAGATGGAACTCAACTTATGAGATGTTAAATTCAACTAATGAATATAAAGAATTATTGTGTGAATTTTTTGATACATATTTTCGCGTAGAAGGATTTTATTTATTGCCAACGTATTGGGATGAAACTAAAGATTTAATAAAACTATTAACGGTTTTTGAAAATGCAACTAAAGATTTAAGTGGTTGTTATTATCCCACGTCTCCTAAAGTTTTATTTCATTGTTGTTTTATTGTATCTGAAATGGATGCTTGTATTAAATCCGAAAGATTATCGAATGCTATTTACAATATGTGTTTAAAATGGCTAAAATACTTTAATCGTATTCATGATGTTTTCTTGATTAGTGCTGTTTTATCTCCCGATTTGAATTTAGCTCAAGTAGAACAATTACTTGAAATATATTATAATATTCTTAAAAATTTGGGTTTTCCTAATATTGTGGATAGTGTTGAAAGTCAAACTTTATTTGAAAATATTCCTGACGTTGAACAAGTAAAAATTGATTTGAAAAATAGTTTAAAAACTGTTTTTTCTGAATATTCTTCTAAATATGGTGATAAGATTCAAACTCAAAAAACAAGAACTAAGACTACAAATACATTTAACATGGAATTCGACAGAACTCCTACTAACTCATTTCAACAACAACTCTATAATATAGCAAGAAATAGGGGTGGTAGTAACGTCGGTCAAAGAAATGACCTTAGTAGATATTATGCAACTAGTTTTGTGCCGGAGGATGACAATGTAGGTACCTTTGATCTGTTGGATTGGTGGAAGAGAAGGGGAACCGAATTTCCCATACTTTCCATTATGGCACAAGAAATTCTTGTAGTGCCCGCATCCACAGTCCCCGTTGAGAGTGCTTTTAGTGAATGAGGCTATATGTTGGACGAGCGGAGATCCTGAATGACGACAAAAAATCTCGAGGCTCAAATGATACTTAAAGACGCAACAAAAGCCGAGTTACGAGATCAAGAAAATAAATGGGATGACCTATTAGCGGACCAAGATGCCTATCAAGAAGGCACTACTGAAGGAGAGTCTAGTCAAATGAGTTAAACCGATGATCAAGACGACGACGACATCGACTTCGACTAAAGGTATGTAAGGTAAGTCAGGTAAGTAAAGAACTACGTAGGGCTTTGATTTCTCACGAGGATACGTAGGCAATTTAATTTTAAGTGAAAACTTAAAATTAAATACAAGCCCATTTTTTTTAACTCTTCTCAAGTAAAAGAACTACGTGGAGCTTTGATTCCTCACGGGGATACGTAGGCAATTTAATTTTAAGTAAAAACTTAAAATTAAATACAAGCTAATTTTTTCAAATGATTTCCTTTTTCACTTATAGTTATTTTTCGTGTATAAAATGATAACAAATAAAAGTTTTATATACAAAAAAAAAATGGAGACGGGTCGGACCCGTGACCCGACGGGTCGAACCCGGACCCGGACCCGTGGCCGACCCGTCGACCCGCCAACCTGTACATTTCATATATACGGGTGGGGTCCGTCTGTCTGCCCGACCAGCGACCGGCGGAGTTCGACCGGACCGGACCGGACCGTGGTTGGGCACCTCTAGGTACCTGATGCGACAGCAGCATCCTGATCATCTGCCCTCCTCATCTCATACAGGCATGGAGGAACAGATCCGGCACTCGATGTCCCTTTTTGATCGAACTGTCCTCTGCCTCGTCTGCGACCAAAACTCTGGGATGGCTGGACACTCTGCTGCGTCTGTGGAACACTCGTTTCTCTCTGAACTAGCTGTGATGCACGAGCTCTAAAATATTTTGCAGCCTCTGCACAGAACACCACACGATGTCCCTCTCGACCACAATTATAACACGTCATGGCGGGAAGTGAGCAATCTCGTCGATAGTGTCCCGTACGACCACAGTTAAAGCACTTCCGGGTTGCATCCGTCGTGGCTGATACTGCTCCGGAGTTCTTCCCACACTTGGATAGGTGCGGAGGTCTCGTGAATGAATGAAAGGATGACTGGGCCTTACGGGGCCCACTGTTCTTGTGCTCCGCGAAATTACCAGACACTTTCTGTTTCTTGGACTCTGAGAATATTTCCATCGCTGCTTCTTTAATCTCATACGCCAACACTTCTTGATACTGACGGAGAGTGGTGCATTCAAAACCTGACATGTACCTCTGTATCTCCGGTTTCATCCTCATATAAAAATGGATCATGATTTCCGCATCTGTTCTGACCAGGTGTCAAACAAACGCCATCTGTTGATTAAATATTTTAATCATTTGGGATACTGGCACGTCTGAAGGCAGCATGGAGAAAAACTCTCGAAACTTAGATACCCTCACTCGACGAGGGCAGTACTGTGCTTCTATCATCAATTTAAATTCTCCCAAGTCGGCATCATGATCTATAGGCCGGATGGCTTCCCACCACTCGGACGCTTCCCCTGTCAGAAAGTACTGGGCTATGGGAACTCTTTGGTCGTCTAGGCAGTTAATACCTGCAAACACTTTCTCTAACTCTCTAAGCCAGTGATCCCAAGTCGGCGTCTCCGAGAAACCATCAAACTTTGGCGTATGCATTTTTGCCACCTCCTGGAGCCATCGGTCTCCTCGAATTCCCAAGTCTGGGATGCCTTGCTGTCTCTCTCCCTATTGCAATCCTACTGCCACCTGCATTCGGTCCACAACCTGTGCAAACTGAGTCATCTGGATGACCACCTGACGAAGGATGTCGGGAACAGCAGGTTCTGGTTCATTGTTAATAGATTCTTGTGGCTCGCCTGAACTGTGGCTAGCCTGATTTGAAGGTAAAGCTTCTCTCTTAGTATTCCTTCATCCACGTCCGAGACCACGACTGCGTCCACGTCCTCCTCTCAACATACTGTAAGCATAAATACTCAATATACAAGTAACAATATCATTCTAATGTTCAAGTATGAAGAGGTAATCATATGAAGGACGAGATAGAGTTTAGGAACTTACAACCACCGCTCGCACGAAGACGTAGGCAGTGATGTTATGCACGGCCGGTTACCTCAAAAGATATAAATGACCCCTATTTTAACTCAACGACCAAGATATCCATAATCTTAGCTCCGATACCATATTCTGTAACACCCCCGATATATTTAGGAATATTACAACCCATAAATCCTTTACGTAATAATTTATAAGGCTGATGAAATGAAAAGACAATAACAAATCCAACAAATGAAAGTAACTGAAATAAAATACAACGGTTCTTATCCTTGTCTCCGTATACATGTGTGTATACTTTGAATATAACTGAAATAAAGTAACTGAATGATCATATGGTGTTTTCAAACAGCTGTCCGGGCCACATGGGGATTCTTATCCTTGTCTCCATCACGAGGTGACCCATGTGCTAATCGATCTTGATCAATAATTGACTACCTTACGTACGCTATGCCTTTCTCATAGCGTACGCTACCTGTGACTCGTAACGTACGTTACGCTTACTACTTAGCGTACATTACGACATAGTTGCATGTATAAAGTTACAAGGTTGACATGATCATGCATGCGAATATGAATACGGGAAAGATCATACTTCGATTATCGATATCACAAATTCAAATAATACAAGGTTCAAATATGGACGAAAATACTCAACAGTTAATCCGGATATTACAATCATGGGTATGTATAGTTGTGTGCACTGGATCGTTGGATTACCATGTGTTGTTGTTGTGCATATGTATATTATGGGTTATCCACCTCGTGTTGGTCTTTCAGGATCATCTTGGGATCTATGCCGCATGCGCTGGATCGTCGGATTTCCATAAGTATACATTGCTATTGTTATCGTGGGCATATTGATGTCATCATAAGAGTATGCATTTGTAGGTCTTGTGTTAGGACCATGTCCCTATGTTGTATTGATCTGAACTCGGATTATACTGATGTGATTCATCGTGGCACAGCGTATCTTGAGGTATGTTCCGTATTTCTTTTTTGGTATTCGTCTTTGGATGGGCAATCGATTATCGTGTTGATATTTGTTGATGTTATTCGATGGATTGAATTGGCCAGAGTTGGTATAAATTCCGTATCGTGAGTTGTGATGATGTTTGAGAACCTTGGGTATTGTTGAGATACAGTACAAATGTTTAGGTATGAGCTTACTGTGTTGTTAAGGATACGAATTGTGAATTTTGGTAAAGTTACGGCGGTAAGATTACATTGGTCGTATTCTTACTTAGTATTTTCATTGGTATGTAATTATTGACGTGATGTGATTGTCATCATTGTTGGATATTATGACTGACCCCGTCGTGGGCTTTCTTTTTAGGTTCTTTGGATATCAAGGTTGTAGCGGTCTTGAAGAGATGAGCTTTCTGGAGGATACTGGCTATGACGTGTGTTTGCGAATCGAGTATTCTGATTAATTGTTGTATTCCGATGCTAGAGTATTTTTAATTGTTTGTCCTTTCCGCTGCGTGAGTATTCTTAAATGCCCTTTTGGTTTTTGGCAAATTGAGTTACTTTGGAAATCGTTTTCTAAACTATTTTGTTGGTACGTGTAAGCGATAGCTTAACATATGTTTTTAAACGGTTGAGTTTTGGCATTTCGGGCCTTGTGGTTTCAAATAAGATTTTTACGATGGTTTTGATAAACGGATTTTATTAAATCTTTGAATGTTTTCAAAATATAGTACCGTCGTTCGCCTCTTAGGCGTTTGTAAATGTTTGTAAATCTTTCTTTAAGCCTTGTGAGCTCCGTCTCAGGGCCCACAGCGCTGAAATAAGTTTGCAAAATGTGTGCTTTGTAAATATATGTGTCGAGTATTTTTTTGAGTCGAGACATGTGACAGTATCACGGGAAATCGTCGGCTTCATGATCTGTAAGTATTTAGATTTTTGAATTTCATTGATATTTATTGCCGTTCAAAGTTGATATGCTTTGAGATTCAGAAAGATATTATGCGTCACAGTATGAGATGACAGAGTTGGGACAGGATTGATGATCTTGAAAAGCTATGATTTTGGAAATCAATATGTCGGTTAAATTTTGGAACGGAGTTGTGCATTTAGGAGAAAAGTTGTAGATAGCTGAGAAGAACATGTAGTCATGTTAATTCATTTTGAGATATATGAACTGTTTTTGAGCATTTGAAAATGATACTTTTCAAAACGAGTGTTTCACGAATGTTTTACGGAAAATGATTTTTGGCCCGAGACCCAATCGATTTTGAAATAGTTCTATAACTCAGGACGTGGGGTCTAAAATGGTTTTCTACTTTATAAACTTCTTGTAATGTGGAACGGGATTGGGCTGACACCCTAATGTTTCTAAATGGCTTTTCTGTTTTGAAAAGAACTCCAGAGATTTGTAAAACACTTTACCAATCGTTTATCTATTTTATTACTACCTTTCGGGGTTTTGGTTTATTTGTCCAAATGAAACTTCTCGGGTAATCTTTCGTTGTGCTTGATTTGTCGATTATTCAATTGTTTGTCATAGCATAGTTGAGGTGATCCAGGATGGGTTAATGGTCGACCTTGCGAGTCATATGTGGAAAAGGAGTTTTTGTCGGGGTCTATACATTGAGATTTTGGAACTCTATCGTGTGGTTTTCTGACCGAATGTTAGTGGAATTGGTGACGAGCCGAACTGATATACAGGAGTATGGATGGGGTCAATTATTTGCATAATTTAATTTTGTCGCATGTATTCGAAAAGGATTGTCATCGAGAACTTGACGTAAGCAAGTCGATTTAATTTTTCAAAAAAATTGATTTCGTGGTCATACGAAAAATTTATGTTTTGAGTTTTAAAATTTTTGAAAGAACTTTCGAAAATTTGTCTTCTTGACAAGACTATATGATTTCAAACAGGTTTTGAAAATGTGATTGATATACATAAGCATTTAGTGCATAGTGCATATCATGGTGAAGTTATGTGTTTGACTCACAAACTGGATAATACATCAGTATGGTACGATGAAAGAAGATTCGGACTTCAGTATGGTAGTTTGGTTATCCAGGGATGATCGGTTGATTGATCAGATAAGAGAAATATAATGCGTGTTGTAGATTCATGTACAGGATGTGATTTTTGGAATGACGAGTTTTGTGAAACTCGGACATATGTGTTATGTGATTCCATTGGTATGATAGTAGCGCGATTTTACCATAGTGATTTTTGAATGATTCCTTTGTAAGTGCGGATTTGGGGATGGTGACCCCAGGATGGTTGTTTTGGATATTGATTGGTCGTTCCCACTCCATGTATGATTGGGTATGTTCGTCGGTTTGTGATTGGTTGTTCGTATGCCGAGGGGTATGTTCACCAGTCGGGTGTGTTTCTTTGAGATCCACTGCATGTGATTGGTGTAACATTTTAAGAATTTTATTCGTCCGTATATCCGTCTCTGTGGTTCTGTGTTGATCGTGTTGGAACTTAATGTGAGAGGGTATTCTCGATTACCGTTGATCGTTCGTTGGTGATATTGGAATTTATCATATTGATGATATACTCGGTTGTGTTTTGACCTTTGGTTGGTCATATTGAAGTTTATCATGTTGATGTTATTCTCGGTTAATTTGTTGGTTGATCATTGTTAATGATCGTATGAGCGTTCGAATTTTGTGTCGATGTTTTGGGACTGGTTGCCATTGTTTTAAGCGGTTGTCTCTCAAGTGTAGCGTATATTATTAATTGTATCAGAATTGGGACTTGATTGTGCGATCAGGCAGACAGGATTTGACACAGATAGATTATTTCATCCAAAGATGATATATTTTGTTGAGACTCATGGAATTGTGATTGTAAGCGTATCGAGGCTTTACAGTGAAGTCACTTGCTAGTATCTAAGGAGATCGTCGACTTTGCGCATTTGTAAGTATACTATTTTGGTTATTCGGTAATGATAATGATTGATTGTTTTCGTGATGGTTTTGGGATATTTTCGTTGAACGGTTTGTCTTGTTTTATGACGGATTGCAAGTTTCGAGGACGAAACTTATTTTAAGTGGTGTAGTATGTAATATCCAGAATTTCTACTACTGTTGTTTAATGTTATTTTATCCGAGCTATGTTGTACAGTATGGAATATGTACAGTATGGATAAAATAAATGAAGGACTGAGATGTCTGTATTGGTATAATTGTCGTGCTTGGTCGACAATTACATTTGAGGATATTGGGTATCGTATGAGAATGTTATTGGGATAAGTATATGTATTTGGTATGCCGTATGTTCGTATTCTGTATGTCGAGACGTTGGACAAGAATAGCTGAAAATGGCTAAGTACAGCCACGATAGCGCATGCTACGATGTATACTTAGCGCACGCTAAGAGGTTTGAATTACGTATGCTAAGGAGTACCCCTAGCATACGTAAGGCATTCTGGATAAGGTTTGGAAGTGTTGGTCCCCTTTATAAGTATACGTGTACTCGATACAGCTTGGGAAATGTTTAAGCAACAGGCTGTATGGTTTTCGAATCTGAGTGCGTAGCGGAAGTCTTTAATACAGTAAGTTGCCGTCGATACAGCAACTCGGTCTAATCTCCTGTTAGCTTGGTGCGAGCAGGGTTTTGCAGTGTAAACTTATATAAATCACAGTTATGAAAACAGTAACGGCGAAAGGTAAATAACACAGTATTTAAGTGGTTCGAGGTAAACCCCTCTACGTCCACTGGTCCTCCACACAGGAGTAAAACATTTATTATAAATACTGCATACACAACTATGTATTTATAATCAAACCTATCCTTGTATCGTTCACACAGATAGATACAAAGACTGTCGCTTTCAACCGTTCACACAGATTGGTTAAAGCTTCCTTCTTGACTTGCTTCTTCACACACAGTTCCAAAGCTTCGTCCTCTTATTCGTCCCACACAGGTCAGAATAACTTTGTTGAGTTCACACAGAGCTCAGTTTTTACACAAAGGTAAAATGGTAGGTAACCAGGTAAGAACAGCAGCTTTTAAATATGAAGTTCTTGAGCTGATGATGGCTGTTCTTGATGTTGAGCACTGTATATCTCTTTGGATCTGATTTGCAGAAAGCTTCTGGAGATATGTTTTGCTCTGATGTATATAATGATAGCTTCTTCACTTGGTAACTTGGGTGTGTCTATATATGTCTATATATCTTCAACGCTCTTATGAGATATATATAGTCTTCTGAATATTATATCCGTTGAGATAGATCCGTTGGGTAAGATTCTGTGATAACTTGAATAGACCAGGATCCGGATATTACGGGATTTGAAGATCTCTGTCAGCTTCAGTATTTAAATACTTTATCCTTTCAGTATTTAAATACTTCTTTATCAAACGGTATTTGACTTTAGTGAAGACTAAAGATTCCTTTTAAAACGATCTTCAGTCCTGATCCGATGTGGATGCTGTATCCACTAGCACTGTAGCCATATTGGAATAGTCAGGCGCTGTGATAGGGTCTTCGATAAAGGATTGCAACTTCAACCGCTTTCGATACAGGGCTTGCTGTATCAAGCTTTGTTGTTTGGTAATTATCAAAACATTATTTTTCCCAACAATTTCCCCCTTTTTGATAATTTCCAAAACATCTTGATGATCCCAAAACTTTGATGCCAAGACCTCTTTAGACTAAAACAATTTCCCTCTATGATAACCACTTGATGGCGACTTGAGAGGACTTCGATACCGGAGTTTGATTTTCCCAACAGTTTCCCTCTCTATTTGATAATTTCTTGAGCAGGCTTCTTGATCTTCGGTCGAATGATCTGGTCTTCAGCACTTTAGTTTAAAAGAAATGTGAACTGCTTGCAGGCAAGTTCTAAAATGATAATCATCTAATAGGGAAGTGTATTACATCTTAAACTTATGATTGGCGCGCAGGCACAATCTTACATTTTTGATCTAGTTGAGTACAACTGAACCTATGAAGCATTCACGACGAGTTCTTACTGACAATACACAATAAAATAAATTTATCAATCATAATTGATGTCCTGTTGTGAAAATAGTGTAGTGTTCTTCCTTAAAAGGTACATACAGGATTCAATTTATGTTCGGATTAACAGTGTATTCATGGGTAAATCTTGTATTCCCCCTTAATTAATGCACACACGTCGGTTTGTAGGAAGGTTTCATGCCTTCTTTGTCCTCTGATGTTGTATTGGTATTACGAGTGTACGGTTAATTAATGGCGAATCTGTATTCATGGGTCTTCTGACATTCCCCTCACTTAATGAGTAAAAGCATAAAAACTTACGAGGATTTACATTTGTAGCGCTTCCAATTCATGTTGAAACATTAAGTACATTTGGGTCCAGGTGTTATAGTGCCTTTTGGTACCCAAATTTGCCGGGCAACAATTTGTTTGTTGTAGGCTACTTTTGGTCCATTATATCGATATCTACGTGGGGCAGGCACGTAGTCGTTGTAATCATTATAATGCATGAAAAATCGAGAATTATAGTTGTTATTCCAAGATCGATTGTCGTCTCGGAGGTGGAGCCATTTTCTTTGGCCTAACATCTTGCCTTACGGGTCTCGGTTGGATTCCCAACGATGTTGTTGATCTTTGCGGACACCTGCTTTCTTGATGGATAACGGGGCTCTTGTATCCGGTGCACAGGCGCATTGTGAGTATCTTGCATGCGGGCCTTTGTTGGTTGAATCTGACCTTCTTCTGAATAGCTTGGCGTTTATGATATGCTTGTGGAGCATCTTTGTTGAGTCATATACAGTGTTATTGGTTCCACTGTCTCGAATAGTAGAGTTGCGGGGGCGGAATGGCAGCTTTTGCTTTTCGCGGTGCAACGGGTTCCTTCACAGAGCTCGGAACTTCTTTCGATACATGAATGGATTCCTCACTCCTGACGAATACGGTACTAGATTTTTCTTTGTTGGAAAACGAGTTGTACCCTAAGCCACGTTTATCATGAGCATGTTGCCCAGTGCTTAAGATCTCTTCCATTCTTTTAGAGGATTTCTCGAAAGATTTCAAGACTGTCTCTAATTCTCCTTCACGTTTCTCGAGAGATTTTACTTTGGCTTCGAGTAGAGCCAAATCATTTGTCGTGCTTTGAAGATGAGACTTAGTCTCATTTAGATTATGAGCAAGTTGATGATTGCTCTCCATGAGTTTTTCTAAATTGACTTTGCTGTTTTCGCAATCAACTGACATATTTTCGTAATTATTCTTCAGCAAGTCATTTTCTTCTTTCAGCTCTAAGTTAGAAATTTCAAGCTGTATGTTTTCTCCTTTCAATATCTCATGGGCCGTTTGAATGTTATTAAATTCATTCAGCATATTTTCAAAGGTATGAGATGCATTTATGGGAATAGTTGAGGTAGAGCTTACCTCATCATCATCGCCGTCTTCATTTTCTTCTTTAACTTCGGCCAAAGAGCACACATAGGCTCTATCCTCTAGCTCATCATCAGACGAATCACTATCAGTCACCACCTGAAGACATTCTTCGGTCTTTGTTGATGCGGGCGGAGCTTTTGATTCTCCAATGAAGGCTTTGAGTTTGTTCTTCATCCTGTTTCTCCAGTCATCAAACTCGTTAATGTGAAACATAGATATCTTATTAGTCATAAAGGTATCCATATTAGAAGATGGGAATTACAAAGACTGTATTCGAAAATAAGTATTTTTAAGGATCTGATTCAGTTAAAAATGCGACTGATTCTTTTTAGAATCAACTGCTCCGATACCAATTGTTGGTCCCCTTTTTAAGTATACTGGATACAGTTTGGAAAAATAGTTTAAACTACAAACTTTACGGATTCTAAATGCGTATGGTTTTCGAATCTGAGTGCGTAGCGGAAGTCTTTAATACAGTAAGTTGCCGTCGATACAGCAACTCGGTCTAATCTCCTGTTAGCTTGGTGCGAGCAGGGTTTTGCCGTGTAAACTTATATAAATCACAGTTATGAAAACAGTAACGGCGAAAGGTAAATAACACAGTATTTAAGTGGTTCGAGGTAAACCCCTCTACGTCCACTGGTCCTCCACACAGGAGTAAAACATTTATTATAAATACTGCATACACAACTATGTATTTATAATCAACCCTATCCTTGTATCGTTCACACAGATAGATACAAAGACTGTCGCTTTCAACCGTTCACACAGATTGGTTAAAGCTTCCTTCTTGACTTGCTTCTTCACACACAGTTCCAAAGCTTCGTCCTCTTATTCGTCCCACACAGGTCAGAATAACTTTGTTGAGTTCACACAGAGCTCAGTTTTTACACAAAGGTAAAATGGTAGGTAACCAGGTAAGAACAGCAGCTTTTAAATATGAAGTTCTTGAGCTGATGATGGCTGTTCTTGATGTTGAGCACTGTATATCTCTTTGGATCTGATTTGCAGAAAGCTTCTGGAGATATGTTTTGCTCTGATGTATATAATGATAGCTTCTTCACTTGGTAACTTGGGTGTGTCTATATATGTCTATATATCTTCAACGCTCTTATGAGATATATATAGTCTTCTGAATATTATATCCGTTGAGATAGATCTGTTGGGTAAGATTCTGTGATAACTTGAATAGACCAGGATCCGGATATTACGGGATTTGAAGATCTCTGTCAGCTTCAGTATTTAAATACTTTATCCTTTCAGTATTTAAATACTTCTTTATCAAACGGTATTTGACTTTAGTGAAGACTAAAGATTCCTTTTAAAACGATCTTCAGTCCTGATCCGATGTGGATGCTGTATCCACTAGCACTGTAGCCATATTGGAATAGTCAGGCGCTGTGATAGGGTCTTCGATACAGGATTGCAACTTCAACCGCTTTCGATACAGGGCTTGCTGTATCAAGCTTTGTTGTTTGGTAATTATCAAAACATTATTTTTCCCAACAGGAAGGTGGCCGACAGGTAGGCCCAGGCTAATTATTATCTACATTTAGCACACGCTAATGCACATGGTTAGCGCACGCTAATATCAGATCGGTTCAAAGGAATTGGCTTTGTCAGGTTACTTTCGGTGCATGTTCCGATAAGGTCAACGGGTGTTTTCCATGAAGGACTAGCACACGCTAAATCCTAAGGTTAGCGCACGCTAATGGTAGATTAGACAAAAGTGAATCTTTTCTTTGTCGGGTGCTTTCAGCATGTGGGGGCACGGGCATCTTTGGGGTAGGTGCAGACTGTAGCAAGTCAACTATGATTAGCGCACGCTATGGTCGAACGCTTGCGTACGCTAAATAGAGGATTTTCGTACGTTATTATGGGCATTGCGTATGTAAATCATTGTTCAAAGTAAGGCAGTAGCCTCTGGACTACGATAACACAGGCTAACAAAGTCAGTTAGCGCACGCTATGGCAAGTAGCGCACGCTACTTCGTGACAGTAGTGCACGCTACTAATGTACAGTATATATATGTGCAGTTGAGCATTATTCTTCATTTCATCCATTTCTTACTTGCAATCGATAGGGAGAGTTTTTAGAGAGGAGTGTGAGGTTCCAAACACTTAAGTTGATCGTTCCTAACAACATTTGGAGCTTGGAAGTGGTTGAGAACAGATTCAACCTTGGGATTCAATCCATTCCTTCAAAGAGGTAATTACTCTTCACCTTTGGGATTTTGTCTTGAGTTAAGTATTGGTGTTCTTGAGTTGATAATCGTCATGTATATGAGTTGATGAGTATGATTTTGAGATGAATTACCGAGTTATGTTGATGTTGTAGTTCATATTCGGGTTTTTGATGTTGTTATTGTTTATTTCTTCTTATGATGGTGAACATGGCGGTGAGTATGATTCTTGGGATTTCATGATGTTTATATTGAGGAAGAAAATGATATATGAATATATATGACTTGGATTATGAGTTGGAAGATTATCTATATGTTAAAGGATATCAGATTATGTTGTTTTGATGAATATGAATATGGTTTCGAATCACTTAGTGTTCTTGATAAGATATGGATCATGATGATGAGGTTGAATTTGGAAGGGTTATGATTGATCTTGGAGTATGATTTCCTTCACATTCGTATTCGTAATCACCATATATTGATCGGTACCTGTAATGCATGCAACTACATGTCATTAATGCACGCTAGTATTACTGGCTAGTGCACGCTAAGTGAAGCGACTTAGCGCATGCTATGTTAAGTGACTAGCGTGCGCTATGTCAACAGGCAGTGTAGTATATCATGTTGTGGTTATGAATTCGTGTTGGTTTGAGTTGGATTCTTCAGACCATGTTTAACCGGAATATTGTAGAACCGCTGAGTTTGGGGATTGGTTATATCGATTGTTAATTGTTATCGAACTTGTTGTTTATCGATTATTGTAATAGGTTGAGATTATTGATCGGTGATTAGAACTATGCTTTGCGGTCGTGTTCGAGAATGTTCGTGAATTGCATTGATCAGGGCCGAGGGACTTGTAGATAATGGCAAGGAAATGGTAACGACTTCATTGGTATTGAGGCAAGTATATTACTTGCTCAGTTTATAATGTTTAATGAATGATTTCAGTTTCATTCGTTTATAATTCGTATAGCAATGATTATAATTGTGAACACAGGAGATTTGGGACTGTAAGTTAATTTCGGATTTTGGGAATTTAAATCATAATGTATATGATTTACTTTTGTTATTTGTATACTTGGGTATCGAAGATACATTGTGATAAAGACGAAGATATGAATTATCTACAGTCCGTGACATTTTGGACCGTCGAGTATTGAGAATAATGGTTGGTGATGGTTTAGAATTGAGATTGCTCTCGAAGGACCGGGGCAAGTACTCTAATCATTTTTGTCATTTGTGTCGATCATATTGTGATACATTGTGTATTGTTGTTGTCATGCATTTGTGTATTGTTGTTAATATGCATTTGTACATTGTTGTCGTATGTCCACCTCATGTTGGTCCGACGGGATCTTCTTGGATATCTATGTTGTGTGTGCTGGATTGCTGGACAGGTATTTCCACCATGCGTTGGTCCGACGGTATCATCATGGGTATCTATAGCTGTGTGCGCTGGATCGTTGGATTACCATGTGTTGTTGTGCATTTGTATATTATGGGTTATCCACCCCATGTTGGTCTTTCAGGATCATCTTGGGATCTATGCTGTGTGTGCTGGATCATCGGATTTCCATAAGTATACATTGTTGTTGTTATCGTGGGCATATTGATGTCGTCATGCGAGTATGCATTTGTAGGTCTTATGTTAGGACCATGTCGTATGTTGTATTGATCTGAACTCGGATTAGACCGACGTGATTCATCGTGGCACTGCGTATCCTAAGGTATGTTCCGTATTTCCTTTTTGGTATTCGTCTTTGGATGGACAATCGATTATCGTGCTGATATTTGTTGATGTTATTCGATGGATTGAATTGGCCAGAGTTGGTATAAATTCCGTATCGCGAGTTGTGATGATGTTTTGAGAACCTTGGGTATTATTGAGATACAGTACATATGTTTAGGTATGAGCTTATTGTGTTGTTAAGGATACGAATTGTGAATTTTGGTAAAGTTACGGCGGTAAGATTACATTGGTCGTATTCTTACTTAGTATTTTCATTGGTATGTAATTATTGACGTGATGTGATTGTCATCATTGTTGGATATTATGGCTGACCCCGTCGTGGGCTTTCTTTTTATGTTCTTTGGATATCAAGGTTGTAGCGGTCGTGAAGAGATGAGCTTCCCGGAGGATACTGGCTATGACGTGTGTTTGTGAATCGAGTATTCTGATTACTTGTTGTATTCCGCTGCTAGAGTATTTCTAATTATTTATCCTTTCCGCTGCGTGAGTATTCTTAAATGCCCTTTTGGTGTTTGGCAAATTGAGTTACTTTGGAAATCGTTTTCTAAACTATTTTGTTGGTACGTGTAAGCGATAGCTTAACATATGTTTTTAATCTATTGAGTTTTGGCATTTCGGGCCTTGTGGTTTCAAATGAGATTTTTACGATGGTTTTGATAAACGGATTTTATTAAGTCTTCGAATGTTTTTAAAACATAGTACCGTCGTTCGCATCTTAGGCGTTTGTAAATGTTTGTAAATCTTTCTTTCAGCCTTGTGGGTTCCGTCTCGGGGCCCACGACACTGTAATATTCCTGGATGGCTCTAGGGGTGTTACAGTAGGCAGCCTAGGAGGTGCTATATCCGGGCTATTCAAGTATTAATTTGAAGAGGTAATCGGACGCTCCAAATCGCCCTAGCCTCCCTCGGGCTTTGCCCTATTACTTTATAAAAGGAGGACTTCAGTCTCTCATTTTCTCATATTCCCAACTTAAACTTTTATATCAAAGTTGAGAATTCTCTGGCGACAAATCCCATCATAGCTATGGTCCATGTTGACTCCTTTTCTCCTTCGTCCTCGGCGTTCTTCTCCTTCTTCCTGCCCTGCCTATGGTTATGTTCATCTTATCTTCCTCTTTTCATTGCCTCTTCTCCCCCCTTTCTTTTTTATACTTAGAGTTTTTTATATATATTGTCATCTGCTTCTGATTCCCAAAATATTTCCGACCAGTCGGCCTCCGTGAATCTTGATATTTTGGAAGGCTTATGTTCCTCTGGGTAGGGTTTAGGTGGTAGGTCGGACCTAGCTGTTAGCTCATCTCTTCGTCTCGTAGATGAGCCTGTCAGAAATATAGATTGGTCCGAGCTTGTTCATATACCCGGTACCCTTCCCTCTGGGATCCCTTTAATTTTCGTAGACCCCCATCCCCTTTACTTATGGTGAGGTGATGATTACCGATCTTTTAGATGATTCTAGTCAGGCGGGCATTGGGGCTACCCTCATCCTTCCTCCTCATTCTTTATCTAGAACCAGCCTAGACGTTTTAGAGGGCCTTATAAGGTTCCTTAGGCTTCTTCGGGGGTGGGATTTTGTAACTCCTCAGGCTATTGATTTCCCTGATCACCCTCCTCCAGGTCATATTACTTAGT
Source organism: Orobanche coerulescens (assembly GCA_033398695.1). NCBI lineage: Eukaryota > Viridiplantae > Streptophyta > Magnoliopsida > Lamiales > Orobanchaceae > Orobanche > Orobanche coerulescens. Next base: position 53,594,200 of record CM065812.1, read on the forward strand.
TTGTGGATCAGATGAACAACGGCCTTCGTTTTCCCCCTCATCCATTTCGTGTTTCTATTTCTATCAAGTATAACCTTCCTCTTAATTAGTTTTGTCCGAACTCCTTCGTCGACATGGTCAGTTTTCTCGTGTTTTTTTGTTATAAGAACTAGGAACTCGACCTATATTTCTTTTATTTTTGTTTTGGATTAAAAAGTTTTAAGGGCTCCTTTTATCTGACCTCTCTAAAGGATGCCCATTTTCTTGCCCAACTCCCTTCCAGTGTCAAGGACTGGAGGACCCAGTTCTTTTTTCTTCACCTTCCGCCTGAAAAATCATGGGTTTCTCGATAGAATGGGTGCAATCCACTCTAAGCCAGGATCTAACTTAAAACATAGCTATGTCCGGACTAGATGGATTAGTAAAGTTCAGGAATGGAATTGTTGAACAAATCAATTTTGATGATGTATTTTCAGCAAAACATTTGAAGTAAATCATTAAAGACTCATTCAGACAAAAACGACACGTCTTGTATCAAAGATAAAATCTTCAAAGTAACATCAATAGCACATGCTATTTCTGTAAAATAGCGCACACAATTGAACTTAAACTTGCTAGTACTTTGAAGATGATAACGCACGCAAACTGCCCTCCGATGTGTCAATAAATCAGTAGCGCACGATACTTACATACAATAGCGCACACTACATGCTCTTCAATATAACAAATCAGTAAGGTTAGTAAGGTCTACCAGTCTCAAATAGTAGACGCTACCATGTCATGCAACATACGCTAATGGGCCAAGAGAGTAGGCTTGCAAAATTCAAGGAGATCAATAACACATTTAGCGTTCTCTCTAACGTACGTTAAAGCCTCAAGACAGTAAGATCTAGAACTATTTCACGGAATCAGACAATGCACGATACGGATTGGCTAACACACGCTATTGAAGCAAGACAGTATGGTTTGATATTCCCAACAACAAGCAGCACGCTAAAGGATGAAGCAACACACGCTAGTCAGAGAATATGATTGTTGCATAAGATACATATAATGCACGCTAATGGCTAATATTAGTGCATGTTTTGTTTGAATTTCTACCATTGGACAACCTTTTCAACGCAAAAATCACACAATATCTGAAAAGCAAGGATAGACCAACTAGCGCACGCTATGAAGGATTAATAACGCACGCTAAGTTCGAATTATATTCGTTGGGCAAAGAGGTTAAGCAACAGGACCGTTCCTTTTTCAAAGTTAAAAGGTAAAGACGCTTGACTATCCAATAATGCACACTCAGCCAATCATTAGCGCATGCTAATGAAGTCAGATTACAAGGATTCAATTCTTGCTCAATGCTATAAATACCCACACCTTTGGGTACTTCAAGACACATAACTACAAGACGATTGATATACATTCTGACCTTCTGATTATTAGTATAAACGATCTTTGCATCATTTAGTTAAGGATACAAGTATTATACTTGTAATACTCGGATGTGAATTCATTTATTCTCATTCAGTAATTGGCACTCAGTAAATTTTTTTTCACTCTTTAATAATCATTTATCATTCATGTTCATTCATTTTTGTTCATCGCTCGGCATATCTTTGAGCTGTGTATCAGTTATCATTCGTTGTTTAACCCAGTTTGGGAATCGAGACGAGAATATCATAATCATTGTGATTGGTATCCTTGTGTTGGAAGTATCATTTGTAACACTCCCAAATCCTATTGGGTTATTACAGTGCCGTGGACCCCAAGCCAGGAGATCCACGAGACGAATATGACCAAAATACATTAAATTAACCAACAAGGAAAATCATAGTCCCTACCATGATATCCGACACGATATTCCGAGGAGGAATTTTAACGACAATGATGGGCCTACATGGACAAAAATGACAATACAACCACACCCACGAGCCTCGCTCGGGTAATACATAATGACAATGACTCACAAATTGGAGAACACTCCAACTGACTGACCAACATGAACAACTCGGACTAGTATCGCTCAAATGCCTCGTCTCCATCGTCATGCCCCTGTGTATCAACTCTCTCCTCGCAAGCACCTAAAACATGAAAACATGTTCCGCCCCACGGGGTCAGTTATCCAGATAATGAACATCAAATACATGTATAACATGATATGCATCAAAGCGTAATGAAGCAGTCTGATAATAATACGAGATGCTCACAAACCAAGGTAAGAACGAGCATTCGTGAAACACTATGCCCACGACATACTATTAATACCTGTTCCACAGGTTAGAACATAAGTGCCCAATGACGAATCATAATCATAGAGTACCACAATGAATTACACGACATGAACCAAACCAGAACTGAATTAATTAGGAATCACAATGCCCAAAGGCTCCAATGAAATTACCAAAACATCACAAAGGCCTGAAAGTAACACAGCCAAAGCTGTCAATCAACACAATCACCTGAAACCAAAACAGATCGAAGCTGTATCAATGAGGGCCGAAGCCACGGCATGAAGCCGTATCACAATGAGGACCAAAGACACGGCACGAAGCCGTATCACAATGAGACCATCCAATGGCCGTGACCTACTGAACTGTAGGTGTTGGGGAACCAACCGCGAAGGTTCAAGCCCCAAACTTACCCATAATGAGATCACCCAGTGACCGTGACCTACTGAGTTGTAGGTGTTGGGAAACCAACCGCGAAGGTTCAAGCCCCAAGCTTACCCATAATGAGATCATAAACATGACCGTGACCTACTGAGCTGTAGGTGTTGGGAAACCAACCGCGAAGGTCCAAGACCCAAGCTTACCCATAACGAGATCATAAACATGACCGTGACCTGCTGAATTGCAGGTGCTGGGAAACCAACCGCGGAGGTTCAATCCCCAGACTTACCCATAATGAGATCATAAACATGACCGTGACCTACTGAGTTGTAGGTGTTGGGAAACCAACCGTGAAGGTTCAATCCCCAAGCTTACCCAACGAGCAGTAGCCGAGACTAGTCTCCAAAACACAATTAGTCACAAAAGACAATGATTCAAAGATTACCAAATTCACCAGAATGATAGTGTGCTGCCTTGAGTCGGCCAACATGATAATGATGACTCACAGATGGGAACCATCCTCGGCGGTCCCAATTCAATACCTCGATTACCTTAGAATGGTCAATCGATAACAACGTCATAGCGGATGGGAACTATCCTCGACAGCCCCAATTCAAAACCTCGATTGCCTTAGAATGGCCAACCGATAACAATGATGCAGCGGATGATTCAATATCTCGATTGCCTTAGAACGGCCGATCGATAACAATGATACAACGAATGATTGAGTACCTCAATTTCCTTAGAACGGCCAATCGATAACAATGATACAATGAATGATTGAACACTTCGATTTCCTTAGAACGGCCAATCGATAACAATGATACAATGAATGATTGAACACCTCGATTGCCTTAGAACAGCCAATCGATAACAATGATACGATGAATGCCTCAGCACCTTTAATCGGTTACCGACGACGAAGATGAGAAATGAATACGTCAATGCCTTCAATCGGCCGAAACAACATCAAGGACAAAAATCCAACATTAATAACAATGATTACAACAACGTCTTAGATCGACATTGATATCAACAACAACAATCAATACATCGATACCGCGAACCGGTGATCGATAATAACATTAACAACGAGTATCTCAACGCCTTACCGGCCATTAATGAACAATAGTAAACATTTGGCATAATTGCCGAAAGGTATCGTATCGAACGATCCCTTAATATCAATGAACTCATGAAGAGACTAAGTCTCGGAATGATACAACACATTCATACACATATATGATAACATTAATCTCATTGACTAGTACAAGTATAAAACTTGCCTCAACCAAAGGCGATGAAATCCTTCCACGAACAACGAACGTCGTCCTTCGATAAATACAAGCGCTCGAACAACCTTGAATAAAATATAATTCATTCAATAACACAATATCAATTGAAAACAACACAACGATCGAAGAAAACTCTTTGAGACATTTCATCGAACACTAAATGTTCAAAGTCCCTCAAGAACCTAAGAATCATCAATCGGGTTGAACGAATCGAAGATATGGATACACAATCCATAGAACATGTCTAACAACATCTAATAACCTCAATCGATCCATTAAAATTGGACTTAAAATGAAATCAAAACCAAAACTCCCAAAATGGACAATTCTAGGAAAACCAAGAGAATTACCTTGATTCGACGAAGAAGATGTAATATCCGCAAAATCAATTTCCGGTAATTTTCTTTTTTTGGCGAGAGTCCATTTTGACGACTCGCTTGGGACCGTTTCGTCATTCTGAGAGTATTTAATTCTGCACTTTTTGTCATCCGAATTCATTTCGGTATCGTTTTGTTGAGTTCCGCGTTCTTAAGCGGTTTTTCCGCACTTGAGTTCGATTCTTGCGAATCTCGTCCGAAATTGTTGTTTCGACTTTCTCGTAAGTTCATTTAATGTTATTATTCGGGCTGCGAGCTTTGGTTTGGTGTTTCGATCGTGTATCGTATATTCCAGACATTTTGGGTCATTTTCGTAATTTCCCAAAATTTGGGATAATTACTCTCCGTTGTCGAATTTCGAGCCTTCGGGTGGTTGGAATCGTGTGTTCTCTTAGTGCTCGGATTTGTCTTTGCGAGTACTTCATAAATGTATCTTCGATTCATATTCAGGTTCGGGTTTCGGGGTCGTCCGGGCCGTCGGAGTGGCCATGGCCGGTTATGGCCGGAGCAAGGCCTGGCCTGGCCGAGCTACGACCGTAAGGTTCCGGTTACGACCGTACGTGCTCGGCAGGCATGGCTGGACGAAGGCCGGTTACGGCCGTAAGGGGGTGTCGGTTACGGCCGTAAGTGGCCGATAGGTGCTGGACAGATTTTGACGAATGCCGGTTACGGACGTAAGGGCCTGCCAAGTACGGTCGTAAGGGCCGAGTTACGGCCGTAAGGCACTGCCGGTTACGGATGTAACCCTGCCGGCTATATATAGCCTGGGCTCGGCCAGACTTCATTTTTACTCGTTTTTCTACTTTTTTTCGGCGGCTGGCGACGGGAGGCTCAGGAACTTGGGTTCTTGGCCGATTCTAATCATTTCCAAGGCGTTTTGGAAGATCCTTTTAGATTATATCATCATCCAATCCATGTTCTTCATCGAATCGAGGTATTTTCTTAATTAGAACCCTAGTTGTATGATTTTTGGGGGTTTCTTTGTGATTCTTCGATTTAATCCATGGTGGATGAATTAGTTATGGTATTCTTGTTGTTTTGGCCATAATCTTCGGATTTTGTAACTCGTTTACCGATAATTATCACCAGGGACTTGATTTCCGATTTCTTCAAAGAAACCCTCGGATTCTTGTTGTTTTTCCGGTTGATTCGGATTCCATTTAGCGTTATTTATTTGTGGTGATATTATTTTCGTAGCGTTCGTGAGGTTGTCGAATTCTTGGTAGTTTTTGGAAGTTCGAGGACTAACCGACCGTGTCCATTCGTGATTCCATTGCTCGTGGTATCGAGGCAAGTATCTTGTCCATACACTTCGTGTTTCGTAGACGCGATAGTTGGTAATTGGTTATATGTGGAACTTGAATGATTTAATGAACCTTCTAAAGAATCAGTATATTCTCGATAAAAAGGTTTTCCTTCAAGATAACTCGTATGAATTGTGGATAAGTGTGTGTTTGGAATATGTAAGTAGGTGTGGTATGTGGTTAGATGTTTTAACCATACTTCGTGAATATAATAGACCTTGATCACTTGCCGAGGATTATGTACCAAATTATATACTTGTTCGGTGGGTATTTGACATGATGTGATGTTAGTTGTTACTCCTTTGAAAGGATGTTGTGATGCTTAATGTTGTTTGGCTTGATAAGTGATTATTGTGTGTGCTTGATGTATGTGATGTGCCTCCGGGTAGGATTGTTGAATCTCCGGGATCCATACTTGCTAGTATGGGTCGGGCGTGGACGTAGGGTTATCCACCGGGTATGTCTTGCGGGGACTCCGAGGTTCGTGGCTTGTTAGCCCGATGCCGGGATAACTGATGGGGTTATCATCGGGTATGTCTTGCGGGGACTCCGAGGTTCGTAGCTTGTTAGTGCGATGCCGGGATAACTTATGGTTGTGGTTTGGTTAAGTGCGTATCTGTGCTTGTAGTCACGTGACTGTTGTTACGGTGACATGTGATTTGATTTAGTTTCCCTGTGGGTTATTCACTCGGGTTTGTTCTACGGGAGCATCTGAGGTCCGTGGCTTGCTAGCACGGGACACGAATAATCTGTGGAAACAGGTTGTTATGGTATGATCGGGTCATGGACCCCGTGTGTTGGTATCGTAATTTTGTTTTGGGAAAATGACTTTTGGGCTATGTCCCTAAATGTTTTCGAAAGGTTTGAGAATTCTTAAAATCCCAAATGTTTTCAAAACTCCCGAGATCGTAAAGTGTTTTTACAAGATGTATATCGGGTTTACCCTATTTGTCGATTTAACCATTTTGATCAAGTGATTTACCTCGGGAAGTATGTTTATGATTTCTAAGTCTTTGGAGTATGATATGTATGGATTGTCTTCGTATTTTATACTTGGGAGCATAAAATACGGGGGATGTCTGTTTTTGCATTCAGGTCTTGGGAGCATAACACAGGGTCGGCACGAAAGATGATCAAAGATGATCTATACTAATCACATGTGGAACCGTACATTGTGTATTGGTTCAGTTGTACTTTATTTTCGCTGCAGTATTATTTTCCCTGTTGTATGGGAGTTCATTGTATTTTTGAGCCCTTCGTGGGTATGAATTGTAATTGAGTTGTATGTTTTTATTGAAAGACCAAGTCAGTCTACTGAGTTATTGTAGCCTTAAAGGCATCATCGTGTTGTTCGTTTGTTGTTACCAGCCTGGTAGATCCTTGAGGAAGGTTTCTACGGCGTGTAATATCCCTGAGCGGATTGGGGGTGTTACATAAATGGTATCAGAGATTAGGTTGTGGAAACCTAGGCTGTTGGGTCAAGTCGTGTTGTTTGAGTCTTGTTTCGTCGGGTTTTATCTGACTGAGTCATGTCGCGACGCGTCGTCTGAGTTGGTTAATCGTGATTAGTATCGTGGGGGATCATCACCTTCGTGCGACATGTGGATGTAAGTCTCCCTTCTTTGTGTTTGTGCTTCGTCTGATGCGAGCTACTGGTATGATTGTGTGTTAATTGACGGAATCCTCTTATGGATTTTGATTTCGTGATATGTGGTTATTTGACTCTCATATTTCGTTCATATGAGGAGTAGTGTTGCTGGATTGTGCATGTTGAACTGTATTTCTTTTATCCGCTGCGTAAGTTCTTTTTTAATGGCTTTTGGTATTTTACCGACCAAGTTTTATTTCGAAAACTGATTCCCTTAACCGAGTTTTCGGCATTATGGCCTTGATCGTTTTGGCGAAATTCTTATGACGGTATTTAGTATTTTGTAAATGGCTTTTGTGAGTTTTATAAATATTACTGTCATCGGCCTTTTTGGCGTTTTTGTAAATGGTTTTTAGCCTGATGGGTTCCGGCGCGGGACCAACGGCGCTATAATGTTCCGTGTAATTACTTGAAATTTTTGGGCATTCTAGCCCATTGAATTATCTTTGAAAACCTTGAGTATCTTAGAAAATAAATTTCGAGATGTACTTTTAAAATGAATTATTTTCTCGTGGTACATCCAAGGTGCCACAATATGTTTCAAAATTCTTCTACCTCGAGGACCAAAATGTTTTGAGATATTTTCAATGTTTTAGAAACACTTTTGCTTAGACCCGAGGGTCGAATATTCTGAAAGTTTTTCACTAAGAGAAAGTGTCCTCATTTTTATCAAATGCGAAATGGTTCTCCAAAGTCTCGATAACGATGTTTCACGTTTGTACCTTTTTTTGAAAGCTGATACTCAAGATCAACCGGTGTTTTTCTAAATTATTTTTAAATGGAGGTTTTTCGTTTTTAAAACCTATCCATTCCCATTTGAGGGCTGGGTATGTATGTATGATGTTTGCGTTGTCGTTATGATGTTTGCTCCTGAGTATGATCGAATTGGTTGCATGAACGTCGAGGCGTTGCCACGCATTTGTTGTACTAGCCCTCTGTGAAAGGTGTGAACTGATATTTACTGTTTGTCGCCTCGTGGTGATTTGCGTGTTGTCACACGAGTGTGAGCTGTTGAGGCTTGGGTTGGTACGTTCGTGTATATGTGTGATTGTTCCATGATGTTTTGTGATTATGTGCTGGTTATCGTTTAGGCCGTTGAGATTGCTGAACGATACCGTCGTTGATATGATTTTAGTATGCGTGTTGCTTTACGATGGAAGTCGTTGTATGTGGTATGTATTATGATTTTTCTGTTGTGCTGAGTGATTACTTATTCAGTATGCCATAGGGCCGAGGTCGTGGTCGTGGCAATCAGACACGTGGTCGAGATCATGCTGCCGGTGATGATGCCGGTATCGGTGTCGCTACTATTTTACAGCAGGTAGCTACACATATGACTCAGTTGACTCAGGCAGTTCAGCACATTACAGATGTGACTCAGAACACTGGTGTAAATCAGTGGCTTTGGGAGGTAATTCGTATGAATCCCCCTCGATTCGCCGGTCTTGCGGATGCAGGGCTGGGATGGTTGGATTTTCCAGTTGGGAAGGATATTCGAGGCTGTCGATTGTCCTGAAGAGCGGAAGGTACCTATTGCGCAGTACCTTCTTGACAAAGATGCCGCTAATTGGTGGGAAGCTGTTAAGCCTCGTGATCGTTATGTCACGTGGGCGGAGTTCCAGGAATTTATGGAAGGTGAGTTCTGTCCGAAACCGATTAGAGAGCAGAGGATTCACGAATTTTATTTAGCAGAACCGCAAGATATTTCAGTGTCACAGGCTATCATCAACTATAGCAAACAACTCAGTTATGTGAGAGATCGGGTGAGAACCGAGGAAGAGAGGATCTTTCATTTTGATAGACGAATGAAGCCAGAGATTCACGTGTATATGTCGGGACTCACTTGCATTTTGTTGAGGGACTACCAAGATCGAGCCTTGGCCCATGAACTATCTTCGTTATCGTCGAAGCGTGTGCCCGAGTCGAAGAAGCAGAGGAAGTCCGATGACCTTCTGGACAGTGCAGGAGTTGGTGTTTCTAGTTCGCAACGTCGTAGTCTTTCTGCTGTGAAGCTCTGTCGCTCGTTGCGTGCGACTGAGAGTTCCAAGTTGTCTGCTTTGACTCCTGGTAAAGCCAGGAGGTGTTTTAACTGCAATGTGGCGGGGCATGTCCGTGCACATTGTCTTTCTCCGTCAGTAACGTGTTACAAGTGCGGGCTTGAGGGGCACCGGGTTCAATTTTGCGAGTTGGTCACCGAGCCTTCCGAGGTATGGATTTGAGCACTAAAATCAGGACCGACTCCGAGGAGTCCCTGAGGGGCGTGGTCTATCAGTTATATGTTATGTTATTTCCTTACCCGGTTGTTTCGAATTTCGGAGATTAAGTTCTTTTATTCGAAGTGGATCGTTTTGTGTTTATTTTTCGTTTTCTCGACTGTGCATGGTGCTTAGTGTTTTGTGATTGTTCGGATAATTGACTCGATTGTATTATCTATTTGATGATGTTTGTCACTTGTTGGTTTTACTATGTTTCTGCCGGTGGTGTTGTGTTGCTCGTCGTGGAGCGTGTTTTCATGCCGTATATTCCTTTGCATTGCTTGTAAAGTTTCGCCGTTGGGCATAAGTTACACGTTTCTTGTGTATCTCGTTGAGTTTTCCTGGCGGGATATTGCTTCTCCGTACTTGTTTTAAGTTTTGGGACGAAACTTCTTTTAAGGAGGGTAGTATGTAATATCCGCAAATTCGATTTCCAGTAATTTTCTTTTTTTTTGGCGAGAGTCCGTGACGACTCGTTTGGGACCGTTTCGTCATTCCGAGAGTATTTAATTCTGCACTTTTTGCAATCCGAGTTCGTTTCGGTATCTTTTTGTTGAGTTCCGTGTTCTTAAGCGGTTTTTCCGCACTTGAGTTCGATTCTTGTGAATCTCGTCCGAAACTATTGTTTCGAGTTTCTCGTAAGTTCATTTAATGTTATTATTCGTGTTGCGAGCTTTGGTTTGGTGTTTCGATCGTGTATCGTGTATTCTGGACATTTTGGGCCATTTTCGTAATTTCCCAAAGTTTGGGGTAATTACTTTCCGTTGTCGAATTTCGAGCCTTCGGGTGGTCAGAATCGTGTGTTCTCTTAGTTCTCGGATTCTTCTTTGCGAGTACTTCGTAAACGTATCTTCGATTCATATTCAGGTTCGGGTTTCGGGGTCGTCCGGGCCGTCGGAGTGGCCACGGCCGGTCACGGCCGGAGCAGGGCCTGGCCTGGCCGATTTACGGCCGTAAGGTGACGGTTACGGACGTACGTGATCGGCAAGCATGGCTAGACGAAGGCCGGTTACGGCCGTAAGGGGGTGTCGGTTACGGCCGTATGTGACCGACAGGTGCTGGACAGATTTTGACGAATGCCGGTTACGGCCGTAAGGGCCTCCCGAGTACGGCCGTAAGGGCCGAGTTACGACCGTAAGGCACTGCCGGTTACGGCCGTAACCCTACCGGCTATATATAGCCTGGGCTGGGCCAGACTTCATTTTTACTCGTTTTTCTCCTTTTTTTCGGCGGCTGGCGACGGGAGGCTCGGGAACTCGGGTTCTTGGCCGATTCTAATCATTTCCAAGGCGTTTTGGAAGATCTTTTTTGATTATATCATCATCCAAACCATATTCTTCGTCGAATCGAGGTATTTTCTTACTTAGAACCCTAGTTGTATGGTTTTTAGGGGTTTCTTCGTGATTCTTCGATTTAATCCGTGGTGGATGAATTGGTTATAGTATTCTTGTTGTTTTGGCCATAATCTTTGGATTTTGTAACTCATTTACCGATTATTATCACCCGGGACTTGATTTCCGATTTCTTCGAAGAAACCCTCGGATTCTTGTTGTTTTTTCGGTTGATTCGGATTCCATTTAGCGTTATTTATTCATGGTGGTATTATTTTCGTAGCGTTCGTGAGGTCGTCGAATTCTTGGTCATTTTTGGAAGTTCGAGGACTAACCGACCGTGTCCGTTCGTGATTCCATTGCCCGTGGTATCGAGGCAAGTATCTTGTCCATACACTTCGTGTTTCGTAGACGCGATAGTTGGTAATTGGTTATATGTGTAACTTGAATGATTTAATGAACCTTCTAAAGAATCGGTATATTCTCGATAAAAAGGTTTTCCTTCAAGATAACTCGTATGAATCGTGGATAAGTGTGTGTTTGGAATATGTAAGTAGGTGTGGTATGTGGTTAGATGTTTTAACCATACTTCGTGAATATAATAGACCGTGATCACTTGCCGAGGATTGTGTACAGAATTGTATACTTGTTCGATGGGTATTTGACATGATGTGATGTTAGTTGTTACTCCTTTGAAAGGAGATTGTGATGCCTAATGTTGTTTGGCTTGATAAGTGATTATTATGTGTGCTTGATGTATGTGATGTGCCTCCGGGTAGGATTGTTGAATCTCCGGGATCCATACTTGCTAGTATGGGTCGGGCGTGGCCGTAGGGTTATCCACCGGGTATGTCTTGCGGGGACTTCGAGGTTCGTGGCTTGTTAGCCCGATGCCGGGATAACTGATGGGGTTATCATCGGGTATGTCTTGCGGGGACTACGAGGTTCGTAACTTGTTAGTGCGATGCCGGGAAAACTTATGGTTGTGGTTTCGTTAAGTGCGTATCTGTGCTTGTAGTCACATGACTGTTGTTACGGTGACATGTGATTTGATTTAGTTTCCCTGTGGGTTATTCACTCAGGTTTGTTCTACGGGAGCATCTGAGGTCCGTGGCTTGCTAGCACGGGACACGAATAATCTGTGGAAACAGGTTGTTATGGTATGATTGGGTCATGGACCCCGTGTGTTGTTATCGTAATTTTGTTTTGGGAAAATAACTTTTGGGCTGTGTCCCTAAATGTTTTCGAAAGGTTTGAGAATTCTTAAATTCCCAAATGTTTTGAAAACTCCCGAGATCGTAAAGTGTTTTTACAAGATGTATATCGGTACCCTATCTGTCGATTTAACCGTTTTGATCAAGTGATTTACCTCGGGAAGTATGTTTATGATTTCTAAGTCTTTAGAGTATGATATGTATGGCTTGTCTTCATATTTTATACTTGCACTAGCAAAAAAATGGAGTTTTGCTAACCCCCGATTATTCGGGGGGTGGATGTCTGTTTTTGCATTCAGGTGTTAGGAGCATAACACAGGGTCGGAAAGAAGGATGATGAAAGATGACCGATACTAATCACATGTGGAACCGTACGTTGTGTATTGGTTCAGTTGTACTTTATTTCCGCTGCAGTATTATTTTCCCCATTGTACGGGAGTTCGTTGTATTTTGACCCCTGCGTGGGTATGAATTGTAATTGAGTTGTATGTTTTTATTGAAAGTGTAACACCCCCAAAACCGTATGGGAATGTTACACGTCGTAGACCCTTTCCTCAAGGATCTACCAGGCTAAACATCCATAAACAACCAAATGCTTGCCCGGCCAGGGTCAAACAACATAATAATACAGACCGTTAAGGTCACTTACACATAAACACACAGACCGATGAGGTCACACAACTCCATTAACAGAACTGACTAAACAACATTACCCACACAGGGGTCGAAACACAATACAGCGGAAGACTGAATCAACTCTAACAATACAACCAAACTCTACCAACTCTCGACTCTTGATTAGTATCGCAGCTCGTCATCCCCTTGTGCCAATCCTGTGACTGCTCCCCTGAACCTGCATGTACCTGGACGCAGAACAGACATCCACCCCCCGATTACTCGGGGGTTAGTAAAACTCCACTGTTTTACTAGTGCAAGTATAAAACGATACGAAATGCAACAAGTAAATAGCAACTACGAATTTAATATGGAAATCAATTATCAAATGTTCCCGAGAAGTTTTATTAATTTTGAACTCAAGCAAGAGATATTTGAAAAGGAACACATCATCTCGGGGATTTTTAAAGCAGAAATTCTTTTGGACCTCGAGTCCCAATTTACAAAGCCTTTTCGAAAACATTAGGGCCTTAGCCCGATTCTCTTTTCAGAACACAATAGATGAGATATCATTATGGGTCCGAGACCCGTATTTAAAATTTTATCCAAACAATCACTGCTATACGACCGTTGTTCTTACACATCATGTACCGAACTCCGGAGGCCTCGACGGACCTTACCCGGACCACACACTCTGTTCGTACACATCATGTACCGAACTCCGGAGGCCTCGACGGACCTTACCCGGACCACACACTCTGTTCGTACACATCATGTACCGAACTCAGAATAGATGTCCCGGCGTCTTAAACCGACCACCCAAACAGATATGATAAACGAATATATCAAATGCCTTCAATCGGCCAATGTAACATCCTAGAAATAGTTCCAATTCGATAATAACGATTCAACGATGCCTCAGAACGACATTAACATCAACAATAATAATCGACACATCGATGCCGCGAAACGGCTATCGACAACAAGAATCTCAATGCCTTAAACCGGCTAACGAATAACAATCACATCTGGCATAATCACCGAATGGTATTGCATCAAAAAATTCTCGAATATCAACAAATCACGAAGAGACTAAGTCTCAAAATGATGCAAGACATTCATACACATATATGATAACATTAATCTCATTGACCAGTACAAGTATAAAACTTGCCTCAAACCGAAGGCGAGCAAGTCCTTCCACGATCAACTTCCTGGCACGAAATGACGAACGGCGCCTCCCGACGATCACAAACACTCGAACAACCTTGAATGAAAACGATTCATTCAAAAACACAAAATCAATAGAAAACAATGACAAAGACAAAGCCCGATTCAAACACGAATCGATCACACCGCACGAACGAATATCATAGTTCTCAACTATGAATTCTAACATCCTCTAACACCTCGATGATCAATTAACATGATCATTACGTTCTTAACACTTGTGAAATCCATTCATCAAGATTCACTTAAGAACAATTATCAAAACAAACATCTCAAAATGATAATATCACCAATATCATCAAATTGATCCTCCTACAATGATAATATTATCAATATTATCATTATAACCCCAAGAACATCATCAACTCAATAATCATGATGTCTGAAACAGAAATCCTTCATCAATACATCATGAATTCGGATTAAACAACAAGATTCACTCAACCATTTCCAAATTATGATAATCACCCCTTAAATTGTCATAAATCCTTACTAAAATGGTTATAATCTTTCAAGAACACCATCAACAACAACAACAATCATCTCAAGACTATGTTAATCATATAACAATCTTAACATAATCCTTAGTAGACATGATTAAAACCTCCAAACAATCTAAAACATCAAGAACATAATCCCACTCAAGCAATACCATCATGTTCTTCATCAAAAGTTTATCAAAACCATGAAGAATCATGATATACTCCATAACTCAAACAATACCCGAAGAAAACAACAACAAAAACTCAAAAATCACTTGAAGAACAAGAGATTGAGGGAACTTACCAAAGAAGAACAAGAAGAAGCCTCCAAACACCAAAGGAGCACCAACAAGCTTCCAACTTCAAGCTTCAATCTAAGCTAGGATGATTAAGATCGAGTTGCAATGGGCTAAACATCAATAACAAGTCCAAACGGACGATTCTAGGGAGATAAAATGTGTTTTGGTTCGTGAGGAAATGAAATACGAAACCAAGATAAATAGACTGACAAGTCTATTACGTACGTTATACGCCCATGCTAACGTACGTAAGGGCCTTTACGTACGCTCTGTAAAAACATTAACGTACGTAAAGCCAAATCCAGAACTAACTGAACTAAAATACGAAGGCCTTAACGTACGTAAACAAAAACATATTACGTACGGTAACAAGACCTGCATTACGTACGTAGAGCTCACCTCTTAACGTACGTAAGGGTCTGTTGACTGCAATAGTGAGATCCGATCGGAAGATGCTCGGGACCCACCGGCCGAAAGTGACTACGAGGAAGGTTCCTGCCACCTACCAAGCATTACATACGTAACCTTACAGGTCTAACATACGTAATACTCAGCCCATAACGTACGTAAGTCTACACATGTAGCGTACGTTAAGGCTAGTGTACTAAGCCAAAAATCCAAACTCTCCAACCAACATTCAAACGACGAAACCAACCCGACGACAAGTATAAATATTTCGATCCCAAAATATTCCAATACAATATTCATTTTATCATTCCAAAACAACAATACTTGTACAATTCCAAATGAATACGTACAACTCAACAGTAACACGAAAAAAAAATTATCCCCGGATATTACAGATAGCGCACGCTATCAAAGTCAGTTAGCGCACGCTAAGGCTGTTGCGCACGCTAAACATAAGGTTTAGCGCACGCTAGTAATATACTTTATAAAAAGGGACAGAAGGGTGTTATGAAGCATTTCGTCCATTCCTTCCTTGCAACCGAGAGAGAGAGAGTTTTTAGAGAGAAGTTTCAGGTCCCAAACACTGAGAGATGATAATCTTTAACAAAGATTAATCTGAGGAACATGGATTAAAGTCTTGTTCTTAAAATTATTGATGATTCTTGGAATGAAGTTGATTGTTCTCCTTCATGTTTCGTCTATACAAGGTAATAGTTCTTCACTTTTGGATTTCGTTTGGATTGATTATTGATGTTCTTGAGTTGATGATAATCATATATTCGAGTTGATGAGCATGATAACGAGTTGGATTACCGTACTAAGTTAGTGTGTTATCAATATATGAGTATTGATATGTTTCGTATGGTTTTGGAAGGAATTCAAGAGATATGTTGATGTAATTCCCTTCTTCAATTCGGACTTTTGATGTTTTGTCGTTGGTTACTTCGTATGGTGACGATTATGGTGGTGCTATTGTGATTCTTGAAGTTATATTAATTGTATGTCGAAGAACATGATGAATAAGGATTTTTAGATGTTAGAACACATCGGATTTTGTCATTTTATGGATCATGAATGTGAATTCGGATAATTCGTGTTCTTGAAGAACTATTGAATTATATATGTCATGATTGTTATGAATAAGAACTGGAAATTGGAAAGGTTACGAATGACTTTAGAATATGATTATTCATGATAATAACCGGTAAATTGTTCTATGAAGTTACCAAATATGAACAAGAAGGAATCTTGTTGATTCGTGTTTAAAGATAAAAGTTGGAATCGAATATGTTATGAAATCCTTAATATCGATATGAGTTGATCATTGATATGATGGAAGTGTTAAGACGATGCCTGGAATGCATGCCACTGCACAGCATTAGCGCACGCTAAGCTTACTAGCTAGCGCACGCTAACGGGAGCAATTTAGCGCACGCTACGTTATGCGTTTAACATGCGCTAAATAGCCAGTCAGTGCAGTATTTTCGTGTTTTGATTATGAATTCATGATGGTTTGATTTGGTTTGTTCTGACTGCGTTTATTCGAGGTTTTTGTTGAACCGTTGAGTTCGATTGGTTAGTTTTGTCGGTTGTTGATTGTTATCGGATATGTGTTATTTGATTACTTCGATAGGTTGAGATTATTGATCGGTGATTATAACCGGATGTTGCGGTCGTGTTCGAGTATGTCCATTGTATTGATTTTGATCGGGGCTGAGGAGCTCGTAGACAAAGGCAATGTGTTCGGTAGCAGCTTCGTGGTATCGGTATCGAGGCAAGTTATTACTTGCTCAGTTATAATGTTTAATGAATGATTTCAGTTTCATTTCGTTTATAATGCATATAATGATGATTATTATTGTGAACTCTGGGTATTTGGATTGGATATCGTTCTTCCAATTCTAGGAGTTAAATCATAATGTACATGATTTATTTCGGTTATTGGTATATTTGGGTATCGAGGATACATTGTGATAAAGATGAGGATTCGAGTATTTGTGGTTCATGATATGTTTGGATCGTCGAGCGTTGTGGATAATCGTCGATGATGATTGGACATCGAGGTTGCTCCCGAAGGACTCGGGGCAAGTATTCCATATTGATTATGGTTTAGTGTTATTTATTTTGGTCTCTTACATTTTGTTTCATGTTGTTGAACATGGAGTCGTCCTAGTAAATTGTCATGTTGTCGTGCCTGTTATGTTGTTCATGTTGATGAACGTGTTGATTTGCATATGTGTATGCATATTGTGTTGTTTATGTTGTGTAAATAATCCGATGGGATTATGAGGATCTATGCTGAGGGCGCTGGATCGAATATCCACCATGCGTTGGTTCGACGGGATCATCATGGAGATCTATGCTGAGGGCGCTGGATCGTTGGACAGGTTTTCTACCATGCGTTGGTTCGACAGGATCATCATGGGGATCTATGCTGAGGGCGCTGGATCGTTGGATTACCAGTATTGTGTTGATGAAATTTTGTGAATTTGCATCATTGATTTTATCATGTGTTGTTATTCACATGTGTATTGTTGGTTATCCACCTTATGATGATCTGATAGGATCATCAAGGGGATCTATGCTGAGGGCGCTGGATCGTCGGATTTCCATTGAGTATACATCATTGTTATTGTTGTGAGCATATTGACGTGGTCATATGAGTATGCATTTGTAGGTCTTGTGTTAGGACCGTGTCCGTATTGCATTGATCTGATCTCGGATTAGACTGATATGATTGTCGTGGCACATCATATCTCGAGGTATGTTCCGTATTTCCTTGGTATTTGTCTTTGATGGACAATCGGTTATCGTCTTGGGATTTGATGATGTTATTCGATGGATCGTATTGGTCAGAAATGGTATATTTCCGTATCGTGAGTTGATGATGATAGTTTGAGAATCTTGAGTATTGTTTGAGGTACAATACAGATATTATGTTCGAGTTTATTGGTTAATCGAGTCCGAGATGCGAACTGTGATAATGATTATTCTGATGAGAATTACTCGAGTAAGTAAAGTTATGACGGTAAGATTACGTTGGTCGTATTCTTATGTTGTATTGTCATTGGTATGTAATTATTAATGTATTGTGACGGTTATCATTGTTGGATATTATGGCTTACCCCGTCGTGGGATTTCTTTTTAGGTTCTTGGAGTATCGAGCTTGTAGCGGTCGTGAAGAGATGAGCTTCCCGGAGGATACTGGCTAGGACGTGTTTTGTGCTTTGAGTTTCTTGATTGGTTCTTGTATTCCGCTGCTAGAGTATCTTTATGGTTGGTCTTTTTCCGCTGCATGAGTATTTTGAAGTGCTCTTTCGGTATCTGGTAACTGAGATTACTTTGGAAATCATTTTCTAAACTTTTGTGTGTCGGCTGTTTGGCCTTGCGATTTCAAATGAGTTTTTACGACGGTTTTTGTTAAATGGATTTTATAAACCTTTGTGCATTTTTAAAGATAGTACCGTTGTTGGCCTCTTGGGCATTTGTAAATGTTTGCGAAAAAATCTTTTAGCCTTGTGGGTTCCATCTCGGGGCCCACAGCGCTGTAATATTTCCGGTTAAATCTGGGGGTGTTACACTTTAGTCTAATACTCGCAAGCGCGTACGATTTGTTCAATGTAGATATGCGGTGCAAGGTCGATTCCACTGGGAGGACTATGATAGTGAAGTAAAATTATTCCTATCGTTTTAAACCAAATTATATTAAATTCTAACCTAGTCCCAAATAATTTGATTTTTGATTTGTTATGATAATTGCATTAAATAACAGAAATTTTTAAGTAGATTTTAGATAAATTGATTTTAAATAATTTACTAGGGTTAAGAATCCACCAATGTCTATTTATTATTTGTTTTATATTTTAATTTCAAGAAATTCAAGGAATAGACTGTCAAATCAATCTCACTATTTCCCTATAAATTTAACAATAAGTACAAAATTATAATTCAAATATAGATTTTCCTTTGCTTGAAAAATATAATTTCTAAGCATTATATGTATCCAATTTAATGGAACACAAATAATCAAAGAAATTAACTAATATCAATAATCACAAAGGAGGGGGGATTTTATAGCTATAAAAAATACGTGATATAATTGATGAAATAATATTCCCCTAATGAAGCGAAAATCATAATCTTTAAAAATATTTATTTGGAATTATTATATAAATATTAATAATAATATAGACATGGTTTCATCATAACCCCAGTAAAAAAAAATTACTCACTCATAATAACAACACAAATAAATAAATATTTCATAATTATTACTCAAATATAATTTTATTACACAATATTTTTATTTTTCTCTCTTACAATAACTCTCTCTATTTTCTTTTTTCTCCCCCCAAAATACTACACATTCATCCCCTATTTATACTATTTCAAAATCAACAAATTACAATTTTTAAAATTTTTAATTTTTTTTTAAATTTTTAAATGCCCTACTCAATAATGCAAGGCTGCCAAGTGATGCTGATGTCATGGATGACATCAGCAAAGAGTTGAATTTCCGGTCCAATCGGGTGTTGACACGTGGCACAATATGGTCCGTCTATTTAATTGTTCTTCGAATGGTCATAACTTCTTCATACGAACTCGGATTCGGATGATTTTTTTATAAAACGATCGTCTCGACGAGATGAACAAAATGAGACCAGTACTATATTTGAATTTTGAAAAAATATCGTCCTTGAACCAATTGACCTGTCTTGTACCGGTTGGTTAACCTGCAGATATAATTTAATTCCAATTAATTATCCAAAAATGACACAAAATTATAGAAAATTCTAACAAAATGAAATAATATAAATATATGTAAAACGAATAAATTATCACACAACACACAATTATATATATAAATTACTAATAAAAATATTACTCAAAATATACTAAACAATTAATGATGATGATTGATCGGTTTCGTGATGATTCTCGATATTGTTGTTGAACTTTTGATCGTGACCGGATTGCAATTTTTGAGGACGAAACTTATTTTAAGTGGGGTAGAATGTAATATCCTGAAATTCTACTATGAGTGTTTAATGTTATTTTATCTGAATTATATTGTACAGTGTGGAATCTGTACAGTAGGGATAAAATAATTGAAGGACTGAAACATCTGTATTGGTATAATTGTCGTACTTGGTCGACAATTGCATTTGAGGATATAGTGTGTCGTGTATACATATTTGGTGTATTGAGACGACGAGTAGAAGCAGTTGTAAATGGCTAAGTATGGAAGCCATAACGTACGTTAAGCATATGATCTTACGTACGTTAATTCCCAATAGTTACGTACGTTAACATGAGGTCTTCACGTACGTTAAAGTATCAGGTGAGATACAGTTGGCTGATCAAAGAGGACTTTGTAAGTACAAGCATAACGTACGTTAAGCACAAGAGCTTACGTACGTTAAGGTACAAGCATAACATACGTTAGGAGGAGCACATAACTGTAACACCCCCAAAACCATATGGGAATATTACACGCCGTAGACCCTTTCCACAAGGATCTACCAGGCTAAACATCCATAAACAACCAAATGCTTGTCCGGCCAGGTCAAACAATAAAATGATACAGACCGTTATGGTCACTTACACGTGAATACACAGACCGATGAGGTCACACAACCCAATCGACTAAACTGACTTAAACAACATTACCCACACAGGGGTCGAAATACAATACAGCGGAAGACTGAAATCAACTCTGACAACACAACAAAAATCAAAACAACTCTCGACTCATGATTAGTATCGTAGCTCGTCATCCTCTTGTGCCAATCCTGTGACTGCTCCCCTGAATCTGCATGTACCTGGACGCAAAACAGACATCCACCCCCCGATTACTCGGGGGTTAATAAAACTCCACTGTTTTACTAGTGCAAGTATCAAATCATATGAAATGTAACAAGAAAATAATAATCGTGATTCAAATATAATAATCAAGTATCAAAATATTCCCGGGAGGTTTTCTCAAGGGAAGATAAGCTATGAAGCATTCGAAAATAAGATTATCATCTCGGGAATTTTTAGATTTTCAAAACCTTTAAGACCTCAAGTCCTGATTCACAAAACCTTTCGAAAAACTTTAGGGCCTTAACCCAAATCTTGTTTCATAACTCAGCAGTTTACAAAACGGGAAACATTTACTCAAGCTTAGGACTCGGTCCAACATTCATTTTCATAAAACTTTTCCTTTCAAAACTTTGATTTGAAAATAATCATGCTCATGACACCGTGATCCACTGTCACGTGTCTCCGTCTGTAACACCCCCAAACCACTAGGGAATATTACAGCACCGCAGACCCTCTCCGTGAGGATCTACCAGGCTAAAAACGGGAAACACAACATATAGATACATGCCAACATGGCTAATAACGACTCGTTAGACCGATTTGGTCTTTTCCACAATACACACATCATATATCCAAAACTCATACCCACGTAGGGGTTAGAATACAAGAACGCTCCCATAAAATGGGAGAGCACCACAACGGAAATATAAAAAACCAGACTCTACCAAAAATACTCAGCGATTGGTCTTCATGTGATTAGTATCGTCGTCTTCCACCATCCTTCGTACCGATCCTGTGATTCGCTCCCCAGCGACCAGCAAGTACCTGGACGCAATACAGACATCCACCCCCCGAATACTCGGGGGTTAGCAAAACTCCACTATTTTGCTAGTGCAAGTATAAAATACAAATACAAGCCATACATATCATACTCCAATACCCAATAATCGTAAACATACTCCTCGAGATAAATCATTTGATCAAAACAGTTCAAATCAAGGGAGGTGGGGATGGAACCCATATACATCTAACAAAAACCTTTAATATCTCGGGGGTTTTGAAAACATTTAGGACTTATGAATCCTCAATTAACCAAACACCGCATAGGGACACGAGCCAAAGAATTGTTTTGCAAGAGTGCAAATCCGGTCACAAAACATGGGGCCTACAACCAATCATCCAAAATTCACATACTCGAGTAAATAACCCAATGGCTAATCTCGATACACAACCAACCATAATTCACAAAAACAATCACAGGGCCCACACCCTTATGCAAAAACCTCACAATCAAGAAACGGGTCATATACGACACTTATATTGATGCCACTCTAGCCAAGTACCAAGACCTTACGTACGACATAACTCACACTGAGAATGGAAGCGTTATGATATTCCGGACATATCATAATTATCGAAACAACAACGTGCCATAATCAACACAAAACAACCTCCCGAGCTATACTGGCCCTGTACCTCTCGAGCAAGATACACACCCCAGGGACACCTCGTCAGGCCCTCCCTGGTGTATAGCCCAACCGAGTGATCTGCAGAACTGGAAGTCTAAACAAATCCCAGGGGACCCTCGCTGGTTTTACTCGGTTCACACACAATCTCAGAAACCACATGGCACAATTCACAATCATGAAAAACACATTCTCCCAAAGTACATCAAACGTAAATCTAGGTACTTGTTAGAAATTGCCACTTATCCGACACATACTCGCAACTGATATTATAATATCGAATACTCATCAATAAACACATATAACCACACACACAGTTTTTTGCCAAAGGCATCATCTTTAATACCACTAACGGTATAATCACACACAACGGTACCATATGCAATCAAGGCATCCCAATGCACAACACTAATACATATTCTTAGAACAACACATTCGTCCACACAAGTAGATCTTTGTGAAAGCTTTTATCAGGAATATATTGATTTGTATTAAGTTCGTTAAAAACATTATAATCGCACACATAGTCAATTATCAACTATTACGGATACGAAACATGAAATGTATGGGCAAGATACTTGCCTCGAATCCGCGAGCGAACAAATACGATGAATCACAAGGCCTCGATACCACGAACCACCGGACAATGAACGGATGAGGTTGGGCAGCCATCGAAATTCCAAAACCGACCAAGAACTCGACAACTCCACGAGAACTAAAACAATAACACTAACACGAATAAATAACACTAAACGGAATCCGAATCGATCCTAAAAACAACAAGGATCTAAGTGTGTCTCCAAGAAATCAAGAACTATGTTCCGAGTGATATAAAATCATGAATGAGTTCAAAAATCCGAAGATCATGGCCAAGAAAACAAGAATTTCACCATCGATTCATCATCCTCGGATTCAATCGAAGAACTAAGGAGAAACCCCCAAAAATTCAAGAACTAGGGTTCTAAGAAAAGATTACCTTGATTTGGATCAAGAAGATGATTAGATGTTGTTAAACACCTATAAATCCGTTCTAAAATGAAGCTTGATGAAGAAGATCGCTCAAAATCGCCTCATGAGCTCACTCCCGACGGCTGGGAACGAAAACGAGAGAAAAAGGTAGAAAATGGGGAAAGAAAGCCTGCTGTCCAGTATTTATACTGGACAGTTATTAGCATGCGCTAACTAGACAGCATTAGTGCGAGCTAACGAGGTCAACGCCCAGAACTTACCGAATAACACTGTTAGCGTGCGCTAGACCCATAAGCGTAGCGCGCGCTAGTGGGTCACGAAACCAGTCCAGTGGCCCCTGGACAGAACTGCACTTACCGGGCAGCGTGCGCTAGAAAGACGAAAGAGAGTGCGCTAAGCAGTCTATAGCATGCGCTAACTATTGACCTTAGCGTGCGCTAACAAAGCCCCAGTCCCAGTCCAGTAGCTCCTGGGCTGCCTCTGGACTGCCAGTTCGCGTGCGCTACACATTCAGTAGCGTGCGCTAACCACAACGCCGTAGCGTGCGCTATGCCACAAGCATTAGCGTGCGCTACACCACAAAAACCCAGAAACTCACATAGTGATCCGAAATGCCTCCAAACACATGTCCCAACAAGGCACACATAAACATGGCACAAAATTCCAACGATGAGGACAATAACAATCCGATAAAACCCCAAAACTCAACGATTCCGGAATAAAGATCTCGGGTATTACATTCTACCCCCCATAAAAGAAGTTTTGGCCCTGAAACTTAAAACACAAAATGATCAGTGCAAAATAATCTCCGACAACAAAAATCAGAACGATAACAAAATGCAAAACACATGCTAACTGTTGCTGATGACCTGCAACGAATCACATGCAGCACGTGGCTGATAACATCCATATCATTATGCCAGAATGATAACGAAACGCAACGAACAAGATCAATATGGTTGGCCAGTCTGAACAGTATAACAATCAAGACGCGAGCTCAACGCTGCACAAATACAAAATTCCACCATTCGAGGGTCGGAAGATCAACAATGAAGCTAATTTCCCAAAGTGAAGGAAAATACGACGTGGTCTGAATGCTCAAAAATCACGATACGGAAGTAACAAAATCAGACAACAAATGATCGAACCACAACGATCGAGACAATAACGGTAGAACAGTCAAGTTCGAATCACGACGACCAACAAGAATCAAATAACAACTCCAAAGTTCACACCTCGGCTCAAGACAATAGGTGATATGGTAAAGCGACAAGATATGCATCCACATAAAATCCACATGGATGGAATCGTAATCGAACAAAAAGTCACAACGACAAGCGGATTATTTCGAAAAATTACCACAACCCATTCGATCAACAAAACAAAGGATAGGGAAAGTTCAGAAAATATCAACGAACACAAATGAGTCGATAGAGTTGAAAACACAATAGTTCGAAAATCCGATCCACTTCTAATAAAAGAAGGCTATCCTAGAAATTCGAAACAACGAGGCAAGGAGATAACACAACATACAACTAGTAGACTACACTCTCAGGGACTCCTCAGAGTCAGCCCTGATATCAGTGCTCAAGTTCGGGCCTCGGAAGACTCGGTGACTAACTCG
Source organism: Orobanche coerulescens (assembly GCA_033398695.1). NCBI lineage: Eukaryota > Viridiplantae > Streptophyta > Magnoliopsida > Lamiales > Orobanchaceae > Orobanche > Orobanche coerulescens. Next base: position 53,619,107 of record CM065812.1, read on the forward strand.
CAGAACTGAACCCGGTGTTCCACGAGTCCGTACTTGTAACACGTCACTGGAGGAGGAGGACAATGTGCACGAACATGCCCTGACACATTGCAGTTGAAACACTTCTTGGCCTTACCAGGAGGCAATACCGACGATTTGGAACTCTCAGCCCCAAGCATCGAGCGATGGAGCTTCACAGCGGAAAGGCTACTACGTTGCAATCCAGAAGCACCAACTCCAGTACTAACCATAATATCATCCAGCTTCCTCTGCTTCCCACTTAGATCCAGATAAAACCCAGCTTCCAGAAGTTCTCAGAACTCCGCCCTTTAACGGCTTCCCACCAATGAACAGCATCATCGCTAAGAAGGTACTGAGCAATAAGGACCTCTCAATCTTCAGGACAATCAATGGCCTCGAATATCTTCTGCAACTGAAAAACCAACCATCCCAGCCCAGTGCATCTGCTGCACCAGCGAATCGAGGGGGATTCATACGAATTACCTCTCGGAGCCATAGATTTGTCCCGACCTTTTGAATCGCATCAGTGTTGCGTTGAATCGCCTTGGTCAACTGATTGCAATACAGTAGCAACACCCATACCAATATCATTCCCAACAATATTCTCTCGATTCCGCGCCTGATCCCCGTGGTCATCCGTACCACGGTTGCGACCAAAGTCTCTGCCCCTCGGCATAGTAATCAAGCAAATTTAACGCAACGAAAGTTACATAATCACACAACAATATTAATCCACACATGGAAACCACTCACAGGTGATCGACTGCAAAGGTTAGACGTAACGGCAAAATACAGTCTAAAACTTTTGCCCAGCCAAAAAGCGCGTTGCACAACAAAAGATGGTGTGTGCTAAAAGTGCAAGTTTGGCAACACAACCATACTCACCAACCAACGGTGCTAGACCGGAGGTTACAAACAAACAACATCGTACAAATCCAAATGCCAATGGTTCACATAATTATAACATCACACAATTAACCGTGAGAAGTTAAACAACGTTCCAAACCGAGTCTTCACCTCTCGGTCAAGAGAACTATCTCGACGAGTGCATACCGAATGACTCAGCGTTCATACCACCACTCTAATCACAACTCGGAGCATTACAGCTGAATAACAACAACATCTTTATCACATACCTTTTTAACGAAATACATGGAACCAAAAAGTTTAAAAACGAGAGTCACATTTCAAGTAGGTTTTTGGTAGACCTCAAATGAGTTTAAAATTAAATTTTTGAAAAATTGCACTATAATAATGGGAATAAAATGTAAGTACTTTGAATTCTCAAAATGTTTGGCCTCGGGGTCATCACACAAAAATCAAGCTATTCCTTTCTTGAAGGATGTTTTAAAATAAATTTTTACATGACTCCCCAAAAACATTTAGAACATTTAAAATATCACCTTGATGAACTTACCTAGTGTAACCACACCAAAACATTACTTCTTGTAAAATAATTTATACAAGGATATATATATACACATACACCGGCACATTACAAAAATCAAACAAACATGGAGGACATATTCATGGTTCACATTTAACTCCTCAACATAATATAAATATCACACAAGCTCGTGTAATACGAGACACAATATTATAGTGGGGAGACTTACATCCACATATCGCACGAAGATGATGGTTGCATCTTGATACTAATCACGACCGAACTCCAGACGACGCGTCGCGACACGACTTAGTCAGACAAAATCTGACAAGACAAGACAAGACAGGACCCGACAACACACAACTCGACCCGACAGCCTAGGTTTCTGCAAACCTAAGCTCCGATACCATATTCTGTAACACCCCAAACCACTCGGGAATATTACAGCGCCGCAGACCCTCTCCGTGAGGATCTACCAGGCTAAAAGCGGGAAACACAACATATAGATACATGCCAACATGGCTAATAACGACTCGTTAGACCGATTTGGTCTTTTACACAATACACACATCATATATCCATATCTCTTTCCCAAAACTCATACCCACACAAGGGTTAGAATACAACAACGCTCCCATAAAATGGGAGAGCACCACAACGGAAATATAAACAACCAGACTCTACCAAAAATACTCAGCGAGTGGTCTTCATGTGATTAGTATCGTCGTCTTCCACCATCTTTCGTACTGATCCTGTGATTCGCTTCCCAGCGACCTGCAAGTACCTGGACACAATACAGACAACCACCCCCCGAATACTCGGAGGTTAGCAAAACTCCACTGTTTTGCTAGTGCAAGTATAAAATACAATTATAAGCCATACATATCATACTCCAATACCCAATAATCATAAACATACTCCCCGAGATAAATCATTTGATCAAAACAGTTCAAATTAAGGGAGATGGGGATGGAACCCATATACATCTAACAAAAACCTTTAATATCTCGGGGGTTTTGAAAACATTTAGGACTTATGAATCCTCAATTAACCAAAAACCGCATAGGGACACGGGCTAAAGAATTGTTTTGCAATAGTGCATATCCGATCACAAAACACGGGGCCTACAACCCAATCATCCACAATCCACGTACTCGAGTAAATAACCCAATGGTTAATCTCGATACACAACCAACCATAATTCACAAAAACAATCACAGGGCCCGCACCCTTATGCAAAAATCTCACAATCAAGAAATGGGTCATATACGACACTTATATTAATGCCACTCTAGCCAAGTATCAAGACCTTACGTACGACATAACTCACACCGAGAATGGAAGCGTTATGTTATTCCGGACATATCATAATTATCGAAACAACAACGTGCCATAATCAACACAAAACAACCTCCCGAGCTATACTGGCCCTGTACCTCTCGTGCAAGATACACACCCCAGGGACACCTCGTCAGGCCCTCCCTGGTGTATAGCCCAACCGAGTGATCTGCCGAACTCGAAGTCTAAACAAATCCTAGGGGACCCTCGCTGGTTTTACTCGGTTCACACACAATCTCAGAAACCACATGGCACAATTCACAATCATCAAAAACACATTCTCCCGAAGTACATCAAACGTAAATCTAGGTACTTGTTAGAAATGGCCACTTACCCGACACCTACTCGCAACCGATATTATAATATCGCATACTCATCAATAAACACAGATAACCACACACACGCAGTTTTTTGCCAAAGGCATCATCTTTAATACCACTAACGGTATAATCACACACAACGGTACCATACGCAATCAAGGCATCCAATGCAAAACACTAATACATATTCTTAGAACAACACATTCGTCCACACAAGTAGATCTTTGTGAAAGCTTTTATCAGGAATATATTGATTTTGATTAAGTTCGTTAAAAACATTATAATCGCACACATAGTCAATTATCAACTATTACGGATACGAAACATGAAATGTATGGGCAAGATACTTGCCTCGAATCCGCGAGCGAACAAATACGACGAATCACAAGGCCTCGATACCACGAACCACCGAACAACGAACGGATGAGGCTGGGCAGCCCTCGAACTTCCAAAACCGACCAAGAACTCGACAACTCCACGAGAACTACGAAAATAACACTAACACGAATCAATAACACTAAACGGAATCCGAATAGATCCTAAAAACAACAAGGATCTAAGTGTGTCTCCAAGAAATCAAGAACTATGTTCCGAGTGATATAAAATCATGAATGAGTTCAAAAATCCGAAGATCATGGCCAAGACAACAAGAATTTCACCATCGATTCATCATCCTCGGATTAAATCGAAGAACTAAGGAGAAACCCCCAAAAATTCAAGAACTAGGGTTCTAAGAAGACATTACCTTGATTTGGATCAAGAAGATGATTAGATGTTGTTAAACACCTATAAATCCGTTCCAAAATGAAGCTTGATGAAGAAGATCGCTCAAAATCGCCTCATGAGCTCACTCCTGACGGCTGGGAATGAAAAGAAGAGAAAAAGGTAGAAAATGGGGAAAGAAAGCATGCTGTCCAGTATTTATACTGGACAGTTATCAGCGTGCGCTAACTAGACAGCATTAGCGCGCGCTAACGAGGTCAACGCCCAGAACTTACCGAATAACACTGTTAGCGTGCGCTAGACCCATAAGCGTAGTGCGCGCTAGCGGGTCACGAAACCAGTCCAGTGGCCCCTGGACAGAACTGCACTTACCGGGCAGCGTGCGCTAGAAAGAAGAAAGAGCGTGCGCTAAGCAATCGATAGCGTGCACTAACTATCGACCTTAGCGTGCGCTAACAAAGCCCCAGTCCCAGTCCAGTAGCTCCTGCGCTGCCTCTGGACTGCCAGTTTGCGTGCGCTACACATTCAGTAGCGTGCACTAACCACAACGCCGTATCGTGCGCTATGTCACAAGGATTAGCGTGCGCTACACCACAAAAACCCAGAAACTCACACAGTGATCCGAAACGCCTCCAAACACGTCCCAACAAGGCACACATAAACATGGCACAAAATTCCAATGATGAGGACAATAACAATTCGATAAAACCCCGAAACTCAACGAATCCAGAACAAAGATCTCGAGTATTACAGGTTCAACAACCCGCACGGACTACACCACGCACAATTAAACAAACATAATCAATTCTGACACTGTGATCCACTGTCACGTGTCTCCGTAGGTTCAACAACCCACTCGGACTACTAAGTAGACATAACCAATTCCGACACTGTGATCCATTATCACGTGTCTCCGTAGGCTTAACAACCTGCACGGACTATATCAATCACAACAATCACACACACAGTCCTGACACCGTAGTCCACTACCACGTGTCACCGTAAGCCCCGTCGAGCTCACCCGGTTAGACGTACTATGTCTGAAACTCATGGTCCATTGCCATGCGTTATCGTAGGCCTCGTCAGACCAGCACGATTGGACCTCAGTACCTCACTAAGTTCTAACCCCATAGTCCACTACCACGAATCCTCGTAGGTCCCGTCGAACCAACATGAGTGAACTTAGCGGTCACACACATATTCACATTCACATTACATACAACAATGAGCACAATTAATCAATCACATTGATCACCACAAAATCGTACATCACACGCACATAACACAATCTCAACACTCGCAACAACTATCATCAATCAACGACACATAACCAACATAACACATGTTCGGTACACAATACATTGCACAACCAAGTGTAAAACCATCCCATATGTACGTCCCAATCCTGCACAAATGGCACAACGACTAACACGTATACCAATATAACACTATTATCACAAAGCCTTCAAATTGCGGAAAACACAACCAACTCAAACGGAACATATTTACGAAGGCAAGCAAAATCATCATAAATCTCATACGTGATTACTATTCGCAAGATACAAGTCGTATAATAAGATACTTGCCTTACTAACCGCTACCGAACGCTCCGAAGAACACGGTTCGACAGGGAAGCTCGGACCCCAAAGAAGGCAACGAACGGAAGGGTTCCGACTCGAGTTCTTCACAAGAATTTCGTTCCTAAGTCACAACGATATCAATTCAATCACAATTATACGAAAATGTAAAGAACTTCCCAAGTTCTACCCATTGAAGCATTTTATCGGACACCTTGAGGGCATAGTCCAATATAATCGTTTAACGGAGAAATACTAGAATTTGTTCCGCAAAATTTCAAGGGTAATGAATCATTTCGAGTATACAACCATGTTCTAACAATAATCTGAACTAAAACAAATCAAATCGGCCAAAACATCAAGAAACCTAAAAAATTCCCAAAACCAAGAGTTTAGGTGTTCTTACCTTCGATCCGGGCGGTATGTTAGATATGAATCAAACTTCCAAAACATGTTGCTCTATGTCATATCCATCCAAATTCATCCATTATTGATGAAGAAACGCGAAGAAACGAAGAAAAAGGGTGAAAATGGCCGGATGACTCGGCCCAGGCCCTTAAATAGCCGACCCTGGCCGACCGCTTACATACGTAATCGGCCATGGCCTACGTACGTAATCGGCCATGGCCGAACTCCCTGTAACCATTCTGCCGACATGTTACGTACGTAACCGGCAGGCTGTTACGTACGTAACAGGCCTTACGGCCGTTACTGCCGGGCCATTACGACCGTTACTCGGCCAGGTCTCACCAGCTAGGACTCGGTCGATCCGACGGTCCGAAAAATCCCGAAACTCAGACCTGAATGTAAACCAAATACACGATTTCGAAGTAATCACAAAGACGAATCCGAACACTAAGAGAACACACAATTCCGACCACCCGAGGGCTCGAAATTCGACAACGGAAGTAATTACCCCAAACTTTGGGAAATTACGAAAAAGGCCCAAAACGTCCGAAATACACGATACACGATCGAAACACCAAACCAAAGCTTACAACATGAACAATAACGTTAGATTAACTTACGAGAAACTCGAAACAACAGTTTCGGACGAGATTCGCGAGAATCGAACTCAAGTGCGGAAAAGTCATTTAAGAACACGGAACTCAACAAAACGATACCGAAACGAACTCGGATGACAAAAAGTGCAAAATTAAATATTCTCAGAATGATGAAACGGTCATAAGAGAGTCATCGAAACGGACCTCTGCCGAAAAATGAAAATTACCGGAAATCAAAATTGCGAATATTACATACTACCCTCCTTAAAAGAAGTTTCGTCCCGAAACATAAAAAAGTAGGGAGAAGCAATATCCCGACAGGAAAACTCAACGAGATACACAAGAAACGCGTAACTTTCGCCCATTGGTGAAACGTTACAAGCAACGCGAAAGAATATACAGCGTGAAAACACGCCCCACGACGACCATAACAACGCCACCGACTATGATTCAAAACAATAAAGAGCAATTAACGGCACATCATATATCAAATCACATGCACACATTTAATCAAAGAAACGCACGCGACAACAAGTCGCACCCAACTAAAACGGCAATGCGATAAAAACAAATATAGTATCACGATAGAAATCACTCCGATTCTCGTCAACAAGAAAATGTCCGACGTCAAGACACAAACAATTAAAGATAACAGAAAACGAGAATACGGGATATTACATTCTATCCTATTAAAAATAAGTTTCATCCCGAAACTTAAAATAAAACATCATGGTAGAATACAAACAAAACCAAAAAGTTCACGCAACAAATATCAATCTCTACACGAATTACATCACAAAGTACGATACACAACTACATCACTGGACACCACCGGGCCCTCCCCGAGTAAGAACGAAAACCCGATTCCCGAACATCTTGGCAACGGTCTCACAATGCACCGCTTGATGCCCCAGTTGGCCGCACTTAAAACAATTAACCGGTGGCGAACGACAATTCTGTCTCGCATGGCCTACACGGCTGCAGTTAAAGCAAGTCTTCACACCGATCGTCTTGCTCGCCTCCGAAGTGAGGTTCTTAGACTGGTCAACCGAACGAGGAGTGCTCCTAGAAGGAAACTGTGAAGCAACAGGCTCACAGATCTCACTTCTCTGGCCTCTTGAAAAGTTACTCGAGGTCTTCTGTCTCTTACTCTCTGAACCAGATTTCGTCACAGAGATGGCCATCTCAATGGCTAAAGCTCGGTCCTGATATTCCTTCAGGGTGGTATACAGGAGCGGAGCCATACTCTAACGGATATGGGGTTTCATGCGCATATTGAAGTATCGGACCTTGTCCGCTTCACTTCTCACTTGATCACGAACATAAGCCAGCTGTCGTTTAAAATCGACTATCGCCTGGGATATCGACACATCCTGGGAGGTAGCCAAGAAAAACTCAACGATCCTGCGTTCACGAACTGGAAACGGGAAATACTCTGCCTCCATGGCGGTCTTAAACTCAGCCCAAGTAGGTGTACGATCTGCAGGCACTATAGCCTGCCATCAGTCTGCAGCTTCTTTGTCAAGCAAGTACTGAGCAATGGGTACCCTCTTTTCATCCGGACAAGCTACAACATCAAATGTTCTGTCCAACTGGAAAAGCCATCGTTCCCAACCTAACAAGTTAGACGAACCCACAAAACGGGGCGGCTGCATCCTCATCACATCTCGTAACCACTTACTAGCCCCGTTATCCCCATCTAGGTTCTTATTCCGATGTACGGCCTGATTCATCTGCACTAACTGATCAACCACCTGATGAAGGATGGTGGCGGCGCCAACGTCAACATTAACGCTAGCTGAATAAGAATGTCCCTGATCTGTATCGAGCTGATTGGTACTCAGCAAGGAGTGAGTCGCCCTCTCACGCTCCTGATTACGACTACCACCACGACCACGGCCTCGGCCTCGACCCCTCAGCATACTGAACGGGCAACCATTCAGAACAACAAAATAAATACCACATAATAAACATAGGGCAACAACCAGTAGCACAATAAAGTATTCATTCCAAGTCATCACACGAGTACACGAACTAACAATGCAATAATAGACTTAAATTCATAAGTAATTCGCACGGTTACACCAACAGAGGTGCCCGACTCTTACCAAAATAAACACGGTCGAGACCACATACATGTCATTGAGACTAGACACTTGTAACATTCTTTAAAAAATAAAATTTTTCCGAGGTATTTGTTCAAATATTAATATTTTAAAATTCGCGAGTTTTGAAAGATTTTGCTGGGATGAAATTTTGAAAACACTTTGTTTAATACCTAGGTCATTGAAGTGGGGAACGATACCTAACAACGTATCCCCACCACTTGGGCATACAACCCAGATTTTCTAATGAGAATAATAACATAGCAACTCACTGCACGACTTAACCCCAATACATAAACACATAACGTTCTAATTTACGGAAGCCAAAGTTGTTTTGCAAAACATAAATTTTCCCAAAATCCTTTAGTTCATAACCAAAACGACGGTAATGTTTTACAATGTCCGAAGTACTTCAAAACACATTTGTCAAATACCGTCTGATGGTGTCATTTGAAAATACACGGCCCATTTGTCAAAATTTAACAAATTTTTAAAAATCCATATAAACCGTGGTTTGACCGCACCACCAAAATATTTTCCAAAAATCGATTTCTATAAAAATTCTCAAACTGTAAAGTCCTTCAAAAAACATTCTCAAACTTACCCATAACGGACAAAAATTACAACATTCCAAAAGCAGTCAAATTTAAAACTACATACTCAAATGGCAACCAGGGTCGCCAATTCAATCAAATGCATCTCGTGGTATCAAGTTTAAACACATAGCAAAATCATTCATCGGAGTTTCTCACAAACTCTACTGTCGGTACCTTTTCGAAGCCCATCAAGGTTTACAACTTTCACACCATAGCACACCACCTGGTAGTTCAAAGATAAAACAATAATGTGCCCAGTTCTATACACATACTATGTGCCACAAGTATTAAACACAACTATATTACACAATACTGTGTAAATAAAATCATGCACCGCAATTAACTCACTAAGATAAAATCGAGATACACAGGTATTACGCATAAAGGAGGAGACTTACATACATAATCCGCACGGAGGTGACAGTCGCCCATGATACTAATCTCGTCCGACAACATAACCGACACGTTGTGACTACGCACAACTCAATTTGTCACTTGACGACTCGAACGACAAGACAACACATTACTCGACAAATCATGACTTGACTCGACCCGACAACCTAGCTTTCCGCAACCTAAGCTCCGATACCATAAATGTAACACCCCCAAAACCATATGGGAATATTACACGTCGTAGACCCTTTCCACAAGGATCTACTAAACATCTATAAACAACCAAATGCTTGCCCGGCAGGGTCAAACAATAAAATGATACAGACCGTTATGGTCACTTACACGTGAATACACAGACCGATGAGGTCACACAACCCAATCGACTAAACTGACTTAAACAACATTACCCACACAGGGGTCAAAATACAATACAGCGGAAGACTGAAATCAACTCTGACAACACAACAAAAATCAAAACAACTCTCGACTCATGATTAGTATCGTAGCTCGTCATCCTCTTGTGCCAATCCTGTGACTGCTCCCCTGAATCTGCATATACCTAGACGCAAAATAGACATCCACCCCCCGATTACTTGGGGGTTAGTAAAACTCCACTGTTTTACTAGTGCAAGTATCAAATCATACGAAATGTAACAAGCAAATAATAATCGTGAATCAAATATAATAATCAAGTATCAAAATATTCCCGGGAGGTTTTCACAAGGGAAGATAAGCTATGAAGCATTCGAAAATAAGATTATCATCTCGCGAATTTTTAGATTTTCAAAACCTTTAAGACCTCAAGTCCTGATTCACAAAACCTGTCGAAAAACTTTAGCACCTTAACCCAAATCTTGTTTCATAACTCAGCAGTTTACAATACGGGAAACATTTACTCAAGCTTAGGACTCGGTCCAACATTCATTTTCATAAAACTTTTCCTTTCAAAACTTTGATTGAAAATAATCATGCTCATGACACCGTGATCCACTGTCACGTGTCTCCGTAGGTTCAAAAACCCGCACGGACTACACCACGCACAATTAAACAAACATAATCAATTCCGACACCGTGATCCACTGTCACGTGTCTCCATAGGTTCAACAACCCGCACAGACTATTAACCAGACATAACCAATTCCGACACCGTGATCCACTGTCACGTGTCTCCGTAGGCTTAACAATCCGCACGGACTATATCAATCACAACAATCACACACACAGTCCTGACACAGTAGTCTACTACCACGTGTCACCGTAAGCCCCATCGAGCTCACCCGGTTGGACGTACTGTGTCCGAAACTCATGGTCCACTGCCATGCGTTATCATTGGCCTCATCAGACTAGCACGATTGGACCTCAGTACCTCACTAAGTTCTGACCCCATAGTCCACTACCAAGAATCCTCGTAGGTCCCATCGAACCAACACGAGTGAACTTAGCGGTCACACACATATTCACATTCACATTCACATTACATACAACAATGAGCACAATTAATCAATCATATTGATCACCACAAAATCGTACATCACACGCACATAACACAATCTCAACACTCGCAACAACTATCATCAATCAACGACACATAACCAACATAACACACGTTCGATACACAATACATTGCACAACTAAGTGTACAACCATCCCATATTTACGTCGCAATCCTGCACAAATGGCACAACGCCTAACACGTATACCAATATAACACTATTATCACAAAGCCTTCAAATTGCGGAAAACACAACCAACTCAAATGGAACATATTTACGAAGGCAAGCAAAATCATCATAAATCTCATACGTGATTACTATTCGCAAGATACAAGTCGTATAATAAGATACTTGCCTTACTAACCGCTACCGAACGCTCCGAAGAACACGGTTCGACCGGGAAGCTCGGACCCCAAAGAAGGCAACGAACGGAAGGGTTCCGACTCGAGTTCTTCACAAGAATTTTGTTCCTAAGTCACAACGATATCAATTCAATCACAATTATATGAAAAACGTATAGAACTTCCCAAGTTCTACCCATTTAAGCATTTTATCGGATACCTTGAGGGCATAGTCCAATATAATCGTTTAACGGAGAAATACTAGAATTTGTTCCGCAAAAATTCAAGGGTAATGAATCATTTCGAGTATACAACCATGTTCTAACAATAATCTGAACTAAAACAAATCAAATCGGCCAAAACATCAAGAAACCTCAAAATTCCCAAAACCAAGAGTTTAGGTGTTCTTACCTTCGATCCGGGCGGAAGATGATGTTAGATATGAATCAAACTTCCAAAACATGTTGCTCTATGTCATATCCATCCAAATCTATCCATTATTGATGAAGAAACGCGAAGAAACAAAGAAAAAGGGTGAAAATGGCCGGATGACTTGGTCCAGGCCCTTAAATAGCCGACCCTGGCCGACCGCTTACGTACGTAATCGGCCATGGTGCCATGGCCGAACTCCCTATACCCATTCTGCCGACATGTTACGTACGTAACCGGAAGGCTGTTACGTACGTAACAAGCCTTACGGCCGTTACTGCCGGGCCATTACGGCCGTTACTGCCGGGCCATTACGGCCGTTACTCGGCCAGGTCTCGCCAGCCAGGACTCGGTCGATCCGACAGTCCGAAAAATCCCGAAACTCAGACCTGAACGTAAACCGAAAACATAATTACGAAGTACTCGCAAAGACGAATCCGAAAAGTAAGAGAACACACGATTCCGACCACCCGAGGGCTTGAAATTCGACAACGGAAGTAATTACCCCAAACTTTGGGAAATTACAAAAATAGCCCAAAACGTCCGAAATACACGATACGTGATCGAAACACCAAACCAAAGCTTACAACATGAACAATAACGTTAAATGAACTTACGAGAAACTCGAAACAACAGTTTCGGACGTGATTCACGAGAATCGAACTCAAATGCGGAAAAGTCGTTTAAGAACACAGAACTCAACAAAACGATACTGAAACGAACTCGGATGACAAAAAGTGCAGAATTAAATATTCTCAAAATGACGAAACAGTCATAATAGAGTTGTCGAAATGGACCTCCGCCGAAAAATGAAAATTACCGGAAATCGAAATTGCGGATATTACAATAACGTACGTTATGCAGAGAATCAAACAGGACTAGGCTGTGACCGATGGGTGGGTCCCGTGGTCGGCAACTTTTGGTGCAGAACATGGATGGATGAGTCAATGCTGAGGTTAACGTACGCTATGATTGGTGTATTACGTGCGCTAAATGGAAATTTAATATAGCAAGTCAACGTATGTATTACATACGCTATGGCCTATGCATTACGTACGTAAGCGATTGAACAAAACGAGGCAGTGAGCTCTGGAATGATGTTACGTACGCTATGTAGGACATGTAGCGTGCGTTAGGAAGCACTACGTACGTTAATGTTGATTGATAATGTACATAATGAGTTGTGCAGATTATAAATTAAGGTTCGGTCTCTCATTTCTGTAATACCCGAGATTTTTATTCTGATTAATTTGAAATATTTCTTTTTAGACTGGAAATTTCTCGATTTTCGAGCATTGGTATTATTTTTCTCGACAATCGATTTTGTGTTTATGGCCATATGTGGTGATTTGTTGTATATTATTTTCATTTCGGATCGATGTTGTTGTCCACGAGTGTTTCATCGTGTTCGTTCCGTGCGTTTTTAGGAATCGAGTCGTCAGGCCACAGCGGCAGTGGCGGCCGGGCATTCTGGCAGAACCGCACTGCACTGGCGCTGGACGGATGGTTGCGCGAGAATCGCACTGCGGTTGGCGCCCCGGACGGGTGCGGCAGGGACCGACATAGCGCACGCTACTGCCGGGAGACTGCGCGCGCTAACCGGCAGGCGTAGTGTAATACCCGAGATTTCTGATGTGTATTTGAACCTTATGATATTGTATTTGCTGCATTTTGATCTGAGTGTTATCCTCTGCATTTCATAATCCTGTGTTGTTGAGCGTATGATTTCATGCATGTTGTTCATACTTGCATTTTTGTGCACTTGTAGCGCGCGCTATTATCTTAGCGTTAGCGCACGCTACGTATGAGTTGTAGCGCATGCTATACGTAGTCAGCTTGATTGAGACATGTTGGTAGGTGAGATCAGACAGCGGATTTCATTGGGATTATGTCGGGATGAACCTGGATGGCTTTCTAGGAAAGTCGAGTCAACGGTGTTTAGCGCACGCTAAGTCTAGTACAGTGAGGTCAGTGAACTTTCGTTTAGCCGTTAGCGCACGCTAATGATAGTTGTTAACGTACGCTAATTGTTGATTTTAGCGCACGTAAGGCTGTTTAGCGTATGCTATGCCGAGACCCGTCAGAGTCAGTAGGCTGCAAGCCTGTTAGCGCACACTAGGGATAGAGCCGTAGCGCGTGCTAATAACCCTTTTCTATAAATAGGACAACACCCATCCTCATTTTTTCAGTTACACCACTTCTCATACTCAGTTTCTTAGACTTGGAGGGTCACTCTCTCCATCCTAAACCTCTCATATCATCATCCTAACTCGAGTTCGAAGTTCCTAGACATTGGAGATTGGTGTTCGAGCTCTCGGTGTTGAATTTCTTAAAGTTTCTCCTTGTTCTTCACCATTTTGAGGTAGGTGATTCTTCACCAACTGGATTAAGTATTCTTATGGATGTTTTAAACATGTTTTGAGATTATCTAGTCAGTTAAATCGTGCATAGTCGAACATCATGTTGTTAGAAGAATATTTCGATGTTTCGGTACTTCTTCATCATTTAGAACATTGAACCTCGTAGTGTCTGAACTCCTAAGCACAGTCATGAAGCTACAAAACCGATTATGGCAAGTTTATGGAGATTATAAAGTTCTTATGTATTACTTAATGAAATTATACGTATTGGGTCAGTAAATGGATTGAACTTAGGATATTTTCTTGAAGAAGAAGATGATTAACAAGTGAACCTAGTAATCAAGTTCTTGCGGTGTTCTACGGGGTAATTTCGATATCTTTATTGGCTTGGATAAATGAAGAACATGATTAGAATCATTGTAAGAAGAATTATCCTGTGATGTATTGAATAATCCGACCGTGGGATATATTTGATCTTAGGTAGGATACTGCGAGTTTTTGTCAAGGTTAGCATCCTAATGTTGATTCAAAATTGATGTAGGGCAGCGTAGTAAGCTCACATGTTTGAGAATATCAAGCTCTTTTTGATGTTCTTAATGATTAAACCGATTATCCGGAACCGTTAGTTATACCGGTGTTATTATTCATTAAAGGTTTGGATTTTGGTGGATTGATCGAGTGAGAGTTCTTCGAGCTGGTTGAAGATTTCTTATTCGTAGTAACAACCCTTATCGCCATTCTAAGGCAAGTGTCGTAATTTGTTAATGTTGGTATTTTGAGCATGCATGTGGTTTATTCATGTTGTTGAACATGGGATTTATTTCGTCGAATTGTATGATATTCGTTATCGAGTGTTTATATGTTCATGTTGATGGACATAGTGATTTTGCATATATGTATGCATGAGTTGTGTTTGTGTATGTCGTGCGATCTATGCTGAGGGCGCTGGATCGGATGTCCACCTCATGTTGGTCCGACTGGATCATCTTGGGATCTATGCTGAGGGCGCTGGATCATTGGACGGGTTTTTCCACCTCGTGTTGGTCCAACGGGATCATCTTAGGATCTATGCTGAGGGCGCTGGATCATTGGCATACCCATATTGTGTTAATGGAATCTTGTGGATTCGCATTGTTAGATCCCGGTAGCGGAAGTCCGTGTTGTGTATTTTATTATGCATTGTTGTTGCATATTCGATTTGTTTAATATGATACTTGTACTAGCATCGTTTTGCTAACCCCTTCGGGGGTGGACATTTGTTTTGATGTTCAGGTAGCCGAGGAGCGGGAAAACAGCCACAGTACCGACGTGACGACGAAGGGGCTCAGTGATGTTTATTATTATTGTGACTTGTCTTTTGGATTATTTGCAGTACTCGAGTACGTGTGTTTTATTAATATTTCGAGATGGTTGTATTAATGATCTCATTTGCTCTGTTGAAACCGGTTTTGTATTTTGAACTTTTATGGTACTGTTGTATTATATTTACATTTCTTCTAATTAGCCTTGTAAATCCTTACTTAAAGGGTTTACGGCGCTGTAATTATTCCGAATAGCTCGGGGTGTTACAGAATATGGTATCAGAGATAAGATTCATCGATATCTTGGCAGTCGGGTTTAGTTGGGTCTGTTTACGTTATCCGATTTACGGGTCATTTGTAACATCACTGTTCAGCCAGCGTCGTCATGTGGGTCGTGGTTGTAAGTCTCTTAATCTCTTATAGTACTGTTTTACTTAATTTCTGTTTTGTGAATATTGACAGATTTTATTTTTGAAAATGTTGCCCTGGATATTGAGTAATAGTATTTATAGTATGTTGAGGGGAGGTCCTAGACGCGGACGCGGTCGTGGACGCGAACGTGGTAATGTGAGACAGGAGGATTCAGCGACTACCCCAGAATTATGGGCTAGTGTTAGCCGTATTTTTATACGCTTATTTATCATTATTTTGTATTCTTTTTATGATTAAATCTGCATAAATGAGCTTCTAATGCACTATTATTATATGTTTTGCAGGAAATTGGAGTCCGGAAGCCGAAACGATGAAAAACGGGCGAAAACGGGGATTTTTAGCCTGGGGCCGCGGCACGTACCAAGTGGGCCGCGGCATACGAAGGTAACCAGCAGGCAGAGAGCGCACTGTACTGTGAGCCGCGACACGTAGAAGCTGAGCTGCGGCCCAGAAGAAATAAATAACGCCCAGGCATCCCGCTGTGCCCCGTGAGCCGCGGCACAGATTTAGTGAGCCGCGGCCCACGGGGCGGTTTCGGTGTGCTCCGCGTGGGTTTGGGCCGTTTTGAAGCCGGTTCTCGACCTAATCACACGGACGCGTTTTGGAGGCTGCTGGGAGTTATAAATAAGGGTTGAGATCTGGGGGAATCAGAGGATTATCGCGGAAGAGAGGAATCAAGACAAGAAGCAGAAGACACCAAGAGCAGAGGGCGGATGCCAGAAGAACGGAGGAATCCGAGTCTTCATCTGCGTTTGATTTCAATGCTTTCATTCATTAATTCTGTATTTTTATCCTTTAGCATGTCAGGCTAAAACCCTGTTCTAGGATTTTGATGAAACCAAAGTTTTGACGAATTTGCTTTTGATTATCTATCTAATTCCCTTTTCTGTTGAGTTTTCCCAATCAATTTTAATGCTTTCAATTGTCTGGCCAATAATTGGATTGTTTTAATTACGCAACTTGAATCGGGAGAGGAGAGTTGGTGAGGAACTATTGGTGAGAACCGTTTTACCTTGTCAGATAGGAATATACTCATAGGAACTATGTGGCCTTTTGAGGATTTTGTGCTTTTTTCCTATTGTCGAATTAATTCACCTAGGGATAGAGTGCGTTATTCACCTTTAGAAAAATCTATTGACCTCGGGAGAGGCGGTAGAGTATTTTAGCAATCTTTGCCTTAAATAAATTGGGGAAATCATTAACTTCAGATAATCGAGAGTAAATTCGGATAAACCAAGGTGGATTCACAATCCTAGACTTTTTCATTATTTGATTTTCTTTCTTCAAGCGATCGTTTTTCTGTTTATTATTGATTTTCTTTAGTCATTAATTGCAACCCAAATTTTGACTGTTCAAATAAAATTAGAATACATATAAATCGGTACTTAGTGATTCAGTCCTCGTGGGAACGATACTCACTCATCACTTTATTACTTGTCTACGATAACGTGCACTTGCGTTTAACGAAATATCGCAACAGCTAGTCGAACCGATTCCCATTCTGGAGGACAACAAGGATCAGTGAATGACAACGCAAATCCTAACATGCTGGGAGTGCTTCAACAGGTGGTTGCTTAGATAAACCAGTTCGCTCAGGTAGTTGACCGCATGCAGACGGCAATGGGACAGCAGCGTAACGAGGATAATCGAGGAGACAGATGGCTTACCGAGGTGGTCAAATTGCACCCGCCAAAATTTGATGGTTCTGCTGACGCACTTACTTGAGATCATTGGCTAAAGGAGTTAGAGAAGATATTTGCGGGGATTAACTGTCCCGAGGACCAGAAAGTTCCTATTGCCCAGTATTTTCTGACTGGGGAGACTTTTGACTGGTGGGAAGCTATTCGACTTGAGAATCATAATGCTGACTGGATGGAATTCAAACTAATGATGGAAGCACAATATTGTCCTCGATCAGTTAGAGAGGCTAGAGTCCGAGAGTTCTTCTCCCTGCAGATTCGGAAGCATCTGTGACAAACATAATCAAGACTTTTAATTATCAGCTGACTTGTGTGCGACACTTGGTCAGGACAGAGGCGGTGAAGATTTTTCATTTTGATATGCAGATGAAGCTGGAGATTCAGCAGTATATGTCCGGATTTGAGTGTACCACCTTGCGACAATATCAGGACAAGGTACTGGCCTACGACATGAAAGAGGCGGCGTTGGAGAAATCGATGGAGGCAAAGAAGCAGAAAGTGTCCGGCAACTTTTCGGAGAACAAGAGTAGTGGGCCCCACAAGGGCCAGTCTTCATTTTATTTGTCTAGGAAACCTCTGCATCCTACTC
This sequence comes from Orobanche coerulescens, assembly GCA_033398695.1. Taxonomy (NCBI): domain Eukaryota; kingdom Viridiplantae; phylum Streptophyta; class Magnoliopsida; order Lamiales; family Orobanchaceae; genus Orobanche; species Orobanche coerulescens. The sequence goes on from CM065812.1 coordinate 53,637,195, forward strand.
GAGGTGGAAAGAAGTTCCGGACAACATAAACAGTTTCGGACGCATCAAAGAAGTGTTATAATTGTGGTCGAGCAGGGCATATTCGACGTGATTGTCCCGTTCCTTCTGTGACTTGTTTTGAATGTGGGCAAGAAGGGTATCGTGCGAATTTTTGCAGAAATGTGACTAGATCATTTGGTACTCGCACTCCAGCACCAGGCCCAAAAGAAACAAGTGTGAACCAAACGCAGCAGAGTGGGTTTCAGCAGCAGAATGTTGGGAAAAGAGAGGCGTCCAGTGCTGGGTCCGTTCCTCCGCGCCTGTACGAGATGAGGAAGTCAGACGATCAGAACACTGTTGTTGCATCAGGTAAGATTCAGATCCTTTTGCAACCAGTTAGTGTCTTATTTGATTCAGGAGCTACACATTCTTTCATATCTTTGAACTGTGTTAATCGTTTGAAAATCTCGTGTTTATTTGATTGTGAGCCTTATGTTGTGGGTTTGCCGAGCAGACAGAGAATTGTGGGAACCCTAGAAACTAGAGATTTTCCAGTATCTATAGGAGGGAGAGATTGGCCATCAAATCTTATTGTAGTCGACATCCATGGTGACGATTTAATTTTCGGAGACGATTGGGTCAACCGTTATGGAGCTATTTTAAATTACCGTAAGAGAGTCATTTCTATCATTGCTAATGACAGATCTGAACATCTATTCAAAGGATGGAGACCGGGAAGCTTGGGAAAAATGATCAAAGCTATGAAAGCAGTGAAATTACTGAAGCAGGGTTGTCACGAATTTTGGTGTTATGCCATGAAGAAAGAACAAGGAGTAGAGCTCTCATCTATTCCCGTTGTGAACGAATTCTCAGATTTATTCCCTGACAAACTACCTGGGTTACCTCTGCGGAGATAAGTAGAGTTTAATATCGAATTGGAACCTGGAGCTGCACCTATTTCTAGAGCACCATACCATATGGCGCCAACCGAGATGTATGAACTAAAGAAGCAACTTGAGGAATTATTGCAGAAGGGTTACATTCAACCAAGCGTTTCTGCTTGGGGAGCGCCTGTTCTCTTTGTCCAGAAGAAAGATGGATCCCTCCGATTATGTATTGATTACAAGGAGCTAAACAAGGTGACGATCAAGAACAAGTATCCTATACCTCGAATCGACGACTTGGTTGATCAACTGCAAGGGGCAAGGGTATTCTCGAAGATTGACTTGCGATCGGGATACCATCAGTTTAGAATTAAGGAATCGGACATACCGAAATCTGCTTTTAGATCTCGGTACGGGCACTATGAATTTGTGGTAATGCTATTCGGACTTACCAATGCTCCTGTGGTATTTATGCAATTGATGAATCGGGTATTCTTAGAATACCTAGATAGGTTCGTGGTCGTTTTCATTGATGACATCTTGATCTTTTAGAAAGACCCCGAGGAGCATGCTGAGCATTTGCGTGTTATTTTGAGCACCTTGAGGAATGAACAGCTTTATGCGGAACTTTCTAAATGCGAGTTCTGGTTTAGAGAAGTTACCTTCCTTCGGCATGTGATATCAGCTGATGGAGTTCAGCTTGACCCGAAGAAAGTCGAAGCAATCTTGGAATGGGAATCTCCTAATAACATGAAAGAAGTCCGTAGTTTCTTAGGACTTGCTAGATATTATCGCCGTTTTGTAGAAGGATTTTCCAAAATTGCTCGTCCGCTTACTCAACTGTTGCAGAAGACTCAGAAATTCGTGTGGAATGAGAAATGCCAGGCGAGTTTTGATGAACTTAAGAGAAGATTGATGACATCACCTATACTAGCGTTACCAGATGGAACCGAGGGATTCATGGTATATAGCGACGCTTCAAATCAGGGTCTAGGATGTGTGTTTATGCAAAAGGATAGGGTAATTTCCTATGCCTCTCGATAGTTGAAACCGTACGAAGTTAATTACCCGACTCACGATCTGGAGTTAGCAGCTGTGGTCTTTGCTTTGAAAATTTGGTGACATTATTTAAACGGCACTCATTGTCAGATCTTTACAGATCATAAGAGCCTCAAGTATATTTTCAGTCAGAAGGAATTAAACATGAGGCAGAGAAGGTGGCTGGAATTGATCAAGGATTACGATATGGAAATCCTCTATCATCCAGGCAAAGCAAACGTGGTAGCTGATGCACTGAGCCGTAAACCTGTTTCTCTTCGAATGTTGGAAGCACTTACATCCCAAACTAGCATTCAACGAGAACTGATCTGCGAAGGGATTGAAGTATGGTCACCAGGAATCCATGGGCAACTATACGTGATGGAACTAACTTCGTCACTAGCCGAGGAAATCAAATCTAAGCACTTGGACGATTCTATGATTCTTCGGTTATATGATGAAGTAAAGAAAGGGAAGGCCCCAGGATTCGTGATACAGGATGATGGAGTTCTGAGATTTCAGAGTCGACTTTTCATTCCCGATGATGATGTTTTGAGACAGACAATTCTGAAAAAGGCTCACAGCGCGCCCTATTCTATTCACCCGGGCAGTAGTAAGATGTATAAGGATCTAAAACAAAACTTCTGGTGGGGAAATATGAAGAAGGACGTAGCAGAATACGTTTCGAAGTGTTTGACTTTTCAGCAGGTTAAACTTAAGATTGAACATCAGCGACCTGCCGGAATGTTGAAGCTACATTCGATCCCTGAGTGGAAGTGGGAGGATATATCGATGGATTTCATCACCAATATGCCAAGGACCAAGATGGGAATGAACATGATTTGGGTTTTAGTTGATCGACTAACCAAGTAGGCTCATTTCCTAGGAATTAAAAACACTTGGGGACCCGAGAAATTGGCGCGAGTATTTATTTCAGAGATAGTCTGATTGCATGGTACACCGAAGACCATTATTTTGGATCGAGATGGTCGCTTCGTATCGCACTTTTGGAAGGCAGTTCACAGGGCTTTGGGAACCGAACTGAACTTTAGCACGGCTTATCATCCTCATACGGACGGTCAGTCGGAAAGGACTATTCAGACAGTAGAAGACATGCTTAGAGCTTGTGCCTTAGACTAGTCAACCGATTGGGAGGTTCATTTGCCCTTGATTGAATTCACCTACAACAATAGTTGACATGCTTCCATTAAGATGGCACCATTTGTAGCGTTGTATGGAAGAAGATGTAGATCGACCCTGTGTTGGGATGATTCTTATGACTTGATTGGGATGGAACTAGAGTTGATAGTTCAGACTCAAGAGAAGGTAGCTCTAATTCAGGAACGGTTGTTGACTGCCCAGAGTCGACAAAAGTCTTATGCAGATGTGCGCCGTCGCCCGTTGGAGTTTGAGATTGGGGATCATGTGCTGTTGAAGGTTTCTCCTACTCGGGGAATTTTCCGTTTTGGAAGGAAAGGAAAGCTGAGTCCGAGATATATCGGACCATTTGAGATCCTCGAGAGAGTTGGGGATTTAGCATACAGGTTGGCCTTACCGCCATCGCTGAGTCACATTCACAATGTGTTTCACGTATCCCAATTACGGAAGTATGTACCAGATCCCAGTCATATCATTGATTTCGGCAAAATCGAGATAGCTAATGACGGCACCTTCGAAGAGAGGCCAATCAAAATACTCGAAAGTCGGATCAAGCAATTGAGGAATAAAACAATATCCTTGGTTAAAGTGCAATGGTCACGACACGGAGTTGAAGAGACCACGTGGGAAACGGAGGATGGTATGAAGACTAGATACCCGGAGTTATTTTCATCTTATGTTTCAGGACGAAACTTCTTTTTAGGGAGAGAGGATGTAATACCCGAGATTTCTGATGTGTATTTGAACCTTGTGATATTGTATTTGCTGCATTTTGATCTGAGTGTTATCCTCCTCATTTCATAATCCTGTGTTGTTGAGCGTATGATTTCATGCATGTTGTTCATACTTTCATTTTTGTGCACCTGTAGCGCACGCTAATATCTTAGCGTTAGCGCACGCTAATTGAGTTAGCTAGCGCACGTTACGTATGAGTTGTAGCGCGCGCTATACATAGTCAGCATGATTGAGACATGTTGGTAGGTGAGATCAGACCGCGTATTTCGTTGGGATTATTTCAGGATGAACCTGGACGGCTTTTTGGGAAAGTCGAGTCAACGGTGTTTAGCGCACGCAAATGGCTTGAGGTTAGCGCACGCTAAGTCTAGTAAAGTGAGGTCAGTGAACTTTCGTTCAGCCGTTAGTGCACGCTAATGATAGTTGTTAACGTATGCTAATTGTTGATTTTAGCGCACGTAAGGCTGTTTAGCGTTACGCTATGCCGAGATCCATCAGAGTCAGTAGGCTGCAAGCCCGTTAGCGCACACTAGGGATAGAGTCGTAGCGTGCGCTAATAACCTTTTTCTATAAGTAGGACAACACCCATCTTCATTTTTTCAGTTACACCACTTCTCATACTCGGTTTCTTAGACTTGGAGGGTCACTCTCTCCATCCTAAACCTCTCATATCATCATCCTAGCTCGAGTTCGAAGATCCTAGACATTGGAGATTGGTGTTCGAGCTCTCGGTGTTGAATTTCTTCAAGTTTCTCTTTGTTCTTCACTATTTTGAGGTAGGTGATTCTTCACAAACTGGATTAAGTATTCTTAAGGATGTTTTAAACATGTTTTGAGATTATCTAGTCAGTTGAATTCATGCGTAGTCGAACATCATGTTGTTAGAAGAATATTTTCGATGTTTCGGTACTTCTTCATCATTTAGAACATTGAACCTCGTAGTGTCTGAACTCCTAACCACAATCATGAAGCTACAAAACCGATTATGGAAAGTTTATGGAGATCATCAAGTTCTTATGTATTGCTTAATGAAATTATACGTATTGGGTCATTAAATGGATTGAACTTAGGATATTTTCTTGAAGAAGAAGATGATTAACAAGTGAACCTAGTAATCAAGTTCTTGCGGTGTTCTATGGGGTAATTTCGATATCTTGATTGGCTTGGATAAATGAAGAACATGATTAGAATCATTGTAAGAAGAATTATCCTGTGATGTATTGAAGAATCCGACCGTGGGATACATTTGATCTTAGGTAGGATACTGCGAGTTTTTGTCAGGGTTAGCATCTTAATGTTGATTCAAAATTGATATAGGGCAGCGTAGTAAGCTCACATGTTTGAGAATATCAAGCTCTTTTGATGTTCTTGATGATTAAACCGATTATCCGGAACCGTTAGTTATACCGGTGTTATTATTCGTTGAAGGTTCGGGTTTTGGTGGATTGATCGAGTGAGAGTTCTTCGAGCTGGTTGAAGATTTCTTCTTCGTAGTAACAACCCTTATCGCCATTCTAAGGCAAGTATCGTAATTTGTTAATGTTGGTATTTTGAGCATGCATGTGGTTTATTCATGTTGTTGAACATTTTGTTGAATTGTATGATATTCGTTATCGAGTGTTTATATGTTCATGTTGATGGACATAGTGATTTTGCATATATGTATGCATGAGTTGTGTTTGTGTATGTTGTGCGATCTATGCTGAGGGCGCTGGATCGGATGTCCACCTCGTGTTGGTCTGACGGGATCATCTTGGGATCTATGCTGAGGGTGCTGGATCATTGGACGGGTTTTTCCACCTCGTGTTGGTCCGACAGGATCATCTTGGGATCTATGCTGAGGGCGCTGGATCATTGGAATACCCATATTGTATTAATGGAATCTTGTGGATTCGCATTGTTGGATTCCGGTAGCGGAAGTCCGTGTTGTGTATTTTGTTATGCATTGTTGTTGCATATTCGATTTGTTTAATATGATACTTGTACTAGCATCGTTTTGCTAACCCCTTCGGGGGTGGACATTTGTTTTGATGTTCAGGTAGTCGAGGAGCGGGAAAACAGCCACAGTACCGACGTGACGACGAAGGGGCTCAGTGATGTTTATTATTATTGTGACTTGTCTTTTGGATTATTTTTAGTACTCGAGTACGTGTGTTTTATTAATATTTCGAGATGGTTGTATTAATGAACTCATTTGATCTGTTGAAACCGGTATTGTATTTTTGAACTTTTATGGTACTGTTGTATTATATTTACATTTCTTCTAATTAACCTTGTAAATCCTTACTTAAAGGGTTTACGGCGCTGTTATTATTCCGAATATCTCGGGGTGTTACACGTAGCGCACGTTATTCGGCAGCCAGCGCACGCTACCTGGGCTGGGCAGTGAGGCCTCTGAGGTTCTGGACTCCGGAGGGTTGGCGGGTAGTGCACGCTATGGCCGGTCGCTGTGCGCGCTAACTGGAAGGGGTAGCGCACGCTACCCGGCAGCCAGCGCCAGCTACCTGGGCGAAGGGATCAGTCGAAGAGCCTCTGGACTGGACCAAGGCCGGCACGCTAGCGCACACTAGGGCGGTCTGCCTATATATTTGACCGAGCAGGCCTATTTCAACCCATTTTTCATTTCCTTCTTTTCTTTCTGCGGCCAGAGGTTTTGAGAGCAAGGAGGCATGTTTCTGAACAACAAATACATGAAGTTCCTGAGTTTATATCATTGATTGATCATTCCATAACATCCTTCAATCGACCGAATCAAGGTTAGTTTTCCTAAAATCTAAACTTTGGGAAATTTGGGGATCTTGTTAGATTTCATTCTTTCGAGCCATATGAACTTAGATTACTGATGGATAATTGTAGATTAAGTTGTATTCTATCAATTTCATCATCTTTCCACGGTTTTGTCATGTCGGATTCGTCGTTTATATGAGTTTTCAATTGACGCCTTCAAGGTGTCCGGGAAAATGCCACAGAGGGAGATTCGGTCGTTTTGCGATGTTTTTCCTCGTGTGATTGATGGTTTATTTGATGATACGATATTAGGGACGAATTCCCTACGAAAATCTGGTGTTGAGCCCTTCCGATCGTTGTTTTCATTGGAGTTCCGGATTTTTCCAATCGACCGTATTTTATATATATATATATATATATATATATGTATGTATACATGTATATAGATAAATACATACATATGTCGGTGAATGCCGAGTGATGAATGCTAACACTAGTTGACGTACTCAACTTGGGTCGATGGATGAACCATACTTATAGATATAATATAGTAAGGTTTTATATATATATATATATATATATATATATTCGGTTGAGTCGCAATATAGGGATATATGTGCGGCATTGGTTGGTTATGCTTGAAGGCTTATTGTGAATGAGTTTTGATTGATAACATGCGTGTTATTGTTTATTTGTGTGGTTATGGACTGACGGATAAATTGTGTGACTTGGTGTACTGAGTTGATAATTGTTGTAACGTTTATCTGTGTGCTTGATGTTTGAAACAATGTGGATACTTGTTGTGAGAAATGTCGTATCCGGGAACCTCTGAGGGCGGGGCGTGTACTCCGGCCTGGTGTACGCTGCAATGTGCGGCTCCATATGATTGGTGAACAACGGTGTTACCTAATGCGCGTGCAAGGGGCGGCTCTTGTGGGAGTGATCGCCAGCGCGGTGACATGTTCAATGGGCGGCCAACATAGTGGAGTGAACGCCGGTGCACAAGTGTGCAAGGGAGGCGCCTGGCAGGCTTATTGGTAACGGATATTTGAGTGATAGCTAAGACCCCGTTACCAAATGATTTTCGTAATTCAAAGTTCTTGCAACTCGCTTTAAAATGTTGGTCTTGATGTAGACCGTGATTCGTGTTTCTGAAAGTTCGTTTCAACTTGTTTTAAATGTTGGTATCAGGGTTAATTAACCAAGGATATTTGACGAGATATCCGAGGGTTAATTAATCAGGGACCTTGAGCAGGATTTGACGAATGGGAGGCTGTGTCTTTGATTGCACTGTGATGATTATTCTGTGTATTGTGTCGAGGACCCCGTGGGATGTTGAGATTTGATCTCGTGATGATATTATTTGGATTGGGCCGAGAACCCCGTGAGATGTTGTAATGATTCGCTTGTGATAGTGTTTTATAAATTGGGTCGAGGACCCCGAATAATGTTGTAATGGTTTTCTTGCAAATTATTTTCCACATGTTGGATCGAGGACCCGAGAGCTTTTGAAGTATTTTCTAAAAGTATTCCCATTCGATTTTCAAAACCCCAAGACGGCCCGAGTCAATAATAATGTTTTCAAACTTTCTTATCAAAATACTTTTCCTTTTATAAAAAAGAATTTTTCAAACTAGATCTTCTGACTCCTTGGGCTCGTTTAAAGTTTCATTGGTGTTATGTTCCTTAAAGAGAATATGACTATGTTATTATCTTTCACCTTCTGTATGCGAGTGCTATTCTGTGTTGACTATGGGTATGTATGGTTTGTGTTAAGGCTTCGCGGCTGTTGAGTTTTGTGTTGTTATTGTTCGTATATCTTGTATATTATGTACTTGCACTAGCAAAATTCCAGTTTGCCAACCCCCGAGTTTCGGGGGGTGGGTGCCTGTTATGCGCTTAGGTTTTAGCAACTCGGGAGCAGTCATGGGATTAGCTTGTAAGGAGATGGAAGACGACGATGCTAATCACACAAGAGTCAGAGTCTTTTTCTTTTGTTTCATTTTGGTTGGTATTTCTCTTTCGGTCGAGTATCCACCCTTGCATGGGTGTAGTTTTCATTCATTAAATTAAGTTGTCATTCCTTTCTGTTTTCAAGTTTATTATTGTCATTGAGAAGTAAATTTAGTTAGTTTCTGAATTGTTTAATGACGTTGTCGGTCTACTTTGTAATTAATTTTGACCCCGGTCGGTCAATCATTGAGTAGTCTTTTGGAATTTACCTTGGTAGATCCCTGTGATAAGGGTCTACAGTGTAACACCCCCAAATCCCATTGGGTTATTACAGTGCCGTGGACCCTACACCTGGAGATCCACCAGGCGAAACATGACTAAAATACATTCAATTAACCAACAAGGGAGATCACAGTCCCTACCATGATATCCAACATAATATTTCGATAAGGAATTTCAACGAAAACGGTGGGCCTACACGGACAAAAATAAAAATACAACAACATCCACGAGGATCTGCTCGGGTAATACATAATGACAATGACTGACAAAATGGGGAACACTCCAACTGACTGACAAACATGAACAACTCGGACTAGTATCGCGCGAATGCCTCGTCGCCATCATCATGCCCCTATGTCTCAACTCTCTCCTCGCAAGTACCTAAAATATGAAAACATGTTCCGCCCCCACGGGGTCACTCATCCAGATAATGAACATCAAATAAATGTATAACATGATGTGCATCCAAAGGCAGAATGAAACGGTACAATGATAATAATAATACGATATGCTCACAACCCAAGGTAAGAACCAAGCATTCGTGAAATACTATTCCCACGACATACTATTAATACCTGTTCGACAGGTTAGAACATAAGTGCCCGACGGCGAATCATAATCACCGAGTACCACAATGAATTACACAACATGAACCAAACCAGAACTGAATTAAATATGAATCACAATGCCCGAAGGCTCCAATGAAATTATCAAGACATCATAAAGACCTGAAAGTCACTCAGCCGAAGCAGTCAATCAACAAAAACACTGAAACCGGAACAGCCCAAAGCTGTAGTTAATGAGGGCTAATAAGATCATAACCACGACCGTGACCTACTGAGCTGTAGGTGTCGGGAAGCCAACCGCGAAGGTTCAAGCCCCAAGCTTACCCATAATAAGATCATAAACACGACCGTGACCTACTGAGCTGTAGGTGTTGGGAAGCCAACCGCGAAGGTTCAAGCCCCAAGCTTACCCATAATAAGATCATAAACACGACCGTGACTTACTGAGTTGTAGGTGTTGGGAAGCCAACCGTGAAGGTTCAAGCCCCAAGCTTACCCATAATGAGCACTAGCCGAGACTAGCCTCCAAAATATAATTAATCACAAATAGCAACGATCCGAAGATTACCGAATTTACGAGAATGATAATGTGCTGCCTTGAATCAGACAACACGATAATGATGACTCACGGATGGGCACCGTCCTCGGCGGTCCCAATTCAATACCTCGATTGCCTTATAATGGCCAACCGATAACAATGATGCAGCGGATGATCTAATACCTCGATTGCCTTAAAACGGCCAATCGATAACAATGATACAACGAATGATTGAGCACCTCGATTGCCTTAGAACAGACAATCAATAACAATGATACAATGAGTAATTGAGCACCTCGATTGCCTTAGAACAGCTAATCGATGAGAATGATACAATGCGTGATTGAACTCCTCGATTGCCTTAGAACGGCCAATCGATAACAAAGACACAACGGATGGGAACTATCCTCGACAGCCCCAATTCAATACCTCGATTGCCTTATAATGGCCAACCGATAACAATGATGCAGCGGATGATCCAATACCTCGATTGCCTTAAAACGGCCAATCGATAACAATGATATAATGAATGACTGAGCACCTCGATTGCCTTAGAACGTCTAATCGATGACAATGATACATTGAATGGTTGAACTCCCCGATTGCCTTAGAACGACCAATCGATAATAATGAGACAATGAATGCCTCGGCACCTTTAATCGGCTACCGACGATGAAGTGAGAACGAATACGACAATGCCTTCAATCGGCCAATACAACATGAATGACAGGACGCCAACATTAATAACAATGATTACAACAACGTCTTAGATCGACATCAATATTAACAACAACAACCGATACATCGATACCGTGAACCGGTGATCGATAATAACATTAACAACGAATATCTCAATGCCTTACCGGCCATTAATGAATGATAATAAATATGTGGCATAATTTCCAAAGAGTATTGTATCGAACGATCCCCTAATATCAATGAACTTATGAAGGGACTAAGTCTCGGAATGATACAACACATTCATACACATATATGATAACATTAATCTCATTGACTAGTACAAGTATAAAACTTGCCTCAACCAAAGGCGATGAAATCCTTCCACGAACAACGAACGTCGTCCTACGATAAACACAAGTACTCGAACAACCTTGAATGAAATACAATTTATTCAATAACACAATATCAATCGAAATCAACATAACGACCGAAAGAAACTCTTTGAGACATTTAATCCAACACTAAATGTTCAAAGTTCCTCAAGAACCTAAGAATCATCAATCGGGTTGAACGAATCGAAAATATGGATATAAAATCCATAGAACACGATTAATAATGTTCATTAGCATCAACCGATTCATCAAAATCGGACTAGAATCGAAATCAAGAATAAATTCCCCAAAAAGTCAACTTGGAGGAAAATCAAGAAATATACTTTGATTCGACGAAGAACATGGATTGGATGATGATATAATCGACAAGAATCCTAAAAAATGCTTAGAAATCAAGTGGAATCGACCAAAAACTCCACTTGCCGATTGTCCCCGTCGCCAGCCGCACCTGGTGAAGAAATGTGAAGAAAATGAGGTCTGGCCGGTCACAGCCTATATAAGGCCGACAGGGTTACGGCCGTTACCGGCAGGGCCTTACGGCCGTAACCGACATTCGTCAAAATCTGCCCCGCGCCTACCGATGGCTTACGGCCATAAATGACAGGGCCTTATGGCCGTAACTCGGCATTTACACTGGTAATCGCATTCGTCGAACATCGCACGGCACCGTCTGGCCCGTGAATCGACCCTTACGGCCGTAACCGGCATTCGTCCGAACACTGCCGAGCACGTACGACCGTAACTGGCACCTTACGGCCGTAACCCGGCCAGGCCAGGCCCTGCTCCAAGAGGTGCGGTCTTGACTCGGCCGCGGCCACTCCGACGGCCAGGACGCCGCCGAAACCCGAACCTAAATATGAATTGAAGATACAGTTACGAAGTACTCGCAAAGACAAATCCAAGCACTAAGAGAACACATGATTTTGACCACCCGAAGGCTCGAAATTCGACAACGGAAAGTAATTACCCCAAACTTTGGGAAATTACGAAAATGGCCCAAAACGTCTGAAATACACGATACACAATCGAAACACCAAGCCAAAGCTCGCATCATGAATAATAACATTAAATGAACTTACGAGAAACTCGAAACAGCAGTTTCAGACGAGATTCGTAAGAATCGAACTCAAGTGCGGAAAAGTCGTTTAAGAACACGGAACTCAACAAAATGATACCGAAACGAACTCGGATGACAAAAAGTACAAAATTAAATATTCTCTAAATGACGAAACGGTCACAACAGAGTCGCTAAGATGGACTTCCGCCACAAAAAAAGAAAATTACCGGAAAATCAAAATTGCGGATATTACATACTACCCCCCTTAAAAGAAGTTTCGTCCCGAAACATAAAACAAGTAGGGAGAAGCAATATCCTGCCAGGAAAAAATCAACGAGATACACACGAACAAGAATGATCACAATGAATGATAATGAATCGAAATGCAACAAGGATCAAGAATGACTCACCGGGGAGAAATGATAACATAATGAGTGATAGCTCAATTGAAATGATTGGAACCATTGTTCCCCGTGAAGTGAATGATTAGTTTGATAATTATAAGTCTCAACGTGATTGATATATGATGAATGGATTATATGAATGAAGGAACGACAAATGAAATGAATGATTATACTATTACCGGGCAAGAATTAACTTGTTCAAAACTGGTGATGAATGTCCTTACCTCTGGCTCTCGAAGCGTGATAGTACCCCTTAAATGAAGCACGGGCTGGAGTAACAAAATCCCTCGAGGCTTGTGAGCTCTCTCGAGATCTACCGGCATTAGAACTCCTACAGTATTTCCGTAGGTGTCCCGGGTTCTCACACAGAAAACAGACAATAGCTGGCACCATACACCGAGTACTCACGTGTCCTGCTGAATCACAATTAAAGCAAACAACAGTCGAACTCGTCGTCTGAGATGAAGATGCTCTCCCAGCATGAAGACGACTAGAAAACGATCTCTTGGATGTCGGAGTCCGATGTCCCTCTGACAGCTCATTCCATACCGAGGTAGGAAAGTCACATGATAATTACAGATCCCGTATGGAGATCGCATTATGATTACGTTACGAAATGATGATAATGGGCATATATGCTCTAACATAACGGATATATTAATAATGCGGTAAATGATCGTCGACATGACGCCAGAATATGATAAGATTGCATTAAAGATCAAGTGAGGTAACATGATTATCTGATGAAATTCCTGAAATGATTACCTTGAACAAGTAAACAAGGTTGAAAATTCGATCCATAAGATCAACAACTGAACCGTGAGATGGAATGGATGATTAATGAATTAACTGAACAATGAGATTGACTGAGTGATGAATGAATTAACTGAGCGATGATATTGACTGAGTGGTGAATGAATTAACTGAACAATGAGATTGACTGAGTGATGAATGAATTAACTGATCAATGATATTGACTGAGTGATGAATGAATTAACTGAGCAATGAGATTGACTGAGTGATGTTGGTGATTTTAGTGTCACCATTCATTTTGTGTAATTGGAACTAATATGTGAGCTAAGGGGTTTCATAATTTGTATTCTAATATATGTTCGGGTATGTGCGGAGCGCACACATGTATAAGATCGAATTATAAGCCGGTACGATTATGTCGGGGGTCCGGGGGCAGAGCCCCCGGCGGTGGTCCCGCTGACCGTTCAGCGGGCGGGGTCTAGGGGCTGAGCCCCTAGTGGGTGGTGGTCCCGCTGACCGTTCAGCGGGCGGGGTCTAGGGGCAATGGTCCCGCTGACCGTTCAGTAATTGTTCTCCCGTCAGCACTCCTATGGACTCTAGTGTGAAATTAATGCCAAACACTGGCATTCCCATTTCACAATTGGAATACTCTAAGGCCATTGGTAGCTTGATGTATGCCATGACAAGTACCAGGCCTGATATTGCTTTTGCTGTGGGAAAATTGAGCAGATACACTAGTAATCCTAGTGCTCAACATTAGCAAGCGTTAAATAGAGTATTTAAGTATCTCAAGGGAACCATGGATTATGGCTTGAGTTACTTGGGATATCTTTCGGTTTTGGGAGGACATTCGGATGCGAGTTAGATAAATAACTTGGAGGACCATTCCTCGACTTCTGGCTGGGTATTCTTGCTAGGGGGAGGTGCCATTTCATGGGCTTCCAAGAAGCAAACTTGTATTACACACTCGACAATGGAATCTGAGTTTGTTGCGCTAGCTGCTGCTGGTAAAGAAGCAGAGTGGCTAAGAAATTTAGTCTATGAGATTCTTTTGTGGTCTAAACCGATAGCACCGATTTCTATCCTTTGTGATAATGAAGCAACCTTGGCTAAGGCATATAGCCAAGTTTATAATGGCAAGTCTAGACACTTAGGTGTTAGACATAGTATGATTAGAGATCTAATCATGAATGGTGTTATTTCGGTTGAGTTTATGAAATCGCAACAAAATTTGGCAGATCATTTGACTAAGGGTCTGTTAAGAGACTTAGTGCACAAGTCTGTAATTGTGATGGGATTAAAGTCCATCTAATTCTGTAATGGTGAGACACCCAATTCCCTTCTAATATGACATTAGGAGTTGAATTAAATGAGGGAAGCTCACACTTATAGATTGGAACACACAAATTATTCATCCCAGGTATGTGTTCGGTTCTGCAGTTGGCTAGGTTGAAGTATAACTTCTTAATAATTCCTTTGATAAAATGTATGTGCAGATACATGAAGTAAAGGAATTACCTACGTGATTGTGAAGTGTAGACGCATTTCAATAGGATGGGGACTTGGCCTTGATACAGTCATGAGAGGATTAGGACACTCGGCTTTATAATAGTGTCAAGTTGTATTTTGTTAGAGAAATTCAATAAACTAGTATGTATTTTACCTTCAGGTATTCAAATGGGTTGAAGGGTTCAATTCTTAGAACACCCTAATTCTCGAGTATTTGAAAGTGCATGATACTAAGATGGAAATTCAATCGTTTCGATATTTTCATTTATGTACTGGTTTGGTTTGTTTGGATTAATGTTATGTTTGTTCATGGGTTACACTAAAATGGGGGAGGATTCTTGGTGATTTCAGTGTCACCATTCATTTTATGTAATTGGAACTAATATGTGAGCTAAGGGGTTTCATAATTTGTATTCTAATATATGTTCGGGTATGTGCGGAGTGCACACATGTATAAGCCGGTACGTTTATGGCGGGGGTGCGGGGCGAGCCCCTGGCAGTGTCTGTGGTCCCGCCGACCGTCTAGGGGCGGTCAAAGCGTGGCCGTTGGTGACTTAGTGATATTTCCGAATTTTAGAGGGAGATTATGGTAAAATTGACTAATTTCGTCAATTTGGAAAGCCATCCGTCTAACCCTAATTTCGGACCACTAATTAAGACCTAATGACGGCGCCGCCTCAAGTAACCCTAAATATCGACCTAATGTCACCCTAATCCGACATGTATAAATAAGACTCTCCTATTGAGTTTTACATACGCTTTTTCTCAGCTCTCTGTCTTTCTAACAAACCCAGAATTCTCTAGCAATTTGGCTTACGTTTCTGTGCCTAGATTCGTAAGTGTCCCTTTGGATTATCCTAGGCTAAATTTCTTGTCACCCGGGCATAGGGTAAAATTATCAGTTCGGAAAGTGTTTACAGGATCCATTGGGAATCCGGATCTCCATCTTAAACCCCAATACCCCAACAAGTTATGAATGAATTAACTGATCAATGAGATTGACTGAGTGATGAATGAATTAACTGAGCAATGAGATTGACTGAGTGATGAATGAATTAACTGATCAATGAGATTGACTGAGTGATGAATGAATTAACTGAACAATGAGATTGAATGAGTGATGAATGAATTAACTGAACAATGAGATTGACTGAGTGATTAATGAATTAACATGATCGACAAGATAAAAAATGATGATTGAGGATTATTAACTGGTGAATGAGTTGATCCTTAGCACTTACACAAGTAACACGTGCTTCAAAACAATTAGTCATGAATCGATCATAACAATAATATCGCATATAGGTTTCAACAAAGCATGTATAATTAATGACATAATGAATGTATGAACATAAAGAGAATCGAGTCCTTACACAGGTCATACGAAGCTTCGAGGTCTTACGATACTAGTCTCAACTGACGACGACTTGATGAATGAATGACTCATGTAGTCATACAAATATCACGACTCACAAAACCCGACTGTCCAGATTGTCATAACCTGACAGTCCCACTACTACCGCATCGGTAGAGCCACATAACTCACATATCAGGGTATCTCACAACCCAATTCTCTGATACCATCTTTTGTAATACCCCCAAATCCCATTGGGTTATTACAGTGCCATGGACCCCACACCCGGAGATCCACCAGGCGAAACATGACTAAAATACATTAAATTAACCAACAAGGGAGATCACAGTCCCTACCATGATATCCGACACAATATTCCGATAAGGAATTTCAACGACAACGATGGGCCTACATGGCCAAAAATAAAAATACAACAACATCCACGAGCATCTGCTCGGGTAATACATAATGACAATGACTGACAAACTGGAGAACACTCCAACTGACTGACAAACATGAACAACTTGGACTAGTATCGCTCGAATGCCTCGTCGCCATCATCATGCCCCTGTGTCTCAACTCTCTCCTCGCAAGCACCTAAAACATGAAAACATGTTCCGCCCCCACGGGGTCAGTCATCCAGATAATGAACATCAAATACATGTATAACATGATGTGCATCCAAAGGCAGAATGAAACGGAACAATGATAATAATAATATGATATGCTCATAACCCAAGGTAAGAACCGAGCATTCATAAAATACTATGCCCACGGCATACTATTAATACTTGTTCGACAGGTTAGAACATAAGTGCCCAACGGCGAATCATAATCACAGAGTACCACAATGAATTACACGACATGAACCAAACCAGAACTGAATTAAATATGAATCACAATGGCCGAAGGCTCCAATGAAATTATCAAGACATCATAAAGACCTGAAAGTCACTCAGCCGAAGCTGTCAATCAACATAAACACTGAAACCGGAATAGCCCGAAGCTGTAGTTAATGAGGGCTAATAAGATCATAAACACGACCATGACCTACTGAGCTGTAGGTGTTGGGAAGCCAACCGCGAAGGTTCAAGCCCCAATCTTACCCATAATAAGAACATAAACACGACCGTGACCTACCAAGATGTAGGTGTTGGGAAGCCAACCGCGAAGGTTCAAGCCCCAAGCTTGTAACACCCCAAACTAGATGGATATTGCAGTGCTGTGGATCCCCGACTGGGACCCACCAGGCGAATGAAAATAATGAATTAAATAATATAATTGTAGTACCGAACCACATTATATTACCAAATACTCCGATGAGGAGTTTAAGTAAACACACCAGGACAATACCGAATACTAGTATATTTTATATGAAGATAAAATACACAACACTGAATGAAACGGAGTATCCAAATGAAAGTCTGCAGCGGAAAATAAATGACAACAACATGAATGACTGAAAAGATCGGGTCCCCCTACTAGTATCACTGGGACTCCTCGCCGTCAATGTTCTATTCCCGTGCTTTTGCCTTGCCATGACCTGAAAACAAAATCCCAAATGGGTCGGGCCATACGTAACAACAATCCTCAAGGGTTGAAAATACACAATCATGATATATCTATAGTTATGAAATATCCTTAGTTATGAATTACGCTGAAGAGGAGTATCATAGTACGCCCGTAATGTTCTGTGCAAGTGTACAAGACGGATGACCGGACACACCCATCCCTGTACCTAATTAGTCTCACGGAGGTAATCGTTACCGTGTGCACAGTCCAATGTATCGATCCCAATACATGACCATCGCATGCTCGACTAAAAATTCCACACATCCACACCCGGCCACGCAATATGAACCCAGAAGGTCATATGAACGAGAATGACCAAGATGAATAT
Source organism: Orobanche coerulescens (assembly GCA_033398695.1). Lineage (NCBI taxonomy): Eukaryota > Viridiplantae > Streptophyta > Magnoliopsida > Lamiales > Orobanchaceae > Orobanche > Orobanche coerulescens. Next base: position 53,655,105 of record CM065812.1, read on the forward strand.
CAATGAATTATAATCCGACAAGGTCAAGAATGACTCACCGAGATGAAAATGATAGTGAAGTGAATGATAGTTCAATGAAACGATTGGAACCGCCGTTCCTCGTGAATGAAGTGATTATTCGACAATTCCAAGTCTCAATACGATTAATACAATGATGAATGAGTTATGATTATGAATGAACAACAACAAAAGGAATGAATATCCTTTTAACCGATTAAGAATTAACTTACACAACACCGATGAAGAATGTCCTTCCACGAACAACATCCTAAACGGGATGTCGGTCGCTCGAACAACCTTGAATAACACAATATCGAACAATCCATTCAACATACGAATCAAACACGATGATAACCAACTCAAAACGTCGATACGACTAAACTAAGTTCATTGGGGCATTATATCAAACACGTTGTGACCAATCTCCGATTGTTTACAATCAATCCTCAATTATACCAACATTAAATTCCCAAGAAGTGTTTCAAACCAACAAAACATCCTCAATACCATCAATAATCCAAGATGAATATCCAAAATCGTGATTGCAACAACAATTAATCGAAAACCCCCAAATCCAACTCAATATTCAAAGTGTTCTTGAATAATCCTTCAATAATCCAAAGAATAATCATACATATCCACAATCATGTGTACATCACTTCATACAACATGATTTTAACGTCTAAAACATCATATCTTAATACAAAATCGAAATCCAAGATGTTGAAGAATATTACCTTAGAAGATCCAAACACTTCGATCCGATGAAAACGTGTTAAATCGACTATCCAAGCTTCCCAACGAATCAAGATGATGAAATCCGAATACACAAGTGATTTATGATGACAAAATATCTCCCTCAAGCTCTCTCTCTCGGAACAAAGTGAAGGAAATGAGAAAAATGAGGAAAAATCCCGTCCAAGACATATATAAACTGCCGGAAGTTACGGCCGTAACTCGGCCTTCTTACGGCCGTAACATCCCAGGTCAACGGCCTTACGGCCGTGACCAGCCAACTCGTACGGCCGTAACTCGGCTTCGTCCAAACACATGCCGACAGCCTTACGGCCGTATCCGAACTTGACTTGCGGGCGTAACTCGCCCTCGTCTAAAACACCTGCCGACATCCTTACAGCCGTACCCGCACACCTTACGGGCGTAACTCGGACGATACGGCCGTATCCGGCCAATCTTACGGGCGTAAGCCCCCTTCGTCGAAAATGACCAGGTACCCTGCCTGTAACGTACGGCCGTATCCGGCCAAGCCTTACGACCGTATCTCCCTCGCCTTACGGCAGTATGCCGCAACCCTTACGGCCGTAACTCACCTTCGGCCAAAAATGCCTGGGCACCCTGCTCGACACGTACGGCCGTATCCGGCCAAGCCTTACGGCCGTACTGCCTAACTTACGGCCGTATGCCGAAATCCTTACAGCCATAAGTCCTGCTCGTCCAAAATAGCCTGAAAACAACGAACGTCTATTACGGCTATATCCTACACTCCTTACGGCCGTAACTCGTTGCTGGACAAGATGAAAATCCGACAACTCCGATTTCTCGCTACGATTGATGAATGATTCGACATACCATACGTATGTGAAAGTGAACAAATCCAATACATGCCAAAAATGATACTTCCATCACAAGACTACCAATCACGATGATAATGATAATACTCCCGTTCCGACACTCAAACGGAGATGAAATGACGATCGGTAACTGATACACGGTTACCACATGCCAAATGAATGAATCATGAATGATGAGTGATTATTAATGAGTGAAAATTACTAAGTAATAATTACTGACTGATAATTACTGAATGATAATGAATGAATTACAACCGGGTATTACATACTCCCCCCCTTAAAAAGAGTTTCGGCCCCGAAACTATGGGTCAAACAACTCGGGATAACTCTCCCGCATACTCTCCTCGGTTTCCCAAGTAGCCTCTTCGACTCCGTGTCTAGACAACTGAATCTTGACCAAAGGAATCGTCTTATTCATCAACTGTTTGATTCACCACTCTAAAACTCGTATAGGACGCTCCTCATACGAATGATCATCCGCGATGTCAATTTCGTCGAATTGAAGTATGTGAAACACATTATGAATTCGGCTCAACGCCAGAGGTAAAGCCAATCGATAAGCTAACTCGCCTACTCGATCTAGAATCTGAAACGTCCAATGAATCTCGGACTTAACTTTCCCCGTTTTCCGAAACGGAAAATACTTCGACTCGGGGATACCTTGACCAAAACGTGGTCACCCGTCTCGAACTCTAGTGGTCGACGACGATTAACTGCCTATGATTTCTGTCGACTCTGAGCTGTCAACATACGACTCCTTATTATTGTACGTGAACTCAATCAATGGTAATTGGGCTTCCCAATCGTCTTTCCAATCGAGGATGCATGCCCTCAACATGTACTCCAATGTCTGAATAGTCTTCTCTGATTGTCCGTCGGACTGAGGATGAAAAGCGGTACTGATATTAAGCTGAGTTCCCATAGCACGATGAACTGATTTCCAAAATGTGACACGAATCGTCCGTCACGATCGGAAACGATACTCTTAGGAGTACCATGCAATCTCACTATCTCTTTGATGAACAACTGGGCCAGTCTCTCGGGACCCCACGTATCCTTAATCTCAAGGAAATGAGCTGACTTAGTTAAGCGGTCCACAATCACCCAGATTGTGTTCATGCCACGACGACTCATCGGCAAACTCGTGATGAAGTCCATAGAAATGTCTTCCCACTTCCACTCTGGAATAGGGAGAGGTCTCAGCATACCCGCCGGTCGTTGATGTTCTATCTTGACTTGCTGACATGTTAAGCATCTCGAAACAAATTCTGCGACTTCTCACTTCATATTACTCCCCCAGTAATTTTGTTTCAAGTCCTTGTACCCCTTGCTAGACCCTGGATGAACGGAAAAAGGGGTAGCATGAGCTTTTCTCAAAATCGAGTTTTTCAACTCGTTATTAGCCGGTACACATAACCGATTCTTAAATCGCAAAAGTCCATCCTTGTGGACCACAAATCCAGGGCTTTCCCTTGAGCCACATCCTCACGGATGCGCAACAATGATGGGTCTGAACCCTGATTCACTCCAATTGCCTCCTCAAGTGGCGATGAAATCTCTAACATGCAAAGTTGCCCTTGCACTTGCTGAAGCCAGACCTCAATCTCGGGTCTAAGGAATTCCTGCTGAAGCTCCTTCTGAACTGTTAAACGAGCAAGCATTTGCTCCTGAACGGACTTACGACTCAAGGCATCGGCAATCACGTTTGCCTTACCCGGGTGGTACAGGATCTCGATATCATAATCTTTGATTAGTTCCAACCACCACCTGTATCGCATATTTAACTCCTTCTGAGTAAATATATACTTCAAACTCTTGTGATCGGTGAATAACTGATAGGTGACGCCATAAAGGTAATGACGCCAAAATTTCCGATGCGAAAACCACGGATGTTAGCTCCAGGTCGTGGGTCGGATAATTAACCTCGCAAGGTCGCAATTGCCGTGTAGCATAGCCAATAACCTTCCCATTCTGCATTAATACACATCCGAGATCGTGTCCGGACGTGTTACTAAAAACCACGAATCCTTCCGTCCCTTCTGGCAAGGAAAGGACAGGTGCTGAAATTAACCGGTTCTTGAGTTCCTCAAAACTCCGCTGACATGCGTCGGACCACGTGAGTTTCTTATCCTTTCACAAAAGGTTCGTCGTTGATTGAGCGATTTTAGAGAATACTTTCATAATTCGCCGATAATAACTGGTTAATCCGAGAAAGCTTCGGATTTTCTTATCAATCTTCGGAGGTAACCAATCTTGGATAGCCTCCGTCTTCTAAGGATCAACACGCACACCGTCTGATGAAATTACATGCCTGAGAAATGACACTTCGGACATCCAGAACTCACATTTGGAAAACTTTCCATAGAGTTGCTCTCGTCTCAACACGTCGAGAACCTGATGAATGTGAAACTCATGTTCTTCCTGGTCATGAGAATAAATTAAATTATCATCACTGAAGACAACCACAAACTGGTCCCAAAAGTCGATGAAAACCTGATTCATTGATTCCATGAATACCGTAGATGCAATAGGTAACCCAAACGACATTACCACGAACTCATAATGACCATAGCGTGTTTGAAACGCCGTCCTCGCGATATCCGACTCTCGAATTCGCAACTAATGATATCCAGATCTTAAGTCAATCTTGGAAAAAATACTGAAGTTCCCTGAAGTTGATCTAGGAGATCATCGATACGGGGTAGAGGATACTTATCCTTGATCATCATCCCGTTGAACTCCTGATAATTAATACACACACGAAACAAACCATACTTCTCCTTGACAGATCCCACTGGTGCTCCCCACGGGAATGCACTCGGTCGGAGATAACCTTTCTCGAACTATTCCTCAAGTTGAATCTTCAACTCTTGCATTTCGGTCGGGGCCATCCGATACGGTGCCTTCAATAACAGGGACGTACCGGGCTCCAACTCACTCGTGAATTCCACAACTCTTTGTGGAGGCAAACCAGGTAACTCGTCTGGGAATACATCGTCAATCGATGACAATGGTACCACGAATGATTGAACATCTCGATTGCCCTAGAACGGTCAATCGATGACAACGATGTAGTGAATGATTGAACAACTCGATTGCCTTAGAATGGCCAATCGATGAAAATGATACAATGAATGATTGAATAACTCGATTGCCTTAGAACGGCCAATCGATGAAAATGATTCAATGAATGATTGAACAACTTGATTGCCTTAGAATGGCCAATCGATGAAAATGGTACAATGAATGATTGAACAACTCTATTGAGAAATTTCTCTGCTTCCATCATATAATAATTCTTCTCGAACAACGGGGATTACCTCCCTAAAATACACACTCGTCTCCAACGACTGGAATGATAGTGATCAAACGCTTACGATCATTGAGGATGGTATCATGACGATCCATCTAATTAACACCCAATATTACATCATCCTTATGTAAGTCCACCACGATTAGGTCCACCAACCAATCGCGGTCATTAAGCTTAATTCGGTATGATTTCCGAAAATTCTTCCATCGTCAGGTAGACCGATGGTATGAGGTCCACAAGCAATAGGACTATCCAAATTAAGTCTATTCAAACATGATTCGGAAATGAATGAATGTGGTGCACCAGTATCAAAAGGTACACACAGGTTGAGGTAAAATTACGAGTATACCTGAGATCATTCGGGCTACCGGATCGCCGGTCCTCTTCGTCTCATGAATTCGGGACTTGCCGGCCCCCGAACCGGATGCTCCCGTCTGATAAATATGAGCTCCGCCTTTATCCGCTTCTATTTTCTTAAACGACGCTGACAGAGCAGTCTGATTCTGAATCGCTGATTGCTTTGGGGCCTGAGATGCCGCCGGAGCCGACTTGGAGTCCTTTCGGCAAAAACGGGCCTTATGCCCAAAAAATCCCACAATTATGGCACGTGATAGACGGTTTCAGACACTTAGTGCTGTAATGACCCGGCGCTCCACAGTTGAAACCGGTGATGGCCAAACTGGCCGCTCGGGATTGAGATCCCGCACGATTATGTGCCGTAGGAGGTCGCTCAGAAACGTTAGGGCCTGCACGAGGCTTCTTGAAGGTAGACTGACCACCTTCGAACTAATTATGCCTCGTTGACTTCTTGCTAACAGATGAAGGTTGTTGCTCAGCAATTTCCTTAACAGCAGGCTCATACGGGAGAGTTCTCTCAATTAATTCGTCCAGAGTGGCGCAATGATGATTGAGTAATTGCATATGGGTCATCATGACCTGCATAAAAGTGAGTAGATCAACCTGAACATCTTCCGATCGAGCGGAGTCCTGGTTACGGTTTCCCGACAGTGAGCGATTATTCCCCGGGTTCCGGCCCGCACCGCGGCCTCTCCCCGTGCATCCCCTGACAGCTCTCTCCATACTGAAGTAGGAAGGTCGCATGATAATCATACATCTCGTATGAGTACCACATTATGATTTACGTCATGAAATGATGAAAAGCATACGCACTTTAATATAGTGATTACATGAATGATTAACTGAGGTGACATGATTATCTGATGAAATTCTTGAAATGAGTATCTTGAACAAGTTAACAAGATTAATGATATGATTTTCCAGATCAACAACTGAGTAATGAAATGAATTGAGTGATTAATGAGTTAACATGATCGTCCTGATCATAATGAATGATGATGTTTGAGGATTGTTAACTGATGAATGATGAATGAATGATTACTGCCAGAAATTATACCATGGCGTTAGAAGTCTTACAGTTCTTTCGGTCTGATTGGCTCGGCATTTGCACAGGACACACGTGACGCGAAAGTCCGATGATACTAGTCTGATGACGATGATTTCAAATGAGACATGACTCGGGAGGTAGTATTCAAAACCACGCTCCGATACCAACTCTGTAACACCCCAAACAAGGCAGATATTACAGTGCCGTGGATCCCCGACTGGGACCCACCAGGCGAATGAAAATGATGAATTAAATAATATAATTGTAGTACCGAACCACATTATATTACCAAATACTCTGATGAGGAGTTTAAGTACAACACACTAGGACAATACCGAATACTAGTATATTTTATATGAAGATAAAATACACAACATTGAATGAAACGAAGTATCCAAATGAAAGTCTGCAGCGGAAAATAAATGACAACAACATGAATGACTGAAAAGATCGGGGCCCCCTACCAGTATCACTGGGACTCCTCGCCGTCAATGTTCTATTCCCGTGCTTTTGCCTTGCTATGACCTGAAAACAAAATCCCCAGCCGGGGTCAGTTACACAGAACAACAATCCTCAAGGGTTGAAAATACACAATCATGATATATCTATAGTTATGAAATATCCTTAGTTATGAATTACGCTGAAGAGGAGTATCATAGTACGCCCATAATGTTTTGTGCAAGTGTACAAGACGGATGACCGGACACACCCGTCCCTGTACCTAATTAGTCTCACGGAGGTAATCGTTACCGTGTGCACAGTCCAATGTATCGATCCCAATACATGACCATCGCATGCTCGACTAAAAATTCCACACATCCGCACCCGGCCATGCAATATGAACCCAAAAGGTCATATGAACGAGAATGAACAAGATGAATATCAATGAATAATAATCCGACAAGGTCAAGAATGACTCACTGAGATGAAAATGATAGTGAAGTGAATGATAGTTCAATGAAATGATTGGAACCGCCGTTCCTCGTGAATGAAGTGATTATTCGACAATTACAAGTCTCAATACGATTAATACAATGATGAATGAGTTACGATTATGAATGAACAACAACAAAAGGAATGAATATCCTTTTAACCGAGTAAGAATTAACTTACACAACACCGATGAAGAATGTCCTTCCACGAACAACGTCCTAAACGGGATGTCGGTCGCTCGAACAACCTTGAATAACACAATATCGAACAATCCGTTCAACATACGAATCAAACACGATGATAACCAACTCAAAACGTCGATACGACTAAACTAAGTTCATTGGGGCATTATATCAAACACGTTGTGACCAATCTCCGATTGTTTACAATCAATCCTCAATTATACCAACATTAAATCCCCAAGAAGTGTTTCAAGCCAACAAAACATCCTCAATACGATCAATAATCCAAGATGAATATCCAAAATCGTGATTGCAACAACAATTAATCGAAAACCCCCAAATCCAACTCAATATTCAAAGTGTTCTTGAATAATCCTTCAATAATCCAAAGAATAATCATACATATCCACAATCATGTGTACATCACTTCATACAACATGATTTTAACGTCTAAAACATCATATCTTAATACAAAATCGAAATCCAAGATGTTGAAGAATATTACCTTAGAAGATCCAAACACTTCGATCCGATGAAAACGTGTTAAATCGACTATCCAAGCTTCCCAACAAATCAAGATGATGAAATCCGAATACACAAGTGATTTATGATGACAAAATATCTCCCTCAAGCTCTCTCTCTCGGAACAAAGTGAAGGAAATGAGAAAAATGAGGAAAAGTCCCGTCTAAGACATATATAAACTGCCGGAAGTTAGGGCCGTAACTCGGCCTTCTTACGGCCGTAACATCCCAGGTCAACGGCCTTACGGCCGTAACCAGCCAACTCGTACGGCTGTAACTCGGCTTCGTCTAAACACCTGCCGACAGCCTTACGGCCGTATCCGAACCTGACTTACGGGCGTAACTCGCCCTCATCTAAAACACCTGCCGACATCCTTACGGCTGTACCCGCACACCTTACGGGCGTAACTCGGACGATACGGCCGTATCCGGCCAATCTTACGGGCGTAAGCCCCCTTCGTCGAAAATGACCAGGTACCCTGCCTGTAACGTACGACCGTATTCAGCCAAGCCTTACGGCCGTATCTCCCTCGCCTTACGGCCGTATGCCGCAACCCTTACGGCCATAACACGCCTTCGGCCAAAAATGCCTGGGCACCCTGCTGGACACGTACGGGCGTATCCGGCCAAGCCTTACGGCCGTACTGCCTAACTTACGGGCATATCCCGCTCGTCCAAAATGGCCTGAAAACAACGAACGTCTATTACGGCTATATCCGACACTCCTTACGGCCGTAACTCGTTGCTGGACAAGATGAAAATCCGACAACTCCGATTTCTCGCTACGATTGATGAATGATTCGACATACCATACGTATGTGAAAGTGAACAAATCCAACACATGCCAAAAATGATACTTCCAGCACAAGACTACCAATCATGATGATAATGATAATACTCCCGTTCCGACATTCAAACGGAGATGAAATGACGATCGGTAACTGATACACGGTTACCACATGCCAAATGAATGAATCTTGAATGATGAGTGATTATTAATGAGTGATAATTACTGACTGATAATTACTGACTGATAATTACTGAATGATAATGAATGAATTACAACCGGGTATTACAAAGCTTACCCATAATAAGATCGTAAACACGATTATGACCTACTGAGCTGTAGGTGTTGGGAAGCCAACCGTGATGGTTCAAGCCCCAAGCTTACCCAAAATGAGCACTAGCCGAGACTAGCCTCCAAAATATAATTAATCACAAACGGCAACGATCCGAAGATTACCGAATTCACGAGAATGATAGTATGCTGCCTTGAGTCGGCCAACACAATAATGATGACTCACGGATGGGCACCATCCTCGGCGGTGCCAATTCAATACTTCGATTGCCTTAGAATGGCCAACCGATAACAATGATGCAGCGGATGATCCAATACCTCGATTGCCTTAAAACGGCCAATCGATAACAATGATACAACGAATGATTGAGCACCTCGATTGCCTTAGAATGGACAATCGATAACAATGATACAATGAGTAATTGAGCACCTCGATTGCCTTAGAACGGCTAATCGATGACAATGATACAATGAATGATTGAACTCCTCGATTGCCTTAGAATGGCCAATCGATAACAACGACACAACAGATGGGAAAAATCCTTAACAACCCCAATTCAATACCTCGATTTCCTTAGAATGGCCAACCGATAACAATGATGCAGCGGTTGATCCAATACCTCGATTGCCTTAAAACGGCCAATCGATAACAATGATACAATGAATGACTGAGCACCTCGATTGCCTTAGAACGGCTAATCGATGACAATGATACAATGAATGGTTGAACTCCTCGATTGCCTTATAACGGCCAATCGATAACAATGAGACAATGAATGCCTTGGCACCTTTAATCGGCTACCGACGACGAAGATGAGAACGAATACGACAATGCCTTTAATCGGCCAATACAACATGAATGACAGGACGCCAACATTAATAACAATGATTACAAAAACATCTTAGATCGAAATCAATATTAACAACAACAACCGATACATCGATACCGCGAACCGGTGATCGATAATAACATTAACAACGAATATCTCAATGCCTTACCGGCCAATAATGAATGATAATAAATATGTGGCATAATTTCCAAAGAGTATCGTATCGAACGATCCCCTAATATCAATGAACTTATGAAGAGACAAAGTCTAGAAATGATACAACACATTCATACACATATATGATAACATTAATCTCATTGACTAGTACAAGTATAAAACTTGCCTCAACCGAAGGCGATGAAATCCTTCCACGAATAACGAACGGCGTCCTCCGATAAACACAAGTGCTCGAACAACCTTGAATGAAATACAATTCATTCAATAACACAATATCAATCGAAATCAACAAAACGACCAAAAGAAAATCTTTGAGACATTTAATTGAACACTAAATGTTCAAAGTTCCTCAGGAACCTAAGAATCATCAATCGGGTTGAACGAATCGAAAATATGGATATACAATCCATAGAACATGATTAATAATGTTCACTAGCATCAACTGATTCATCAAAATCGGACTAGAATTGAAGTCAAGAACAAATTCCCCAAAAAGTCAACTTGAAGGAAAACCAAGAAATATACCTTGATTCGACGAAGAACACGGATTGGATGATGATATAATCGACAAGAATCCTAAAAAACGCTTAGAAATCGAGTGGAATCGACCAAAAACTCCACTTGCCGATTTTCCCCGTCGCCAACCGCACCCGGGTGAAGAAATGTGAAGAAAATGAGGTCTGGCCGGTCACAGCCTATATATGGCCGACAGGGTTACGACCGTAACCGGCAGGGCCTTACGGCTGTAATAGGCATTCTTCAAAATCCGCCCAGCGCCTGCCGATCGCTTACGGTTGTAACCGACAGGGCCTTATGGCCGTAACTCGGCACTTACGGCCGTACCCGGCAGGTCCTTACGGCCGTAACCGGCATTCGTCCGAACACTGTCTGGCACCCGTACGGCCGTAACTGACACCCTTACGGCCATAACCGACATTCGTCCGAACACTACCGAGCACGTACAGCCGTAACTGGCACTTTACGGCCGTAACTCGGCCAGGCCAGGCCCTGCTCCAAGAAGTGCGGCCGGGACTCGGCCGCGACCACTCCGACGGCTCGGACGACGCCGAGACCCAAACCTGAATATGAATCGAAGATACGGTTACGAAGTACTCGCAAAGAAGAATCCAAGCGCTAAGAGAACACATGATTCCGACCACCCGAAGGCTCGAAATTCGACAATGGAAAGTAATTACCCCAAACTTTGGGAAATTACGAAAATGGCCCAAAACGTCCGAAATACATGATACACGATCGAAACACCAAGACAAAGCTCGCAACATGAATAATAACATTAAATGAACTTACGAGAAACTCGAAACAGCAGTTTCAGTTGAGATTCGTAAGAATCGAACTCAAGTGCGGAAAAGCCGTTTAAGAACACGGAACTCAACAAAATGATACCGAAACGAACTCGGATGAAAAAAAGTGCAGAATTAAATATTCTCGAAATGACGAAACGGTCACAACAGAGTCTCTAAGATGGACTTCCTCTAAAAAAAGAAAATTACTGGAAAATTGAAATTACGGATATTACATACGGCGTGTGACATTCCCGATCGTATTCTGGGGGTGTTACATATACGGTATCGGAGCTTAGGTTTGCGAAAAACCTAGGCCGTTGGGCCAAGTCCATGTCCGGTGTAAGTCGCGCGCATCAGAGTTTTGATTAGTATCGTGGTTCCGACATCATCTTCAGGCAATCTGTGATGGTAAGTCTCCCGATCGTAAGTCCCTTTATATACGTATATGATTATATTGTGCTAATGTGTTTAATGTGAACTAGGGATTGGAGCTTGTTGGTGATATTATTGTTTTAGGATATAGCATGCGTATACGGTCCGAGTAAAAATGGTTATGTAGTATGCTTCGGAAGTTGAGCATATTTATCGGTTTCTACATTTCATTAGAGTAAATCTTTGAGTGTTAATTTTATCCACTGCATGAGTATTTTGAGATGGCTTTTTGTATCTTGCAAACCGAGTTCTATTTCCTAAAACTGATTCCCTAAACCGAGTTTTGATATTTTGGTCTTGAACGTTTTGATGGTATTCTTATGACAGTATTTGATATTTTATAAATGACTTTTGTGAGTATTTGAAAATATTACCGACATCGGCCTTTTTGGCATTTTGAACATTTTTAAAAATGATTTTTAGCCTGGTGGGTTACGGCGCGGGGCCCACGGCGCTGTAATATCACGAATATTTTAAAGTGGTGCTTTGAAATTTTCTAACATTATGAAAAGCAATGATTTAATGTCGTCATATCAAACGGTCACGTATCTCGGTGTAAGATTCTTTCGAATAAACATTTTGGTAGAAGAGGAAAGATTTTCAAAATTGTGGTATTTGGGACTCGACACTTTTGAAATATTTCAAATTAGTTACAATTCAATTTTCAATTTTTCTTTTATACATTACTCGAAAATAATTTTTAGAGTCGTTGTATAAACTTGCTCTTCCGAAATAAAAGACAGTATTTAAAAGTCTTGGGCGTAACATGACTATCCCTCTTTTTCAAAAATTTGTTTTCATTAAGTGCATACATATAATGATCGTCCTCGTCGAAGGACTCGAAATTGACTTCAGAAAACTTTGTGCTTTACGATATTACCGTTATTCTAAGGATTCTAACTAAACCTCGTGTTGATAATTGTGGTATACTGTACGACTGATAAATCAATATTGTTGAACGGTATTATCTGCATTAGTATGTCGAGCCTCGGCAGACGTAGACGTGATGATGGAAATGGAATCGGCGAGGTGGTTTGTACGACAACGATTCATGCTACGGTGAAGGAGTATCAAAATCAAACGATATCCTATGAAATCTCCTCAGTATTCGAGCCCACGAGCGAATGGAAGAGACCGAGGACATCTGGGAAATTTTTGGTCGGTGAAGAGTCTAAGGCTCCCAAACCCCCCACGTCGTTCGAACGCGTCGTCTTCGCGATCGGGAGTGAGCGCTGGGTATCCCAAGCCAGCATGGGTGACTCTTGTTAAGAAGAGAAGGTGCTTAAACTGCAACCGTTAGGGACATGATCGTGCAAATTGTCCCTTTCCACTCCTGACTTGATACCGGTGCGGGTGTGAAGGTCATCGGGAGAAACACTGTGAGATAGTTTCCGAATTGGCAAAGAATGCTACCCTATTGGAGAATAGATCAAGTGACCGGAGAGTTCCCGAAACCCTATGTTTCCTTCTGAAGAATATAGTATGGGAGAATGAAGATCTTGTACTGTGTCTTAATCGTTGCTGGTTCCAACAATCGTGATTTCGATCTGTTGTGTCGAGATTTGTCTGTCTCAACAGGCGATCGCCTCAGAGACCGGGCGACCAAGCCAGAGCCCAGCAACCAAGGCAGATTGACCGACCGAAGGTCCCAGGACAAGTCCCGGTGCCGAGCGATCGACATCTAAGGCGATCGTCTCTCGGTACTTGGCGATCGACCCCTGGCGACCGCCTCATGCCACGCAAAGCCAACGATCGTCCAGTCGGCAAAGGCCTCAGCTCAGGACAGAGACCCATGTGCAGATCCGGAAAAGGCGCCGCTAGACATGGATCGTTGACCACAGCGTGTCAGCATCTTTCCACCAACCGATAGACCCGCCGAAATGTGTACAGTGGGACCGCCCGTGACAGCAACTCAGGACGCGTGCTGGCTCCTCATTGGACCGAACAGCTGGCTGCCAGCAGCAGCCACAGGCTTTAAGGCAGACATCCCATGTGACATAAAGACGATCGCCCCTTATTATATTACATGAAAGGCGATTGCCCGTCAGTAAACAGAGCATCTCAACTCCTATAAATAGATGACTGCCTGCACTTGGAAAGCCCCCGGTCTCTCTCTGATTCAGCTCATAACTTAGCTTTCTTACTCTTGGCAACAACTATCTCTCGGCCCTTTTTCTCTCTCAGCACCTCTTACACGAAAGACGGTCGGCAGAGACGAAACACGCAGAGCTTCGTTCAAGAGCTAGATAAATAGGATCTTTTACACACATTGTAATCGTATTCTTACATTAATACTTGTATCCCCGAATATTTGTATTAATAACATCTCGCGAGAGCATTCAAGCCCGGGCCTAACAAACCCGGCAAATCTTGTGCTTTTTCCATTCCTTCGGACGTGCTCTCACAATTTGCTGTTGCTCGACCATTCCAGCAATATCTATCTTCGGATAATATTTCGGACAACAACAATTGGCGCTAGAAGAAGGGGATCTAACCCTCATTTTTATTCCTACCGTCTCGAAGAACACTCACTGTTTTCCGGGGCATATACCTAAAGAAACACTCACTGTTCTTCAAAGAAAAGCTTTCAGAACCATGACTTCTGCCTCCGCATCGAAGAAATCCGCTGGCCGATCCGCCGGACGCCTCTTTCCTTCCCAATACGAGCGACAGCCTATGGCGGAGGGTAGCCGCCGCGGTCCGAGACTCTCGATCCCGCCCCCGAGGGATGGCCCAAGCCTCTTGCTCGATCAGTTCCAAACTACGGAACAGATTGAAGGGGCCCTGGCCATCCTACGGGAGCGATGGAGAGATCTCGACATGCCGCCCGCGATAACCCCCTCGTCTATCCACTGCTTGACCAAACGGAAGTTCAAGGGGCTACTGACCAAGCGATCGCTAGAAGGCCCCCATTCGCAAGAAGAGGCGTTCGCTAGCCGGGGTACCTCTGTTATCGATCGCCTAAGCAGCGACCCGTCATGGCGACCGGGGTAGTCCGGCCCCAGCCACGAAACGACGGAGCTCGAGTCCGTGACCAGGAGTTCGACGTATCCGACTCCCAGAAGCCAGGCCAGCCATCTGGATCCTCCTCGCCGAAGAATCGAGGTTGGCGACTGCGAAGTCAGGAGATCGGTACACGATCGCCTCGGCTCCCACTCCGGAAGCCAAGCCACGAGCGTCCAAGCAACAGCAATGGCCGCGATGCAACGCCAGCTCGACGACATGAAGGCGCTCCTAGAATCTGGGGCAGGCGCCAATAACAAGATCGCCGGGCCGAGCGAGCCGCTCGCGGTCCACATCGAGCTCGTCCACATGCAGCGCAAGATCGCTCCTCCGAAAACACCTTTGTACGAGGGAAGGTCGGACCCCGAGACTCACCTGAGCAAGTTCCGAATCTATATGACTGGGTGTGGGGCATCAGACGCAACCAGATGCCGAATGTTCCCACTAACGTTGGACGACCTTGCCCACAGGTGGTATACCTCATTGCTGCCGCGATCCATCAACTCCTTTGATCAACTGGCGAACAGCTTCACAGCTTACTTCGCCGCCAAGGTCGCTCGGCCGGAAGGTCCCCATTGCATGATGCAAATCAGGCAGGGAGAAGAAGAGTCCGACGCGGACTACATCGATCGGGTAGACGAGATCATCCTCAACGGCGAGCCCGTAAGCGACGAGATCGCCCTATACTCTGTCCTAGGGGGATTCCATGGTCTTTCGCCTATGTTCAGGCATCTTACGAAGGACCATCCCCTGACCTACGCGATCTTCCATGCCAAAGCCGCAGAATTTCTGGCCAGGCAAAGATGTCTTCTCAACCTATGAGCAACGCGATCGGCGACTGAACGACGATCTCTAGTCTTCCAGCCAGATCGCCGATATCAAGCTACATCACCAAAACTGGAGGACTCGCTTGCCATCTACAGTTCATCATCTAACATGTTGGACTAAGGCACGAGATCGCCTCCCCCGCACAACGTACACCGTCGAAGGTCGGCATTTGACATGACAATCTGAGGTGGAAGAGTGCAGCCATGGTCCTGGTGGTCGATGGAACCGACTACTTAGGCCATGCAAGGTTCCTTTGGGCTGAGATCGCTCGACTACTATTCCGCTGTACTCATGAATGTTTATTCCATAGAATAACCAAACTTAGTTCACCGGGCTAAGATCTGGCATTTGAATGCTCTACTGTAATTCTATTATCACAAACGTTAATTAATTACGTTAGCTGTCGTGTTCTCGTCCAACCCCGGTGTGGGGGCGTGACAGGAGTGGTATCGGAGCTCGCTTTGTAAGAAGGACACTTACATCGAGCTTTTCCAGGATAAGATTCTTCGAACTTAGATGGGAATTCCACCTAAGGTGAAGTGAACCATAGAAATGAGAACTAATGTAGATTTCTCGAGTCAATTCTCATTAAGATCTCTTTCGACTTATCGCTATTCACTAGGAATATGCCTAGTCAAATTCAAATTTTCTAAGTTCTTGGCCAAGATACTTGATTAAGTATTCACGGCAATTCCTTGATTAAATCAATTCTCCTATTGAACTCTTGAAACGGACATAGCTTATCAGATCCTCTGAACTCCACTAAACCTCATTACCTTTCAAAATGGGGTATTATTATTTCTTGGTCGCTGATGTCGTATAAGCATATTTGTTGAGTCATTAAGTTCACAACATTGATGATAATTCATGCTTAATAGAGTTTTATTATTGGATATTTCAATCCATTGCTATTCATTCAGAGTAAGCTTCGCCAAGTCGCTATACTATTCATTTGGAATAGTGATGACTAATTTCAACTTATTACAAGTTCCATGTTGCTACGTAAATTCTAGTCAATCTAGAGACGATATTCGTTCGGAAAGCATAAAGCTAATATTGCAACAGATTATTCAAAATGTTCGACCCATCCGAATGGGGCGAAATCCAAACTTTGCGAAAACTTACAGTTTGATTTGAATGATTAAGACATATTTCCTTAATAATTATCTGTGTATCTCCGTCCTATAAGCTGTCTCTTTAAGATGTTACCTATTATTTATAATTGGTAAGGAAAACCTACGTTTTCTTATCCAATGCTGTATTTTTTCATGAAACAACATTGCGAATGTAATAATAAAGTTGAATAATGATAACATTTCTTGATACTCAACAACCGAATGCAAGCATCTTAATTAACACTCACTTCAATAATCACTCCCTGTAAGCTTAGAGGTATCCACACCTATGGGTGCAAGCCAGGAAACGGATTCAGTATTTAGGAATTGTGAAGTTGTAGTTGAGGGTCAATGCTTCCCTGCTGACCTAATACTTCTTCCCATACTTGAGTATGACCTCATACTTGGTATGGATTCGCTATCTAAGAGCTATGCACAACTCGATTGCCATTCTAAGATAGTTCGATTCTGCAAACCCGAACACCCTGTAGTTGAACTACACGGGAGTGCTAGAATTAACTCGGACCCAATTATATCAGCTACCAGGCAATGATTGGGATGGCTCCATATGAAGCATTATACGGAAGAAAGTGTCCATCGCCAATACATTGGGAGATTGACGACCGATGGACACCAAAGAACAAGCAGAACCGAGACTCGATAGCAAGAGTTGATCTAGTAGAAGATGCCATGGACAAAGTTCGCGTCATTCGAGATCGTATTCGTACTGCTCAAAGACGGCAGAGGAGTTATGCATACCCGAGGAGAAAAGATTTAGAGTTCAACAAGGGCGACAAAGTATTCCTTCGCTTATCACCACGTAAAGGATTAATCAACTCAAGGAAAGGAGGAAAGCTTAGCCCCAGATACGTCGGACCTTTCACGATACTAGAGCGAATTGGAAATTTGGCATATCGTCTCGAGCTACCAACTGAGCTTGCCGGAATGCACGATGTTTTCCATGTCTCAAGATTGAAGAAATACCATCCGGATCCTGAGCATGTCATCACTCATGACATGCCACCAATCAAAGAAGATCTAACCTATCGAGAAGCCGATCAGAATCGTAGATCAACAAGTACGCGAGCTGAGAAATAAGAAGATTTCGTTAGTCAAAGTCATTTGGTCGAAGCACAATAGAGAAGAAGACGCCACATGGGAAGCTGAGGAAGAAATGAAGAAATCGTATCCCAAATTATTTGAGTAGGAATTTGGGGACCAAATTCTTTTAAGGAGGGGAGGATGTAAAACCCCCTGAAACTCGATAGTTACTACATGTATAATTGTTAAATCATGATATACTCCAATAACAATTGTTTAATCTACATCTAGTTTCATTTGTTTTACTCATTTATTCGTAAATTATTTTATGAACCAAATAATCAAATTAATTAAAATTTGACGTGGGAACATAAAATTTATAAAGAACTCGATCACCACTATGAAGTAGAGCGACGATACTTCCGGATTTCACATGGGAGTGTGTTATTCTGATAAAAATAGTGGGAGCTGGGTAACAAGAATAGAAAAGACCTTAATTCTATACTCATAACATAATTGAATGAGTCACTAATTAATCTATCGTACTTAATGCAGACTCAAATCTCAATAGGACAATTAATCTACTCGCAATTCTACTCGAAAAGAACACCCTGATTGGACCTAACTTTGTGGACTGGCTCTGCAATCTGATGATAGTTCTCAGTATAGAGGCACTGGGATACGTCTTAGAGACGGACATTCCGGCGCCTCCTGTGCGGACCAGAGCCAATCAGGAAGAGATCGAAAACCACGAAAAGTGGGTTAAGCATGACGTAAAAGTCCGTGCAAACATGATGGCTTCTATGTCTAATGAGCTTCAGAGAGCTCATGAGAAAATGACTTCTGCTAGGCAGATTCTATCTCACTTAACCGAACATTATGGTGAGCACAGCAGAACTGCTAGATATGAGATATCCAAGCAACTGTTCGGTGCAAGGATGAAGGAAGGTGAGAAAGATGGGTAACATGTCCTCAAAATGATATCCATGATCGAGAGATTGGAGGCTCTTGATTTTAAAATGGATACTTCTCTCCAAACCGACATTATCCTTCAGTCTCTCCCTGATTCCTTCTCACAGTTTGTTATGAACTTCAACTGCAATGGGATTGCATGTAATTTAGCTGGTCTAATGAACAAACTTGTGACCGCTCAATCTTAGATGAAGACTCCGCAGATGAAGGAGTCTGCTCTTGTGATTTCTTCTGGACCTCGGAGGTCTAAGAACAAGAAGAAAAAGACCAAGAAGCAAACTGGACCACAAGTTAAGGACCTTAAGGGTAAGGGCAAGGCTCCAATGGTTCCAAAGAAGAAGAAGAAGAAGGATGCTTGTCTCAAGTGTGGTGAGCTGGGCCACTGGGCTAGAGACTGTCCGATTCTTCATGGCACTTCAGGTACAGAACTTTTAGTTTTGGAAATAAATTGTTCTGCTACTGTATTTTCTACTTCCTGAATACTGGATTCTGGTGCTAGTTCTCATATTTCTACCGTGAATCAGGATCTGGAACAAAGTAGGAAGCTTGGAGCTGGAGAAGTTATGATCACAGTCGGAAGCGGGCATAGTGTCGAGGCGACCGACATAGGATCACTTCTTTTGGGTTTAGAATCCGGCTTTGTTTTGACTTTAGAAGATGTACTTGTTTTGCCCAAGGGGAACAAAAACATTGTATCCATTCCGGTCATGGACCGAAAAGGCTTTTCATTTTTCATTGGTGATGGTTCCTGCAAAATTTATTTTAGAAATAAACTAGTGGGTACTGCTACATTGTTGAATGGATTGTATCATCTAAATCTCAGCAACAAAGTAGTTGTGAATGCTATGACTAGAAAACGTGGTAGGGATGAAACCAATCAAGTTTTGAAATGGCATCTTAGACTTGGTCATGTTGGTCAGACCAAGGTTTACAAGATGGAAAAAGATGGACTTATGGGTCCATTGGGATCAGATCCCTTTCCTACTTGTGAATCTTGCCTTAAAGGCAAAATGACTAAGTCCCCCTTCATAGGGACATTTGAAAGAGCCGCTGATAAACTAGGATTAATCCATACCGACGTATGTGGTGCTTTGGAAGCAGCACGTGACGGATATCAATATTTCATTACGTTTACAGATGATCATACTAGGTATGGTTATGTATACTTAATGAAACATAAATCCGAGGCCTTTGAGAAATTCTAGGAATTCAAGGCCCTAGTCGAGAAACAAACTGGTAATCATATCAAAACACTACAGTCAGACCGAGGTGGCGGGTATATGAGTACGGAGTTTGACGAGTTCCTTAAGGAACATGGAATAGTTTCACAACTAACACCTCCAGGTACTCCTCAGTTAAATGGTGTGTCAGAAAGAAGGAACCGGACCTTGTTAAACATGGTCCGTTCCATGCTGGGCTATACTGACTTACCAATTTACCTGTGGGGGTATGCACTCCTGACTGCCGCTTATATCTTAAACAGATGTCCTTCTAAATCCGTTCCTAAAACTCCACATGAGATGTAGGAGGGAAGGAAACCAAGTCTTAATCATATTAGGATTTGGGGATGTCCCACCTATGTCAAGAAGACTAATGTGGAAAAGTTGGAAGCTAGGTCTACGAAGGGACGTTTCATTGGATTCCGTCTAGGACGATGGGATATCTATTCTACATGCCCGAAGATCGAAAGATCGTTGTTGCTTTACAAGCACACTTCTTGGAAAATGAGTTCATTCAGGAAGGCGGAGCAGGTAGAAGTATTTCTTTAGAAGAATACAATGAAACTCCTCAAGAGACACCTGTGCAAGAAACTGGAACCGAACTTTCTGAAACACAAGTACAACCACCTCGTAGGTCTAGTAGGGTGTCTCATTTACCTGAGAGGTATGAGCTTGTGCACTTGGAGGAGCTGGGTCTCCATGAGGTTCCAAGTGATAGCCAAGAGACCGACCCGACGACCTATGACCAAGTGATGGTGGATGTAGACTCCGCGAAATGGCGTGAAGCTATGGAAGCTGAGATAGACTCGATGCATGTCAATCAGGTTTGGACTCTAGTAGACCGCCCCAAGGGCATAGTGCCTATGGGGAACAAGTGGATCTACAAGAGAAAGACTGATGGTGATGGCAAGATTGACGCCTATAAGGCCAGGCTTGTGGCAAAGGGTTATACCCAGAAGGAAGGGATCGATTACCACGATACCTTCTCGCTCGTAGCCATGATCAAATCTATTCGCATAATGCTTGCTATAGCTGCCTACCACGATTATGAGATATGGAAAATGGACGTAAAGATGGCTTTCCTTAATGGATTCCTCGAGGAGGAAATCTATATGGAGCAGCCTAAAGGCTTTGTGTCCAAATTTGATATTCAGAAAGTGTGCAAGCTTCAGCGTTCCATTTATGGACTGAAGCAAGCGTCGCGTAGTTGGAACCTTCGTTTTGACGAGGCGATCAAAGAGTTTGACTTCGTGCAAAATGAAGAGGAATCTTGTGTATACAAGAGGGTTAGTGGGAGCAATATCGCATTCTTAGTACTATATGTGGATGATATTCTGCTAATAGGAAATGATGTGGGAATGCTCAGTTCTGTAAAAGCTTGGCTTTCGAGTAATTTCTCCATGAAAGAATTGGGAGAAGCAACCTATATTCTTGGAATTCGACTCTACCGGGATAGAGAGAAGAGAATAATAGGCCTTTCCTAAGCCATCTATATAGATAAGATCTTAAAGCGATTTAAGATGGATGATTCTAAAAGAGGGTTCCTACCGATGCAACATGGAATAAAACTCTCCTTGAAGATGTGTCCTCAAAGTGAGGAACAACGAAAGGAAATGAGTAATATACCATATGCTTCGGCCGTGGGTATCCTTATGTATGCTATGTTATGTACAAGACCTGACATCGCGCATGCTGTAAGCGTGGTGAGTAGGTTTCAGGCAAACCCAGGTAGGGAACATTGGACTGCTGTAAAGAACGTTCTCAAGTACTTGAGAAGGACTAGAGATATGGTTCTGATGTATGGCGGTGGAGAATTGGATGTGGTGGGATTCACTCTTAATGGAGGAGCAGTATCTTGGCGTAGCGCCAAGCAAAGCGCGACTGCTGATTCCACCTATCAGGCTGAGTATCAAGCAGCCTCGGAGGCTTCCAAGGAAGGGTTCTGGATTAAGAAGTTTCTGGGAGAATTTCAAGTGATACCATGTGCTGAGCTGCCTGTTCTGCTGTACTGCGACAACGACGGAGCTGTGGGGCAGGCCAAGGATCCGAGGTTTCACAACAGCACCAAACATATTGAGAGGAAGTATCATCTTGTAAGAGAATTTGTTCTCAAGGGATACATTATGCTGCACAGAGTAGACTCGGCCGACAACGTCGCCGATCCACTGACCAAGCCACTTTCTCAGACTAGCTTGGAGCGTCATCTGGAGAACATGGGTATTAGATACCATAGTGTGTGGCATTGAGTGCAAGTGGGAGATTGTTAGGAGTATGCCCTCGAATGCCACTCAGAGGATGTTGAGTGAGGGCATTGTACTTGTTATTATGTAAATCATCAATATAAGGCAATGGATGTTTCTTTATTTACTGGTAGTTACTGTCATTCCAAACTCGTAAATATACATGTAGAAACTAGTCCGTGTATTTGAGAGCAAAACGTTCCACTCCTTATTGGATAAGGGGTCGGCACTGGAAAGGTTTATAGCTTAAATACTTAATCGTTCGCAAGTCGATGAAACTTGACTGGGCGTTAAGTTTATGAGAAGACTTGTATGATGTGTTCTTTGACAAGGAGCACACGTTATAGGTATGATAATTAGATTAGTATACTCGAACCGACTCACCCTCGATTCGTCACACGGATTTCACTCCAAGACAGTCAATGATGGAATCGAAAGGTTGTGATAGGTATTCGTGAACCTTCGACTTGAGGATTTAGTAGGTATGTGCTTGTGACGTCAAGATTTTCATTAGAGTAGTTCGACCCTATAAACCGGAAGGCGGGGGTCAACCTCGACGTGCATCTTGATGGGCAAGGGCTATATTCGTTCAAGCCTATGATATTGAAATTTGGAAAGTCATTGCCTTGGTCCGAAACTCTCCAAGAAAGAAGATGGATCATTGAAAAAGTTCGACGAGTTCAACGATGAGGACTGGAGAAACACGCACATCAATTCACGTGCTACTCAACTTCTATATTGCGCCCTTAATCCTGAAGAACTCAATATGATATCCTCCTACGAAAGAGCAAAGGAAATTTGGGAAATCCTTGAAGTAACTCATGAAGGAACCACCGAAGTCAAGGAAACTAAAATCAACATGCTTCTTCATGACTACGAACTCTTCTCCATGAAGGACGAGGAAACGATCACAAATATGTTGGATCGTTTCTCGGCTATAACCAATGGACTTGCATCTTTCGGAAAACCTATATCTAGTAGCGACAAAGCAAAGAAAATTCTTCGCTCCTTGCCACGTGAATGGGATGCCACGGTTACTGCGATCATGGAGTCCAAAGATCTCAACAAACTCGAGTTTAGTGCCCTCATCGGGTCACTCATCAACTATGAGATCGTTCTCAAGTCTAGAGGTACTAAACCAAAGCCTCGTGAAAAAGTAGTCGCATTCAATGTTGATAGCGATGTTGAGGAAGATGTTCCCGAAGATGAAGACGACGAGGAACTTTCTCTCTATGCCAAAAATTTTAGAAGGTATAAAAATTTAATTCAAAGAAGGCGAAGTTTCCTTGGTCGGTATGGAAAGGCGGAACAAAAGAAGAATGGGTATGTTCCTATAAAGAAGTTCGACAATAATTGTCGGAAATGCGGTCAAGCTAGTAACTATGCCAAGGAATGCCGAGGATCCTCTTCAAAGCCCCAAATCGAAAGATTCAAAAAGAAGGAAGTTCTAATCGCTTCTTGGAGTGATGACGAGGAGGAGATTGAAAGATCTCTTGACGCAAATCTCACATTTATGGCACTCGACTCCGTAAGCAATATCGAGGTAAGTTCTAAACTTAATGATGATGAATATGATACATGCGATTTTTGCAATTCATAAGAAGTTCATCATGACGATGAGTTATTCAGTGCATTTGAATCTTTGAACATAGAATACGACGAGATGGTTAAATTAAATATGTCTTTAAAGAGGAAAATAAAATATTTAGAACTCGAAAAATCCTCTCTTCAAAATAAAGGCAAAACTATTGAAGTCGACCATACCTTATGCCTTGAAAAAGAAAATGTTTTGAAAATTGAGTTGACAAAAACTCAAAAGGAGTTAAAATATATTTTGAATAAATTTACTCTCGGAAAAGAGAAATTCGAAAAGCTTTTATCAATACGAAAATCCCTATTGCTAAAACACGGTCTTGGTTTCGACCCGTTTAAAAGGGAACAATCTCTTATCAATCTTGACAAAATAAAGAAAACTGAAACCGAGAATTCAAAAACTCCTTTCAAACAACGAATTCATGATGTTAATGTTCGTTCAAAGTTGAGAACAATCAAAGTTAAACAAATATGGGTTCCAAAAGGGACAATTGTTCCAAATGCTATAAGTATAGTTAATTTTGGAGGACCCAAAAGGGCTTGGGTACCAAAACAACCGAGAAACACTATTTTTGTAGGTACCGGCACCAAGGAAAAGCAAGTGGTACTTTGATAACGGATGCTCAAGGCACATGTACGGCTCCGAAGACTTGTTTGAAGACCTCGAATATCAAGAACAAGGACATGTTACCTTTGGCGACAATCAAAAGGGAAAGATTAAGGGCATCGAAAAAGTCGCTAAGGAACCTTCTCCCTCTATCAACAAAGTATTATTTGTTGAAGGTTTGCATCAAAATTTACTTAGCATTTCTCAACTATGCGATGAAGGTTTTAAAATTCTCTTTGAACAAACGCATTGCACGGCATTTAGAAATAATAAAATTGCATTCATCGGTTTGAGATGTGGAAACATTTATATTGTTGATCTTAATGATAAAAGTTCATTTAATGAAAAGTGCCTTATTACAATAGATGATAATTCATATTTATGGCATCGTAAATTGGGACATACATCTCTACCCATCATTTCTATTTTATCGAGACACGATCTTGTCTATGGTTTACCCAAACTCAAAGAAACATACTCGAGAATCTTTCAAACCAAAATTCGAGGTTTCCACTAGTCGCATCCTTGAACTTGTGCATATGGATTTGATTGGACCATCTAGATATGTTAATCTAAATGGTAAACTTTACACTTTGGTTATTGTTGATGATTATTCTCGTTTTACTTGGGTTAGATTCCTTGCTCATAAAGATGATACATTTTCCGAGTTTTTCAAATAGTGTCGTTTGGTGCAAAATGAGAAAAGTCTCTATAATTTCTATTCGTACCGATCACGGAGGTGAATTTGATTGCACTCCGTTTGAACTCTTGTGTGACAATTATGGCATTAATCACAATTTTTCGGCTCCTAGAACGCCTCAACAAAATGGGGTTGTTGAAAGGAAAAATCGATCTTTGGAAGAAATGTCAAGGACTATGCTTAACGAATATTCTTTTCCACAATATTTTTAGGCCGAAGCAATTTTTACGGCATGTTATGTGATCAACCTAGCTCATCTTCGTAGAACTCATCTTAAAACCCCGTATGAATTATGGAAGGGCAAAAAGCAAAATATATCTTACTTTCATCCTTTTGGTTGCAATGTGTTCATTTTAAATAATGGTAAGGATAACTTGGGGAAATTTGATGCTAAATCCGACTCCAGAATATTTCTTGGTTATGCTACAAATAGCAAAGCATATCGTGTTTATAATATTAGAACAAATAAAGTTGAAGAATCCATTCATGTTAAATTCAACGATATGATCTCACCTTCGAGAAAGGTAGAATATTCTGATGATGCAGGTATTTTTCCGGACTCTCATCCCTCAAACGAAATGGAGAAAATTTCGGAAATCCAAAAGAAGACAATCGAGGATTTACCGAAAGATTGGAGGGACATCAAAGACCATCCAAAAGATCTCGTGATTGGAAATATTGAAGACGGTGTTCAAACTCGAAGGAGATGTAACACCCTCAAGATATTCGAGGTATATTACAGCGCCGTGAATCCCTATATGGGACCCACCAGGCTGAACAGCATCATACTCATCGACTCACATAAACGACAGAACAATACCATGTCATAAAGACGCAAAACAGAATAATCCACCCGGTTCAACCGGTCAATATAACATCATCATCCAACACAACATAATAAGCAACAATACAATCCGAACGAACAAGAACCCCTTAAGTACTCGAGTACGACTATTAGTTCAAAACCACATAAGATGAAAAGGTAAAAGACACTAAAACGTCACTCGTGCACAATCATCACGCACGGCCATCATCCGTGTACTGGCCCAGCGCCCGCTCGTCTCGATGAACCTGACCTGAAATTCATAAAACGAATTTCCCCAAAACGGGTCCCCAGAGGGGTTAGCAATTACGCTAGTACAAGTAACCAGATGAACAACTTACATCTTACACATATAGTAATGCATGCAATAGAGAAAACTGTTCGAAAACACACATTTCCGGAAATGCCAATATCAAATCACATTTGTAAAGTTCACCACAATTAACCGTCGATCCACACCTCCGTGGACCCCTACCGAGACCCCGTCGGATCTAACCCGTAGTGGTTAAAAGCAAAGCTCGTCGATCCACACCTCCTTGGACCCCTACCGAGACTCCGTCGAGTCTAACCCGTAGTGAGCATACACACACACACACAATTTCTCATACAAAACTACTATGTCAAGATTGTAAGTTCATAAGGATACTTGCCTCGATTAATTAGACGATGACACGAACGGAACGGAAGAGTTGAACACGACCGCAAGGAACCGGCGGAAATGAACCTAACGATTCGAATAACACAATCACAACCAACTCTAGACGATTACGGAAATGGAATACACCCGAAAACCCGCCTACGATTCATGTATATTCATACCAAAAATAACAACGAGGGCGGACCACAACCAAACCCTCTCGATTCCGAAAAATACTACGAAATACACCATGAATCGTAGGGAAACGAGGAATACCAACAAGATTAATCATATTCATCATGAATTAACTAACAAAACGGAACGGATCGGCGAAAACGTGAAAACCCCCAAATCTTTCCCAAAATAGGGTTCTAGGAAGTTTTACCTTGATTTGACGATGAACAACGAATGATTAGTGATAGGTTGATGATATGAAGCTTGAATATACTTCTACAATGGTGTTTGGGCGAAGATCGGGCGAAACCTAGCTCTCCAAGTCGTTCCCGTCGCGAAGAGAAGTGAGAGAGGTGAGAAATGAGAAAAAACACGGTTGCTGCCAGTTTATATACTGGCCGGTGTTACGGCCGTAACATCCATAACATACGGCCGTAACATAGGAACATTACGGCCGTAACTCTCCTGCCTTACGGCCGTAACTGTTCCCAGGAATGAAATTGGGCCAAATTTACGAACGGCACTTACGGCCGTATCAAGACACCATTACGGCCGTATCAATACTTACGGCCGTAACTCTAGCGTGTTACGCCCGTAACCCCACCGGAATCAAGTGCGTAAAACGAACTCATATTACGGCCGTATAAGGGAAACTTACGGCCGTAACTCTCAAGCATTACGGCCGTAACAATGCGGCTTACGGCCGTAACATAGCCTCGAGACAAAGCGAAATCTGAATCACTTCTCGGCGAGGAAATGATCGGGAAGTAACGAGACGTATCTGCTACCAACGGATATACTTCCAAATGATTCAAGCCAACGACAAAAGATATAAAATGAAACGTGATTCCGACTACTCGAGGGTTCGGAACAGACGGATGGAAACTACCCCGTAACTTAGGAAATTACGAAACGGCCCAAACGCTCAAAATCCGCGTACGACGTCGGAATAACAAACCGAAACTCCCAACACGAACAACTCAACTATACGAACTCGTGAACTCAAAGAAATTACGAAAGCGAGCGAGTTCCACGAGAATCCAATGACCATGCCATAATACATGACATAAAACGGAATAATATCAAAACATCACCAAGATCATCCCAGATGGAGAAACTCCAAGAATAACATAGATTCAAAATGTCGACATGATTTACAAGCGAGCTACCAAAAATAAAAATACACCAAAACGGAAATATCGAAAAAAAAAGAAGAAGAAAAATGCGGATATTACAGGAGAACCACCTAATATATTGCTCATTGTGCTTCGTATCAGAAATTGTTCCCAAAAATATATCCGAGGCTCTTGATGAAGAAAGTTGGATGATGGCAATGCAAGAGGAGCTTGTTCAATTCATGCACAATGACGTATGGAATTTAGTTCCCGCTCCTAAAGATAAAGCAATTATCGGAACTAAATGGGTGCACAAAATCAAGTGTGACGAAGACGGTTACCCAATTCGAAATAAATCTCGTTTGGTCGTGCAAGGGTATAATCAAGAAGAAGGTCTTGATTACAAAGAAAGTTTTGCTCCCGTTGCTCCACTCGAAGCCATCCGTTTGTTATGTGCATTTGCGGCTCACAAAAAGATCAAGCTATTCCAAATGGATGTGAAAAGTTCATTCTTGAATGGCTATATTCAAGAAGAAGTATATGTCAAGCAACCTCCCGGTTTTAAAGATCACCAATTCCCGGATCACGTCTACAAGCACAACAAGGCGCTCTATGGTTTGAAACAAGCACCCCGAGCATGGTCTGATCGTTTAAGTCAATTCTTTATTGCTAATGATTATAAAAGAGGTAAAGTCGATAATACCTTGTTTGTAAAAATACTGTATAATGATATACTTGTTTGCCAAATTTACGTTGATGATATTGTTTTTGGGGCTACTAACGAATTATTGTGCCAAGATTTTTCTAATCTTATGAAGGGAGAGTTCTAGATGAGTATGATGGGAGAATTAACATTCTTCCTCGGGCTTCAAATTAAACAATGCAAAGATGGAATTTTTATCCATCAAACGAAGTACTCACACGATCTCCTCAAGAAATTCAAAATGGAGAGTAGCAAAGTGATTTCAACGCTAATGTCTTCATCATTGAAATTAGAAAAAGATGAAAATGGCAAACTCGTGGATCAAAAATTATATCGAGGTATGATCGGATCTTTGCTATATTTGACTGCTTCTAGGCTAGACATAATATTTGCTACGTGTTTATGTGCTCGATTCCAGGCTAATCCTAAGGAATCCCATTTAATTGCTTGTAAACATATCTTTCGCTACTTGAATGGGACCATCGGTCCAGGTCTATGGTATCCTTCTTGCTTGGATTTTAATTTAATTGCATACAGTGACGCTGATTCCGATGGATGTAAAATTAATAAAAAGAGTTAGTGGTATGTGTCACTTCATTGGCTCATGTTTAATATCTTGGGGAAGTAAAAATCAAACCAGTGTAGCATCGTCTACAGCTGAGGCCGAATATGTTGCTGCAGGGAGTGCCTGTGCTCAGGTATTATGGATTAAAAATCAACTCAGCGACTACGGCATATTTTTAAAAATATCCCTATTTTATGTGATAATACTAGTGC
The DNA here is from genome assembly GCA_033398695.1 of Orobanche coerulescens. Taxonomy (NCBI): domain Eukaryota; kingdom Viridiplantae; phylum Streptophyta; class Magnoliopsida; order Lamiales; family Orobanchaceae; genus Orobanche; species Orobanche coerulescens. Next base: position 53,684,418 of record CM065812.1, read on the forward strand.
AATTAATTTGAGCAAAAATCCCATATTTCATAGTAGGACTAAGCATATAGATATCAGACATCACTTTTTACGTGATCATGTGTAAAAGAAAGACATTTGCTTAATTTTTGTCAGGACAAAAGATCAACTTGCTGATATATTTACGAAACCTCTTCCAGAGGAATCCTTTAATACTATTTGTTTGCAACTTGGTATGGGACATCTTGACAATTTTTGAAATTAGTTATCTATTCGAGAAATCAATTTCTTAGAAATGTTTCATTCGCTAGCACGCGCTAGCTTTATCCCTTTAACGCGCGCTAATTTCCCATTCCTGAACGAATTTTTCTTCGATAGCGTATGCTAACCCATATTTCTTGCGTACGCTAACTAAAATCCCTCCTATTCCCATATATACTACTGGACAGTCCAATAAGCAACCTATAAATTCATAGCGCACGCTAAACCTATATTCCTTTCGTACGCTATTTAAAACCTTTCATTTTCCTATATAAATCCTAAACAGTCCATAAAGTCAACCATTCTTTCATAACGCACGCAAGATCCAGATCCCCTTTCTGAGAAAGAACCCTAGCTAAATCCGATTCCTATACTTCCGATAATCTTCAACAAATCTTTCAAATCCCTACTCAAAATCTTGTCGAGCAAAGGAAGAGTTGATATGGGAAAATAATACAACAACGCAAAACGTACCCGCGATCCAGATTTTGATGCTTCTCGTTTCGTGTTTTCTACCGCATTCAAGGTATTTTTGGAAATCCTCCCTCAAGAACACCTGACGGATTGCTATTACTTCAACTTCCATAGTCTGGAACGGGCGAACATTGCTATTTCTGAATTCTTTTCTTCAGTTAGCATATCTCGTTTTGTTGAGTGTAAAGAACCAATTTTTCCCGAATTGGTTCGTGAATTCTACGCGAATCTATATGTTGCTGAGAGTGAAGGATCTTCGTCCTTAGTTCTGGGAAGTTTGGTTGGAGGTACAGTGGTTAAAGTCTCCTCGGAGATTTTGAATCAATTGTTTGGGTTATCGTCGGATGGTTTTGCTTGTTCGGGGAAGTCTATTGCTGAAGAATCTGGTGTGACTGAGCTTGAAGTCAAGGAATTCTTAAGCTCGAAAGCTGTCATCGATATCACCAATGAGGTCTTCGAGTATAATGACTTCGGCATTAATATTCGGCTTTTATTGGTCGCGCTCACCAAGTGCATCATGCCTAAGGTCAACACACAGCACAAATTGGTTGGGATCGGCAAGCATGTGGTATATCGAGTGCTGAATGACGATAGGATTGATTTCGCCGCCATTGTTATGGATTGGATGAAAATCAAAGGCAATCTCTTTGGATCCAAAAACTATGCCTCAAGGTCCCGCAAGGCTGGAATGCCATACGGCTCCATCCTAACGGCGATTTTTAAGTTTCAAAAAGTGGACTTATCAAAAGACAAGGCCGTTCCTGTGTCCAGCGGCCATGAGATTTCCGACTATTCGCTCAAGGCCATGCATTATGTGAGAACCGTCAACCAGGGCTGGATTCTCTTTCCGTATCTTAAGGAAGATGATCAAGTGGAGAAATGGACTAGAATGCCGATGCCAGAAGAACAGATTACTAGACGAGGGCCGCACACCATTCGAGAATTTCAAACAGGAGTCTTTGTGAGGAAACCTACCTCTAAAGGCAAACGACCGATGAGAGAATCACTTACTGAGGAAGAGGAGAGTGATCTCATTACCTGGATGCGTAGCATCGAAACTTCACAGCTGGAAATTCGTGAAGATGTTCGTTCTCTCTGTTCAGAAGGTCAAGGAGTTCGTGGGCGGATTGAAGACTTTATTCGATTCACTCATCCGTCTTTCCCGCTTCCATCCTCCTCATCCGACCAAGCACCCTAGTTTTTAGGATCTTGATTCTCGATGTAGCAAACTCTTTTTCATGTGTTTTTTTGATGTCATATGCTTTGGTTATTTGTTTGTAATGTTTGGATTATTTTCGTTAATGAAATGCGCATTCCCCTCGATGTTCTTCATACTTATTGGTTTACATGTACTTTGGTTCATTAATGTCTTAATTATGTGTTCTTTTTTGACCAATGTCATTTGATTGGTATTTTGTTGTATACGGAACATTTTAGGGGGAGTCCTTTTTGTTAATGTCGAAAAGGGGGAGAAACACTCGAAAACCAAACATACTAACATATCAAACAAATTACTTTGATTCGACATTGTTTAAATGGTTTTGCAGGTATATATTGAATGTTTTGACATCATCAAAAAGGGGGAGATTGTTGACTCAAAGTATTTTGATGATGATTAGATTCAAAACATTTAAACAAAATCTATCTCAACGAGCTGTTTCATCGAAGGAAAAACTTGTTCTTAGCGCACGCTACAAGATGCATAGTAGCGCACGCTATCGAGGGTAATAAGCAGACAGGCAAGTCACCTGCAGTCAACTTGGAATCCTACCTGATGGATAGCGCACGCAAAGTCTATATTATCAGCGCACGCTAAGTTTCCAAACTTAGCGCACGCTAACATCTCTCTAGCGCATGCTATCGCGTCCCACTTAAACAAGGCAGAGAGATAGTGAGGTCTGGACAGAAAAAGGGCAATCATTTGCGCACGCTACGTAATAATATTTACGCACGCTATTCAGAAGTCTTAGCGCACGTTACATGACAAAACTTGCACATGCTACCGGAAACATATTGAATGTCCAGTAGCCTCTGGACTCAAATAAGGAAGCATTTACGTACGTTATACAAGCTAACATACGTTATCTGGAAAATATGTAGTGCACGCTACAAAACACTTGTTAGCGCACGCTAAGCGTTCGAATTTCTAACGTTGAACATTTTATCCGTTGGAACGCCGAGGTCAAAAAGGAGATCCGGAAAATCTGGAAAGCTAATATTAAATAATACTAGCGCACGCTAAGTACAATTTTATCCGTTGGAAAAGAGATGTTGGGGAGACAAACCGACACGATTCAAAGTCAAAGGTGAAGACCCGTTGACCAACGTTAACGCACGCTACGAGAGACTACCTAGCGCACGCTAGACATGTATTTTACCGTTGGTACAGTTTTTAGACCGTTCAGATCAGCCAAGTCAAAGCCTGATAACGCACGCTATGAAGAATTATTAGCGCATGCTAATAATACGTTTTTCAGCATATGAAGAAGGACTTGACACTATAAATACCCACATCACTTGGGTATCTCAATACACAACTTCAAGCATTCAAGCATTTAAGCATTCAAAGAATTCTTGAGCTCAGATTTCTAAAGATTATTGCATTCTAAGTTGTGAGAAGAAAAGATACAAGAGTGATACACATTGTAATATTTATTATACTTTGTATTCTTTTCATTTGGTTGTGAGTGTTGCATCACTCATACACGAGCGTAAGAGAAATTAATTAAGAGTCACTAATCCGGTGTTATTAGGATCTTTGATCCGGCATTGTTAGGATTACACTCCAACATTCGTAAGTGAGGATTATCTAGTTTCGATAGAACACTAGATACAAAAAGTTTATTTTGAGAGTGGTTGTGCTTGGACCAATAGAAGACAAGCGGTTGTAACGGTTGTTGTGCTCGGACTGATCGAAGGCGAGACAAGTGCGTGTGGTTGTTCTTTAGCCAATTGGAAAAGAAGTCGGAGAGAGGACGTAGGCAAGTTGCCGAACCTCTATATATCTTTGAGTATTTTACTTTCCGCACATTTTACCTTTATTCTTGAGAAAGTTCGATATTCCGCAATACCACTATTCAATCCCCCTTCTAGTTGTGAATTAATATCTTCAGACTGATTCATATATTGTTAGCTTTCTTGTTGACAAAGGAGTATCCAACGAATATACCCTCATCCGAATTTTCATCGAAGGTCTTCAGTTGATCCTTCCCATTGTTGAGAACATAACACCTGCATCCAAATATGTGAAAATATGCAACCATTGGAGTTTTATTGTTTCATACTCGTATGTTGTTTTGTTGTGATGCTTGCTGATAATACAGTAGTTTTGTGTATAACATGCCATATTTTGTTGCTTCTCCCCAGAAACACTGCGGCAACTTGATTGCGGCTAACGTGGTTCTTGTTGCTTCTTTCAGCGTCCTGTTCTTTTGCCTGGCAATACCATTTTGTTGAGGAGTCCGGGCTGCTGAGTATTCTTTCTATATGCCATTATCTGCATAGTATTGCTCTGTAAAGCAATTTATGAATTATTTGTCTGTCGGAATGAATAGATACAATACTAATCCTTTCTCATTTTGCAGCTTTTTCCGGTGTTCCGGCAGCTTTGTGGTAGTTTCTTTCTTCTTATTCAGGAAGATAGTCTAAGCATACCTTGAAAAATCATCAACAATAACAAGATAATATTTCTTACCTCCCAGGATACAGGGTCTACAGGACCCTATAGATCCATATGTAGCAAATCAAGGACCCTATGGGTGGAAAGATATAACTTGCTCTTGAGGGATGTCTTGACCTGCTTGCCTTTCTAACAGGGACTACAGACACTGTTTTTATGAAAAGAGACATCGGGCAAGCCTCTAACCATTCCTTATCGAGCTAGCTTGTTGATGGTCTTGAAATTGATGTGCGACATCCTCTTGTGCCATAGCCAACTTTGATTTGTAGTGCCTTTGGCAACAAAACACGGGATTATGGTGCTAGTGGTTTTCAGTCAGCAATATACATGTTACCTGACGGGCTTCCTATAAGGACAATTTGCTTGGTTTTAGTTTCCTTCACGCTAGAGTGATCTACTTAGAATTTGATCGAGAACTGTTTGTCACAGAATTGGATAATGCTAAGTAAATTATACTGTAGTCCTTCTACACAGGCTACGTTGGTGACTTTGAATTTTCCTACAAGCAGGGTTCCTTTTCCTCTTGTTCTTTCTTTGTATTTTTCACCGAAACATATATTTGGACCACGAGTTTCTACATAATACAATAGATTGGTGATATCTCTTGTCATGTGCTGAGAACATCCGCTATCGAAATACCATATGTCCTTTTCCTTGATATCCTGTAATAAAAAAGATTAAGTATAATTAGTTCCCCTTTGATTTTTAGGTCCTTGGCTATTAGTGCCCTTAGGTACCCATATTTGCCTGACAGCAATGGATTTGATGTAGGTTGCATTTGGTCCTGTTTTACAAGATTTACGTGGGGCAAGCACGTAATCACTATAAACATGGTTATTAAGCATGTAAAATTTGGTGTTTTGGATCCACTACGATCGCTATCTTGGAGAAGGAACCATATTCTTCTGCCTTGCTGCTTGCCTTCTGTGTTTTCAGTTGAATTCCCAGATTTGTTGTTGATAGAACTGCACAACAGCTTGCTTAAGAGATGAATACTTTGCTTCATGTACTCATTATTTAGGGGCACTATACTGTTGGTAGTACTGAGGTGCGTACCGTTGATACTTAGGTACAACCTTCCTTCTGGCCGGATGCCGACATTGTTGCTATGCTTGGGGAGCATACTGTTGATGACTGGTATTGCGTCTTACAGGTCTATGAGGCTGGGGTTTCTACTGCTTGTGATATGATCTGGGTGGCGGAATTGCAGCCTTTGCTATCCGAGAAAGGGAAGTTATAACCATTATAGTAACATCCTTTGGAATTTCTTCAGGTTCTGGAACGGTTTCCACTCCCTTGACAAACACCGTACTAGTTTTGCCTTTGTGGGAGAATGAGTCGTACCCTAAGTCAAGTTTGTCGTGGGCATGCTGCCATTGATTCTCTTCCATCCTCTTCGATGATTTATCAAAAGACTTGAGGATGGTCTCGAGTTCTCCTTTTCTTTTCTCGAGAAGCTGTATTTTATCCTCTAATAAAGCATAATCATTTGTCTTGCATTTACTAAGAGTTTTTACCTCATTTAGTTCGGTTTCAAGTTGATGATTGCTATCCATGAGTTTTCATGAATGATCTTGCTGCTTTCACAACCCAGAGACATATTTTCATAGATATTTTTTAGAAGATCGTTTTCGTCCTTCAACTCTAAATTCGAAAGAGAGCGAGAGTTATAGGTTTTCTTGTTTACGCATCTCATGTGCTTTTTGAATGGTTCTGAGCTCATTCATCATCTTTTCAAATGTATGAGATTAATAGGAGTATCTGAGGTTGATCTTACCTCATCCTCACTATCTTCATCATCTTCTTCCTTGGCCATAAAGCATATATATGCTTTATCTTTGATTTCATCATCGGAGGAGTCACTGCCAATGATTGCTTATAGGCACTCCTCTGTTTTGATCGATGTGGGCGAGGCTTCTGATTCTACGATCAGGGTCTTTAGCTTGTTTCGTGAGATGCGCCTTTTATCATCCTTTTCATATTGGTCAGTTTTGGGCAACTTTTGCACTTCAGAAGAGGACATCTATTTTCGTAGTGTCCTGGTTTCCTGCAGTTATTGCATAGGTTAGAATCTGGGAGCGAAGATGATTTTGAACTCACTTTGTTAAAGGGTTTAGGCCTGTATGGGGCCTTTCCAGATTTCTTGATGAACTTCCGGAATGTGTGCATGAGCAGTGTCATCTTATCTTGTGGCAGCACGTCGTCGTCATCATCATCATCTCCAACAACTTTGGAGGTATCTGTAGGCAGAGCTGTGTCTCCTCTCAGATACAGTGGCAAGTGTTGTAGTCTTGGCAGGTGATTCTTCAGCCTTCTCTCTCCTGTCTATATCATACTCAAATGATTTGAGGTAGGAGAATATGTTAAAGGTAGATATTTTAGTAAGGTTACAAGACAGATGCATAGCTGTGGTCTTAACATCCCATCGGGCAGGGAGTAATCTAAAGATTTTAAGATTTTTCTCATTTTCGAATTACACTTTGCCCGGTGCTTCAACTTCACCGACACTTCCAGTGAATCTGAGATCAAGTTCCTCAAGAGTTTCAATTGATTTCATTTCAAAATATCAAATTGGTGAGTGAGTTTTGAAATTTTATTTTCCTTTGAGAGCTCAGTACCGTCACAAACCATCTTGAGTTTCTCACATATTTTCTTGGCCCTCTTACAACTTTTCACCTTTGAGAATGTGTCTTTGTTATGAGTGAGAAATAGCATATTCTTAGCAACATTGTCTAGGTTCACTCGTTTGCGCCCGTCAGTGGTCAACTAATCCCTGGACTTCTTGAGCATCTCTGCATGAGGTTGGCCTTCCACCCTGGTAGCTGCATTGACCTTCATGATAGTGATAGTCCTTCCTATATTATGAAGTGTATCTCTCCGTGCATGGTAGTTAGGTTTGTTTCCATTCTGATTCTCCCATCATCAAATTCATCAATCGAGAACATGGGAACTTTATTGATCATAGATGTATCAATGAGAAAAATGTAGGTTGAAAATGAGAGATATAAGTATGCAGTTTCGAAAGCTAGTAATTATGGATCTGGTTTAGGTTAAAAATTGATTGATTCTTTGTAGAACCAGCGGCTCCAATACCACTTATTAGTCATGGTCTTACTTTAATGACAACTTAGAAGGGGGTGAAGAAGCTGTACTCTTTTTTGAGGTTTTCAACATGCGTATCGGAAGACTAATGAAAGTTGCCATAGGTACAACAACTAAGTGATCTCCTATAGCTTGATGCTTACAGGGTTTTCAGAATAAGTATACAATAATCACAGGTTGTAGATAAATAGTAGATACATGAAGTAAAGACACAAGGTTTAATGTGGTTCGAGGCAACATCCTATACGTCCGCAGGTCCTCCACACAGGAGTATATGTTTATTGAAATCAGGGCGTACACAACTAGATGATTTTATCTAAACCGATCACTGTATCATTCACACAGGTTGATACATCTGACTGTAGCTTTTATGCCGTTCAACATGGACTGGTTATAGGCTTACTTGAACTAACTCCATTTAACATAGATTGAAGTTTTATCCTGAGCTATCTTCTTCCCATATAGGTCAGAAAGGTTCCGGTGTTAGTCCACACAACGCTAATGTGACATATAAAGTTTAGTTTAACAAGTATCCCGAACAACAGCCGTAGGCTTTAACATCCTGGCTATAGTGTACTGTTCTCAGTTGAGGACTTAATATTTCTTCAATCAAGATCTGCGTTGTAGGCTTGAAGAAATTGATTGCTGGTGATGATGATAAGTGCTTCAGATTTCAGTTATTCAGTTTTTTAGCAAGTCATGTGGATTCAGGTATTTATAACCTTGGAAATAGATCCGTTATAAAAGTAGCAGTTGGCCGGTTGGTGAGATGTGGACACTTCAAATTGACGACTTGATGAATGTTTAAATTAAAGTGTCTTAGCATTTAATACTTCATAAGCCGAGTAACGGACATAAGGTGCCGCCTGTTACGGCCGTAACCTGCGCGGCTATATATAGGCCTGCCGATGGGTTTTTGTTCATTCTTCACCATTCCTCCTTATTCTTCCGTGATTCTCGGCTGGAACTCTTGGGTGGTGATCAGAGGTATCATCATGTCTCGTTTTGGGAAGCTTAGTTCGTTTCAATCATCATCTAATTCTTGTTCTTCGTCGGATCGAGGTAAATTCTTGAAATCTCCTAGGGTTGACTTTTGGGATTACTTTTTTATCTTTGTTGTTTGTCCGATTTTGATGAATCGGTTGATGTTATTGAGCATTATTAATTGTGTTCTATGGGTTGTATATCCATATTTCGAGTTTGTTTAACTCGATTGGCGATTCGAGTGTTCTTGGGAGTTATTGAACCTTTAATATTCGATTAAATGTCCCAATGAGTTTTCCTTCGATAGTTTGGTGGGATTTCCGTTTCATTGGTATTGATTCTCGTTGTACTCGTATCTTCGTTGTTTTTCCGGAGGATTGTAGGTGTTCGAGGTTTCCCGGTTGATCCATGTTCGTCGGAGTGTTCGGTATCGGTTATCGAGGCAAGTATCTTGCTATACGATTTGTGTCTTGTGAATAGAGACTTCATGTTAGCTTTATGATGATTTGGTTTACCTTCGTGAATATGCTTCTTGTGATTTGATTATTGTGTATGATTGATGGTAGTGATGATATCCTCACTTGGTAAATGTCGTGGAATTGCGTGGGTTGTGTTAATCATATGGTTTGTGTCGTGTGTGATTGGTCATGGTTGAGTTATCGTGATGATTATGATATTTGTGTCGGTTTGATTACATATTTGAATATATATTATGGTGTATTGTTGAATGGTTTGACATATTGGTAATAATGTGTGTTGTTCGTGGTGATGTGTTGAGTTGATCAATATGAGTTGTGTCGTGATAATGTGTGTGTTCCGGGTAGGGTCTGACGAGGCCTCTAGAGTTCGGTACATGATGTGGACGAACGATGTGTGTGTTCCGGGTAGGGTCTGATGAGGCCTCTGGAGTTCGGTACATGATGTGTACGAACAATGCATGTGGTCCGAGTAGGGTCCATCGAGGCCTCTGGAGTTAGGTACATGATGTGTACGAACAATGCGTGTGGTCCGGGTAGGGTCCGTCGAGGCCTCTGGAGTTCGGTACATTATGTGTACGAACAGTGATCGTGTAACAGTGATTGTTTGGATAACGTTTTAAAGTTGGGTCACGAACCCATTATGATATCTCAACTAGTGTGTTTTGAAATGAGAATCGGGCTGCGACCCTAATGCTTTCGAAAAGGTTTTGTAAATTGGGACTCGAGGTCCAAAAGAATTTCTATTTTAAAAATCCCCGAGATGACGAGTTTCTTTTCAAATACTTCTTTGCTTGAGTTCGAAATTCTAAAACTTCTCGGGAACAATTTGATAGTTGATTTTCGTATCTAATTCGTCGTTGCTATTTACTTGTTGCATTTTGTGTCTTATTATACCTGCACTCGCAAATAGTAGAATTTTGCTAACCCCCGAGTAATCGTGGGGTGTATGTCTATTTTGTGTCCAGGTGCTTGCTGGTTCGGGGAGCAGTCACAGGATCAGCAGAGGAAGTGACGGGCTACGATACTAATCAAGAGTTACGAGTTAAGTCGAGTTGTGTTGTATCATCAGAGTCATAATCCGCCTTCCGCTATTTTGTATCTTTACCCCTGCGTGGGTATTCATTATAAAGAGTTGTATTTTTCTGTTTGTGTCAGTCATACGACATCACCGGTCCGTGTAGATGTTTATAATTGACCTTAACGGTCTGTATCATTATTTTGTTTGCCCCAGCCGGGCAAACACTTGGTCGTTCTGTGATGTTTAGCCTGATAGGTCCTCGTGGGAAGGATCTATGGCGTGTAATATTCCCATGTGGTTTTGGGGGTGTTACATTTATGGTATCAGAGCTTCGGTTGCGGAAACCTAGGTTGTCGGGTCAAGTCGAGTCATGATTTGTTGAGTAATGTGTCGTTGTGTCATTCGAGTTGTCGGGTGACAAGTTGAATTGTGCGTAGTCACAACGTGTTGGATATGTTGTCGGATGAGATTAGTATCGAGGGCGACCGTCATCTTCGTGCGGCCTGTGTACGTAAGTCTCCCCTTTTATGCGAGGTATTTGTGTTTCATGATTTCATCTATGTGAGTTAATTGGGGTACATAACTTTATTTTCACGGTGTTATGTAGTGGGGTTTGAATTCGATACTTGTGACATATTGTATGAGTGTAGAACTGGACGTAGTGATGTTTTGACTTTGAACCACCGTGTGAGGTGGTATGATGTGAAAGTTGTGAACCTTGATGGGTTTTGAAATAGGTATCGACGGTAGAGTCTGTGAGAAACTCATATGGATGGTTTTGTTGTATGCTTAAACTTTATGTCTGTTAGGAGTATGCCCTCGAATGCCACTGAGAGGATGTTGAGTGAGGGCATTGTACTTGTAATTATGTAAATCATTAATATAAGGCAATGTATGGTTCTTTTTTTACTGGTAGTTACTGGCATTCCTAACTCGTAAATATACATATAGAAACTAGTCCGTGTATTTGAGAGCAAAACGTTCCACTCCTTATTGGATAAGGGGGTCAGCACTGGAAAGGTTTATAGCTCAAATACTTAATCGTTCGCAAGACGATGAAACTTGACTGGGCGTTAGGTTTATATCACTACGCCATAGATGACCTACGTCAACGGATTTTGTTAGTGTTGCGCTCAAAAATGTTGTAGTAGCTCTAAAAATTTTACCTGCTGCAACATTGCTTTTTTGATGTTGCTGTATATGTTTACAAAGTGTTGCCTTAGTAGCAAAGTGTTACATGCTATAACATTTTATGACACATTGTTGCCGTAGATGTACTATTTAAAAAAAAAACTTCATGTTTTATGTAAAATTAAAATTAAATAATCTTTTATATATTAATATTAAAAATTATATTACATTTTATATTAAAATTTATAATATATACATATTATTTTATGAATTATATTATATTAAATGTGCAATATATTGAATATTAATATATTTTGTTATATATTAATATTAAAAATTATATTACATTATATATTAAAAATTATAATATATACATATTATTTTATGAACTATATTATATCAAATGTGGAATATATTGACTATTAATATATTTTGTCATATATTAATATTAAAAATTATATTACATTATATATTAAAAATTATAATACATACATATTATTTTATGAATTATATTATATTAAATGTGCAATATATTGAATATTAATATATTTTGTTATATATTATTATTAAAAATTATATTACATTATATATTAAAAATTATAATACATACATATTATTTTATGAATTATATTATATCAAATGTGGAATATATTGAATATTAATATATTTTGTTATATATTAATATTAAAAATTATATTACATTATATATTAAAAATTATAATACATACATATGATTTTATGAATTATATTATATTAAATGTGCAATATATTGAATATTAATATATTTTGTTATATATTAATATTAAAAATTATATTACATTATATATTAAAAATTAAAATACATACATATTATTTTATGAATTATATTATATTAAATGTGAAATATATTGAATATTAATATATTTTGTTATATATTAATATTAAAAATTATATTACATTATATATTAAAAATTATAATACATACATATTATTTTATGAATTATATTATATCAAATGTGGAATATATTGAATATTAATATATTTTGTTATATATTAATATTAAAAATTATATTACATTTTATATTAAAAATTATAATATATACATATTATTTTATGAATTATATTATATCAAATGTGGAATATATTGAATATTAATATATTTTGTTATATATTAATATTAAAAATTATATTACATTATATATTAAAAATTATAATACATGCATATTATTTTATGAATTATATTATATTAAATGTGCAATATATTGAATATTAATATATTTTGTTATATATTAATATTAAAAATTATATTACATTATATATTAAAAATTATAATACATACATATTATTTTATGAATTATATTATATTAAATGTGCAATATATTTAATATTAATATATTTTGTTATATATTAATATTAAAAATTATATTACATTATATATTAAAAATTATAATACATACATATTATTTTATGAATTATATTATATCAAATGTGGAATATATTGAATATTAATATATTTTGTTATATATTAATATTAAAAATTATATTACATTATATATTAAAAATTAAAATACATACATATTATTTTATGAATTATATTATATCAAATGTGGAATATATTGAATATTAATATATTTTGTTATATATTAATATTAAAAATTATATTACATTTTATATTAAAAATTATAATATATACATATTATTTTATGAATTATATTATATCAAATGTGGAATATATTGAATATTAATATATTTTGTTATATATTAATATTAAAAATTATATTACATTATATATTAAAAATTAAAATACATACATACTATTTTATGAATTATATTATATTAAATGTGCAATATATTGAATATTAATATATTTTGTTATATATTACTATTAAAAATTATATTACATTATATATTAAAAATTATAATACATACATATTATTTTATGAATTATATTATATCAAATGTGGAATATATTGAATATTAATATATTTTGTTATATATTAATATTAAAAATTATATTTCATTTTATATTAAAAATTATAATATATACATATTATTTTATGAATTATATTATATCAAATGTGGAATATATTGAATATTAATATATTTTGTTATATATTAATATTAAAAATTATATTACATTATATATTAAAAATTATAATACATGCATATTATTTTATGAATTATATTATATTAATTGTGCAATATATTGAATATTAATATATTTTGTTATATATTAATATTAAAAATTATATTACATTATATACTAAAAATTATAATACATACATATTATTTTATGAATTATATTATATCAAATGTGGAATATATTGAATATTAATATATTTTGTTATATATTAATATTAAAAATTATATTACATTATATATTAAAAATTATAATACATACATATTATTTTATGAATTATATTATATCAAATGTGGAATATATTGAATATTAATATATTTGGTTATATATTAATATTAAAAATTATATGACATTTTATATTAAAAATTATAATATATACATATTATTTTATGAATTATTTTATATCAAATGTGGAATATATTGAATATTAATATATTTGGTTATATATTAATATTAAAAATTATATTACATTATATATTAAAAATTATAATACATACATATTATTTTATGAATTATATTATATCAAATGTGGAATATATCGAATATTAATATATTTTGTTATATATTAATATTAAAAATTATATTACATTATATATTAAAAATTATAATACATACATATTATTTTATGAATTATATTATATCAAATGTGGAATATATTGAATATTAATATATTTTGTTATATATTAATATTAAAAATTATATTACAATATATATTAAAAATTATAATACATGCATATTATTTTATGAATTATATTATATTAAATGTGCAATATATTGAATATTAATATATTTTGTTATATATTAATATTAAAAATTATATTACATTATATATTAAAAATTATAATACATACATATTATTTTATGAATTATATTATATCAAATGTGGAATATATTGAATATTAATATATTTTGTTATATATTAATATTAAAAATTATATTACATTTTATATTAAAAATTATAATATATACATATTATTTTATGAATTATATTATATCCAAAGTGAGAATGTGGAATATATTGAATATTAATATATTTTGTTATATATTAATATTAAAAATTATATGACATTTTATATTAAAAATTATAATATATACATATTATTTTATGAATTATTTTATATCAAATGTGGAATATATTGAATATTAATATATTTTGTTATATATTAATATTAAAAATTATATTACATTATATATTAAAAATTATAATACATACATATTATTTTATGAATTATATTATATCAAATGTGGAATATATTGAATATTAATATATTTTGTTATATATTAATATTAAAAATTATATTACATTTTATATTAAAAATTATAATATATACATATTATTTTATGAATTATATTATATCAAATGTGGAATATATTGAATATTAATATATTTTGTTATATATTAATATTAAAAATTATATTACTTTATATATTAAAAATTAAAATACATGCATACTATTTTATGAATTATATTATATTAAATGTGCAATATATTGAATATTAATATATTTTGTTATATATTAATATTAAAAATTATATTACATTATATATTAAAAATTATAATACATACATATTATTTTATGAATTATATTATATCAAATGTGGAATATATTGAATATTAATATATTTTGTTATATATTAATATTAAAAATTATATTACATTATATATTAAAAATTATAATACATACATATTATTTTATGAATTATATTATATCAAATGTGGAATATATTGAATATTAATATATTTTGTTATATATTAATATTAAAAATTATATTACATTATATATTAAAAATTATAATACATACATATTATTTTATGAATTATATTATATCTGTAACACCCCGAGATATTCGGAATATGTTACAGCGCCGTAGACCCCTACATGGGACCTACCAGGCTACAATGGAAAAACTCTACTCGACTAACCATCTTGGTTAGCGAGGATACACAATTAAATAATATGACATATAAAGATACGCCCGGAGCAACCGGCAAAATAAGCATCAACCAACAACGTGACAGTTTAAAAACAATACAATACGGAGTTTGAAACAAAGAGCCTAAGTACTCGCGAGTACAATCTATAAGTTTAAAACTGTGGGAACAACCATATCGAAATGGACAAAGGAAATAAGTAGACCCAAATGCACATGTCAACGACCACTGCCAACATCCTCGTCCTGGTGCTCGCTCGTCCGGATAATCATAACCTGAAATCCATAACAAGAATTTCCCCGACAACGGGTCCCCGAAGGGGTTAGCAATTACGCTAGTACAAGTATTCAAGGCAAACCAATCGCTTACACATTTCATAGTACATGCACCAAAATCATTTCGAAAACCAAAACAAGACATGTCTTTTCCGGAAACAAACAGTCAAACAATTTGCCTTGGGAACAGAGTAATATCATAGATCCCGCCCGAGGCCTCTAAGGACCCTCCCGAGCTGGCCACATTACAAAATAAAACACGCACATGCATCGCCTTGGGAACAGAGTAATATCATAGATTCCCGCACGAGGCCTCTAAGGACCCTCCCGCACTGGCTAGCTAAACAAACTCGTGAAATCCAGGGCGGCAGCATAGATTTCCCTCCTTGACCCCGTCGGGCCAACACGAGGTGAGTTACACACAAGTAATATACATCACCATTTCATGTTAAGCTTAAAGGTTTCCAAAAATACTTGCCTCGAATTATTGACGACGTGAAGAACGGAAAGGAAAGTCACCGACAACCGCTAGGAACCAACGAAACCGAACCTAACGATTCGAAGAACACAATCACAACCGTTTCTAAATGAATACGGAATTGGAATACACCCGAAAACCCGCCTACGATTCATGTATATTCGTATAAAAACAACAACGAGGGCGGACCACAACCAAACCCTCTCGATTCCGTAAAAATCACGAAATATACCATGAATCCGTAGGGAAACTAAGAATACCAACAAGATTAATCATATTCATCATGAATCCATCAACAAAACGGAACGGATCGGAAGAAAATCCCAAAACCCCAAATTATCCAAAAGTAGGGTTCTAAGAGATTACCTTGGATTTAGGATGAGAAACACAAGTGGATGATGTTAGTCTACACCAAGAACTCAAGCAAAAGAATCTCTGAAGTGATTGGAAGGAGAAAATCGCCTCAAATCGCCTCTGGGGTCGCTCGGCCGCGGAAGAAGGAAAGAAATGAGAAATGGTGTTCATCTCGGTCAACTCCCTGGTTTATATAGCCAGGGAGTGTTAGCGCACGCTAAAGCCTCAAGATTAGCGTGCGCTAACGGGATAAGATTACAAATCTTATCGTTAGCGTCCCAGTCCAGTAACCAGGTTTTTGGCCGTTAGCGTGCGCTACCATACATGAGTAGCGTGCGCTAATAACCTCTCGGTAGCGCGCGATATCGACCAATAGCGTGCGCTACCTGAACATCAGCCGAGTCCAGTGGCAAACTGCCCAGAACCCACCTGATACATTAGCGTGCGCTACCATACAAGCGTAGCGTGCGCTATCTGATCCGTTAGCGTGCGCTACCATACAAGCGTAGCGTGCGCTAACTGGCACCTGAACGGGTTCGGAGTGAATCGTCCAAAGATCGACACTCACGCTAGCGCACGCTACCGGCATCATCGGCGTCGCTAGCCCCTCGACGTTAGCGTGCGCTAGCATATGTAGCGTACGCTAATACGCTAGTCCAGAAGGCTGGAAAAACAACACTGCCACTCCCAGGACTACTCGATAGCGCGCGCTACGGAACAAACGTAGCGTGCGCTACTAAGGAACCCCTAGCGCGCGCTATGGAGAAAAATAGCGTGCGCTAGGTATGAAATATGAACGGTTCCCAAAACACCGGAAGGTGAACGAAACATCCAACGGAACATCTCAACGGTTAACATAACATAGAATGGACCCACGGCAACCCCGAAACGGCGGTTCCGCTCAACAATAACGGGGATAAAACCCATAGATAATAGAAAAGATACACATAAAGATACACCAGGGTCACTACTATCGGAAATACGCCGAAAAAGAAAAATACAAAGGGAAGAAAAATGCGGATATTACATTCTACCCCTCTAAAAACAAGTTTCGTCCCGAAACTTAAGAAACAAACAACTCAGGGTACCTAGCACGCATACTATCCTCGGTCTCCCACGTTGCCTCCTCGACACCGTGTCTCGACCACTGCACCTTGACCAAAGGGATGGTCTTATGCCTCAGCCGTTTCTCCCGATGCTCTAAAATCTTCAAAGGACGTTCCTCAAAAGTAATGTCCTCGGCAACGTCAATCTCCCCATAGTCGATGATGTGACTAGGATCCGGGACATATTTCCTCAGCTGGGAAACATGAAAAACGTTATGAACATGACTCAGGGCCGGGGGTAACGCCAACCGGTATGCTAACCCACCGACTCGCTCAAGGATCTCGAAGGGTCCAATAAATCTCGGACTCAACTTCCCCTTCTTCCCGAAACGGAAAACACCTCTCGTCGGTGAAACCTTCAGCAAAACGTGGTCTCCCACCTCGAATTCTAAAGGTCGACGACGGACATCGGCATATGACTTCTGTCGACTCTGGGCGGTCAACATCCGTTCTCGAATTAACTCTATCTTCCGTCTCGTCTCTAAAACGACATCCGGTTCGGTCCCGACCAAATCGGACGCCTCATTCCAACAAATCGGCGATCGACATCGCCGCCCATATAGTGCCTCATACGGTGCCATCCGAATCGACGCGTGCCAACTATTGTTGTCCGTGAATTCGATCAATGGCAAGTGCTCCTCCCAGTCGCTACTCCAATCGAGGGTACAAGCACGCAACATGTCCTCGAATGTTTGGATAGTGCGCTCCGACTGTCCATCTGACTGGGGATGAAAAGAGGTACTCAAATGCAAACGGGTACCTAACGCCTTATGCACCGCCTGCCAAAAGTGCGATACAAAACGGCCATCACGATCCGAAACAATAGACTTCGGAGTACCGTGAAGTCTCACAATCTGCGCGATAAACACACGAGCCAATTTCTCCGGGCCCCAAGTGTCCTTGATGCCCAGAAAATGTGCCGACTTGGTCAGACGGTCAACAACCACCCATACCATATTCATGCCCGACCTCGATCTCGGCAAACTCGTAACAAAATCCATCGATATATCTTCCCATTTCCATTCTGGAATGGGAAGTGACTGCAATAATCCAGCTGGTCGCTGATGTTCGATTTTGACCTGCTGGCAAGTCAAGCATCTCGCCACAAACCGTGCGACCTCCTCCTTCATATCATTCCACCAGAAGTTCCTCCTCAGGTCCTTGTACATCTTACTCGAACCAGGATGAACGGAATAGGGTGTGGAATGGGCCTCATGCAAAATACTCTGTCGCAACTCTGGATCGTTCGGCACACAAAGCCGACTCTGGAATCTCAAAACGCCATCCTCGTGAATCACAAACCCAGGAGACTTTCCCTTAAGAACGTTCTCTCGGATTTGAGCAATCATCGGATCCTCTAATTGCTTCAGCTTAATTTCATCGATCAAAGACGATGAAATCTCTAGAGCACAAAGTTGCCCGACAGCTCCAGGCAACAAAACTTCAACATCTAACTCGATCAGAGCCCGCCGGAGCTCAGACTGAGGCGTAAGGACCTCAAGCGTTCGCAACGCAATCGGTTTCCGACTCAAGGCGTCGGCCACGACGTTCGCTTTGCCTGGATGATAAAGGATTTCAAGGTCATAATCCTTAATCAGCTCTAACCACCTCCTCTGCCTCATATTCAACTCCCGCTGAGTAAATATGTATTTCAGACTTTTATGATCGGTAAAAATCTGACATGTAGAGCCGAAAAGATAGTGACGCCAAATCTTGAGTGCAAAGACTACCGCCGCTAATTCCAAATCGTGAGTAGGGTAGTTAAGTTCATACGGCCTTAATTGTCTCGACGCATAGGCAATGGTCTTGCCGTCTTTGCATTAATACGCACCCAAGACCACGACCGAAGCATCGCTATAAACGGCGAATCCTCGTTGCCACATGGCAACGCCAAGACCGGGCTGAAGTCAAACGCTTCTTGACTCCTCGAAACTCGATCGCCTCTCATCGGTCCAGACGAACTTCTCGGATTTATGGAGCAATCGAGTAAGTGGCCGAGCTAGTTTTGAGAAACCCTCGGCGAACCTACGGTAGTAGCCACCAAACCCAAGAAACTACGGACCTCCTTCACATTTGTGGGCGATGCCCAATCCAATCTTGCCTCAATTTTCACGGATCCACACGAACCCCTTGGTGAAATCACGTGACCCAAAAACATCACTTCCTTCGCCTGAACTCACATTTCGAGAACTTCGCATAGAGTTGCTCGGTCCTCAAAATGTCTAACACTATCCGCAAATGATGGGCATGCTCTTCCTCATTCCTCGAATAGATAAGAATATCGTCAATGAAGACGACGACACACTTATCCAAATACTCGATAAAGACTTTGTTCATCAATCGCATGAACAGCGCCGCGCATTAGTTAACCCGAAGGCATAACTACGAATTCATAATGTCCGTATCTCGTCCGAAAAGGCTGTTTTGCACGTCGGACTCTCTCACCCGGTGATAGTACCCCGATTTCAAATCAATCTTCGAGAATACCGCAGCTCCCTGCAACTGGTCAAACAAGTCATCGATTCTCGGCAAAGGATACTTGTTCTTGATGGTCACCTTGTTTAGTTCGCGATAGTCGATACACAAACGTAGTGAACCATCCTTCTTCCGCACAAACAGGACCGGTGCGCCCCAAGGCGAGGCACTTGGTCGAATATACCCCGACTCAAGAAGCTCACTCAACTGCTTCTTCAACTCGGACATCTCTGAAGGTGCCATGCGATAGGGCGCCTTCGAAATAGGGGCCGCGCCCGGATCTAACTCTATAGCAAACTCAACCTCACGATCCGGTGGCAATCCCGGTAATTCGTCAGGAAATACATCAGGAAACTCATTAACGACTGGAATCGACGAAAGCTCGACTCCACCATCCTCCGCCTTCAAGGCGTAACACCAATATCCAGTACACCCCTTTCGCAGGAGACTCATCGCCTTCAAGGCATTAATGACGAATTTCTGGTTTCCCCTCTTTCGCCCCGCGAAGGAGTGCTCGGTGCCGTCCTCGGCTAACATAGTGATGATTCTCGTGCGGTAGTTCATGATTGCGCCATGCCGCTCGAGCCAATCATCCCCGAGAATCAAATCCTCACCCTCGATATTAACGACAATAAGATTAGAGAGCCAAGCTCTCTCACAAATAAACACAGAGCAGTCTCGGACCTCTCGATCACCGACAATTCTATCACCGCTAGGAAGTTTAACGATGAAAGGCTCGCAAGGTGACAAACAATGAGACTTAAACGGCGTACACACTCTAGAGAAATGAATGAATGCGTAGCACCCGAATCGAAAAGCACACCGACAGATGGAAATGAATGTGAACGGTGCACTGCCGCCACAAGAGTCTTTGGATCATCGGCCCTCCTCATCTCATAGATACGTGGCTGAGCAGAGCCGACATGGAAGCTCCACCCCTAGCGGGCTGACTCCCGACCCTTACCTCGGCCGGCACTCGGTGGAGGCGGCGGAGCAAGCGAGCCACTGGTTCACACTCGGCTCTAACAGTGCGATTGGGAAGAACGGCGCCACGAAGCCGCTTGATCTGCTCACAAAAGGGGCCTTGTGGCCCGGTGTCCCACAAGTGTGACAAGTAAACTTGACGAGAACACTGCCGGTTCCTATGGCCCCGCACACCACGCTTAAAACATATGGGTTCACGGCGGAGGTTCCGGCACCCCGAAAACTCCCAGAGAAACGGGCCGAACCGCCCGTTGAAATATTTGCAGCTTGAGATTTCTGCTGGCCTCCACTCTTAGGACCAGAAAAATTTCCGACCGACTTCTGCTTCTTGCTCTCACGAGCCAAATAGCTAGCCGTCACCGACATATCATAAGCAAGGGCTCGACTCTGATAATCCTTCAAGGTAGTACAGACGAGCCCAGACATATAGTCCCGAATGGGCAGCTTCATCCTCCTGGAAAAATGGAAAATTTTGTCGCTCTCTGCGACAACTTGGGTCTTCACATAACCCAATTCTTTGTTGAAATCAGCAATAGCTTGGGATACGGGAATATCCCGAGGTTGAGCATCGTAGAAAGCATGCACTCGAGCCTGTCTGACCGGCCACGGACAATACTCGGTCTCCATCAATTCTTGGAATTCGGCCCATGAAGCAACGTGATCTTTGGGACCAACGGCCTCCCACCAATCTGTAGCATCTCCCGTGAGAAAGTATTGAGCAATAGGGACCCTACGGTCCTCGGGTCAATTAGTAGCAAGAAGACTTTGGATATCTCCTTGATCCACCCTTCCCGGCCGATCGGGTCCGAAGCTCCCGAACCGAGGAGGATGCATCTTGATGACATCCTGAAGCCGGCGATCCGCTCGCCCGATTAGCATGGGCACGATCGGGGTTCCAACCACAGTGCTATAGCCGCCATCTGGTTAACCATTTGCCGCATGACAGCGGCAATACCAAGATCGGCGCGCTCTGAAGAAGCATGATCGTGACGGTCGCCGTGCTGCGGCTCTGAAGAGTGCGGCGTGGGCGCCCACCCTCGCCCCACGTCCTCGGCCGCGTCCACGGCCACGACCACGACAACGACCACGGTTTCCTCCGGCATCCATACTGGTGTTAAAAGAGAACAGGAGCATATCGAGGATGAGTAAGGAAAACTACGATGATAAGCAAAAGAGGGAGAATAACCACGGTTCAAGAAACGAAATACAGTATGTGAAAGCAAACAATCGGGTAAGGAAACTTACGAGCCTTTGGAAATCTTGAGATGCCGGCAGCGGTGTGACAATGTGCAAAACAAAACACGACTAGACCCAATTAACCGACAAGCCTAGGTATCCATAAACCTGGCTCCGATACCATTTTCTGTAACACCCTGAGATATTCGGAATATGTTACAGCGCCGTAGACCCCTACATGGGACCTACCAGGCTACAATGGAAAAACTCTACTCGACTAACCATCTTGGTTAGCGAGGATACACAATTAAATAATATGACATATAAAGATACGCCCGGAGCAACCGGCAAAATAAGCATCAACCAACAACGTGACAGTTTAAAAACAATACAATACGGAGTTTGAAACAAAGAGCCTAAGTACTCGCGAGTACAATCTATAAGTTTAAAACTGTGGGAACAACCATATCGAAATGGACAAAGGAAATAAGTAGACCCAAATGCACATGTCAACGACCCTGGCCAACATCCTCGTACTGTCCTGGTGCTCGCTCGTCCGGATAATCATAACCTGAAATCCATAACAAGAATTTCCCCGACAACGGGTCCCCGAAGGGGTTAGCAATTACGCTAGTACAAGTATTCAAGGCAAACCAATCGCTTACACATTTCATAGTACATGCACCAAAATCATTTCGAAAACCAAAACAAGACATGTCTTTTCCGGAAACAAACAGTCAAACAATTTGCCTTGGGAACAGAGTAATATCATAGATCCCGCCCGAGGCCTCTAAGGACCCTCCCGAGCTGGCCACATTACAAAATAAAACACGCACATGCATCGCCTTGGGAACAGAGTAATATCATAGATTCCCGCACGAGGCCTCTAAGGACCCTCCCGCACTGGCTAGCTAAACAAACTCGTGAAATCCAGGGCGGCAGCATAGATTTCCCTCCTTGACCCCGTCGGGCCAACACGAGGTGAGTTACACACAAGTAATATACATCACCATTTCATGTTAAGCTTAAAGGTTTCCAAAAATACTTGCCTCGAATTATTGACGACGTGAAGAACGGAAAGGAAAGTCACCGACAACCGCTAGGAACCAACGAAACCGAACGTAACGATTCGAAGAACACAATCACAACCGTTTCTAAATGAATACGGAATTGGAATACACCCGAAAACCCGCCTACGATTCATGTATATTCGTATAAAAACAACAACGAGGGCGGACCACAACCAAACCCTCTCGATTCCGTAAAAATCACGAAATATACCATGAAACCGTCAGGACACTCAGAATACCAACAAGATTAATCATATTCATCATGAATCCATCAACAAAAGCGGAACGGATCGGAAGAAAATCCCAAAACCCCAAATTATCCAAAAGTAGGGTTCTAAGAGTTTACCTTGGTTTTTGGATGAGTAAGACTAGTGGAGGATGTTTTTCTACACCAAGAACTCAAGCAAAAGAATCTACGAAGTGATTGGAAGGAGAAAATCGCCTCAAATCGCCTCAGGGTCGCTCGGCCGCGGAAGAAGGAAAGAAATGAGAAATGGTGTTCATCTCGGTCAACTCCCTGGTTTATATAGCCGGGGAGTGTTAGCACGCTAAAGCCTCAAGATTAGCGTGCGCTAATGGGATAAGATTACAAATCTTATCGTTAGCGTCCCGATCCGAGAACTGAGGTTTTGGCGTTAGCGTGCGCTACCATACATGAGTAGCGTGCGCTAATAACCTCTCGGTAGCGCGCTATCGACCAATAGCGTGCGCTACGAACATCGGCCGAGTCGGTGGCAAGCGCGAGAACCCACGATACATTAGCGTGCGCTACCATACAAGCGTAGCGTGCGCTTCTCGATCCGTTAGCGTGCGCTACCATACAAGCGTAGCGTGCGCTTCGCCGGCACTGAGCGGGTTCGGTAGTGGCTGTCGATCGACACTCACGCTAGCGCACGCTACGGCATCATCAGCGTGCGCTAGCCCCTCGACGTTAGCGTGCGCTAGCATATGTAGCGTACGCTAATACGCTAGTCCAGAAGGCTGGAAAAACAACACTGCCACTCCCAGGGCTACTCGATAGCGCGCGCTACGGAACAAACGTAGCGTGCGCTACTAAGGAACCCCTAGCGCGCGCTATGCAGAAAAATAGCGTGCGCTAGGTATGAAATATGAACGGTTCCCAAAACACCGGAAGGTGAACGAAACATCCAACGGAACATCTCAACGGTTAACATAACATAGAATGGACCCACGGCAACCCCGAAACGGCGGTTCCGCTCAACAATAACGGGGATAAAACCCATAGATAATAGAAAAGATACACTGAAAGATACACAAGGGTCACTACTATCAGGAAATACGCCGAAAAAGAAAAATACAAAGGGAAGAAAAATGCGGATATTACAATATCAAATGTGCAATATATTGAATATTAATATATTTTGTTATATATTAATATTAAAAATTATATTACATTATATATTAAAAATTATAATACATACATATTATTTTATGAATTATATTATATTAAATGTGCAATATATTGAATATTAATATATTTTGTTATATATTAATATTAAAAATTATATTACATTATATATTAAAAATTATAATACATACATATTATTTTATGAATTATTATCAAATGTGGAATATATTGAATATTAATATATTTTGTTATATATTAATATTAAAAATTATATTACATTAAATATTAAAAATTATAAGACATAAATATTATTTTATGAATTATATTATATTAAATGTGCAATATATTGAATATTAATATATTTTGTTATATATTAATATTAAAAATTATATTACATTATATACTAAAGATTAAATAACATACATATTATTTTATGAATTCTATTATATTAAATGTGCAATATATTGAATATTAATATATTTTGTTATATATTAATATTAAAAATTATATTACATTATATATTAAAAATTATAATACATACATATTATTTTATGAATTATATTATATCAAATGTGGAATATATTGAATATTAATATATTTTGTTATATATTAATATTAAAAATTATATTACATTTTATATTAAAAATTATAATATATACATATTATTTTATGAATTATATTATATCAAATGTGGAATATATTGAATATTAATATATTTTGTTATATATTAATATTAAAAATTATATTACATTATATATTAAAAATTAAAATACATACATATTATTTTATGAATTATATTATACTAAATGTGCAATATATTGAATATTAATATATTTTGTTATATATTAATATTAAAAATTATATTACATTATATATTAAAAATTATAATACATACATATTATTTTATGAATTATATTATATCAAATGTGGAATATATTGAATATTAATAGATTTTGTTATATATTAATATTAAAAATTATATTACATTATATATTAAAAATTAAAATACATACATATTATTTTATGAATTATATTATATCAAATGTGGAATATATTGAATATTAATATATTTTGTTATATAATAATATTAAAAATTAAATTACATTTTATATTAAAAATTATAATATATACATATTATTTTATGAATTATATAATATCAAATGTGGAATATATTGAATATTAATATATTTTGTTATATATTAATATTAAAAATTATATTACTTTATATATTAAAAATTATAATACATACATACTATTTTATGAATTATATTATATTAAATGTGCAATATATTGAATATTAATATATTTTGTTATATATTAATATTAAAAATTTATTACATTATATATTAAAAATTATAATACATACATATTATTTTATGAATTATATTATAACAAATGTGGAATATATTGAATATTAATATATTTTGTTATATATTAATATTAAAAATTATATTTCATTTTATATTAAAAATTATAATATATACATATTATTTTATGAATTATATTATATCAAATGTGGAATATATTGAATATTAATATATTTTGTTATATATTAATATTAAAAATTATATTACATTATATATTAAAAATTATAATACATGCATATTATTTTATGAATTATATTATATTAAATGTGCAATATATTGAATACTAATATATTTTGTTATATATTAATATTAAAAATTATATTACATTATATATTAAAAATTATAATACATACATATTATTTTATGAATTATATTATATCAAATGTGGAATATATTGAATATTAATATATTTTGTTATATATTAATATTAAAAATTATATTACATTATATATTAAAAATTATAATACATACATATTATTTTATGAATTATATTATATCAAATGTGGAATATATTGAATATTAATATATTTTGTTATATATTAATATTAAAAATTATATGACATTTTATATTAAAAATTATAATATATACATATTATTTTATGAATTATTTTATAACAAATGAGGAATTTTTTGAATAGTAATATATTTTGTTATATATTAATATTAAACATTATATTACATTATATATTAAAAATTATAATACATACATATTATTTTATGAATTATATTATATCAAATGTGGAATATATTGAATATTAATATATTTTGTTATATATTAATATTAAAAATTATATTACATTTTATATTAAAAATTATAATATATACATATTATTTTATGAATTATATTATATCAAATGTGGAATATATTGAATATTAATATATTTTGTTATATATTAATATTAAAAATTCTATTACATTATATATTAAAAATTATAATACATACATATTATTTTATGAATTATATTATATCAAATGTGGAATATATTGAATATTAATATATTTTGTTATATATTAATATTAAAAATTATATTACATTAAATATTAAAAATTATAAGACATAAATATTATTTTATGAATTATATTATATTAAATGTGCAATATATTGAATATTAATATATTTTGTTATATATTAATATTAAAAATTATATTACATTATATACTAAAGATTAAATAACATACATATTATTTTATGAATTCTATTATATTAAATGTGCAATATATTGAATATTAATATATTTTGTTATATATTAATATTAAAAATTATATTACATTATATATTAAAAATTATAATACATACATATTATTTTATGAATTATATTATATCAAATGTGGAATATATTGAATATTAATATATTTTGTTATATATTAATATTAAAAATTATATTACATTTTATATTAAAAATTATAATATATACATATTATTTTATGAATTATATTATATCAAATGTGGAATATATTGAATATTAATATATCTTGTTATATATTAATATTAAAAATTATATTACATTATATATTAAAAATTAAAATACATACATATTATTTTATGAATTATATTATATTAAATGTGCAATATATTGAATATTAATATATTTTGTTATATATTAATATTAAAAATTATATTACATTATATATTAAAAATTATAATACATACATATTATTTTATGAATTATATTATATCAAATGTGGAATATATTGAATATTAATAGATTTTGTTATATATTAATATTAAAAATTATATTACATTATATATTAAAAATTAAAATACATACATATTATTTTATGAATTATATTATATCAAATGTGGAATATATTGAATATTAATATATTTTGTTATATATTAATATTAAAAATTATATTACATTTTATATTAAAAATTATAATATATACATATTATTTTATGAATTATATTATATCAAATGTGGAATATATTGAATATTAATATATTTTGTTATATATTAATATTAAAAATTATATTACTTTATATATTAAAAATTATAATACATACATACTATTTTATGAATTATATTATATTAAATGTGCAATATATTGAATATTAATATATTTTGTTATATATTAATATTAAAAATTTATTACATTATATATTAAAAATTATAATACATACATATTATTTTATGAATTATATTATAACAAATGTGGAATATATTGAATATTAATATATTTTGTTATATATTAATATTAAAAATTATATTTCATTTTATATTAAAAATTATAATATATACATATTATTTTATGAATTATATTATATCAAATGTGGAATATATTGAATATTAATATATTTTGTTATATATTAATATTAAAAATTATATTACATTATATATTAAAAATTATAATACATGCATATTATTTTATGAATTATATTATATTAAATGTGCAATATATTGAATACTAATATATTTTGTTATATATTAATATTAAAAATTATATTACATTATATATTAAAAATTATAATACATACATATTATTTTATGAATTATATTATATCAAATGTGGAATATATTGAATATTAATATATTTTGTTATATATTAATATTAAAAATTATATTACATTATATATTAAAAATTATAATACATACATATTATTTTATGAATTATATTATATCAAATGTGGAATATATTGAATATTAATATATTTTGTTATATATTAATATTAAAAATTATATGACATTTTATATTAAAAATTATAATATATACATATTATTTTATGAATTATTTTATATCAAATGTGGAATATATTGAATATTAATATATTTTGTTATATATTAATATTAAACATTATATTACATTATATATTAAAAATTATAATACATACATATTATTTTATGAATTATATTATATCAAATGTGGAATATATTGAATATTAATATATTTTGTTATATATTAATATTAAAAATTATATTACATTTTATATTAAAAATTATAATATATACATATTATTTTATGAATTATATTATATCAAATGTGGAATATATTGAATATTAATATATTTTGTTATATATTAATATTAAAAATTCTATTACATTATATATTAAAAATTATAATACATACATATTATTTTATGAATTATATTATATCAAATGTGGAATATATTGAATATTAATATATTTTGTTATATATTAATATTAAAAATTATATTACATTATATATTAAAAATTATAAGACATACATATTATTTTATGAATTATATTATATTAAATGTGCAATATATTGAATATTAATAGATTTTGTTATATATTAATATTAAAAATTATGTTACATTATATATTAAAAATTAAATAACATACATATTATTTTATGAATTCTATTATATTAAATGTGCAATATATTGAATATTAATATATTTTGTTATATATTAATATTAAAAATTATATTACATTATATATTAAAAATTATAATACATAAATATTCTTTTATGAATTATATTATATCAAATGTGGAATATATTGAATATTAATATATTTTGTTATATATTAATATTAAAAATTATATTACATTTTATATTAAAAATTATAATATATACATATTATTTTATGAATTATATTATATCAAATGTGGAATATATTGAATATTAATATATTTTGTTATATATTAATATTAAAAATTATATTACATTATATATTAAAAATTATAATACATACATATTATTTTATGAATTATATTATATCAAATGTGCAATATATTGAATATTAATATATTTTGTTATATATTAATATTAAAAATTATATAACATTTTATATTAAAATTTATAATATATACATATTATTTTATGAATTATTTTATATCAAATGTGGAATATATTGAATATTAATATATTTTGTTATATATTAATATTAAACATTATATTACATTATATATTAAAAATTATAATACATACATATTATTTTATGAATTATATTATATCAAATGTGGAATATATTGAATATTAATATATTTTGTTATATATTAATATTAAAAATTATATTACATTTTATATTAAAAATTATAATATATACATATTATTTTATGAATTATATTATATCAAATGTGGAATATATTGAATATTAATATATTTTGTTATATATTAATATTAAAAATTCTATTACATTATATATTAAAAATTATAATACATACATATTATTTTATGAATTATATTATATCAAATGTGGAATATATTGAATATTAATATATTTTGTTATATATTAATATTAAAAATTATATTACATTATATATTAAAAATTATAAGACATACATATTATTTTATGAATTATATTATATTAAATGTGCAATATATTGAATATTAATAGATTTTGTTATATATTAATATTAAAAATTATGTTACATTATATATTAAAAATTAAATAACATACATATTATTTTATGAATTCTATTATATTAAATGTGCAATATATTGAATATTAATATATTTTGTTATATATTAATATTAAAAATTATATTACATTATATATTAAAAATTATAATACATAAATATTATTTTATGAATTATATTATATCAAATGTGGAATATATTGAATATTAATATATTTTGTTATATATTAATATTAAAAATTATATTAC
Source organism: Orobanche coerulescens (assembly GCA_033398695.1). Taxonomy (NCBI): domain Eukaryota; kingdom Viridiplantae; phylum Streptophyta; class Magnoliopsida; order Lamiales; family Orobanchaceae; genus Orobanche; species Orobanche coerulescens. The sequence continues at coordinate 53,714,782 of CM065812.1, forward strand.
ATTTTATATTAAAAATTATAATATATACATATTATTTTATGAATTATATTATATCAAATGTGGAATATATTGAATATTAATATATTTTGTTATATATTAATATTAAAAATTATATTACATTATATATTAAAAATTATAATACATACATATTATTTTATGAATTATATTATATCAAATGTGCAATATATTGAATATTAATATATTTTGTTATATATTAATATTAAAAATTATATAACATTTTATATTAAAATTTATAATATATACATATTATTTTATGAATTATTTTATATCAAATGTGGAATATATTGAATATTAATATATTTTGTTATATATTAATATTAAAAATTATATTACATTATATATTAAAAATTATAATACATACATATTATTTTATGAATTATATTATATCAAATGTGGAATATATTGAATATTAATATATTTTGTTATATATTAATATTAAAAATTATATTACATTTTATATTAAAAATTATAATACATACATATTATTTTATGAATTATATTATATCAAATGTGGAATATATTGAATATGAATATATTTTGTTATATATTATTATTAAAAATTATATTACATTATATATTAAAAATTATAATACATACATATTATTTTATGAATTATATTATATCAAATGTCGAATATATTGAATATTAATATATTTTGTTATATATTAATATTAAAAATTATATTACATTATATATTAAAAATTATATTACATTCATATTATTTTATGAATTATATTATATCAAATGTGCAATATATTGAATATTAATATATTTTGTTATATATTAATATTAAAAATTATATTAAATTATATATTAAAAATTATAATACATACATATTATTTTATGAATTATTATCAAATGTGGAATATATTGAATATTAATATATTTTGTTATATATTAATATTAAAAATTATATTACATTTTATATTAAAAATTATAATATATACATATTATTTTATGAATTATATTATATCAAATGTGGAATATATTGAATATTAATATATTTTGTTATATATTAATATTAAAAATTATATTACATTATATATTAAAAATTAAAATACATACATACTATTTTATGAATTATATTATATTAAATGTGCAATATATTGAATATTAATATATTTTGTTATATATTAATATTAAAAATTATATTACATTATATATTAAAAATTATAATACATACATATTATTTTATGAATTATATTATATCAAATGTGGAATATATTGAATATTAATATATTTTGTTATATATTAATATTAAAAATTATATTTCATTTTATATTAAAAATAATAATATATACATATTATTTTATGAATTATATTATATCAAATGTGGAATATATTGAATATTAATATATTTTGTTATATATTAATATTAAAAATTATATTACATTATATATTAATTACATTATATATTAAAAATTATAATACATACATATTATTTTATGAATTATATTATATCAAATGTGGAATATATTGAATATTAATATATTTTGTTATATATTAATATTAAAAATTATATTACATTATATATTAAAAATTATAATACATACATATTATTTTATGAATTATATTATATTAAATGTGCAATATATTGAATATTAATATATTTTGTGATATATTAATATTAAAAATTATATTACATTATATATTAAAAATTATAATACATACATATTATTTTATGAATTATTATCAAATGTGGAATATATTGAATATTAATATATTTTGTTATATATTAATATTAAAAATTATATTACATTATATATTAAAAATTATAAGACATACATATTATTTCATGAATTATATTATATTAAATGTGCAATATATTGAATATTAATATATTTTGTTATATATTAATACTAAAAATTATATTACATTATATATTAAAAATTAAATAACATACATATTATTTTATGAATTCTATTATATTAAATGTGCAATATATTGAATATTAATATATTTTGTTATATATTAATATTAAAAATTATATTACATTATATATTAAAAATTATAATACATACATATTATTTTATGAATTATATTATATTATATGTGCAATATATTGAATATTAATATATTTTGTTATGTATTAATATTAAAAATTATATTACATTATATATTAAAAATTATAATACATACATATTATTTTATGAATTATATTATATCAAATGTGGAATATATTGAATATTAATATATTTTGTTATATATTAATATTAAAAATTATATTACATTATATATTAAAATATTTTTTAAATATTAATATATTTTGAAAATAATTCTGAAAATATTAACAAACATATACATATAATATATATATATATATTTTATATATATATATTTATATATATATATATATACATATACATATATATATATATATACATATACATATACATAATATATATATATATATATATATATATATATGGTTTATTGTACACTTATATAATATAAATCAATATTAGAACAACAAATGACTTTGGCTCACTGATTTTGTAACACCCCCAATTCGCTCAGGGATATTACATGCCGTAGAACCTTTCCTTAAGGATCTACCAGGTTGGTAACAACATATAACAACTCAACCATGCCTTTAAGGCTAAAATGACTCGGTAGACCGATTTGGTCTTTCAATAAATACATACAACTCAAATACAACTCATGCCCACGCAGGGGTCAAAACACAACCACACCCGTACAACGGGAAAAATATAGCAATGAAAATAAAGTACAACTGAACCAATAAACAATGTACGGTTCCTCATGTGATTAGTATCGATCATCTTTCATCATCCTTCGTGTCGACCCTGTGTTATGCTCCAAAACCTGAATGCAAAAATAGACATCCACCCCCCGAATTCTCGGGGGTTAGCAAAACTCCACTGTTTTGCTAGTGCAAGTACAAGTGCAAAAATACAAGTCATACAATTCATATTCCACGAACGATAATAATCCGGAATCCTCAAAGATTCAAATACAACAAGATGAACACTTCCCGAGGCGAGAGTTTGAGTAAAGACTTCCCAAAATTTCAAGATCAAAATATCAAGGGAAACAATTTATAAAATGATTTGAAATACCATCGGGAGTTTTAATAGAAAACGATTTTGGATTATCAAATCCTACTTTTCAAAACCCAAAAGACAAAAGGGGTCACCGCCCCAAAGGTTTACTTTCCGAAAAATGACCTTTACCAAACCGTTGGGATTTTAGCCCCAAATCCGTAAAATGACTTTTACAAAACCATTGGGATTTTAGCCCCAAATCTCATTAACTCACAGTACACAAGAACGACCTCAAGGTTCGTCTCCCAACATCGAAATCTGCAAATAAAGGATTTAACATAAACGACAAAATACTCTAGAGCCATCCTAGCCAAGTAGGCCAAACGAACAACTTACCTCTTACACACTTAGTCAATGCATGCAATCATGAAAACCGTTCGAAATCACTCATTTCCGGAAATGCCAATATCAAATCACATTTGCAAAAATGCACCACAATTAACCGCGGACCCACAGCTTCGTGGATCCCTACCGAGACCCCGTCGGATCTAACCCGTAGTGGTTAAAAGCAAGCTCGCGGTCCCACAGCTTCGTGGAGCCCTACCGAGACCCCGTCGGATCTAACCCATAGTGAGCATACACACACACGTTACTCATGCAATACTAATATGCTAAGAATGTAAGTTCATCAAGAATACTTACTAGAGATGGCCACTTATCCGACAACATTATCAAACTCTTCAAAACACAATAACAAGATTAAACACGGAATACACGATTCCATAACTTTAAACAACAGGGATATCATCAAAGCCTTCAACGTTCAAAATGACCAAATCATAATCAATTCCCAAAACACACCATTCACAAAACACACACGCGTTTTGAAAAAGAGCTTTTAACGAGGCCAAACCGAAATCTTTTGAAACTTCATTTCGAACAACCAAACAAACACACCAAGTCGATCACCGATCATCATATCCACAAAATAAGGAATGTATGAGCAAGGTACTTGCCTCGATACCACGAGCACGGAACCACGAACGGACACGGCTCAACCGGGAAACTTCGGAACGCCCGATGATATCGAAACGGAAGACGACGACGAACGAAAGGGTTCGAAGCGGTTTCTTCGCAAGAAACTCGACCCTAACATCATATAATCCATAAATCATCGATCATACGAGGAAGAATAATCGTAGAACGCCCAAAAACCCCTCTATGACATTTTACCGGACACCTTCAAGGCGTCGATCAAGAACTCGGCCAAAACAATGAATCGATACGATCCAACCATGGAATAACAAGGGAAATGATATAATACATCTAAATAATCATCAATCCATCACAATCCTAAGTTAAATCGGATTAATCGGACGAAACAACCAAAACACCCAAATTCCCCAAAACTAGATTTTCAAGAAATCTAACCTTGATTCGGTAGATCGGAGGATGTTATAGGATGGATGATTGATGATATGAACACCAAGACTTCATGGATTGATTGTCCAACAACATCTTTCCATGATCTCCACCTACAGCCGCGGAAGAGAAGGAAGAGGATGAGAAAATGGGTGAAAAACACGCTGCCAGGCCTTAAATAGGCTGATCTGCACTGTGTGCCGCGGCACAGGACAAGTGTGCCGCGGCCCATAGCCAAAAAAAACTGCCCAGTACTAGCTTAGTGCCGCGGCCCAGCCGAAGTGTGCCGCGGCACACGGTACAACCTACTCCAACACCAAAAAGGCACATCATGCAGTCTTAGCTATTTCGACCATAACTCCTTCGTTCGGACTCCGACTGACTCACTGTTTGAGCCATTGGAAAGCTAAATTGATGATCTACAATATTGCAGAGATTCAGAATTTTTGGAGCTTCCAAGAATTTATGGTGATTTTTACAAAGCCGAACTCATACTTGGAAAAAGTCGTATAGTAACGCTGAACTCATCGAAACGACACCGAAACCCGAACCTGAATATGAACCGAAGGTACGGTTACGAAGTACTCGCAAAGATGAATCTAAGAGATAATAGAAAACACGATTCCGACCACCCGAAGGCTCGAAATTTGACAACGGAAGTAATTACCCCAAACTTTGGGAAATTACGAAAACGGTCCAAAATGTCCGAAATACACGATACACGATCAAAACACCAAACCAAAGCTCGCAACATGAATAATAACATTAAATGAACTTACGAGAAACTCGAAACAACAGTTTCGGACGAGATTCGCAAGAATCGAACTTAAGTGCGGAAAAGTCGCTAAAAAGCTCGGAACTCAACAAAACGATACCGAAACGAACTCGGATGACAAAAAGTGCAGAATTAATCATTCTCGGAATAACGAAACGGTCATGAGCGAGTCGTCAAAATAGACTTCCGCCGAAAATAAAATTACCGAAATTCGAAATTGCGGATATTACATTCTACCCTCCTTAAAAGAACTTTCGTCCCGAAACTTAAAACAAGTAGGGGGAAGCAATATACCCGCCAGGAAAACTCGACGAGATACACAAAAACAGAAAACTCGCACCCAACGGCGAAACGCTGCAAGAAACGCAAAGAGACATACTGTAATACCCGTTATTTTTATCCCCGGAAATTTTCTATTTTTGGCGGAAGTCTATTTTGATGACTTGCTTGGGACCGTTTCGTCATCCTGAGAATGATTAATTCTACACTTTTTGTCATCCGAGTTCGTTTCGGTATCGTTCTGTTGAATTCCGTGTCCTTAATCGACTTTTTCACGTGGGAGTTCGACTTTGTTAGATCACCATTAATTTTTGGTAACTCCAAAAATTCTGAATCTTTGCAATATTATAGAGCATCGAGTTAGCTTTCCAATGGTTCAAATGGTGAGTCAATCGGAGTCCGGACGAGAGAGTTATGGTCGTTTTAACTCACCCGCTCGTTATTGGCGATCAACGGCCGAACTCGGCCGTGTCGTCCGACACGGCCCGTGCTGCACTCGTCCGGAAATGCCGGAGTTTCTGTCGACCAGACTCGGCCGTGTCGTCCGACACGGCCCGTGCCGCACTCTTCCGGATAAACCTGGAGCATCGCCGACACGCGGCCGTGTCCCGGACACGGCCGAGTCATGCCCGATTGTCGGGCGGGTCGGCTCGGAAGGCCCTCAGCGCGCGACCGTGTCAAGCGGGACACGGTCGAGTCCCCTGTCGGCCAATCAGGCAACACGACCGTGCCGGCGCACGGCCGTGTCCGCAGCGATCAACCACTACAAAAGGCCGCAGACGTTTTTCTTGCCATTTTTCACCTTCTTCTTCTCCTCTTCCGTAGCCGGGCGTGTTCTAAGCTTGAAGCCATGTTGTTTAGCAACATATCCATGGAGTTCCTTGGGTTATATCATCAATCATTCGTCCGATAACATCCTTTGATCGAGCGAATCAGTCGATTTTCTAGAAATCTAATTTTGGGGATTTTGGGTATTTTGTTCGATTTCGTCCGTTTAATCCGATTTAACTTAGGATTGTGAAGGATTGATGATTATTTAGATGTATTGTATCATTTCCTTGTTATCCCATGGTTGGATCGTATCGATTCGTTGTTTTGGTCGAGTTCTTGACCGACGCCTTGAAGGTGTCCTAAAATGTCATAGAGGGGTTTTCGGGCGTTCTACGATTATTCTTCCTCGTATGATCGATGATTTATTGAATTTATGTTGTTAGGGTCGAATTCTTGTGAAGAACTCGAGTTGAAACCCTTCCGTTCGTTGTCTTCCTCGTGGTTCAAACTTCCCGGTCGAACCGTGTTCTTCGGGATCTTCGATAACGTTTATTAAGGCAAGTATACATTTATGATTGTACGTTCTCGACTTTGAAAGTATGAAATATTGATGATATGATTATTTCTAGCCACTCCGGGACGGGCCTATGGTCCTCTGAGGGTTTCGTAGCCTCTGGTGCGATTCCATGGTTGATATGAACGAACCGTTTCTACGGCATTCATATGAAATAATGTTGGCATGCTTATTTATATCCACTCCGGGACGGACCGACGGGTCCTCTGAGGGTTTCGTAGCCTCTGGTGCGATTCCATGGATAATATGAATTAACCACTCCGGGACGGACCGACGGGTCCTCTGAGGGTTCCGTAGCCTCTGGTGCGGTTCCACGGTATTCATATATGTATTGATGAGATGCTATGAGATTTAGTTATTCCGGAATACTAGTCTTAAATTGATGAATTGACGGATATTGATGAATTGACGGATTACATTTACTTTATTGTCGAGAAGTATTATGTTTCATATTGTTATACTTGCACTAGCTATTCGACGGCTAACCCCTTTATGGGGAAATACGTTTCATGTATTTCGGGTTCCAGAGAGCGGACAGACGGTACGGCAGTGCAGGTCGGCATGAAGATGATGGGCAAGTGTGATACTGTGTCTTGTCTCCGGTTATCTCTTTTGGTTTCCTCCATTCAGTGTTGTTGTACTGGAATGGATTTTTAAATACTCGAGTATTGTATTTCAGTTTCCTTGATGTTCCGGCCTGTGTTGCCGAGGTATTGATTTGTGCAGTGATGTATATGGTTTCATTGTTTATGGTTTCATATACCATTTGTATCGTCTTTCTTTATATGGTATGTAGACCTTATCGGTCAAGTTTATAGTTCCGCGTATGTTTAGCCTTGTGGGTCCCACGGCGGGGCTCACGGTTGTAATATACCCCGAATATCTTGGGGTGTTACGAATATGGTATCGGAGCTTAGGTTTATGGATACCTAGGTGTCGGTCTTTTGGGTCGATTGAGTCGGCATTTGCCACGATATCACTACTCTGCCATCATCACGGCGGCCGGTACTTGTAAGTCCTCTCACTCTTCTTGTATTTTTCTTAATCGTTTCGTTTATAGCTTGGTATTCTTGGGAATTGGTCACTTCGGGAATGTGCGATTTGGATTATACTTACGCACGTATGTGCCTTTCCGAATGTTGGTGAAAGTAGGAAGAATCGTGGCCGTGGTCACGGACGTGGACTCTTCCTTGAGATTTTGTTAAATTGCTAATTGCGATATTGGTGTGTAACGGTATTATGTTGAGACTTTGTTTAGGAGTCGCATGCTAGTATCACGGAGATCTTCGACTTCACGACTGTAAGTATGTTGTTCGGATTATTCGATAATTCGGGTTATCTTGGTGATTTTGGATTTTCCGTTGAAATGTTTGTGCGAGTGATTGCAAGTTTCGAGGACGAAACTTATTTTTAAGGGGGTAGAGTGTAATACCCGATTTTTGGATATTTTTTTCGTTTATATATTGGATATCGTGGATGGTTAATTATGCTCGAGGACGTTGTGAGCGTTGAAAATGTTATTGAATTGAGTATATGTATTGATTTTGCCGTATGCTCGTATTTGGTATGTCATGACTTTGGACAGAATTGTTGAAATTGGCTAAGTATGGAATTATTACGTACGTTAATGAGGTGAGATTACGTCGTAAGATTGGCATGGTTACGTACGTCAAGGCTAAGGTATTACGTGCGTAACGAAGGCATCAGACGGTAACCGAGTCATGTGAGGCGGTGGGACCCTGTTTCGGCAACTTTCGGCGGAGAATGTTGTGGTGAGTCAACGTGCGTGTTACGACGTTATACGTAACGTGTTACGCACGTAACACAACCATTATCTTGTAGAAAGTCAATGGTATATTACGTGCGTTATATGGTATGGGTTACGTCGTAATAGACCGCACGAATGAGACAGTGAGATGGTTACGTGCGTTATGGATTTTGGATTACGCACGTTAAAGTTGTTACGTACGTTAAGAAAGGACACCTACGTACGTAATGAGAGTGCAATTTATAGATTGAAGTGTTGCCTTTCATTTTTCTCACGATCCTTTGAGATATTTCTCTCCAAAACTCGTCCCTCTTCACTTTTAAGAGTGTTCTAAACACTTTTAACATGATTGTGAGCTTGGAATCATGGAATTAGAGCTTGGTTATGGAACTATTGTTGATTCTTGAAGTGATTTCTTGTGTTATCCATATTCTATGAGGTTTATGCCGAAGGAAGATAATGATATGCTTTGAATATGTTGATTATGATTATGGAATCATAGAGATCTTGATGTTCTTGAGGCCATATGATGACTATGATGATTTAATGATTCTTGGAATGGAGTTCAATTATTCTTTCTTCGTGGTTCGTCCATGCAAGGTAATCCTCATATCCCTTTTGATAGTGGCTTATTTTTTCTTTTTGGATTACTACTTGGGAGGGAGTATGTTGGGAATCGTGTATTTTGATGTTCGTCTTATTTCAATGAAAATGCATAAATTGGATTGTACTTTTATCCGCTGCGTGAGTATTTTTGAAATGGATTTTGGTATTTTGCCAACTAAAATTTTATTTTGTAAAACCGATTCCCTAAACTGAGTTTTTGGCATTTTAACCTTTATCGTTTTGACGGTATTTGGAAAATGATTTTTTTTAGTATTTGAAAAATATTACCGTCATCGGTCTTTTTAGCATTTTTGGAACGACGTGAAAATTGTGCTTAGCCTGGTAAATCCTTGTGAGAAGGGTTTACGGCGTGTAATACTCCCGTAAGGTTTTTGGGGTGTTACAATCTGGGGTGTTACAATTATGGTATCATGTGATAATGTTATACGAGATTTATTGGAATTGTAATAAGAGATTTCGGATATTGATATGATCATTGAGATCTTCTTCATATGGTGATAAGGGTTTTGTTGCGATTCTTGAGATTGTATGAATGACATGATGAAGAAAATGGTAACATGGAGATATATACCTCGGAGATATTGTTCTGAACGTGATTTCGGATATTTCATGTTCTTGAAGAACTCTTGAATTATACGAGGTGATGAAATTTTTTTTTAGAAGTGTTGATGTTTTGAAAATCAATATGGAATATTCATATCTAGAGCTAAATTATGTGTTGGAAATAATATTCGTATAGGAATACGAATGTGATTATGAGTTTGATGAGACTATTATTCATCTCTGAATTTGGAAGCCCATACGTATGGAGTAAATATTCAAATCGAATGAATGGATTGTTTGATAACCTTTTTAATATGATTATCTATTGTTTTGAACCAAATCGGATGATTCAATTGATGACGGTTATAAGAAAAATTTAACGATGGATTTACGAGAAGGGAACCTTGTAAATTCGTATTTAAGAATTGAGTTTGGAACATTTAGACCCTTATTATTGGTCCGAATTGGTTGCTGATATGATCATCATTTTTCGACTCGTATTGTGGACAGGATTTGTAAGTGTCTGAGTTGGATTGTTCAGACTGTGATTAGTCGAGATATGGTAAAACGATTGAGTTCGTGGTTTGGTGGTATTGATATTGGTCGTCATCGAACCGGTTGATTATCAATCCTTCATTTTACAATAAGGTATGATATTTGATCGTGAATTATGACTGTTGTGTTGCGGTTAAGGTTGAAGGGTTCGTAGATTAACTTGGTCGAGACTGAGGGAATTCGTAAGACGAAATCAACTGAATTGGTAACAGTACTTTGTATTGATATCGAGACAAGTTTTATACTCGTACTAATCAATGAGACTAATGTTATTGTGTAATAGTACGATTGTGTGTATCATTTTGGGACTTGGCCTCTTTATGATTGTATTGATGTCAGGGGATTGGTTGACACGACGCCCGTCGGCAAATTATGCCAAATGTTACTATTGTTTGTAAAAGGCCGGTTCGAGGCATTGCGATACTTGTTGGTTAAGTCGCTGTCGATTTCCGGTTCGCGGTATCGACGTATCGATTGTGATTGTGATGGATGTTCCATTGAGATATTGTGGTAATCGTCGTCTTTGACATCGGTGTTTTTCTATTAATATTATATTAACCAATGAGAGACGTTTGATATATCCTTTTATCATCTCCGTTTCGGTGGTCGGTTTAAGACACCGGGACATCTATTCTATCGTATCATTGATTATCGATTGACCGTTCTAAGGTAATCGAGGTATTGAATTGGGATTATCGAAGATAATTCCCATCCATTATCAAAGATAATTTCCGTCCGTTGTATAATTGTTATCGATTGGCCATCCTACGGTAATCGAAGTATTGAATTGGGATTATCAACGATAGTTCCCATCCGTTAAATTATTATTGTCGTGTTGACCGATTCAAGGCGGACACTATTTTCTTGTGAACTCGGTAATTTTGTGATCTTTGAAGGTTGAGGATTTTCAGGCTGTTGTGTTGTGATCGTTGCTCGTGATAATCGGTCCTTAAGGAAATTCGATCCCGGGATGGTTGTTTTGAATATCGTTGGTCGTGTCGATCTTTCATTATTCGTGTGTCATCGTTCACTTGGTGAGTCGTATGATCCATATTGGATGTTTTATCCCTTGAGTTTCGTTGTCATGTTGTATCGTGGCATATCCGGAATCATGTCTGCGTGCCGATTGGTTATGTGTAGGATTTTTAGCCAGGCACTCGATGGTCATGCGTGGGTATTTCCGCATTGGACCGTGCACACGAGACGTAGTTCTTGAGGCTAATTAGGTACATTGTCACACGTATATTCAGATTCCGTATACGGGGTGGACATGTGCATGGACACATTTCCGGATCGGGCGTACTGTGATGTCCCTCTTGAGCTTTATTGATTGATCGTTCGTAGTCCATGTTGTATTGGATATGTCCGACGATTTCCGACTGGTTGTTCATACGCCGAGGGGTATGTCCGACATTCAGGTTTGCTCCTTTGAGATCTGTATTGTGATGATTTACAGCTTTGGGCTGTTCGGCTTTCAGGCCATTGTGATGTATCGGTATTCCCGTTGGAGCCTTCGGGCATTGTGAATTCGTATCTTTTTCGGCATTGGTTTGGTTTGCCTTCGGGTAATGTATTGTGGTGTTCTATATTGATGATTCGCCGTTTGGGCGTAAGTTTGATTCTTGTGCATCTCGTTGAGTTTTCTGCGAAATATTTCTTCTCCTACTGTTTTAAGTTTCGGACGAAACTTCTTTTAAGGAGGGTAGAATGTAATACCGTTATTTTTATCCCGAAATTTTCTATTTTTGGCGGAAGTCTATTTTGACGACTTGCTTGGGACCGTTTCGTCATCCCGAGAATGATTAATTCTACACTTTTGTCATCCGAGTTCGTTTCGGTATCGTTCGTTGAATTCCGTGTCCTTAATCGACTTTTCACGTGGGAGTTCGACTTTGTTAGATCACCATTAATTTTTGGTAACTCCAAAAATTCTGAATCTTGCAATATTATAGAGCATCGAGTTAGCTTTCCAATGGTTCAAGCGGTGAGTCAATGAGTCCGGACGAGAAAGTTATGGTCGTTTTAACTCACCCGCTCGTTATTGGCGATCACGCCGGCCGAACTTCGGCCGTGTCGTCCGACACGGCCCGTGCCGTACTCGTCCGGAAATGCCGGAGTTTCGCCGACCAGACTCGGCCGTGTCGTCCGACACGGCCCGTGCATCTCTTCCGGATAAACTGGAGCAGTGACACGCCGGCCGTGTCCCGGGACACGGCCGAGTCATGCCGATCGGCCGTCGGGCGGGTCGTCGGAAGGCCCTCGGCGCGCGACCGTGTCAAGCGGGACACGGTCGAGTCCTGTCGCCAAGCTGTGCAACACGACCGTGCCGACCGGGCACGGCCGTGTCCGCGGCAGATCAACCCCTAAAGGCCCGCAGACGTTTTTCTTGCCATTTTTCACCTTCTTCTTCTCCTCTTCCGTAGCTGGGCGTGTTCTAAGCTTGAAGCCATGTTGTTTAGCAACATATCCATGGAGTTCCTTGGGTTATATCATCAATCATTCGTCCGATAACATCCTTTGATCGAGCGAATCAGGTCAGATTTTCTAGAAATCTAATTTTGGGGATTTTGGGTATTTTGTTCGATTTCGTCCGTTTAATCCGATTTAACTTAGGATTGTGAAGGATTGATGATTATTTAGATGTATTGTATCATTTCCCTTGTTATCCCATGGTTGGATCGTATCGATTCGTTGTTTTGGTCGAGTTCTTGACCGACGCCTTGAAGGTGTCCGGTAAAATGTCATAGAGGGGTTTTCGGGCGTTCTACGATTATTCTTCCTCGTATGATCGATGATTTATTGAATTTATGTTGTTAGGGTCGAATTCTTGTGAAGAACTCGAGTTGAAACCCTTCCGTTCGTTGTCTTCCTCGTGGTTCAAACTTCCCGGTCGAACCGTGTTCTTGGGATCTTGATAACGCGTTTATTAAGGCAAGTATACATTTATGATTGTCGTTCTCGACTTTGAAAGTATGAAATATTGATGATATGATTATTTCTAGCCACTCCGGACGGGCCTATGGTCCTCGAGGGTTTCGTAGCCTCGTGCGATTCCATGGTTGATATGAGCGAACCGTTTCTACGGCATTCATATGAAATAATGTAGGCATTATTATTTATATCCACTCGGGACGGACTCAGGTCCTCCGAGGGTTTCGTAGCCTGCAGTGCGATTCCATGGATAATATGAATTAACCACTCCGGGACGGACCGACGGGTCCTCTGAGGGTTCCGTAGCATCTGGTGCGGTTCCACGGTATTCATATATGTATTGATGAGATGCTATGAGATTTAGTTATTCCGGAATACTAGTCTTAAATTGATGAATTGACGGATATTGATGAATTGACGGATTACATTTACTTTATTGTCGAGAAGTATTATGTTTCATATTGTTATACTTGCACTAGCTATTCGACGGCTAACCCCTTTATGGGAAATACGTTTCATGTATTTCGAGTTCCGGAGAGCGGACAGAGTCGGCAGGTCGGCATGAAGATGATGGGCAAGTGTGATACTGTGTCTTGTCTCCGGTTATCTCTTTTGGTTTCCTCCATTCGGTGTTGTTGTCTTGGAATGGATTTTTAAATACTCGAGTATTGTATTTCATTTCCTTGATGTTCCTACTGTGTTGCCGAGGTATTGATTTGTGCAGTGATGTATATGGTTTCATTGTTTATGGTTTCGAATACCATTTGTATCGTCTTTCTTTCTATTGTATGTAGACCTTATCGGTCAAGTTTATAGTTCCGCGTATGTTTAGCCTTGTGGGTCCCACGGCGGGGCTCACGGCGCTGTAATATACCCTGAATATCTTGGGGGTGTTACACATACGGCGTGAAAACACGCTCCACGACGACCAACACAACGTTGCCGTTAGGGATATAATAAAACCAACAAGTGACAAGCGTCATCAAATGGATAATACAATCAATTCAATTATCCGACAATCACAAAACACAACGAACGAAAATCAATATGATTGACCAACCCAACGGTACATCAATCAAAACGCGAGCCAACCGCTGAACAAATACAGAATTCCACCGCCCAAGGGTTGGAAGATCGAAAACGAGACTAATTTTCCGAACTTGAGGGAATTACGAAGGAGTCTGAACGTTCAACTGTAACACCCCCAATCCACTCAGGGATATTACACGCCGTAGGCCCTCTCCTCGAGGATCTACCAGGCTGATAACTAAAATCAAACATCTAACATCGCCTTTAAGGCTAAAATGACTCAGTAGACCGACTTGGTCTTTCAATAATAACATACAACTCAATTCCAAACACATACCCACGCAGGGGTCAAAATACGATAAACTCCCGTACAACGGGGAAAAGATCTTGCGGCGGAAAGAAAATACAACTAGACCAAAACGACATCAACGGATCCTCGTGTGATTAGTATCGTTCATCTTTCATCATCCTTCGTGCCGACCGTGCTATGCTCCAAAACCCGAATGCAAAATAGACATCCACCCCGAATACTGGGGTTAGCAAAACTCCTTTGTTTTGCTAGTGCAAGTACAATTGCAAAAAAACGAGCCATACAATACAAGATCCAAGAACAAAAATAATAATAAATCCACAAAGGTTCAAACGTAAGGAAAAGTACTTCCCGAGGCAAGAGTTTGGGTAAACATTTCCAAAACTGAAAGATCGCAAATAAGGGAAACAATTTACAAAACAGTTTAAAATGCCGTCGAGAGTTTTAATAGAAAACAATTTAGGATTATAAAATCCTTCTCTTTCCAAAAATCAATAGGGTCACAACCCAAATGTTTTGTTTTCGCAAATAGGAAACCACCAATAATTTACAGGGTCAAAGCCCAACATCACGTGTCCTCAACGGACGAAAAATCAACGAAACATAATCACGCACGCGCATCGCCTAGGACCGGGACGATACCACCGACATCCCACTCGAGGCCTCGAAGGACCCTCCCGAGCGGGCTAGCGAAACAAATCACACACATCTCACGGTTGGATCAATCGCTTGTTGCATCCTGGCCACATGATCACATGCCATGTGCCACCGTAGATTATCTCATGCTCCCACGGTTGGATCATTAACTTGTTGCATCCTGGCCAAATGATCACATGCCATGTGCCACCGTAGACCTTCAACCATATCCACACATTCACACAAATAACATATCACATCAAGGATATTCAAACAATTCGCCTGCAGGCATCAAACACTTAGCAAAACACCACGTCAATCCACAACGCACCGAAATGACATAATATACGTCCACACACAATACTAAGTGCAACATGAACACCAAGCATATACATAGAATTCACATAGTTATTCTCGAACCACACCAATCACAAAACACACACGGTTTTGAAAGAGGCCTTTAACGAGGCTAACCAAATCTTTTGAAAACTCATTTCAAACAAACAAACAAACCAAGACGATCACCCATCCTCATATCCATGAAACAAGAAAAGTATGGACAAGGTACTTGCCTCAAAATCGATGCGCAAGTATTCCGACGAACACGGCTCAACCTAAAGCTTCAAACGCCCAATGCTATCGAACGGAAGACGACGGCGAGCGAAAGGGTTCAACTCGGTTTCTTCGCTAGAAACTCGACCCTAACATCATACTATCAATAAATCATCGACCATACGAGGAAGATTAATCGTAGAACGCCCGAAAACCCCTCTAAGACATTTCTAGGACACCTTCAAGGCGTCGGTCAAGAACTCAACTCAAACAACGAATCGATACGATCCAACCATGGAATAACAAGGAAATGATATAATACATCTAAATAATCATCAATCCATCAAAATCCTAAGTTAAATCGGATTAAACGGACGAAATCGAACAAAATACCCAAAATCCCCAAAATCTCCCAAAAATGGGTTCTTAGAAGATTACCTTGGATTAGGATGAATGATTCAAGAAGAAATCGATAATCTACAACAAAACTCGAAGTGGATGATTTCTTCAAGTCCGAAAATGTTAAAATCGCCCAAGAGTTGCTCTGGATCGCCTTAGCGAGAGGAAGAAAAGAGAGGAGAGGAAAATGAAAACCTTCCCCGGATCCGTGTAATATAGTGAAACACAGCAGAACCTATCGGCCAGCCTATCGGCCGATAGGCCCAACCGATACCCATACAGAATGCCGGCAGTAGAGCCTATCGACCCCCCCTATCGGCCGAAAGGCTCCTGGAAGTGATCGGCCAAAAACTGAAACGACCATAACTCTCTCGTCCGGACTCCGATTGACTCACCGTTTGAACCATTGGAAAGCTAACTCGATGTTCTATAATATTGCAAAGATTTATAATTTTTGGAATTTCCAAGAATTAATGGTGACTTTACAAAGTCGAACTCCCACGTGAAAAAGTCGATTAAGGACACGGAACTCAACAAAACGACACCGAAACGAACTCGGATGACAAAAAGTGCAGAATTAATCATTCTCGGAATGAAGAAACGGTCATGAGCGAGCCGTCAAAATGGACTTCGGCCGAAAAAAGAAATTTACCGGAAATTGAAAATTGCGGATATTACATTCTACCCTCCTTAAAAGAAGTTTCGTCCCGAAACTTAAAACAAGTAGGGGGAGCAATATACCCGCCAGGAAAACTCGACGAGATACACCAAAAACAGAAAACTCGCGCCCAACGGCGAAATGCTGCAAGAAACGCAAAGAGCCATACGGCGCGAAAACACGCTCCACGACGACCAACACAACGTCGCCGTTAGGGATATAATAAAACCAACAAATGACAAGCGTCATCAAATGGATAATACAATCAAGTCAATTATCCGAACAATCACAAAACACAACGAACGAAAATCAATACGATTGACCAACCCAACGGTACATCAATCACAACGCGATCCAATCGCTGAACAAATACGGAATTCCACCGCTCAAGGGTTGGAAGATCGAAAACGAGACTAATTTCCCGAACTTAAGGGAATTAGGAAGGAGCCTGAACATTCAACAATCACGAAACGAGAACAAAACCGAACAAACAAATGATCGAGACAACAAAAATCGAACAATCATGTCCGACATACGAAGGATAATAAAATTCAAACAACAACCCCAAGGTTCACATCTCGACTCGAGACAATATATGCTCCGGTGAAAACAACAGGATGTGCATTCATATAAGATCCACAGGAAAGGGAATAGCAATAGAAAAGTCACAACGACAAACGAGTTATTCCGAAATAATACCACACTCGTTCGATCAACAAAAGCAAGGGGCAGGACAAGCTCGAAATGTCAACGAACATAAAGCGAGTCGCAGTCGAAAATACAAAAGTTCAAGATCCAGTCTACTTCGAATAAAAGAACTAGTAGAACCAAAAGATGTTACTTCTGAACAAGGTTCACAAGAATCGAACCGAACTCGGAAAGTTACAGCGATAACCAGATTAACCCAAAACAAGATCACACCTCGTCCGATCAATGAACCCGAAATACAGAACAAGTTCAGTAAGTATCAACGAACACGAACGAGTCGATAGAATCGAGAAAGAGAAAATGCAGGAGTCCAAAAATAATACGGGTACTACATTCGACCTCTTATAAAAGAAGGTCGCCCCCGCAACTCACAACAGCAAAATCAAGGTGA
Organism: Orobanche coerulescens; assembly: GCA_033398695.1. Lineage (NCBI taxonomy): Eukaryota > Viridiplantae > Streptophyta > Magnoliopsida > Lamiales > Orobanchaceae > Orobanche > Orobanche coerulescens. Next base: position 53,732,736 of record CM065812.1, read on the forward strand.
CGACACAACAAGCAACCGACAGAAACATCCTTCGAAGGCCTCTCAAAGCCGATTCCGATGACTGTGCTGAAGCGCGAACTCCGAAAGTCTCGGTAGCCAATTCACAAAACTGAATTCGGTGTCCCTCGAGTCCACACTTGAAATGTGTTACCGACGAGAAGGACAATTTACACGTGCATGCCCCGGCACATCATGGTTGAAACGCCTTGGCTCGGCATACCGAAAATACAAATGCTAGATACAATGGGGCATAACGTCGCAAAACAACATAGCGGAGATGCCAACTCAGCACAACAAAGAATCATAATACATACCATATACAACGATTACCATCATAAAGTAATACACACACAAACACTACAGCAACGACGGTATCATTCGGCGACCTCAACGGCCCGAACGATAACCAGCACATAATTACAACCATCATGAAACAATCACACATGTACACAAACGTACAAACTCAAGCTTCAACAGCTCACACCCGTGCGACAACACGCAAATCACCACGAGGCGACAAACAGTAAATACCAGTTCACACCTCTCACAGAGGGCTAGTACAACAAATGCGTGGCAACGCCTCGACGTTCATGCCACCAATTTGATCGCAATTCGGGATTAACACCGTAACGAAAGTTCGAAAACTATACATGCATTTCCGGTCCGCAAACAGGAATGATAGGTTTTAAAAACAAAAACCACCTTTTGAAAACAGTTTGGAAACAACAGTTGATCTTGAGTATCATTTTACAAAAAGTAGTACAAACACCATTATCGAGACTTTGAAAGTCATCTTGCGTTCGAACAAAAATGAGGACACCTTTCTTTTAGTGAAAAAACTTTCAAAAATATTCGACCCTTGGGTCTAAGCAACTGCATTTGAAAATATCTCAAAATATTTTTGGTCCTCAACCGGAAAATTTTTGAAATGTATTGCGGCATTAGAAAACACCTTGAAAACACCGCATGAAAATAATTCGTTTTAAAAGTACGTCTCGAATTTTAATTTTCTAAGATACTCAAGGTTTTCAAAAATAATTCAATGAGCTAGAATGCCCAAAAATTTCAGGTAATTACAAGGAACAATATAGCGCCGTGGGTCCCACGCCGGAACCCACCAGGTTAAAAACCATTCACAAAAACGCCAAAAAGGCCGATGACGGTAATATTTCAAAACTCACAAAATCCATTTACAAAATACTAAATTCCGTCATAAGAATTTCGCCAAAATGATCAAGGCCATAATGCCAAAAACTCGATTAAGGGAATTGGTTTTCGAAATAAAACTCGATCGGTAAAATACCGAAATCCATTCTGAAGAACTCACAACGGATAAAAGAAATACAGTTCGACATGCACAGTCCAGCAACAATACTCATCATACGAACGAAATATGAGAGTCAACTAGTCACGTATCAAGAAATCAAAATCCATAAGAGGATCCCGTCACTTAACAAATAATCATAAAAATAGCTCGTGTCACACGAGGCTCAACACAGATAAGGGAGACTTACATCCACAGGTCGCACGAAGATGATGATCGCCACGATACTAATCACGACCAACAAACTCGGGCAACGCGTCGCGACACGACTTAGTCGGACTAAATCCGACGAGACAATGACTCAACAGACACCATCGACCCGGCCCTAGGTTTCCACAACCTAAGCTCCGATACCATTTATGTAACACCCCAATCCACTCGGGGATATTACACGCCGTAGGCCCTCTCCTCGAGGATCTACCAGTGATAACTAAAATCAAACATCTAACATCGCCTTTAAGGCTAAAATGACTCAAGAGACCGACTTGGTCTTTCAATAATAACATACAACTCAATTCCAAACACATACCCACGCAGGGGTCAAAATACGATAAACTCCCGTACAACGGGAAAAGATCTTGCGGCGGAAAGAAAATACAACTAGACCAAAACGACATCAACGGATCCTCGTGTGATTAGTATCGTTCATCTTTCATCATCCTTCGTGCCGACCGTGCTATGCTCCAAAACTGAATGCAAAATAGACATCCACCCCGAATACTGGGGTTAGCAAACTCCACCGTTTTGCTAGTGCAAGTACAAGTGCAAAAATACGAGCCATACAATACAAGTTCCAAGAACAATAATAATCGAAATCCTCAAAGGTTCAAACGTAAGGAAAAGTACTTCCGAGGCAAGAGTTTGGGTAAACATTTCCAAAACCGAAAGATCGCAAATAAGGGAAACAATTTACAAAACAGTTTAAAATGCCGTCGAGAGTTTTAATAGAAAACAATTTAGGATTATAAAATCCTTCTCTTTCCAAAATCAATAGGGTCACAACCCAAATGTTTTGTTTTCGCAAATAGGAAACCACCAATAATTTACAGGTCAAAGCCCAACATCACGTGTCCTCAACGGACGAAAAATCAACGAAACATAATCACGCACGCGCATCGCCTAGGACCGGGACGATACCACCGACATCCCACTCGAGGCCTCGAAGGACCCTCCCGAGTGGCTAGCGAAACAAATCACACACATCTCACGGTTGGATCAATCGCTTGTTGCATCCTGGCCACATGATCACATGCCATGTGCCACCGTAGATTATCTCGAGCTCCCGGTTGGATCAATCACTTGTTGCATCCTCGCCACATGATCACATGCCATGTGCCACCGTAGACCTTCAACCATATCCACACATTCACACAAATAACATATCACATCAAGGATATTCAAACAATTCGCCCAGAGGCATCAAACACTTAGCAAAACACCACGTCAATCCACAACGCACCGAAATGACATAATATACGTCCACACACAATACTAAGTGCAACATGAACACCAAGCATATACATAGAATTCACATAGTTATTCTCGAACCACACCAATCACAAAACACACGGTTTTGAAAGAGGCCTTTAACGAGGCTAACCAAATCTTTTGAAAACTCATTTCAAACAAACAAACAAACCAAGACGATCACCAATCATCATATCCATGAAACAAGAAAAGTATGGACAAGGTACTTGCCTCAAAATCGATGCGCAAGTATTAGACGAATACGGCTCAACCGGAAAGCTTCAAACGCCCAATGCTATCGAAACGGAAGACGGCGGCGAACGAAAGGGTTCAACACGGTTTCTTCGCAAGAAACACGACCCTAACATCATACAATCAATAAATCATCGACCATACGAGGAAGAATAATCGTAGAACGCCCGAAAACCCCTCTAAGACATTTCTAGGACACCTTCAAGGCGTCGGTCAAGAACTCAACTCAAACAACGAATCGATACGATCCAACCATGGAATAACAAGGAAATGATATAATACATCTAAATAATCATCAATCCATCAAAATCCTAAGTTAAATCGGATTAAACGGACGAAATCGAACAAAATACCCAAAATCCCCAAAATATCCCAAAAATGGGTTCTTAGAAGATTACCTTGGATTAGGATGAATGATTCAAGAAGAAATCGATAATCTACAACAAAACTCGAAGTGGATGATTTCTTCAAGTCCGAAAATGTTAAAATCGCCCAAGAGTTGCTCCTGGATCGCCTGAGCGAGAGGAAGAAAAGAGAGGAGAGGAAAATGAAAACCTTCCCCAGATCCGTGTAATATAGTGAAACACAGCAGAACCTATCGGCCAGCCTATCGGCCGATAGGCCAACCGATACCCATACGAATGCCGGCGGAGAGCCTATCGACCCCCTATCGGCCGAAAGGCTCAGTGAAGTGATCGGCCAAAAACTGAAACGACCATAACTCTCTCGTCCGGACTCCGATTGACTCACCGTTTGAACCATTGGAAAGCTAACTCGATGTTCTATAATATTGCAAAGATTTATAATTTTTGGAATTTCCAAGAATTAATGGTGACTTTACAAAGTCGAACTCCCACGTGAAAAAGTCGATTAAGGACACGGAACTCAACAAAACGACACCGAAACGAACTCGGATGACAAAAAGTGCAGAATTAATCATTCTCGGAATGACGAAACGGTCATGAGCGAGCCGTCAAAATGGACTTCGGCCGAAAAAAGAAATTTACCGGAAATTGAAAATTGCGGATATTACATCAACGATCATGAAACGATAACAAAAACCGAACAAACAAACGACCGAGACAACAAAAATCGAACAATCATGTCCGAAACACGAAGGATAACAAAATTCAAACAACAACTCCCAGGATGATCTGGTGAGAACTACAAGACATGCATTCCCATAAGATCCACAGGAAAGGAAATAGCGATTGAAAAGTCACAACGACAAACGAGTTATTCCGAGACAATACCACACTCGTTCGATCAACAAAAGCAAGGGGTAGGACAAGCTCAGAAATGTTAACGAACATAATCGAGTCGACAGAGTCGAAAACACAAGAGTTCCAAATCCGATCCACTCCGAATAAAAGAACTAATAGAACCAGATGATGTCACTCCCGAACAAGGTTCACAAGAATCGAACCGAACTCGAAAAAGTCACAGCGATAACCAGATCGACCCACAACAAGATCACAGTTCGTTCGGACGATGAAACCGAAATACAGAACAAGTTCATATAGTATCAACGAACATGAGCGAATCGATAGACTGGAGAGAGAAAATACAGAAGTCAAAATAGTACGGGTTTTACCTCCGACCTCGTCCACGAAATTCACAAAAACGGGAGCAAAGTAACGAGACATTAAACAACCGACACATAACGGAACCATCACCGATGTACACGGTCATACCAAACCAAGATCTAACAGCTCGCACATGCGCGACAACGCAGAAATCACTACGAGGCGGCAACATTCGACACCAACATCCCACCTCTCACAACAAATGCGTGGCAACGCCTCGACGTTCATGCCACCAATCTGATCATACTCGGGAGCAAACATCATAACGATAACGCGAACATCATACATACATACCCAGCCCTCAAACGGGAATGAATAGGTTTTAAATAAAAACCTCATTTTGAAAATAATTTAGAAGAACACCGGTTGATCTTGAGTATCACCTTTCAAAAAGTACAAACGTGAAACATCGTTATCGAGACTTTGGAGAGCCATTTCGTGTTTGATAAAAATGAGGACACTTTCTCTTAGTGAAAACTTTCAGAATATTCGACCCTCGGGTCTAAATAAAAGTGTTTCTAAAACATTGAAAATATCTCAAAGCATTTTGGTCCTCGAAGTAGAAATTTTTTGAAATATATTGTGGCACCTAGGATGTACCACAAAAAAATAACTCATTTGAAAAGTATGTCTCGAAATTTATTTTTCCAAGATACTCAAGGTTTTCAAAAATCCAATAGGCCAGAATGCCCAAAACTCACACATATCGACGTTCACTAAAACAACTCCTAGTACACGCATCAAAACGTTTAAAATCAAAACAGTACATGTGTTTAAACGGAAATAAATGAAAAAATACCACATTCAGAACAAAACTACTGACCCCATTCGAGGCCTCTAAGGACTCTCCCGCACTGGCTAGTGAACAAGTCGAACGCGTATAAGCACAAAGCCTCCACAAGAGAACTTGTAAAATGTGCAAATCGATTCGAAAATCATCAGCAACGGACAAAAACAACAATAAAAAGACATCACAAGCGACGGCACTCCTCGTATAAATCAAATACGAAAGTTGACTAAATACATATCGTGAAATCAAAATCCACATAAGGATTCCATCACTTAACAAATAATCATAAAAATAGCTCGTGTCACACGAGGCACAACACAAAGAAGGGAGACTTACTTCCACAGGTCGCACGAAGATGATGATCGTCCCACGATACTAATCACGACCAACAAACTCAAACGACGCGTCGCGACACATTTCGATCGAGATAAAATCCGACGAAACAAGACTCAAACAACACGACTTGACCCGACAGCCTAGGTTTCCTCAACCTAAGCTCTGATACCATATTTGTAACACCCCCAATCCGCTCAGGGATATTACACGCCGTAGAACCTTTCCTCAAGGATCTACCAGACTGGTAACAACATATAACAACTCAACCATGCCTTTAAGGCTAAAATGACTCGGTAGACCGATTTGGTCTTTCAATAAATACATACAACTCAAATACAACTCATGCCCACGCAGGGGTCAAAACACAACCACACCCGTGCAACGGGAAAAATATAGCAGCGGAAAATAAAGTACAACTGAACCAATAAACAATGTACGGTTCCTCATGTGATTAGTATCGATCATCTTTCATCATCCTTCGTGTCGACCCTGTGTTATGCTCCAAAACCTGAATGCAAAAATAGACATCCACCCCCCGAATACTCGGGGGTTAGCAAAACTCCACTGTTTTGCTAGTGCAAGTACAAGTGCAAAAATACAAGTCATACAATTCATATTCCACGAACGATAATAATCCGGAATCCTCAAAGATTCAAATACAACAAGATGAACACTTCCCGAGGCGAGAGTTTGAGTAAAGACTTCCCAAAATTTCAAGATCAAAATATCAAGGGAAACAATTTATAAAATGATTTGAAATACCATCGGGAGTTTTAATGGAAAACGATTTTGGATTATCCAATCCTACTTATCAAAACCCAAAATACGAAAGGGGTCACCGCCCCAAAGGTTTACTTTCCGAAAAATGACCTTTACCAAACCGTTGGGATTTTAGCCCCAAATCCGTAAAATGACTTTTACAAAACCATTGGGATTTTAGCCCCAAATCTCATTAACTCACAGTACACAAGAACGACCACAAGGTTCCTCTCCCAACATCGAAATCCGCAAATAAAGGATTTAACATAAACGACAAAATACTCTAGAGCCATCCTAGACAAGTAGGCCAAACGAACAACTTACCTCTTACACACTTAGTCAATGCATGCAATCATGAAAACCGTTCGAAAGCACTCATTTCCGGAAATGCCAATATCAAATCACATTTGCAAAAATGCACCACAATTAACCGCGGACCCACAGCTTCGTGGATCCCTACCGAGACCCCGTCGGATCTAACCCGTAGTGGTTAAAAGCAAGCTCGCGGTCCCACAGCTTCGTGGAGCCCTACCGAGACCCCGTCGGATCTAACCCGTAGTGATCATACACACACACACGTTACTCATGCAATACTAATATGCTAAGAATGTAAGTTCATCAAGAATACTTACTAGAGATGGCCACTTATCCGACAACATTATCAAACTCTTCAAAACACAATAACAAGATTAAACACGGAATACACGATTCCATAACTTTAAACAACAGGGATATCATCAAAGCCTTCAACGTTCAAAATGACCAAATCATAATCAATTCCCAAAACACACCGTTCACAAAACACACACGCGTTTTGAAAAAGAGCCTTTAACGAGGCCAAACCGAAATCTTTTGAAACTTCATTTCGAACAACCAAACAAACACACCAAGTCGATCACCGATCATCATATCCACAAAATAAGAAATGTATGAGCAAGGTACTTGCTTCGATACCACGAGCACGGAACCACGAACGGACACGGCTCAACCGGGAAGCTTCGGAACGCCCGATGCTATCGAAACGGAAGACGACAATGAACGGAAGGGTTCGAAGCAGTTTCTTCGCAAGAAACTCGACCCTAACATCATATAATCAATAAATCATCGATCATACGAGGAACAATAATCGTAGAATGCCCAAAAACCCCTCTATGACATTTTACCGGACACCTTCAAGGCGTCGATCAAGAACTCGGCCAAAACAATGAATAGATACGATCCAACCATGGAATAACAAGGGAAATGATATAATTCATCTAAATAATCATCAATCCATCACAATCCTAAGTTAAATCGGATTAATCGGACGAAAACAACCAAAACACCCAAATTCCCCAAAACTAGATTTTCAAGAAATCTAACCTTGATTCGGTAGATCGGAGGATGTTATAGGATGGATGATTGATGATATGAACTCCACGACTTCATGGATTCATTGTCCAACAACATCTTTCCATGATCTCCACACCTACAGCCGCGGAAGAGAAGGAAGAGGATGAGAAAATGGATGAAAAACACGCTGTCAGGCCTTAAATAGGCTGATCTGCACTGTGTGCCGCAGCACAGGACAAGTGTGCCGCGGCCCATGGCCAAAAAAAACTGCCCAGTACTAGCTTAGTGCCTCGTCCCAGCCGAAGTGTGCCGCGTCACACGGTACAGCCTACTCCAACACCAAAAAGGCACATCATGCAGTCTTAGCTTTTTCGACCATAACTCCTTCGTTCGGACTCCGATTGACTCACCGTTTGAGCCATTGGAAATCTAAATTCATGATATACAATATTGCAGAGATTCAGAATTTTTGGAGCTTCCAAGAATTTATGGTGATTTTTACAAAGCCGAACTCATACTTGGAAAAAGTCGTATAGTAACACTGAACTCATCGAAACGACATCGAAATCCGAACCTGAATACGAACCGAAGGTACGGTTACGAAGTACTCGCAAAGACGAATTTAAGAGCTAATAGAACACACGATTCGACCACCCGAAGGCTCGAAATTCGACAACGGAAGTAATTACCCCAAACTTTGGGAAATTACGAAAACAGCCCAAAACGTCTGAAATACACGATACACGATCAAAACACCAAACCAAAGCTCGCAACATGAATAATAACATTAAATGAACTTACGAGAAACTCGAAACAACAGTTTCGGATGAGATTCGCAAGAATCGAACTTAAGTGCGGAAAAGTCGCTAAAAAGCTCGGAACTCAACAAAACGATACCGAAACGAACTTGATGACAAAAAGTGTAGAATTAATCATTCTCGGAATGACGAAACGGTCATGAGCGAGTCATCAAAATAGACTTCCGCCGAAAAAAGAAAAATACCGAAATTCGAAATTGCGGATATTACAAGTTTGATACCCACCTCCATCTCATTGAGGTCACAGGTTCAAATCCAGTGAGTAGCGGAAATGCACATTTATACATATTATGTGCGGGTCGCGTGGGGGCGGGTGGCGGGCGGGTTTGGGCGGGCGGGGCGGGTGCGGACTGGGCGGGAATATAATATTTTTTTTAAAAAACTAATATATTAAAAAAATAATTTCAATTTATTAAAAAAAATTATTTAAAAAAATAAATAAATTTAGTAGTGCCCCATACTTTTACAGAAAATTGGCCTCTGCTGCAACACTTGTTTAATGTTGCTGTAGACTATAGGTAACGATGCCTTGCAATCTTATCGTAACAAAATGAGTGGTGTTGCAGTAGGTGACATAAGTGTTGCTATAGGGACCTACGACAGCGGTGAAAATTGCAACACCAAAAATGTGATTTTCTTGTCTACAGCAACGATTTTTTTGGTTCTTGCAACATTTTGTAGGAGTTGCCGTAGGCCATCTATGGCGTAGTGTGTGAAGACTTGTATGACATTTTCTTTGACATGGAGAGTGCCTGTCGAACACTAATAGTTAGTGGGAGCACACGTTGTAGGTATGCTAATTGGATTAGTATACTCGAACCGACTCACCCTTGATTCGTTACACGGATTTCACTCCGGGACAGTCAATGATGGAATCGAAAGGTTGTGATAGGTATTCGTGAACCTTCGACTTGAGGATTTAGTCGGGATGTGCTTGTGACGTCAAGATTTTCATTTGAGTAGTTCGACCCTATAAACCGGGAGGTAGGGGTCAACCTCGACGTGTATCTTGACGGGTAAGTAGCAGGTCCTACTGAATACCAAGATAGAATTCTTTCTCCCGTTAGTGAGCGGGTTATATATCCTATGCGGTTATTGACAGATGAGATCATAAGTCTTTGGCCAAAGCATTGGAGCTAGTTGTATTGGATACACGAGAGCTCAATGATCTCTATTTGCATTAATGCATGCATAACATTAAGTACAGATAGGGTTTGACTGACCGTGAACCTATATCTTGATCGGGACATTTGAAAGAAGGGTTTATACGTATACTGGTATTCACGACAGAATGGTTCTTGAATGATCCCATCATTCGTTCTCAGTTGGGGCACAGTGTAGGCCGCCAGGCTGGCTAGGTGGTGCTACTACTCTTTGGTTCCTCCCATTGCTGACTGAGACGGACGTATCGAGTCGCGCAATAGGATTGACGACAGAGTGAATCGAGCTTATTCTCTCATTATGAATATTAGATATTGGATATCTAATTTATTGGACATTGGATGTCTAATTAAATTTGGGACATTGGATGTCTAAATTAATTTATTAGATAAATTAATTTATGGCCTAATGAATTAAATAAATTACTGGGTGATTAATTTAATTTATAGATATAATTATTTCTTAGAAGAAATTAATTATTTTGTATTTGATATGATTAATTAATTGGATTAATTAAATCGATATAAATACATCGGAACGGAATTGGAGTTTATCTGTTTGGACTCATGGGAGTCCGAAACGAACCGAACTCGTCCGTTTTCTTCTAGAGGTCGCCCCACCTTGATTCCTTACCTTGGTCTTAGTCTTGATTTGGTTGGTGAAGGACTTATGACTTGTGAGATATCATATCTCTTATAATAAGGATAAAAGGGATTTTGTGGGATTTTGTAAGTAGAGTAAAGGAAGACTACTTCTCACTCCTCCTCACCATTCCATCCGTGAGTTTTGGCTAGAGAGAGAAAAGAGTTCTTTTTCTTCATCTTCTTCATTTCACTTCTTGATTGTTCTTGGAGAAAATCAAGATAAAATTGAGAGATATAGATTATACACTTAGAGTGCTATAATTAAAGCTTCATCAGTTGCTTCTATCCGTAACCTTAGAGGTTAATCGGGTGATCGTCGTTCCGTTCGTTTATCCGGCGCGTGACAAGTAGAGATGCAGTATTTCGGCATTGGATCATCCAAGAGCTTGGAGCGGATTGGATTCGTGGAGAAAAACTAAAGCTTGGGGAATAGCTCAAGAGAAGGAATCCATTTAATCAAGGTACTACAAGGGTGAGTTTCTAATATCTCTTGTGATTTCGTTTTTATATTCGTATATACGTAGCTCGATCGATCCTCGTAGGGATTCGGATCAAATTAATTTTTATTTTACCGCTTCCGCTGGGCCTTCGTTTTAGGCACCGAATCCCAACAGTGGTATCCGAGCGTAGGTCTTGCGATCGTATATACGATATTAGCATTTGGAATGCTTGATTAGATGGTGAATGATTTGGAATCATTTTAGTCATAATCGTGGTATATATTTTATGTTCGTTGTAGTTATATTTTTCATAAGTTTATGTCTAAATATAAATCTATATTTCTTGGAAATATGATTTATATTGAATATATGAATGTTGGAAAATATAGATATTGGATATCCAGTCGAAAAACTTGCCCCGAATTGTCGTTGGACGGTCCGGGAGTGGTCCGGAAGGAGGGGGCCGCGGCCCAGGGCTGTTGCAGCCCGCTGGAAATGTTTCTGGACTGTGGGCCGCGGCCCAGGGCTGCTGGGCAGCCCTGCAAGCTGCCTGGTGGCATTTTGGGCGCGGTCTAGCCTGTTTCGGAACCGTTTCGGGCTTATTTTCTTCGTGTATTCTTAAAAATAATTTCCCACATTTTAATTTGGATTTAATATGATTAAAATGATTTATGATATTTCATTTTATATAGGAAAATTCATTTATTGGAATACTTGTGATCGACCGAATTATTTTGAACGTTTTCATATTACCGATTGTGTGAATCGACTGGATCAGTTCGTATTGTTGATTGGATCAATGTATCTCTAGGCTTTCCATTTATATAGTATTTATTGGATGAATGCTTTTGAATGGGGATGTGGTTCATGGACTTAGTTTTGAATCATTCGTTTTATTCGACTGGGTTGTATCTAGGATGCAATTTTCAATGTAAAATTTATATGTAATGACGAAGACCGGAGGAAGATCTGTTTCGAGAAGACGAAGATTCAAGACAAAGACTTGTAATTAGATTACGGAGTTTTTGTTTTCTAGAAATGGTCCATGAACCACATGTTGGTAGCAACTAGGTTGTGAATGGTTGTTTCATATTGTATGAATGCCACAAACGTGCTTAAATGAATTAATGTGCAAAGTGTAACATTAATCACGAAAATTCTCCCACGACAAATTATTAAGTTTATAAGGTTTCAAGGTTTTCCTTCCCTCCATCGATTTTTCGGGAAATTGAAATCCAAACCGGATGTGCTATGCTTCCGAGATATCGGGGTAGTCGTTCGGGGAGGACGGATAAATTACCGGGAGCGCATTGGATGCCTTCGGTTGGAGCAAATTTTATCCCTAGAAACCTGATAGGTTGCCGGATCGATTCAATTGTGAAACTGATTTGCGTCGATGATATAAACTTAACTTGTTCACGAACCATAGAATCCGTATAGGTTGACGGGAGTGAATAAGGGAAAAAAAAAGATCGAATCATCCATTAGATGGGTTGGTGTTGGACACCACTTTATGAAAATTAGTAGACTAGAAACCTATTCGGTTGCCCTCTATTAAGATTTATAAAGAACTCTATCACCACTATGAAGTAGAGCGACGATACTTCTGGATTTCACATGGGAGTGTGTTATTCCGATAAAAATAGTGGTAACTGGGTAACAAGAATAGAAAAGACCTTAATTCTATACTCAGATCATAATATAACAAGTCACTAATTAATCTGTTATACTTAATACAGACATAACTCTCAATATGACAATGAATCCACTCGCAATTCTACTCGAGAAGAACAGCCTAATTGGACCTAACTTTGTGGAATGGCTCCGCAATCTGATGATTGTCCTCAGTATAGAGGCACTGGGATACGTCTTGGAGACGGACATTCCGGTGCCTCCTGTACGGACCAGAGCTAATCAGGAAGAGATTGAAAACCACAGAAAGTGGGTTAAGGATGACGTAAAAGTCCGTGCTTACATGATGGCTTCTATGTCTAATGAGCTTCAGAGAGCTCATGAGAAAATGACTTCTGCTAGGCAGATTCTATCTCACTTAACCGAACTTTATGGTGAGCACAACAAAACTGCTAGATATGAGATATCCAAGCAACTATTCAGTGCAAGGATGAAGGAAGGTGAGAAGGTTGGGGAACACGTCCTCAAAATGATATATATGATCGAGAGATTGGAGGCTCTTGATTTTAAAATGGATACTTCTCTCCAAACCGACCTTATCCTACAGTCTCTCCCTGATTCCTTCTCACAGTTTGTTATGAACTTCAACTGCAATGAGATTGCATGTAACTTAGCTCTGCTAATGAACAAACTGGTGACCGCTCAGTCTCAGATGAAGACTCCGCGGATGAAGGAGTCTGCCCTTGTGATTTTTTCTGGACCTCGGAGGTCTAAGAATAAGAAGAAAAAGACCAAGAAGCAAACTGGACCACAAGTCAAGGACTTCAAGGGTAAGGGTAAGGCCCCGATGGTTCCAAAGAGCAAGAAGAAGGATGCTTGTCTCAAGTGCAGTGAGCTGAGCCACTGGGCTAGAGACTGTCCGATACTTCATGGCACTTCAGGTACAGAACTTTTAGTTTTGGAAACAAATTGTTCTGCCACTACTACAAAACAGGCTTTTAACAGCGGTTAAAATGGCCAATTAACGGCGGTTCCCGAACCGCCGTTATATGTACCGCTGTTAATTTTAACAGCGGTTTTGAAAACCGCCGTTGAATTTGTCAAATAATGGCGGTTCATAATAACCGCTGTTAAATGCGTTACGGCGGTTTAATGCCATTATTAAATATGCCATTTAACGGTTATAAATAACCGCTTTTAAATCGATACTTAACAATGTTATAGAACCGTTAATTTTACAAATAATAGCGGTTTCGGAGGAGCCGCTGTTGAAGTTTTAAAAATTTTGTCCAGATTTTTCCCAAATTTTTGCATTATTTTGCACAATCCAGTACCTGAATCGGATCAAACTAATCAATAAACCACCAATTCATCAAATCCAAACACACCGAAAAGAACTAACCAACACCAAATTCATTGAACCACCAATTCATTGAAAAAGATAATACAAAAAACCCAATTCATCCAAAATAATTCATACAAATATCAAATGTATAATTCATACAAATAATTCACACAAAAACACCAAAATCATGTCGCGAGACGATTTCGAACCTCCAAGAAATAAAGTCCCCAATCAACTCGAATTTTATCAAAAACATCTTCAGACAGTGCTCCAACATCATCAAACATCTGCACATATAAACGTATAATAAACAAACTTTAGATGTAAAAGTGTAAACAGTTTTATCACCACTTCAAGTTAAAAATATACTACCTCCATCCAACCATCCAAAATAGGCTCTCGAGCGATAGTCGACATCCAGTGCATAACATAATAACCACACTCCCAACCTCCATTTTGTTTATTACACAAACAAAATAAGACACAATTATATGAGTCGCTTTCAGTAAATAAAATCAACACACAACATACACAGTTAAAAAACACACACACTGACACAAACACTTAAAGCACACAAGCACACAAACACACAATGCACAAAAAGAAAACACACACACAGCACACACACACTTAACACACACTGCACACAAACATACACAAACATACACATACACACAGTACCCACACACACACATGGCACACAAACAAACATACACACACACACAGCACACACACACACACACAGTACACATCACACAAACACAAACACACACAGCACACACATACACACACACACACACTGCACAAACAGAAAAAAAACAACACAAACACACACTGCACACAGCATAAATACAATACACACACAAACAAAAAAAAAAACAACACAAACATAAACACACACAACACACAGTACACACAACACACACACACACATACTGCACAAAAACACACACATACACACAGTACACACACATTGCACACACACACACACACACACAGTACACACACACACACACTGCACAAACAGAAAAAAAAACACAAACACACACACACACTGCACAGCTAAACACACAATACACACACAAACAGAAAAAAAACACAAACACACAATACACACACAAACATAAACACACACAACACACACAGTACACATAGCACACACACACACTGCACACAAACACACATTATTGATAAGGCTAACGAAAACTTGCAATCACTTAAAACTAGGAGTTCTAAAAAATTTTCCACAACTTTCCCAAATACAGAAGGCTGCAAACCAAATTCGCGAGATCTTTTGCAGCACTTTCCAGATTATGAGGGGGTAATAGTCCTATTTCGGCCGAATTCCCATGATTTCTCAAGTCAACAAGTATCATTCTCCACTCCGCATGTATGACAAGCTATGGTTTTATTGAAGACAAGAATCGGTATTATATAGAAAAAAAGAATAACGTACAATCTATCCCTTGGTTCTCGTTCTCACATTCTGAAATATACATATATAAATGTCATGTGCTCAACTTGTTGACTTGTTCACGGAGTTTCGTGTTACGTGTCGGACAACTCGTGATCTTACTCGATATCGGGTTTATGGCCTCCCAAGACTCGAACCATGTACGGTCTAGTGGAACCAAGGGTCCAGACCTTATGAATTATATGTAACTGGAAGGTACGAGTTGATTCGAGTCTTGGGGAGGACATGAAACATGGGACAAAGCAGCGTAAGATTATGAGATGTCTGTCACGATTCATGAAACCATAGCCAAACACAACATATTGAGCAATTTTATTCTTACATATTCAAGCAATGAAAAATGATTTTATCATATTCAATCCAAAGCACTTGTTGAAGGAGGGAGCCTAAGATCGTTACTTGACACCAATAAAAACACAACATAACAAGCAGGGGCTTTTACTCAATCAGAACGTGGTTTAAGGTTCATCAAAAAATGGTTTAAGCGTCAATACCAGAAGCGAAAGTTGAGACTTTGCTAGTTTCCAATCAAATAAGGATCAAAAACAGAAAACAAAAAAAAATAAACGGAAGCAACAAAGCCCGGATCCATAATGGATCACTCTCAACCAATCAAAGATGAAATAAAAACGAGAACAGTGATCAACCAGATACACAACTAACATAATCTTCTTACATGCCAACACAAAATAGACATTCTTGCCTACTATTCATTCACACACTCACTCACAGCACACACAGCACGCACTGCACACAAACACAAACACACACACTGCCACTGCACACACACACACACACACATACACACACACACACACACTGCATAGAAAAAAAACCAACACAAACAAACGGACACTTCATACACGATATGTTGGGAGAAGATCCTTAAGACGAAAGTTAACATCTATCCCAAAGGGAGAAGATCTTTACGACGTTAACCACGTCTATCCCAAAATAATTCGTGTTTCCAAAAACAATGTTGTCGTACACACTCAAATATTTACACACATACTGCACACACACACACACACCCACGCACCCACACACACTGCACGCACACACACACTGCCCACACACAAAACACAAACACAAACACACATAAACACAAAGACACACACACACTCACTGCACACACAGCACACATTGCACACAAACACACACAAACACAAACACACACACACAGCACACACACGCTGCCACTGCACACACACACACGCACTGCATAGAAAAAAAAACAACACAAACAAACGGTCACTTCATACACGATATGTTGGGAGAAGATCCTTAAGACGAAAGTTAATATCTATCCCAAAGGGAGAAGATCCTTACGACGTTAACCACGTCTATCCCGAAATAATTCGTGTTTCCAAAAACAATATTGTTGTACACACTCAAATATTCATACACACAAACACACATATTTACACTCATGTAATTAAATGTATTACCTTGGGATATATCCAACTAACCGCCTGCTTTGATTTACTTGTATGCATACCATCCATGGTTTTGAATGCGGTCACGGCACTGCTTAAAAGTAACAATAATATATTGAGTCCTTGATATAAAATTTTAAAGCAAATATGTTATAAATAAAATCTTACTTTTGGAGTATGGCCTTAATGCAAGAGTCAGGCCTACTATGTAGTGAGAAAAACCATATAATAGTTCCTCTTGCTGGCACAATGACCAGAAGTTGCCAATGATGCCTACATAGATAAATACATTTGAAAGAAAGAACATATTACTACAGTATGATGTAAAAAAAAGGAAATAGTTTTGTTAAAAAGAAAATATTTTGATATTTACAATATTTTATCTTACTTATGATGGTAAGCTCCCATGTATATTTGCTTCTTCGACTCAAGCATACGCGTCGATATATATCTCGAGATCTCCTCTCCCCTCTGTCCCATATTTTATATGGATTGAGGATCAAAATATCCATACAAAACCTCGTCCATCGTGCCCACATTCATATTAGACAAATACCTAATTTGTTAAGCAATATATTAATATAAAAAAAACACTCCAAACACTGCATACAAACACACACACACTGCCACACATTAAAAATACACACACACACTGCACACACACACACACACAGCCACACACACACACACACACACACACACACACACACACTGCACACAAACACACACTGCACGCAGTAAAAAAAACACACTGCCACACAGTACATACACACACACTGCACACACACAACACATACAAACACACACACACAGTACACACACACACATACTACGAATGTAGAAAAATTCCATAAAGGAAATTACTCACATAGTCCAAAGCTGTAAGACTGATAAACTAAGCTACTCCTTTCCTTGAACGATCTCTAAAATATCAGTGTGAGCGATGTACAATGGAATATCATCACCACCACAGCCAAAGATAGTTGTATCCCACGGCACTGATATCGGATTATTGTACAGACTCGACGCAGCACTAAGTAAGTCTTTCATGATGTCATCTTTGGTCCTCGACCCGTCATTGTAACGAGCCTGCTTCTTTGGTCGCTGAATATCCTATTTCATATAGTATAATGTAAAATACAAGTAAATTTGAAATAATTTATTTTGTTTTCTTTCCATTGTAACTTCAGAAAGGATGAAGGATAAACATATCTATTGAATACTATATAAACTCATTAATAATGACCCAAACCTATATCTATTTTTTGAATATTAAAAAGAGAAGAATTGGTGCGAATTTCTTCTATATTGAATAAAGAATATTCATTCATCAAATCATTCACTCCATAGTCTGATAAATCTTTTAAATAACTGATTAATCAGACGAGAATAAAGATAGAGTCCCATTCTACATGTCAATACATGTCAGAGGTTAAAATATATATATATATATACTATCTAAATATATACTCCAATAAAGTCAATAAAACAAAAAAAGAATAGGGCTTATTATTTTTATTTATTATTATTCCTACATGTTTCCATTCCTTTGGGATGTTACTATGCATTTTGGTTGCGTTTAATCTTTTCCATATTAAAAATCATAATCAATTTATATTGGATTGATTTTGCAATAATGTCTGGTAGTTACTAAAAAGAAAAAGAAAATATTTACCTTTGAAAAATTGGAGAAAATAAAATCTCGTGGCATGCAATAAATCCACCTAAAGCTTCCCCCACGACTCTCACCTCATCAGTCGCCACAGGGACTTCAGTCCTGGCATCTACGGCCTCCTCAACCACTACCTTAACCAAATGAGCTGGTAAAGGAGCACAATGTAGGGTCGAATAGCCGTGAATAACCCTACCGATAGCAACTAGACAGGGAGGATGCTCGTCCACATAAAATCCAACTCGATGAGTGTCTCCAGTCACAGGCCTCTCTCCGGAAGGGCCAGAAATAGCATCAGCACAACTCCCCTTCGTGCTAACACGAGTAACCTCATCCAATGTATGAATATCAACAGGCCGCTGGGAACTAGCACCCATTTTCTGGCCGAACTCTTTCATCAAAGTCTTTGTGACATCAAGGGTGATCTCTTTCCTTAGCTGCTCCAACACATCTTTACTTACGGAAGACGTCGGTCCACATGATCGTCCAAAGTAAACGCGAATACCCACACCAAAACCAATGCCACGAACACGACCAGGGTGCTCGGGTCTCCCAATGGCAGCCGCCAATATATCCTGTCGTCCCTCAGGAATGAAGGTACCTTGTGTATACTGCTTCTCCTAATCATCCTACAAAAATTTAATTTGGCACCATATTACAAAATTTTGAAATATGCAAACAACTGATACAAGTTGATGAAGGAGAAAAAACAATACAAGAATGTAGATAAAAATAATTGGGTAGAAAAGTGGTTATTTACATTTAATAAAGCAAATAATTTACCTCAAATTCTTAATGTTTGCTAACACTTAGCAACAAAAAAGTGGAGCTTTTTATTTTTCTTACAAGAAAAAATAATTCTTAAAAAAGAACTTACAATCCTCTCGATAATCTCCCGTGCAGCATCGGATGGCGTACCCTCCCGTCTTTTTGTATGACCAAGCTTCCACCTTTGATGACGCGTGGGTGGAGACGGGGGATCAATAACAATATCTTCTTCAGATTTAGATACTTCTCGACGCTCCTTCATCTTCCTCTCCATCTCCCGTATATCCACCAAGTCGTACCCTCCTCGAGCCATATAATGCAGAATGTTCATTTTTGCTAATTCTTGTTTCTTACTTCTTTGTTCCTGATACAAGTATCAAATAATCCATAAACAATTTTATAAATATTTTCAAATTCAAAACATTTTTTTTCATATTTTATGTTCTTAATTAGAAATAGGTTCTTAATTAGAAATTATTTTATTTGATTCTTGTAAAATTATTCAGATTATTGTACAATCCTTTTATGAATATTGTAATATATATATATATTATAAATATTTTCAAATTTAAAACATTTTTTATTTCAGATTTTATGTTATTAATTAGAAATTATTTTATTTGATTGTGCGTTCATTATTCTCAGCATTGAACTTTAAAAAAAAACTTAAATGATTTTTTTATTTCATATTTTATGTTATTAATTAGAAATTATTTTATTTGATTGTGCGTTCATTATTTTCAACATTGAACTTTAAAAAAAAAACTTAAAACATTTTTTTATTTCAGATTTTATGTTATTAATTAGAAATTATTTTATTTGATTGTGCGTTCATTATTTTCAGCATTGAACTTTAAAAAAAAATTAAAACATTTTTTTATTTCAGATTTTATGTTATTAATTAGAAATTATTTTATTTGATTGTGCGTTTACTATTTTCAGCATTGAACTTTAAAAAAGAAACTTAAAACATTTTTTTATTTCAGATTTTATGTTATTAATTAGAAATTATTTTATTTGATTGTGCGTTCATTATTTTCAGCATTGAACTTTAAAAAAAAAACTTAAAACATTTTTTTCGGTTTTACCTCCCAAGCGGAGTCCTCACGAATCTTTTTGAAATCTCTCCAGTCCTCCTCGGAGATACCATACTTTTCACAAGTAGATTTTTCTTTGCTTGGACCATATATGTACTCACCGGTCAAATCAGACTTAAATTGCCTCCATTTTACGCCAATTGACTGTAAACACGTCTTCTGAAAATGACCAAGATTGCTAATCTGGCTAACATCAAAATTGGCCTACATATTGACAATTAAAACTAGAGTTAGCCACACACAGCATAAAAACACACACAAACACAGTACATAAATGTAATACCCGGTTGTAATCCAGTCATTATCATTCAGTCATATTATCATTCAGTCATTATCATTCAGTAATTATCGTTCAGTAATTGTCACTCAATAATTTTCACTCATTAATGATCAATTGTCACTCATATTCACTCATTGTATTCACCGTTCAGAGTAATTGTATCGTATATCAATCGTCATTCATCATCAATCTAGTTGGAGTATTGTGCCGTGTTTATCATTGTTGTCATCTTTATAGTGGGTTGGGTGTGAGGAGTAGCACACGCTACGAACTCTCTTTAGCGCGCGCTAATTGAGTTCGGGTAGCGCACGCTACCTCCCAACACTAGCGCACGCTGGTATGTTTCAAGCAGGCAGTCCAGAAGGCACTGGACTGCAGTTGGGTTGTAAGTAGCGCACGCTACGAATGGTAAGTAGCGTGTGCTAGTAGGTCGGCGTAGCGCACACTATGCAGTTGGTGTAACGCGCGCAAAGGCCGGATCAGGCAGAGTCCAGTAGCTACTGGACTGAGTTGGAATAACTCTTAGCGTACGCTACTAGTAGTTATTAGCGTACACTAATCGGTGTCAGTAGCGCACGCTGAATATTGTGTGTAGCGCGCTACCGCGAACAGATCAGAGAACAGGAGGTTCTGGACTTCAGTACTGGGCATCAGATAAATTGTTAGTGCACGCTAATATTTTGAGTTAGCGAACGCTAAATATATGGCAGTAGCGCACACTACAAAAGGTACATAGCGCATGCTACCGATAAGGAAAGAGGGTACTGGACTACATGCTATACCCGTTAGCGCACGCTAGGAACAGGATCTAGCGCGCGCTAAACTGGGATTGTTATAAATAGGACAATTCAGCCCTTTCTTCGTCATTTTCGTTTCTCACTTCATTTTTGAGCGATTCCGGGCGACTTTGGACGATTTGTAGAGTGTTCTTTGAGCTACTATCACCTATCATCATCTTCAATCTTTTGAGTTGGATTAATTGTCATTTCATCATCTCCAATACAACAACTCAAGGTATTAGCTTCTTGGATCTAGAATTTCGGATTTTTGGGTTTTTCCTTCCGATTTGTTCGTGTAAGCTTGGATTGTTGTTGGAATATGTTAGATATGGATTATCTACCTTGGATAAATGTTTTCCTATGGATTATTCAGTGTATATTTCGGATTTCATGAATTGTTGAGGTTTGATTCAAGAACACTTTGGGGTTGACTTTGATATTTTTGGGGGTTTCGATTAGATGTTGTCGTTAACTCGAATTGTGGATTTCTATGGGATTATTGATATCATTGAAGTTGTTTTGTTGGTTTGAAATACTCATTTTGGAGTTGGTTTCGACATATTCGGGATTGGATATTATCAAAGGATGTATGTTTGCTAAGTGTTTGTTTGAATGCCTCAATGAGTTCAGATATTGTTGTATCGACCTTTGAGTTAATCGTAATTCATACTTGATACATATATTGAGCGGATTATTGGTATTTGTGTCATTCAAGGTTGTTCGAACGACCAACATCTCGTGTTAGGACATTGTTCGAGGAAGGACATTTCAGCACTGGTATTGAGTAAGTAAATTCTTACCCGGTTAAAAGGATATTCAATACCTTATGTTGTTGTTCATTCATACAGAACAAGTTCAGAAGGTATCAATGAACACGAGCGAATCGATAGACTGGAGAAAGAGAAGATATAGAAGTCAAAATAGTACGGGTATTACCTTTGACCTCGCCCCCGAAACTCACAACAACGGAACCAAGGTAACAATGCAACAATTAATCGACACAACGCGGAACAATCACCGATGCACACAATCATACCAACCCGAGCTCTAACAGCTCGCATATATGCGATAACGCATAAACCGCTATGAGGCGACAACATCTAATACCAACATCACACCCCTCACAGAGGCTACCACGACAACTATGTGGCGAACGACTCAACGCTCACACCACCAATTCAACAACAACTCGGGGGTTAACACCCTAACGAGAGTACGAACATCACACATATATTCCCGGACCACAAATAGGAATGATAGGTTTTGAAAACGAAAACCACCTTTTGAAAATAATTTGCAAGCACCAGTTGATCTTGAGTATCATATATCAAAAAGTAGTACAATCATCGTCATCGAGACTTTTAAAAAATCATCTTGCGTTTGATAAAAAAAATGAAGACACCTTTCTTTAAATTAAAACTTTTCAGCAATATTCGACCTTCAGGTCTAAGCGAATGCGTTTCTAAATCATTAGAAATATCTCAAAATATTTTGATCCTCAAAGTAGAATAATTTTGAAACATAGCGTGGCGCTAGTAGGCATCTTGAGAACACTGTGAGAAAATAATTCATTTTAAAAGTACGTCTCGAGGTTTATTTTCTAAGATACTTAAGGTTTTTCAGAAGTACAATAGGCCAGAATGCCCAGAATTCACACGTGTCAACATTCACTTAAACACATCATAGCACACTCATTAAATCGTTCAAAATCACGACAGTGATATACAATCCCTAGGATATGTTTAACAATATTGTTAAAACAATAATCGGTTTATCAAAACTGGATGGAAAACGATATCAAGAACAAAACTCCAAAAAGTCAACTCTAGGGATTCAAGAAAATACCTAGATTCGGAGAAGAACAATGGATTAGATGATGTTAAAAATCATCTAGGATACTCCAAAACACCTTTGGATGGAAGAAAAATCAGCCCAGATGCGAACCCTAGTCGCTACGTCTCAAACTCATGGAGGAAGAAGAAGAAATGAAGAAAAATGCAACTTCTAGACTGGTGTCCAGTATTTATACTGGACACAATTAGCGTGCGCTAATCATTAAGGTTAGCGTGCGCTATCACGGCACCAAACAAAACTCCTGACCAAAAATACACTGTTAGCATGCGCTAACCCCAAGTGTTAGCGTGCGCTAACGAGAACTTCAGACCCAGTCTAGTAGCTCTTGGACTGCCCTGAACTACCAGGTAGCGTGCGCTATCCTCCCCTTAGCGTGCTACCAACGCACTCTCGCGCGCGCTAGCCGCAAAGCGTAGCGTGCGCTAACGACCCACAGAGACAACAACAGAACATATCAGAAAAATTACAAGCCGTAAACCTTTCTCACACGGGTTTACTAGGCTAAGCACAATTTCCCATGTCATTTCGAAAATGCTAAAAAGACCAATGACGGTAATATTTTCCAAAGCTCACAAAATCATTTGTCAAACCATCATGAAATGTTCAAGGCCAAAATGCCAAAACTTGATTCAGGGAATCGGTTTTACGAAATAAAACTCAGTTTGCAAAATGCCGAAAGCCGTTTTGAAAGAACTCACGCAGCGGATAAAATGCGGTTCGAAAACACATCAGCAGTAACGACACTCCTCGTATAAAACAAATATGAGAGTCTAATAAACACATATCGTGAAATCAAAATCCACAGAAGGATTCCATCATTTAACGACTAATCATACCAATAACTCGTGTCACACGAGGCACAACACAAGGAAGGGAGTTTTACATCCATAGGTCGCACGTAAGTGACGACCGCCCCTCGATACTAATCACGACCAATGATCTCAAACGACGCGTCGCGATGCGACTAAGTCAGACAAAATCCGACGAGACAAAACTCAACAAACACAACTTGACTCGACAGCCTAGGTTTCCCCAAGCTAATCTGATTTTAAAATCGTATACTCTAGTTATTCGAAAATAAAACCGATAAGTTAAAAATCGTTTTCAAGACCCTTTCAAACACGACAAGGGCTTAACAGCGGTAGCATTTTATAAAATGTCATAAAACACTTTTAAACACGACCTTTAAATACCGACACAAGGTTTTATTTGAAAATACAAGGCTGGCTCGCCCAAATTCATGTCACTTTTCAAAAACCCACAATACGATCAAGTCTAAGAAAATTTCAAGCATACACGCCGCATGTATTATTATTAATAGAAACACATTGGTTGTAAATAACAATAATTAGCCAAGTACTAACGATTTCCGAACACACGCATATACGGCATTCAAAAATCACCAGTTCAACAAGCGCAACTCGGAAATACTAATTCCAAGCATATGTCAAACTATCTCTTCAAGTTTAACAGCGTAACCAAAGATCACCAATTTGGACATATGTCGAAACCAGCTATGTGAGTTTCTCAACAAACTCTGCCATCAATACCTTTCCCAGAACATTTCAATGTTCAAAACTTCTACATCATATTGCACCCTTCGGTGTCCCAACCATCAGTACATTCGGTTCAACATACATTTAGTATATCGCAATTACCAAACACAAATTCCATCATACAATAAAAGACTAGAGGGTCAAGCCCTCTCATAGTATACCACGGAGCAAAACTCGGATCTTTCGATCACCAACGATCCCACCAACGCTAGGAAGTTTAGCGATGGAAGGCTCGCAAGACGACAAACGGTCAAGCCCAGAACGACGCACATACTCCAGAGAGATAAAGGACTGCGCAATACTAGAATCAAAAGTACACGAACCGGATGGATCGAAAAACAACTCGACGATAAGTACGAGAGAGGCAATCACAGTTCAAGAAGTGGAAATTCAATACGAGAAAACAAGAGGATCGAGTAAGGAAAACTTACGAGCACTGGATGTACTGAGATGCCGGCAGCGGTGTGACAATGTGCAAAACAAAACACAACTAGACCCAAATAACCAACAAGCCTAGGTATCCATAAACCTAGAGCTCCGATACCATTTTCTGTAACACCCCCAAGATATTCGAGGTGTATTACAGCGCCGTGGACCCCTACATGGGATCCACCAGGCTAACACAAGAAAACACCTCTCGACTAACCGTCTCGGTTAGCAAGGAAACAATTGTTAACAACAAGAACATAAAACAACACGTCTGGTACAACCGGCATAATAAACATCAACCGACGAATACAGTAACTCCAACGAAGACCAATCACAATCCGAAAGGAAAAGCCTAAGTACTCGCGAGTACAATCTATAAGTTTACAATTTGGAAAACATCCACATCAAAAGAGACAGTAGGAAATAACAAGACTAAATTGCACATGTCAACAACCTTGGACGACATCCTCGTACCATCCCAGCGCCTGCTCGTCTCACTGAACATAACCTGAAATCCATAACAAGAATTTCCCCGACAACGGGTCCCCAAAGGGGTTAGCAATTACGCTAGTACAAGTATTCAAGGCAAACCAATCGCTTACACATTTCATAGTACATGCACCAATATCATTTCAAAAACCAAAACCAGACATGTCTTTTCTAGAAACAAACAGTCAAACAAATTGCCTTGGGAACAGAGTAATATCATAGATCCCGCCCGAGGCCTCTAAGGACCCTCCCGAGCTGGCCACATTATAAAAACAAAACACGCACATGCATCGCCTTGGGAATAGAGTAATATCATAGATCCCGCCCGAGGCCTCTAAGGACCCTCCCGAACTGGCTAGCTATACAAACTCATGAATCCAGGACTCAACCCTTTAGATTCCCTCCTTGATCACGTCGGACCAACACGAGGTGAGCAAATCACACACAAAAAATACATTACCATTCCACGTTAAGCATAAAGGTTTCCAAAAATACTTGCCTTGAATAATTGATGACGCAACGAACGGAAAGGATAATCACCGACGAACGCTAGGAACCAACGAAACCGAACCTAACGATTCGAAGAATACAATCACAACCATTTCTAAATGAATACGGAATTGGAATACACCCGAAAACCCGCCTACGATTCATGTATATTCGTATATAAACAACAACGAGGGCGGACCACAACCAAACCCTCTCGATTCCATAAAAACCACGAAATATACCATGAATCCGTAGGGAAACTAAGAATACCAACAAGATTAATCATATTCATCAGGAATTAATCAAGAAAACGGAACGAATCGGACAAAAACGCGAAAACCCCCAAATCTACCCAAAAGTAGGGTTTCAAAGATCTAACCTTGATTCGCTGGATCGAAGGATGTTATAGGATGATTGATCGGTGATATAAACTCAGAAACTTCATGGGTTTGTTGTTTAACAACATGGCTTCATCTCCTCCAAAGCTCCAGCCGCGGACCGAAGAGAAAGGAAATGAAAAATGAATGAAAAAGTGGCTGGTCTGTCATATATATACTGGGCCGGAACTAGCGCGCGCTAGCCTTCCCGGACTAGCGTGCGCTATCGGCGATGTCGTCCCGGCCTCTCGGCCATGGCCCGCATGACCCGGCACCACCGACCAGTGCCGACCATGACTCGTCGCGACTCCCGCTAGCGTGCGCTACGGCGGAAGCTTTGCGCGCGCTTGACTGTCGATAGCCTCGGACTAAATAACTCACCCAGTAACGTCGTTAGTCGGCGGCAGCGTCGCTACCCCTGCCCGGTTAGCGTGCGCTCGGCCGATAGTAGCGTGCGCTACTGCCGATCTGGCCGAGTCGAGAACCTCGAGAACCCACCGCCCGGACCCGATGGCGTGTGTTAGGCGGTAGATAGCGTGCGCTACACCTTCCGGTTAAGCGCGCGCAGCCTTCCGGCCGTGGCGTGCGCTCGCCGGTTCTGCCGCTTTGTCCGTCCGGTGCCGCAATCGTCCGGCGATCCCATAACCGTCCGACCGATGCAGACCACCAAGGCTCGACGACCCGATTTCCAAAGCGTCACGGAGCGAACACGGCGAAAAGTTCGCGGACAACATCAACGACCGAAATGAAAACATAATACCATAATTAATCATACGCGACCAAGAAAGCGGGTCGAGACAACAATTACGAATACGGATACGTAACTTTCAAGAAATTACAAAATGGCCCAAAGCGCTCGGAAATCACGATACGTGATCGAATAACCAAACCGAAGTTCACAACACGTCTAACAAAGTTAAACGGACTTACGGAAACTCGAAGCAAGATTTCGGACGAGATTCGCAAGAATCGAACTCAAGTGCGGAAAAGTCGCTAAAAAGCATGGAACTCAACAAAACAACACCGAAACGAACTCGGATGGAAAAAAGTGTAGAATTAATCATTCTCAGAATGACGAAACGGTCCTGAGAGAGTCGTCAAAATGGACTTCTGCCGAAAAAAAGAAATTACCGGAAATCGAAATTACGGGTATTACATTCTACCCTCCTTAAAAGAAGTTTCGTCCCGAAACTTAAAATAAGTAGGTAGAAGCAATATCCCCTGCCAGGAAACTCAACGGGATACACAAAAACCGAAAACTCGCGCCCGACGGCGAAACGCTACAAACGACGCAACCTGAATATACGGTGTGAAAACACGCTCCACGACGACCAACACAACGTCGCCGTTAGGGATATAATAAAACCAACAAATGACAAGCATCATTAAACGGATAATACAATCAAGTCAATTATCCGAACAATCACAAAACACAACGAACGAAAATCAATATGATTGACCAACCCAACGGTTCATCAATCAAAATGCGAGCCAAACGCTGAACAAATACGGAATTCCACCGCCTAAAGGTTGGGAGATCGAAAACGAGAGTAATTTCCCGAACTTAAGGGAATTACGAAGGAGCCTGAACGCTCAACAATCATGAAACGAGAATAAAAACCGAACAAACAAACGATCGAGACAACAAAAATCGAACAATCATGTCCGAAACACGAAGGATAATAAAATTCAAACAACAACTCCCAGGATGATCTAGTGAGAACTACCAGACATGCATTCCCATAAGATCCACAGGAAAGGGAATAGCGATTGAAAAGTCACAACGACAAACGAGTTATTCCGAAACAATACCACCCTCATTCGATCAACAAAAACAAGGGATAGGGAAAGTTCAGAAATGTTAACGAGCATAAACGAGTCGATAGAGCCGAAAATACAGAAGTTCAACATCCGATCCACTTCGAATAAAAGAACTATTAGAACCAAAAGATGTTACTTCTGAACAAGGTTCACAAGAATCGAACCGAATTCGAAAAAGTCACAGCGATAACCAGATCGACTCAAAATCAGATTACAGCTCGTTCGAACGATGAAACCAAGGTACAGAACAAGTTCAGAAGGTATCAATGAACACGAGCGAATCGATAGACTGGAGAAAGAGAAGATATAGAAGTCAAAATAGTACGGGTATTACCTTTGACCTCGCCCCCGAAACTCACAACAACGGAACCAAGGTAACAATGCAACAAGCAATCGACACAACGCGGAACAATCACCGATGCACACAATCATACCAACCCGAGCTCTAACAGCTCGCATATATGCGATAACGCATAAACCGCTACGAGGCGACAACATCCAATACCAACATCACACCCCTCACAGAGGCTACCACGACAACTGTGTGGCGAACGACTCAACGCTCACACCACCAATTCAACAACAACTCGGGGGTTAACACCCTAACGAGAGTACGAACATCACACATATATTCCCGGACCACAAATAGGAATGATAGGTTTTGAAAATGAAAACCACCTTTTGAAAATAATTTGCAAGCACCAGTTGATCTTGAGTATCATATATCATAAAGTAGTACAAACATCGTCATCGAGACTTTTAAAAAATCATCTTGCGTTTGATAAAAAAAATGAAGACACCTTTCTTTAAATTAAAACTTTTCAGCAATATTCGACCTTCGGGTCTAAGCGAATGCGTTTCTAAATCATTAGAAATATCTCAAAATATTTTGATCCTCAAAGTAGAATAATTTTGAAACATAGCGTGGCGCTAGTAGGCATCTTGAGAACACTGTGAGAAAATAATTCATTTTAAAAGTACGTCTCGAGGTTTATTTTCTAAGATACTCAAGGTTTTTCAGAAGTACAATAGGCCAAAATGCCCAGAATTCACACGTGTCAACATTCACTTAAACATATCATAGCACACTCATTAAATCGTTCAAAATCACGACAGTGATATACAATCCCTAGGATATGTTTAACAATATTGTTAAAACAATAATCGGTTTATCAAAACTGGATGGAAAACGATATCAAGAACAAAACTCCAAAAAGTCAACTCTAGGGATTCAAGAAAATACCTAGATTCGGAGAAGAACAATGGATTAGATGATGTTAAAAATCATCTAGGATACTCCAAAACACCTTTGGATGGAAGAAAAATCAGCCCAGATGCGAACCCTAGTCGCTACGTCTCAAACTCATGGAGGAAGAAGAAGAAATGAAGAAAAATGCAACTTCTAGACTGGTGTCCAGTATTTATACTGGACATAATTAGCGTGCGCTAATCATTAAGGTTAGCGTGCGCTATCACGGCACCAAACAAAACTCCTGACCAAAAATACACTGTTAGCGTGCGCTAACCCCAAGTGTTAGCGTGCGCTAACGAGAACTTCAGACCCAGTCTAGTAGCTCTTGGACTGCCCTGAACTACCAGGTAGCGTGCGCTATCCTCCCCTTAGCGTGCTACCAACGCACTCTCGCGCGCGCTAGCCGCAAAGCGTAGCGTGCGCTAACGACCCACAGAGACAACAACAGAACATATCAGAAAAATTACAAGCCGTAAACCTTTCTCACACGGGTTTACCAGGCTAAGCACAATTTCCCATGTCATTTCGAAAATGCTAAAAAGACCAATGACGGTAATATTTTCCAAAGCTCACAAAATCATTTGTCAAACCATCATGAAATGTTCATGGCCAAAATGCCAAAACTTGATTCAGGGAATCGATTTTACGAAATAAAACTCAGTTTGCAAAATGCCGAAAGCCGTTTTGAAAGAACTCACGCAGCGGATAAAATGCGGTTCGAAAACACATCAGCAGTAACGACACTCCTCGTATAAAACAAATACGAGAGTCTAATAAACACATATCGTGAAATCAAAATCCACAGAAGGATTCCATCATTTAACGACTAATCATACCAATAACTTGTGTCACACGAGGCATAACACAAGGAAGGGAGTTTTACATCCATAGGTCGCACGTAAGTGAGGACCGCCCCTCGATACTAATCACGACCAATGATCTCAAACGACGCGTCGCGATGCGACTAAGTCAGACAAATGAAGAGATAAATTCACCACTAGAAGGGGGGTTGAATAGTGGTGATGCGGAATACCGAAATTTCTTGCGAGTAAAAAGAAAATAGTGCGGAATTTAAAGACTCAAGAATTTATAGAGGTTCGGCAACTTGCCTACGTCCTCTCTCCGACTTTCTTTTTCTATTGGCTTAAGAAAAACCACAACCTTAACTCGTCTTCTATCGGTCCGAGTTCACAACCATTACAATCCGCTTGTCTTCTATCGGTCCAAGCTCAACCTTTCCCTCAATATGAATGATTGTTTATCTAGTGTTCTATAGGAACTAGATAATCCTCACTATACGAATATGGGAGTATAATCCTAACAATGCCGGATCAAAGATCCTAATAACACCGGATTAGTGACTCTTGATTCGTTTCTTTTTCGCTCAAGTGTAAGTGATGCAACACTTACAACCAAATGAAAGAATACAAAGAATAATAGATATTACAATTGAAATCGCTCTTGTATCTTTCTTTTTTCACAACTTGTAATGCAATAAAATATATAAATCTGAGCTCAAGAATGCTTTGATTGCTTGTATGCTTGTATGCTTGAATGCTTGAAGTTGTGTGTTTGATACCCAAGTCCTTCGGGTATTTATAGGTGTGAGACATCCTTCAAATTCTGAAAAACATACTATTAGCGTGCGCTAATAGTGCCTTGTAGCATGCGTTAACGGTTTTTGACTTGAAATCTCTGAACGGTCACAAAGACTGTTGCAACGGTAAAATACCATGTCTAGCGTGCGCTAGTAATGAAATGGTAGCGTGCGCTAACGCGTGGTCAACTAGTCTTCGATCTTGACTTTGACAATATCCGATTTTCTCTCCAACGACTCTTTATCCAATAGCTAAATTCATGATTAGCGTGCGCTATCAAGTATGCATAGCGTGCGCTAGCATTAATTAAATCCAACTTTTCCAGATTTTCCGGATCTGCATTGACTCTTGCTTCCAACGGTTGAAATTCAAACGGTAATATGCAGATTCCATTTAGCGTGCGCTAATGCCTTTCCCTTAGCGTGCGCTACTGAGTTATTTCATTAACGTACGTTACCTTGTGTAGCGTACGTAAAAGCCTTGACGAATTGAGTCCAGTAGCTACTGGACTACTAACCATAATATTGGTAGCGTGCGCTAGAGATGATGAGTAACGTGCGCTATGTCCTCACTTTAGCGTACGTAAGTTTATATGTGTAGCGTGCGCAACATCCAGTTCTGATTGCCTTCCAGACTTCACTGACCTCTGGAGAATTGCGATAGCGTGCGTTATTTTTATTGTATAGCGTGCGCTAACTTAGATTCTTAGCGTGCGCTAACATTGTATAGCTTGCGTGCGCTATCGATCAGGCGACTTTAGTAGGCTGCAGCTGACTTGTCTGGTCTGTATATGAAAGTCCCGATAGCGTGCGCTACGATATGATGCGTAGCGTGCGCTAGCTCTATTTTGCTCCTTCAAAATACTATCGACCCGAGATTGATCTAATTAAATGTTTTGTATGTAATTATCATCAAAATACATTTTGAGTCAACAATCTCCCCCTTTTTGATGATGTCAAAACATTTAATTAGTACCTGCAAAAACATTTTGAATTTATTCGAATCAAGGTAAAACTTGTTCGATATATTAGTAGATATATTAGTAGTTTTTGGAGTATTCTCCCCCTTTTTGACATAAACAAAAAGGAACTCCCCCTGAATTGTTGCATTATTAATATATATTAACGAAAATTGTCATTATTCACGGTGTAATCAACAATACTAGTAAACAGCAATACTTGCAAATAACAAATTCCAAATGAAGAAATGCGAATTTCATTAAAATAAAATGCAAGGGATGGCAAAAGACATAGATTGTTCGAACAACAAGTTTCTACATCAATCATCAGAGATCATCAAATCTAAGGATCGGAGGAAGACGAAGGGAAAGGGAACGAGGGGTGTGTGTAACGAATGAACTCGGATATCAGCCCACGAACTTCCCGGACTTCTGAACGCACTTCCCGGACTTCCGAACGCAGAGCCCGAAAATCCTCTCGTATCTCAGCGTGTGAGGTCTCGATGCCCCGCATCCGAGCACAAAGATCACTTTCCTCTTCTTCCGTCACCACATCTCTCATTGGGCGTTTGCCTTTCGACGTAGGCTTCCTTACGAATTCCCCAGTCTGCATTTCTCGAAGGGTATGAGGTCCCCGACGAGTGATCTTTTCTTCTGCAGTGGGCATCCGTGACCCTTTCTCTACTTGGTCATCATCGCGTAGGTACGGAAAGAGAATCCAGCCTCTGTTGGTCGTCCGGACGTAGTGCATAGCTTTAAGCGAGGCGTCCGAGATTTCATGTCCGAGGGAGACGGGGACTGCCTTGTCCTTCGACAAGTTGACTTGATGAAAACTGAAAATGGCCGAGAGGATTGAGCCGTAAGGCATTCCAGCCTTGCGAGAACGAGTGGCGTAGTTTTTCGACCGAAACAAATCTCCCTTCACCTTCATCCAACTGATGATGATGTCGGAGAAATTAACTTTATCGTCGTTGAGAACGCGGTACACCACTTGCTTGTCCACTCCCACTAGTTTGTGCTGCGAATTAACTTTCGGCATAAGGCATTTCGTGAGAGCTACCAAAAGCAGGCGAATATTGACCCCAAAGTCGTTGTTTTCAAAAAAGTCGTCCGTTATGTCGATAACGGCCTTCGAGCTCAGAAACTCTTTCACATCTATTTCACCGACTTCATTATCATCGGCCAAGGATTTTCCAGTACAAACAAAGCCATCACAGGGTAAACCAAAGATTTGATACAAAACATCTGAAGAAACTTTCACCCGAGTCCCTCCGACAAGACTTCCTAACACAAGGGCTGAAGACCCTTCACTTTCGGCCACATGAAGGTTGGCATAAAACTCTCGGACGAGTTCAGGGAAGATAGGGTTTTTGCATTCGAAAAAACGAGAAATACCGAGCGAGGAGAAGAAATTGGAAATATCAACGTTTACCCGTTCTAGACTGGAGAGATTGAAGAAGTAACAATCGGTGATGTGTTCTTGAGGGAGTATGTCAAAGAACACCCTCGAGGCGGTGGCGGAGATGAACCGATCCGCATCAAATTGGGCGTTGAGAGGTCGTTTGAGGTTGTTGTATTGTTTTCCCATGGCGGTGCGGTTCTTGCTCGACATTGATCGGAGAAGAACTTGAAGTTTGGAGAGATCGATTAACGGCTAGGGTTTTTGGCAAGATGAGAATTTGCAGTCGATTGCGTGCGTTAGGGAATGTGTTGTGATTTAGGGTTGTACGGCATATATATAGTCAGCGACGTTTAAGTTAGCGTACGCTAGGTTTTATAAGATTAGTGTACGTTAGGCTGAAAAGAGAGGCTTACTGGACTGTCCAGTGGAATTCGAAAAACTTTAATTAGCGTACGCAAGAAGGTAGAGTTTAGCGTACGCTATCGAATGCAGATTTTAGCGCGCGTTAAGAATATGAAGCTAGCGCGCGCTAGCGAGTGATCTGAATCAAGGATTTTGATGTTTTGAGTAGAAGCTTATTTCAAAAGTTGTCTACATGTCCCATGCCAAGTTGTAAACGAATGGAGTTAAAAGATTCTTCGGGAAGAGGTTTTGTAAAGATGTCAGCAAGTTGATCCTTCGTCCCGACAAAAATTAAGCAGATGTCTTTCTTTTGAACATGATCACGTAAAAAATGATGTCTAATATCTATATGTTTGGTTCTACTGTGCAAGACAGGATTTTTGCTCAAATTAATAGCACTAGTGTTATCACATAAGATAGGGGTATTTTCAAAATGAATGCCGTAGTCGCGTAGTTGATTTTTAATCCATAGCACTTGAGCACAGGCGCTCCCTGCAGCGACATATTCGGCCTCAGCTGTAGACAATGCTACGCTGGTTTGCTTTTTACTTCCCCAAGATATTAAACAAGATCCAACAAAATGACATGTACCACTAGTACTCTTTTTGTCAATTTTGCATCCTTGAAATCGGCGTCACTATAGGCAATTAAATTAAAGTCCAAGCAAGAAGGATACCATAGACCTAGTCCAATAGTTCCTTTCAAATAGCGAAAAATGCGTTTACAAGCAATTAAATGTGATTCCTTGGAATTAGCTTGGAATCGAGCACATAGACATGTAGCAAATATTATATCTGGCCTAGATGCAGTCAAATATAGCAAAGATCCGATCATACCTCGATATAGTTTTTGATCTACGGGTTTGCCATTTTCATCTTTCTCAAGCTTTAATGATGACGACATTGGCGTAGATATCACCTTGCTATTTTCCATATTGAATTTCTTGAGGAGGTCGTTTGAGTACTTCGTTTGATGGATAAAAATTCCATCTTCGCATTGTTTGATTTGAAGCCCGAGGAAGAACGTTAATTCTCCCATCATACTCATTTCGAATTCTCCTTTCATAAGATTAGAAAAATCTTGGCACAAGGATTCATTAGTAGCCCCAAAAACAATGTCATCAACGTAAATTTGGCAAACAAGTATATCATCATTTAGTATTTTGACAAACAAGGTATTATCGACTTTGCCTCTTTTATAATTATTTGCAATTAAGAATTGACTTAAACGATCATACCATGCTCGGGGTGCTTGCTTTAACCCGTAGAGTGCCTTGTTGAGCTTGTAGACATGATCCGGAAAATGATGGTCTTCAAAACCGGGAGGTTGCTTGACGTAGACTTCTTCTTGAATAAAACCATTCAAGAATGCACTTTTGACATCCATTTGAAATACTTTAATCTTCTTATGAGCGGCAAATGCACAAAGCAAGCGAATGGCTTCGAGTCGAGCCACGGGAGCAAAACTTTCTTCGTAATCAAGACCTTCTTCTTGATTATATCCTTGAGCGACCAAACGAGATTTATTTCGAATAGGATAGCCGTCTTCGTCACTCTTGATTTTATGAACCCATTGTTGGGATTCCTCAGAAAATAAACGCAACGGAAGAATAAACGGAATCCCTAAGAGGATCGATCAAGTAACGTATATACGAAAAGAAAAATACGAAGATCAAGGAATCAAAGTCCCATACCTATGATGTCTCTGAAAAACCTTCGTATGATGATGATGATGATGAAGAGCCCTTCGTTCCAAGCACCTAAAGCAAGATGCCTCTACTTCACACGCCGGAACTTGATGGAAAAATCGACAAGCTTCCTTTCTTCAAGAATGCGGCTAGGGAAGCTTGTAGGAATTTTCTCTCTCAATGTATTCTTCTTATATCTTGTCTCTAAGATCAAGATGAAGTTTTCTACCTTACTCTCTCTCTCAAATTCGTGATTATGAGTTAAAGCAAGAAGAAGTTGTCATAACTCCTTTTTAAAGACTTTTATTTATAAAAAATGAAAGTCTACCTTTAACACATGATTGAGGGTATCAAATACACCTCACATATGTCACCTAGTGACATAAAATAAGTATATAAGAGACAAGAGATGGAGGGGTGGTGGCCTTAAGGGAAATTTCCAAGAAGGCGGGTCGAATTTACTCGGCTCGTGTAATGGATGTTCGTCAAAACGAATCCTCGTGTACCGGATGTTCGTCAAACGAATCCGTTTTATTTCCAATGTGTTTGGACTAATTAATTAATCCAATTAATTAATTATATCAAACACAAATATATATTTCTCTAAGAAATATAATTTATGAATTAAAGTAATCACCCGGTAACTACTTACAATTCATTAGACCGCTATTTGATTTATCCGATAAATCAAAATTAGATATCTAATATCTAATATTATAAGAGAGATTATTAATTCATATTTATCCATCAATGATCCTATTGCGCGACTCGTAGGTTCGTCTCGGTAGGCATTGGGAGGAACCAATGAGTGCGGGCAACACTTAGCCGACCCTAGCGGGCCGCATCAGTAAACCCCGCGAGAACGAATGAACGAATCATTCCGAACCATTATGTCGTGAATACTATATACGTATAGACCCTTCATCGGATGTCGGTCAAGTCTTGGGTCACGGTAAAGTCAAACCCTCATTGACTAAACTCTATACATGTGTTAATGCAAATCAAGACCGACCGATTAATAGTGTATCTAATACGACTATATCGAATGCTTTGGCCAAAGACTTATGATCTTATTTGCCATTAACCGTATAGGACATTCGCTGCTCACTAACAGGAGATAGAATCCTTTCTTGGCGTACGGAAAGATCGCTACTGCCCGTATAGTCCGCACTTCGAGGTCGACTCGGAATTAAGAAAATGAGTCTAACTACTCTAATGACAAACTAAACGTCACGAGACACATCTTCTACCGAACCCTCAAGTCAAAGGTCCACGTATACTATCACAACCTTTCGATTCGTCATCGACTCTTTGAGAGTGAATACCGTGTGAATCGAGTATGAGTCGTGTTCGAGTATCTGTCCCACCAATATACTTATAACTATGCTATCAAGACGTGCACACGTCCTAGCATCGATTATACAAGTCTTATTAAAACTTAATGTCTGTTAAGTTTTATCGACTTGCGAACTAGTTAAGCATTCGAGCTCTAAACACTTCTAGTGCCTATCTCCTTATCTCTATAAGGAGTAGAATGTTCACTCTCAAATGCAAGGACTACTATTCTATATACCAAATCACAATGCCGTGATATACAATAATATAGAAATAATAATTGCCTTATTAAATATAATATTCATAATTACAATACAATTGCTCTCACTCTCTCATCCTCCGAGTGGCATTCGAGGGCATATTCCCAACAATCTCCCACTTGCACTCAATGCCACAAACTATGGTATCTAATACCCATACTCTCCGATGTCTTTCTAAGACCTTGAGATAGTGGCTTAGTAAGCGGATCGCAACGTTATTTCTTTGTGTCTACTCTCTGCGATGTAACATTCCTATCCCGAACCATTTCTCTAACAAAATGATATTTTCTCGCAATATGTTTGGTGTTGTGGTGAGCCCTAGGCTCCTTAGCACATCTGTGACTCCGTCGTTGTCACAAAAGCAGTGTCACGGGCTTCTCTGCGTTAGGAACCACTTGAAGTTCCTCGGTGAACTTCTTTATCCAAAAAGCTTCTTTAGCGACCTCCGTGGCTGCACGATATTCGGCTTGACATGTGGAGATAGCAATCGAACTTTGCTTGGCACTTCTCCAAGCGCCCCACCATTCGAGTAAAGATATACCCCGATGTGGACATCGAGCATCCATGTCCCCGAAAAATGCAGTCTGTATAACCCATCACTCTTAGTTCTCCGCCGTATGTAAGAACCAAGTCTTTAGTCCTCCTTAGGTACTTAAGAATGTTCTTTCTGACGATCAATGTTCTGCCCTGGATTTGGTGAAACCGACTTACTACGCTCACAAAGATAGGCAATGTCCGGTCTAGTGCAAATCATTGCATACATAAGGCTACCTCTGCTTTGAAGCATAAGGTACCTTGCTCATTTCCTTTCTATCTTCCTCACTTTGAGGACACATCTCTAAGGAAAGTTTTGCACCATGTTGCATAGGTAGAAACCCTCTTTTAGAATCTTCCATCCTAAATCGCTTGGGATCTTTTCTATGTAGAGGGCTTGGGAAAGACCTAACATTCTTTTCGCTCTATCCCGGTAGAGACGAATACCCTGTAATATAGGTAGCTTCTCCCAAGTCTTTCATTGAGAACTCTTTAGAAAGCCAAGCTTTCACGTAATCGAGCATTCTACGTCATTTCCTATAAGTAGAATGTCATCTACATATAGTATTAAGAACGCAATTTTGCTCCCACTAACCTTCTTGTAAATACGGGGCTCTTCTTCGTTTTGGACAAAATCAAACTCTTTGACTGTCTCGTTAAAACGAAGATTCCAACTCCGTGAAGCTTGCTTGATCCATAAATGGCACGCTGAAGTTTGCATACTTTATGAATATTGGTTTGAGATATGAATCCCTTAGGGTGTTCCATATAAATCTCCTCCTCGAGGAATCCATTTAGGAATGCCGTTTTCACATCCATTTGCCATATTTCATAATCTAAGTGGGCTGCTATAGCAAGCATCATGCGAATAGACTTAATCATAGCTACAAAGTAGAAGGTCTCAAGTAATCGATTCCTTCTCTTTGGGAATAACCCTTTGCCACAAGCCTGGCCTTATAGGTATCAACCTTGCCATCTCCATCAGTCTTTCTCTTATAGATCCATTTGTTTCCAATAGGCACTATGCCTTTAGGACGATCTACTAAAGTCCAGGACACGATTAGCATGCATTGAGTCTATCTCGGCTTCCATAGCTTCTTGCCATTTGGTGGAGTCAACGTCTACCATCGCAGTCGTATGTAGAAGGATCTTTCTCTTGACTACTTCTGTCATCTCATGGACACCCGGTTCCTCTTGATGCGAGATAGCCATACCTCTCCGGTAATTGAGAAATTCTACTAGACTTGCGAGGTTGTATTTGTATTTGAAGGTTCGGTTCTTGTATCTTGCATAGGTGTCTCATTTGGTGTTTCTTTTATTTCTTCCAAAGAAATATTTCTACTGCCCCTCCTTCTGAATAAACCGATCTTCCAGAAGTGTGCTTGTATAGCAACGATGATCCTATGATCTTCGTGCATGTAGAATAGATATCCCATGGAATCCCTGGATATCTATGAAACGACCTTTCACGCACCTAGTTTCCAATTTCTCTACTTTAGTCTTCTTGACATAAGCGGGGCATCCCCAAATCCTAATGTGATTAAGACTTGGTTTCCTACCTCTCCACATCTCATGGGGAGTCTTAGGAACGGATTTGGAAGGACATCTGTTCAAGATATGCACAAAGATGAGCGCGTAACCCCACGGATAAATCGGTAGATCGGTATAGTTAAGCATGGAGCGAACCATGTCCAACAAGGTTCGGTTCCTTCTTTCGATACACCATTTAATTGTGGAGTAGCTGGAGGTGTGAATTGTGACACTATTCCTAGTTCTTTTAAGAACTCATCAAATTCGGTACTCATGTACTCACCACCCCGGTCGAGAAGAGTCTTAACACGGTTACTGTTTGATTTTCAACTAGGGCTTTAAATTCCTTGAATTTATCAAAAGCTTCGACTTATGTTTCATTAAGTACACGAATCCATACAGTATGGTCATCGATAAATGTAATGAAATCTGAAAGCCGTCTCGTGCCACTTCAAAAGGGCCACGAGGCGTCGGTATGGATCAATCGAGTTTTTCAGACTCTTTCAAAAGTCCTGCGAAGGGTAACTTAGTCATTTTGCCTTGAAGGCAAGATTCACAAGTTGGATAGGGATCGATCCCAATGGACCCGTAAGCCCATCTTTCTCCATTTTATGAACCTTGGTCCGACCGATATGACCAAGTCTAAGATGCCACTTAAGTGCTTGGTTCGTTTCATCCCTACCACGTTTCCTAGTTATAGTGTTCACGGTTGTCTTATTCTTTAAATTTAAATGGTATAAACCATTTAATAATGTAGCAATACCAACCAATTTATTTAAAATAAATACGACAGACCCATCTCGATAAAGAAGTGAAATCCCTTTCGGTCCATGACCGGAATTGATACAATATTCTTGTGCCCCTTGGGCAAAACAAGTACATCATCTAAAGTGAGAATAAAACCGATTCTAAATCCAACATAAGGGATCCGATATCGAAGCCTCGACACTATGCCCACTTCCGACGGTGACCATCACCTCCCACGAATCCGACTTCCTACTTCGTTCCAGATCTGATTCATTGTACAAATGTGAGAACTCGCACCGGAATCAAGTATCCAAGAAGTAGAATATACGATTCTGAGAACAATTTGTTTCTAAAACCAATAGTTCCGCACTGAAGGCGCATTATGGTCAAGCTTTGGACAATACCTCTTCCAGTGGCCTAGCTCACCGCGATTGAGGCATACATCCGTTTTCTTGGCCCCTTTGCTCTTTTGAACCATTGGGGCCTTGCCCCTTCCCTTGTCGATCTTGGCTATCGGACCTAATCTTCTTGTTCTTTTTCTTCTTATTCTTGGACTTCCAAGTCTTAGAAGAAATCACAAGTGCGACTTCCTTTCCCTTTGTCTTCATCGAGGCCAGGCGGTCGTCGGTTGTTCATTAGCCCGACTAAGTTACATGCAATCTCATTGCGGTTGAAGTTCATGACAAATTGGGAAAAGGAGTCGAAGTACCGAGGATAAGGTCGATTTGGAGAGATGCATGCATCGAAAATCAAGAGCTTCCAATCTCTCAATCATCGAGATCATCTTGAGGACATGGTCCCCAACCTTCTCTCCTTCCTTCATCCCGGCGCCGAATGATTGCTTTGATATCTCATATCTAGCGGTTCGGCTATGCTCTCCATAGAGCTCGGCCAGTGCGCTAAGATGGCTCGTGAAGACGTCATCTTTTCATGGGCACGTTGAAGCTCATTGGTCATTGAGCCTAACATGTACCCTCGCACTCTTATGTCGTCTTTTACCCATTTCTCATGGGCATCGACATCTTCTGATTGGCTCGGGTTCTTGCAGAGCCGGGATGTCTGCCTCAAGACGTATCCCAGATTTCCATAGTTAGGACAATCCTCAAGTTCCGGCCATCCACATAGTTCGGACGATCGGGACGTTCTTTTCAAGTAGTATAGCGAGTGGGTTCATTGTCATATTGAGAGTTTTGTTAACTGAGAGATTAATTTGAGATTTGTTAGTGATTGTTTAATTATGATCCGAGTAAAGAATTTAAGGACTTTCTTTATTCATAACTCGGCTCCCACTATTTTATCGGCATTTACACACTCCCATGTTAAATCCTAAGTCTTGGGTGACTTCATAGTGGTGATCGATTTCTTTACAAAGTTTAATAGAGGGCAACCCATACGGTTTATATTCTATTATTCTTTATAAAGTGGTGTCTAATACCAACCCATCTAATGGATGATTCGATCTTCTTTTACCCCTAGTTCACTTGCCCTCAACCCATTCGGTTTCTATGGCTCATTGAACTATCTAAGTTTAAACCGTCAACTCCTATTAGTCGACAATTGAATCTTACCCGGCAACCCATACGGTTTATAGGGGTTTGATTTGTCACAACCAAAGGCATCTAATGCACTCTAGGAATTTATCAACTTTCCCCAAAAATATTACCCGACATACTCGGAAGAATAATATTCCGGTTTAGATTTCAATTTTCCATGAGTTTGACGGGGTAGGAAACCTCGTAACCTTTATAACTTAGTGTTTGTAAGTGGGAGTATTAACGCGATTATATGTTACACTTTGCACATTAATCCGTTTATAAGCGCGGTTTGTGATTTGTCAATCATTCAAAATGAAAAACAATAAATAGCAACCTAGTTACTACCAACATATAGCTCATGGACTTTTTCCTAAGTATTGGGCCAAGCCAAATAACGAAAAGAAAAATACGGTATTGATTCTTCGTCTTCCGGTCGGTCGTCTTCGGTCTTCGTCATAGCCATATGAATAATTACATCATTGAACAATACATCCTTTTATACATATTTTCTAGTAAAAATAAATAGGCTCAAAATGGCCTTTACAACCATATCGAATCGAAGAAATCAACAACTAAGTCCACGAGCTATATCACCATCACATAAGGCATTTAATACAACATGTAACGGTAAATAAAATTAAATAATCAATTAATATATTAATCCGATTAATATAAAAATTAATTTATTTAATTTCTACAATATTAATCAAATTAATATTTATAATCGTCATTTTAATCCGTTCAAAGTAATCCGCCAAAATAATATTCTCGTCTAATAATTTCCCTTAAAAAAATATTCCAAATATTTTATTAAATCTAATTAAATCCAATTTAAATTTGGAAATTATTACAACGAAATATAAACACAAAAATGGAGTCCGGAAAATCCGGTATCGAATGACGGCCCGATTCAAAATCGGGCCGAAAACCCAAAACCGCCGGGACCGAGTCACTCTCGGCCATTGCCAGGCTGGCCGAGCAGCTACTGAGCTAGCGAGTCACTCTCGGCGGCCAGCGGTGATCCGATAAGGCTGCCGGCAGTGCGTCTTAAATGCGGTATTCGTGTTTAACCCCGTTTTTCTCATTTTTTCGACTCTTCCAAAGCGAAAAAGTTTCTTAACTTCATGAAGAACTTATAAATCAACAAAAATCAAAATTTTCAGATTTATAATTCACATAAAATAGTCGAAACTTGACTTACTACGAGCGATTAAATTTCTTGATTATATCTATTATGATTCTAAATCATAAACATCATCAAATAACATTCCAAATGCAAAGATGATCGTATATACGATATATTTGACCTCGCTCCGATACCACCGTTGGGATTCCCGGAAAATAAACGCAACGGAAGAATAACGGAATCCCTAAGAGGATCGATCAAGTAACGTATATACGAAAAGAAAATACGAAGATCAAGGAATCAAAGTCCCATACCTATGATGTCTCTGAAAAACCTTCGTATGATGATGATGATGATGAAGAGCCCTTCGTTCCAAGCACCTAAAGCAAGATGCCTCTACTTCACACTTGGAACTTGATGGAAAAATCGACAAGCTTCCTTTCTTCAAGAATGCGGCTAGGGAAGCTTGTAGGAATTTTCTCTCTCAATGTATTCTTCTTATATCTTGTCTCTAAGATCAAGATGAAGTTTTCTACCTTACTCTCTCTCTCAAATTCGTGATTATGAGTTAAAGCAAGAAGAAGTTGTCATAACTCCTTTTTAAAGACTTTTATTTATAAAAAATGAAAGTCTACCTTTAACACATGATTGAGGGTATCAAATACACCTCACATATGTCACCTAGTGACATAAAATAAGTATATAAGAGACAAGAGATGGAGGGTGGTGGCCTTAAGGGAAATTTCCAAGAAGGCGGGTCGAATTTACTCGGCTCGTGTCTTGGATGTTCGTCAAAGCGAATCCCTCGTGTACCGGATGTTCGTCAAGCGAATCCGTTTTATTTCAATGTGTTTGGACTAATTAATTAATCCAATTAATTAATTATATCAAACACAAATATATATTTCTCTAAGAAATATAATTTATGAATTAAAGTAATCACCCGGTAACTACTTACAATTCATTAGACGCTTTTTGATTTATCAGATATATCATTATTAGATATCTAATATCTAATATTATAAGAGAGATTATTAATTCATATTTAACCATCAATGATCATATTGCTCGACTCCGAAGTATCGACTCATAAGGCATTGGGAGGAACCAATGAGTGCGGGCAACACTTAGCCACTGGCGGGCGCCTTTGTAAACCCCGGAGAAGCGAATGAGCGAATCATTCCCGGAACCATTATGTCGTGAATACTATATACGTATAGACCCTTCATCGGATGTCGGTCAAGTCTTGGTCACGGTAAAGTCAAACCCTACATTGACTAAACTCTATACATGTGTTAATGCAAATCAAGACCGGTGATTAATAGTGTATCTAATACGACTATATCGAATGCTTTGGCCAAAGACTTATGATCTTATTTGCCATTAACCGTATAGGACATTCGCTTTGCTCACTAACGGGAGATAGAATCCTTTCTTGGCGTCTGACAAAGATGCTACTGCCCGTATAGTCCGCACTTGAGGTCGACTCGGCAATTAAGAAAATGAGTCTAACTACTCTAATGACAAACTAAACGTCACGAGACACATCTTCTCTCGAACCCTCAAGTCAAAGGTCCACGTATACTATCACAACCTTTCGATTCGTCATCGACTCTTTGAGAGTGAATACGTGATGAATCGAGTATGAGTCGTGTTCGAGTATCTTGGTCCCACCAATATACTTATAACTATGCTATCAAGGCGTGC
Organism: Orobanche coerulescens; assembly: GCA_033398695.1. NCBI lineage: Eukaryota > Viridiplantae > Streptophyta > Magnoliopsida > Lamiales > Orobanchaceae > Orobanche > Orobanche coerulescens. The sequence continues at coordinate 53,777,216 of CM065812.1, forward strand.
ACACGTCCTAGCATCGATTATACAAGTCTTATTAAAACTTAATGTCTGTTAAGTTTTATCGACTTGCGAACTAGTTAAGCATTCGAGCTCTAAACACTTCTAGTGCCTATCTCCTTATCTCTATAAGGAGTAGAATGTTCACTCTCAAATGCAAGGACTACTATTCTATATACCAAATCACAATGCCAGTGATATACAATAATATAGAAATAATAATTGCCTTATTAAATATAATATTCATAATTACAATACAATTGCTCTCACTCTCTCATCCTCTGAGTGGCATTCGAGGGCATATTCCCAACACCCATTTAGTTCCGATAATTGTTTTATCTTTAGGCGCGGGAACTAAATTCCATACATTATTGTGCTTAAATTGCACAAGCTCCTCTTGCATTGCCATCACCCAACTTTCATCATCGAGAGCTTCGGATATATTCTTGGGAACTATTTCGGATACAAAAGCACAATGAGCCATAAATTCGGTGGTCCTCCTTCGGGTTTGAACACCGTCTTCAATGTTTCCGATCACGAGATCCTTCGGATGGTCTTTGATGTGCCTCCAATCTTTCGGTAAATCAACGATTGTGTTCGTTTCGATTTCCGAAATTTTCTTCACTTCGGGTGAGGGATCCGGAAAGGTACCTGCATCATCAAAATATTCTACCTTTCTCGGGGGTGAGATCATATCATTGAATTTAACGTGTATGGATTCTTCAACTTTATTCGTTCTAATATTATACACACGATATGCTTTGCTATTAGTACAATAGCCAAGAAATATTCCGGAGTCGGATTTGGCATCAAACTTGCCCAAGTTATCCTTGCCATTGTTCAAAATAAATACATTACAACCAAAAGGATGATAGTAAGCAATATTGGGCTTTTTGCCCTTCCATAATTCATACGGAGTTTTAAGATGAGTTCTACGGACGTGAACTCGGTTAATTACATAGCATGCCGTAAAAATTGCTTCGGCCCAAAAGTATCGTGGAAGAGAGTATTCATTTAGCATTGTCCTCGACATTTCTTCCAAAGATCGGTTTTTCCTTTAAACAACTCCATTTTGTTGAGGCGTTCTAGGAGCCGAAAAATTGTGATTAATACCGTATTTATCACATAGAAGTTCAAACGGGGTGCAATCAAATTCACCTCCGTGGTCGGTGCGAATAGAAATTATGGAGAGGTTTTTCTCGTTTGATACCAAACGACACCATTTAGAAAACTCGGAAAATGCATCATCTTTATGAGCTAAAAATCTAACCCAAGTAAATCGAGAGAAATCATCAACAATAACCAAAGTATAAAGTTTACCATTTAAACTAACATGTCTAGATGGTCCAATTAAATCCATATGCACGAGTTCAAGAACTCGACTAGTGGAAACCTCGAATTTTGGTTTAAACGATTCTCGAGTATGTTTCCCTTTTATGCATGATTCACACAAATGTTTTCTATCAAACTTGAGTTTGGGCAATCCACGAACAAGGTCGTGTCTAGATAAAATAGAAATAATAGGTAGAGAAGTATGCCTCAATTTTCGATGCCATAAATATGCATTGTCATCCAAGGTAATAAGGCATTTTTCATTGAAAGAACTTTTATCATTAAGATCAACAATATAGATGTTTCCACATCTCAAACCAATGAATGCAATTTTATTATTTCTAAATGTCGTGCAATGCGTTTGCTCAAATAGAATTTTAAAGCCTTCATCACAAAGTTGCGAAACGCTAAGGAGATTATGATGCAAACCTTCAACAAATAGTACTTTGTTGATAGAAGGAGAAGGTTCCTTACCGACTTTGCCGATTCCTTTGATTTTTCCCTTTTGGTTATCTCCAAAGGTCACATGTCCTTGATCTTGATATTCGAGGTCTTCAAATAAGTCCTCGGAGCCGCACATGTGCCTTGAGCATCCGCTATCAATGTACCACTTGTTTTCCTTGGTGCGGTACCTACAAAAGTAGAATTTCTCGATTGTTTGGTACCCAAGCCGTTTGGGTCCTCAAAGTTAACTATGCTTATAGCATTCGGAACAATCGTCCCTTTCGAACCCATATTTGCTTAACTTTGATAGTTCTTAACTTTGAATGAATATTAACATTGTGAACTCGTTTGAGCGGATCTTTTGAGTTCTCGGTTTCGGTTTTCTTTATTTTGTCAAGGTTAATAAGGGATTGTTCCGTTTAAAAGTCGAAACCAAGACCGTGTTTGAGCAAGGGCGATTTTGAATAGATAGGAGCTTTTCAAATTTCTCGTTTAGAGTAAATTTGTTCAAAATATATTTTAGCTCCTTTTGAGTTTTTGTTAACTCAATTTTCAAAACATTTTCTTTTTCAAGACATGAAGTATGGTCGGTCTCAATAGTTTTGCCCTTGTTTTGAAGCGAGGAGTTTTGAGTTCTAGAGATTTTATTTTCTCTTTAAAGATATATTTAACTTGACCATCTCGTCATACTCCGTATTTAACGATTCAAACGCACTCAACAACTCATCATCTTGATGAACTTCTTGTGAATCACAAAAATCAAAAGAGTCATATTCGTCATCATTGAGTTTAGAGCTTACCTCGATATTGCTTTCGGAGTCGAGGGCCATGAATGCAAGATTTGCGTCTAGAGATCTTTCAATCTCCTCCTCGTCATCACTCCAAGAAGCGACTAGAACCTCCTTCTTTTTGAATCTTTCCATTTGCGGTTTTGAAGAGGATCATCGGCATTCTTTGGCATAATGACCGGCTTGACCACATTTCCAACAATTATTGTCGAACTTCTTGATAGGAGTGTAGCCACTCTTCTTTTGCTCCGGTTTGCCATCCCGACCAAGAAAACTTCGCCTCTTTTGAATTAGGTTTTTGTACCTTCTAAAGTTTTTGGCATAAAGAGCGAGTTCCTCGTCGTCTTCATCTTCGGCAACATCTTCCTCAACGTCGCTATCAACATTGAATGCGACTACTCTTTCCCGAGGCTTTGGTTTTGTGCCTCTAGACTTGAGAGCGATCTCATAATTGATGAGTGACCCAATGAGGGCACTAAATTCGAGCTTGTTGAGATCCTTGGATTCCATGATCGCGGTGACCGTGGCATCCCATTCTCGTGGCAACCATCGAAGAATTTTCTTAGCTTTGTCGCTGCTCGATATAGGCTTTCCGAAAGATGCAAGACCGTTTGTTATAGCCGAAAATCGATCCAACATATTTGTGATCGTTTCCTCGTCTTTCATGGAAAATAATTCGTAGTCATGGAGTAACATATTAATTTTGGTCTCCTTGACTTGGGTGGTTCCCTCGTGAGTGACTTCGAGAATTTCCCAAATTTCTTTTGCACTTTCATATGACGATATCCTATTGAGTTCTTCGGGATTGAGAGCGCAATAGAGGAGTTGAGTAGCTCGGGAGTTGACATGCGTGTTTCTCCAATCCTCATCGTTGAATTCTTCGATCTTTTTCAACGATCCATCTTCTTTCTTAGCAAGTTTAGGACCGAGAGCAATAACTTTCCGATTTCAATATCGTAGGCTTGAGCGAAGATCGCCATCTTCTTTTTCACGTCATGAAATTGGAACCGTCGAAGAAAGGAGGACGGTTGAGAGCATTTCCTTCAATTTGGCCAAGAAGTGCCATTTGCGGATCTTTTCTCTTAGGTGGTTAAACCTTTAAAAAGAGACCCGCTCCGATACCAACTGAAGAGATAAATTCACCACTAGAAGGGGGGTTGAATAGTGGTGATGCGGAATACCGAAATTTCTTGCGAGTAAAAAGAAAATAGTGCGGAATTTAAAGACTCAAGAATTTATAGAGGTTCGGCAACTTGCCTACGTCCTCTCTCCGACTTTCTTTTTCTATTGGCTTAAGAAAAACCACAACCTTAACTCGTCTTCTATCGGTCCGAGTTCACAACCGTTACAATCCGCTTGTCTTCTATCGGTCCAAGCTTAACCTTTCCCTCAATATGAATGATTGTTTATCTAGTGTTCTATAGGAACTAGATAATCCTCACTATACGAATATGGGAGTATAATCCTAACAATGCCGGATCAAAGATCCTAATAACACCGGATTAGTGACTCTTGATTCGTTTCTTTTTCGCTCAAGTGTAAGTGATGCAACACTTACAACCAAATGAAAGAATACAAAGAATAATAGATATTACAATTGAAATCGCTCTTGTATCTTTCTTTTCTCACAACTTGTAATGTAATAAAATATATAAATCTGAGCTCAAGAATGCTTTGATTGCTTGTATGCTTGTATGCTTGAATGCTTGAAGTTGTGTGTTTGATACCCAAGTCCTTCGGGTATTTATAGGTGTGAGACATCCTTCAAATTCTGAAAAACATACTATTAGCGTGCGCTAATAGTGCCTTGTAGCGTGCGTTAACGGTTTTTGACTTGAAATCTCTGAACGGTCACAAAGACTGTTGCAACGGTAAAATACCATGTCTAGCGTGCGCTAGTAATGAAATGGTAGCGTGCGCTAACGCCTGGACAATATCCGATTTTCTCTCCAACGACTCTTTATCCAACGGCTAAATTCACGATTAGCGTGCGCTATCAAGTATGCATAGCGTGCGCTAGCATTAATTAAATCCAACTTTTCCAGATTTTCCGGATCTGCATTGACTCTTGCTTCCAACGGTTGAAATTCAAACGGTAATATGCAGATTCCATTTAGCGTGCGCTAATGCCTTTCCCTTAGCGTGCGCTACTGAGTTATTTCATTAACGTACGTTACCTTGTGTAGCGTACGTAAAAGCCTTGACGAATTGAGTCCAGTAGCTACTGGACTACTAACCATAATATTGGTAGCGTGCGCTAGAGATGATGAGTAACGTGCGCTATGTCCTCACTTTAGCGTACGTAAGTTTATATGTGTAGCGTGCGCAACATCCAGTTCTGATTGCCTTCCAGACTTCACTGACCTCTGGAGAATTGCGATAGCGTGCGTTATTTTTATTGTATAGCGTGCGCTAACTTAGATTCTTAGCGTGCGCTAACATTGTATAGCTTGCGTGCGCTATCGATCAGGCGACTTTAGTAGGCTGCAGCTGACTTGTCTGGTCTGTATATGAAAGTCCCGATAGCGTGCGCTACGATATGATGCGTAGCGTGCGCTAGCTCTATTTTGCTCCTTCAAAATACTATCGACCCGAGATTGATCTAATTAAATGTTTTGTATGTAATTATCATCAAAATACATTTTGAGTCAACAACAAAATCCGACGAGACAAAACTCAACAAACACAACTTGACTCGACAGCCTAGGTTTCCCGAGGCTAATCTGATTTTAAAATCGTATACTCTAGTTATTCGAAAATAAAACCGATAAGTTAAAAATCGTTTTCAAGACCCTTTCAAACACGACAAGGGCTTAACAACGGTAGCATTTTATAAAATGTCATAAAACACTTTTAAACACGACCTTTAAATACCGACACAAGGTTTTATTTGAAAATACAAGGCTGGCTCGCCCAAATTCATGTCATTTTTCAAAAACCCACAATACGATCAAGTCTAAGAAAATTTCAAGCATGCACGCCGCATGTATTATTATTAATAGAAACACATTGGTTGTAAATAACAATAATTAGCCAAGTACTAACGATTTCCGAACACACGCATATACGGCATTCAAAAAACACCAGTTCAACAAGCGCAACTCGGAAATACTAATTCCAAGCATATGTCAAACTATCTCTTCAAGTTTAACAGCGTAACCAAAGATCACCGATTTGGACATATGTCGAAACCAGCTATGTGAGTTTCTCAACAAACTCTGCCATCAATACCTTTCCCAGAACATTTCAATGTTCAAAACTTCTACATCATATTGCACCCTTCGGTGTCCCAACCATCAGTACATTCGGTTCAACACACATTTAGTATATCGCAATTACCAAACACAAATTCCATCATACAACAAAAGACAAGAGGGTCAAGCCCTCTCACAGTATACCACGGAGCAAAACTCGGATCTTTAGATCACCAACGATCCCACCAACGCTAGGAAGTTTAGCGATAGAAGGCTCGCAAGACGACAAACGGTCAAGCCCAGAACGGCGCACATACTCCAGAGAGATAAAGGACTGCGCAATACTAGAATCAAAAGTACACGAACCGGATGGATCGAAAAACAACTCGACAATAAGTACGAGAGAGGCAATCACAGTTCAAGAAGTGGAAATTCAATACGAGAAAACAAGGGGATCGAGTAAGGAAAACTTACGAGCACTGGATGTACTGAGATGCCGGCAGCGGTGTGACAATGTGCAAAACAAAACACAACTAGACCCAAATAACCAACAAGCCTAGGTATCCATAAACCTAGAGCTCCGATACCATTTTCTGTAACACCCCCAAGATATTCGAGGTGTATTAAAGCGCCGTGGACCCCTACATGGGATCCACCAGGCTAACACAAGAAAACACCTCTCGACTAACCGTCTCGGTTAGCAAGGAAACAATTGTTAACAACAAGAACAGAAAACAACACGTCCGGTACAACCGGCATAATAAACATCAACCGACAAATACAGTAACTCCAACGAAGACCAATCACAATCCGAAAGGAAAAGCCTAAGTACTCGCGAGTACAATCTATAAGTTTACAATTTGGAAAACATCCACATCAAAAGAGACAGTAGGAAATAACAAGACTAAATTGCACATGTCAACAACCTTGGCCGACATCCTCGTACCATCCCAACGCCCGCTCGTCTGACTGAACATAACCTGAAATCCATAACAAGAATTTCCCCGACAACGGGTCCCCAAAGGGGTTAGGAATTACGCTAGTACAAGTATTCAAGGCAAACCAATCGCTTACACATTTCATAGTACATGCACCAATATCATTTCAAAAACCAAAACCAGACATGTCTTTTCCGGAAACAAACAGTCAAACAAATTGCCTTGGGAACAGAGTAATATCATAGATCCCGCCCGAGGCCTCTAAGGACCCTCCCGAGCTGGCCACATTATAAAAACAAAACACGCACATGCATCGCCTTGGGAATAGAGTAATATCATAGATCCCGCCCGAGGCCTCTAAGGACCCTCCCGAACTGGCTAGCTATACAAACTCATGAATCCAGGACTCAACCCTTTGAATTCCCTCCTTGATCCCGTCGGACCAACACGAGGTGAGCAAATCACACACAAAAAATACATTACCATTCCACGTTAAGCATAAAGGTTTCCAAAAATACTTGCCTTGAATAATTGATGACGCAACGAACGGAAAGGATAATCACCGACGAACGCTAGGAACCAACGAAACCAAACCTAACGATTCGAAGAATACAATCACAACCATTTCTAAATGAATACGGAATTGGAATACACCCGAAAACCCGCCTACGATTCATGTATATTCGTATATAAACAACAACGAGGGCGGACCACAACCAAACCCTCTCGATTCCATAAAAACCACGAAATATACCATGAATCCGTAGGGAAACTAAGAATACCAACAAGATTAATCATATTCATCAGGAATTAATCAAGAAAACGGAACGAATCGGACAAAAACGCGAAAACCCCCAAATCTACCCAAAAGTAGGGTTCTAAAGATCTAACCTTGATTCGCTGGATCGAAGGATGTTATAGGATGATTGATCGGTGATATAAACTCAGAAACTTCATGGGTTTGTTGTTTAACAACATGGCTTCATCTCCTCCAAAGCTCCAGCCGCGGACCGAAGAGAAAGGAAATGAAAAATGAATGAAAAAGTGGTTGGTCTGTCATATATATACTGGGCCGGAACTAGCGCGCGCTAGCCTTCCCGGACTAGCGTGCGCTATCGGCCAGTATCGTCCCAGCACTCTCGGCCATGGCCCGCATGACCCGGCACCACCGACCAATTCTGCCGACCATGACTCGTCCGCCCGACTCCCGCTAGCGTGCGCTACGGCCGGAAGCCTGCGCGCTAGCCGACCTGTCGGTAGCCTGCGGACTAACAAACTCACCAGTGTAACGTCGTTAGTCGGCCGGCGGCGTCGCTACCCCGCCGATTAGCGTGCGCTCGGCCGATAGTAGCGTGCGCTACTGCCGATCTGGCCGAGTCGAGAACCTCGAACCCCACCGCCCGGACCGATGGCGTGCGTTAGGCGGCCGATAGCGTGCGCTACACCTTCGGTTAGCGCGCAGCCTTTCCGGCCGTGGCGTGCGCTTACGCCGGTTCTGCCGCACTGTCCGTCCGGTGCCGCAATCGTCCGTCGATCCATGGCCCCGCAACCGTCCGACCAAGCGACCACCGGGGCTCGGCGACCCGATTTCAGCGTCACGGAACGAACACGACGAAAAGTTCGCGGACAACATCAACGACCCGAAATGAAAACATAATACCATAATTAATCATACGCGACCAAGAAACGGGTCGAGACAACAATTACAGATACGGATACCCGTAACTTTCAAGAAATTACAAAATGGCCCAAAACGCCCGGAAATCACGATACGTGATCGAATAACCAAACCGAAGTTCACAACACGTCTAACAAAGTTAAACGGACTTACGGGAAACTCGAAACAGCAGTTTCGGACGAGATTCGCAAGAATCGAACTCAAGTGCGGAAAAGTCGCTAAAAAGCATGGAACTCAACAAAACAACACCGAAACGAACTCGGATGGAAAGAAGTGTAGAATTAATCATTCTCAGAATGACGAAACGGTCCTGAGAGAGTCGTCAAAATGGACTTCTGCCGAAAAAAAGAAATTACCAGAAATCGAAATTACGGGTATTACATTCTACCCTCCTTAAAAGAAGTTTCGTCCCGAAACTTAAAATAAGTAGGGAGAAGCAATATCCCCTGCCAGGAAACTCAACGGGATACACAAAAACCGAAAACTCGCGCCCGACGGCGAAACGCTACAAACGACGCAACGGAATATACGGTGTGAAAACACGCTCCACGACGACCAACACAACGTCGCCGTTAGGGATATAATAAAACCAAAAAATGACAAGCGTCATTAAACGGATAATAAAATCAAGTCAATTATCCAAACAATCACAAAACACAACGAACGAAAATCAATATGATTGACCAACCCAACGGTTCATCAATCAAAATGCGAGCCAAACGCTGAACAAATACGGAATTCCACCGCCTAAAGGTTGGGAGATCGAAAACGAGAGTAATTTCCCGAACTTAAGGGAATTACGAAGGAGCCTGAACGCTCAACAATCATGAAACGAGAATAAAAACCGAACAAACAAACGATCGAGACAACAAAAATCGAACAATCATGTCCGAAACACGAAGGATAAGAAAATTCAAACAACAACTCCCAGGATGATCTAGTGAGAACTACCAGACATGCATTCCCATAAGATCCACAGGAAAGGGAATAGCGATTGAAAAGTCACAACGACAAACGAGTTATTCCGAAACAATACCACCCTCATTCGATCAACAAAAACAAGGGATAGGGAAAGTTCAGAAATGTTAACGAGCATAAACGAGTCGATAGAGCCGAAAATACAGAAGTTCAAAATCCGATCCACTTCGAATAAAAGAACTATTAGAACCAAAAGATGTTACTTCTGAACTAGGTTCACAAGAATCGAACCGAATTCGAAAAAGTCACAGCGATAACCAGATCGACTCAAAATCAGATTACAGCTCGTTCGAATGATGAAACCAAGGTACAGAACAAGTTCAGAAGGTATCAATGAACACGAGCGAATCTATAGACTGGAGAAAGAGAAGATATAGAAGTCAAAATAGTACGGGTATTACCTTTGACCTCGCCCCCGAAACTCACAACAACGGAACTAAGGTAACAATGCAACAAGCAATCGACACAACGCGGAACAATCACCGATGCACACAATCATACCAACCCGAGCTCTAACAGCTCGCATATATGCGATAACGCATAAACCGCTATGAGGCGACAACATCCAATACCAACATCACACCCCTCACAGAGGCTACCACGACAACTGTGTGGCGAACGACTCAACGCTCACACCACCAATTCAACAACAACTCGGGGGTTAACACCCTAACGAGAGTACGAACATCACACATATATTCCCGGACCACAAATAGGAATGATAGGTTTTGAAAATGAAAACCACCTTTTGAAAATAATTTGCAAGCACCAGTTGATCTTGAGTATCATATATCATAAAGTAGTACAAACATCGTCATCGAGACTTTTAAAAAATCATCTTGCGTTTGATAAAAAAAATGAAGACACCTTTCTTTAAATTAAAACTTTTGACAATATTCGACCTTCGGGTCTAAGCGAATGCGTTTCTAAATCATTAGAAATATCTCAAAATATTTTGATCCTCAAAGTAGAATAATTTTGAAACATAGCGTGGCGCTAGTAGGCATCTTGAGAACACTGTGAGAAAATAATTCATTTTAAAAGTACGTCTCGAGGTTTATTTTCTAAGATACTCAAGGTTTTTCAGAAGTACAATAGGCCAAAATGCCCAGAATTCACACGTGTCAACATTCACTTAAACATATCATAGCACACTCATTAAATCGTTCAAAATCACGACAGTGATATACAATCCCTAGGATATGTTTAACAATATTGTTAAAACAATAATCGGTTTATCAAAACTGGATGGAAAATGATATCAAGAACAAAACTCCAAAAAGTCAACTCTAGGGATTCAAGAAAATACCTAGATTCGGAGAAGAACAATGGATTAGATGATGTTAAAAATCATCTAAGATACTCCAAAACACCTTTGGATGGAAGAAAAATCAGCCCAGATGCGAACCCTAGTCGCTACGTCTCAAACTCATGGAGGAAGAAGAAGAAATGAAGAAAAATGCAACTTCTAGGTGGTGTCAGATTTATCTTGGACACAATTAGCGTGCGCTAATCATTAAGGTTAGCGTGCGCTATCACGGCACCAAACAAAACTCCTGACCAAAAATACACTGTTAGCGTGCGCTAACCCCAAGTGTTAGCGTGCGCTAACGAGAACTTCAGACCCAGTCTAGTAGCTCTTGGACTGCCCTGAACTACCAGGTAGCGTGCGCTATCCTCCCCTTAGCGTGCTACCAACGCACTCTCGCGCGCGCTAGCCGCAAAGCGTAGCGTGCGCTAACGACCCACAGAGACAACAACAGAACATATCAGAAAAATTACAAGCCGTAAACCTTTCTCACACGGGTTTACCAGGCTAAGCACAATTTCCCATGTCATTTAGAAAATGCTAAAAAGACCAATGACGGTAATGTTTTCCAAAGCTCACAAAATCATTTGTCAAACCATCATGAAATGTTCAAGGCCAAAATGCCAAAACTTGATTCAGGGAATCGGTTTTACGAAATAAAACTCAGTTTGCAAAATGCCGAAAGCCGTTTTGAAAGAACTCACGCAGCGGATAAAATGCGGTTCGAAAACACATCAGCAGTAACGACACTCCTCGTATAAAACAAATACGAGAGTCTAATAAACACATATCGTGAAATCAAAATCCACAGAAGGATTCCATCATTTAACGACTAATCATACCACTAACTTGTGTCACACGAGGCACAACACAAGGAAGGGAGTTTTACATCCATAGGTCGCACGTAAGTGAGGACCGCCCCTCGATACTAATCACGACCAATGATCTCAAACGACGCGTCGCGATGCGACTAAGTCAGACAAAATCCGACGAGACAAAACTCAACAAACACAACTTGACTCGACAGCCTAGGTTTCCCCAGGCTAATCTGATTTTAAAATCGTATACTCTAGTTATTCGAAAATAAAACCGATAAGTTAAAAATCGTTTTCAAGACCCTTTCAAACACGACAAGGGCTTAACAGCGGTAGCATTTTATAAAATGTCATAAAACACTTTTAAACACGACCTTTAAATACCGACACAAGGTTTTATTTGAAAATACAAGGCTGGCTCGCCCAAATTCATGTCATTTTTCAAAAACCCACAATACGATCAAGTCTAAGAAAATTTCAAGCATGCACGCCGCATGTATTATTATTAATAGAAACACATTGGTTGTAAATAACAATAATTAGCCAAGTACTAACGATTTCCGAACACACGCATATACGGCATTCAAAAAACACCAGTTCAACAAGCGCAACTCGGAAATACTAATTCCAAGCATATGTCAAACTATCTCTTCAATTTTAACAGCGTAACCAAAGATCACCGATTTGGACATATGTCGAAACCAGCTATGTGAGTTTCTCAACAAACTCTGCCATCAATACCTTTCCCAGAACATTTCAATGTTCAAAACTTCTACATCATATTGCACCCTTCGGTGTCCCAACCATCAGTACATTCGGTTCAACACACATTTAGTATATCGCAATTACCAAACATAAATTCCATCATACAACAAAAGTCAAGAGGGTCAAGCCCTCTCACAGTATACCACGGAGCAAAACTCGGATCTTTAGATCACCAACGATCCCACCAACGCTAGGAAGTTTAGCGATGGAAGGCTCGCAAGACGACAAACGGTCATGCCCAGAACGGCGCACATACTCCAGAGAGATAAAGGACTGCGCAATACTAGAATCAAAAGTACACGAACCGGATGGATCGAAAAACAACTCGACAATAAGTACGAGAGAGGCAATCACAGTTCAAGAAGTGGAAATTCAATACGAGAAAACAAGGGGATCAAGTAAGGAAAACTTACGAGCACTGGATGTACTGAGATGCCGGCAGCGGTGTGACAATGTGCAAAACAAAACACAACTAGACCCAAATAACCAACAAGCCTAGGTATCCATAAACATAGAGTTCCGATACCATTTTCTGTAACACCCCCAAGATATTCGAGGTGTATTACAGCGTCGTGGACCCCTACATGGGATCCACCAGGCTAACACAAGAAAACACCTCTCGACTAACCGTCTCGGTTAGCAAGGAAACAATTGTTAACAACAAGAACAGAAAACAACACGTCCGGTACAACCGGCATAATAAACATCAACCGACAAATACAGTAACTCCAACGAAGACCAATCACAATCCGAAAGGAAAAGCCTAAGTACTCGCGAGTAGAATCTATAAGTTTACAATTTGGAAAACATCCACATCAAAAGAGACAGTAGGAAATAACAAGACTAAATTGCACATGTCAACAACCTTGGCCGACATCCTCGTACCATCCCAACGCCCGCTCGTCTGACTGAACATAACCTGAAATCCATAACAAGAATTTCCCCGACAACGGGTCCCCAAATGGGTTAGCAATTACGCTAGTACAAGTATTCAAGGCAAACCAATCGCTTACACATTTCATAGTACATGCACCAATATCATTTCAAAAACCAAAACCAGACATGTCTTTTCCGGAAACAAACAGTCAAACAAATTGCCTTGGGAATAGAGTAATATCATAGATCCCGCCCGAGGCCTCTAAGGACCCTCCCGAGCTGGCCACATTATAAAAAAAAACACGCACATGCATCGCCTTGGGAACAGAGTAATATCATAGATCCCGCCCGAGGCCTCTAAGGACCCTCCCGAACTGGCTAGCTATACAAACTCATGAATCCAGGACTCAACCCTTTGGATTCCCTCCTTGATCCCGTCGGACCAACACGAGGTGAGCAAATCACACACAAAAAATACATTACCATTCCACGTTAAGCATAAAGGTTTCCAAAAATACTTGCCTTGAATAATTGATGACGCAACGAATGGAAAGGATAATCACCGACGAACGCTAGGAACCAACGAAACCGAACCTAATGATTCGAAGAATACAATCACAACCATTTCTAAATGAATACGGAATTGGAATACACCCGAAAACCCGCCTACGATTCATGTATATTCGTATATAAACAACAACGAGGGCGGACCACAACCAAACCCTCTCGATTCCGTAAAAACCACGAAATATACCATGAATCCGTAGGGAAACTAAGAATACCAAAAAGATTAATCATATTCATCATGAATTAATCAACAAAACGGAACGAATCGGACAGAAACGCGAAAACCCCCAAATCTACCCAAAAGTAGGGTTCTAAAGATCTAACCTTGATTCGCTAGATCGAAGGATGTTATAGGATGATTGATCGGTGATATAAACTCAGAAACTTCATGGATTTGTTGTTTAACAACATGGCTTCATCTCCTCCAAAGCTCCAGCCGCGGACCGAAGAGAAAGGAAATGAAAAATGAATGAAAAAGTGGCTGGTCTGTCATATATATTCTGGGCCGGAACTAGCGCGCGCTAGCCTTCCCGGACTAGCATGCGCTATCGTCCAGTATCGGCCCAGCACTCTCGGCCATGGCCCGCATGACCCGGCACCATCGTCCGCCCGACTCCCGCTAGCGTGCGCTACGGCCGGAAGCCTGCGCGCACTAGCCGACCTGTCCAGTAGCCTCTGGACTAACAAACTCACCCAGGTAACGTACGTTAGTCGGCCGACAGCGTGCGCTACCCCTGCCGGTTAGCGTGCGCTACGGCCAAGCGATGGCGTGCGCTACTGGCGATCTGGCCGAGTCGAACCTCGAACCCCACCGCCCGGACCGATGGCGTCGTTAGGCGGTAGATAGCGTGCGCTACACCTGCCGGTTAGCGTGCGCAGCCTTCCGGCCGTAGCGTGCACTACACCGGTTCCTGCCTCACCTGTCCGGTCGGTGCCCGCAATCATCCGGCCAGTCCCACAACCGTCCGGCCAGTACCCGACCACTAGGGCTCGACGACCCGATTTCCGAAAACGTACGGAACGAACACGACGAAAAGTTCGCGGACAACATCAACGACCCGAAATGAAAACATAATACCATAATTAATCATACGCGACCAAGAAACGGGTCGAGACAACAATTACAGATACGGATACCCATAACTTTCAAGAAATTACAAAATGGCCCAAAACGCCCGGAAATCACGATACGTGATCGAATAACCAAACCGAAGTTCACAACACGTCTAACAAAGTTAAACGGACTTACGGGAAACTCGAAACAGCAGTTTTGGACGAGATTCGCAAGAATCGAACTCAAGTGCGGAAAAGTTGCTAAAAAGCACGGAACTCAACAAAACAACACCGAAACGAACTCGGATGGCAAAAAGTGTAGAATTAATCATTCTCAGAATGACGAAACGGTCCTGAGCGAGTCGTCAAAACGGACTTCTGCCAAAAAAAGAAATTACCGGAAATCGGAATTACGGGTATTACACCTAATTCCTTCATTTTCACTCGCCTGGTGGGTCCCATTCGGGGGTCCACGACACTGTAATATCCGCCTAGTTTGGGGTGTTACAGAGTTGGTATCAGAGAGTGGTTTTGAATACTACCTTCCGAGTTATGTCTCATTTGAAATCATCGTTCATCAAACTAGTATCATTGGACTTTCGCGTCACGTGTGACCTGTGCAAGAGCCGAGCCCCTCAGACCAAAGAACAGTAAGATTTCTGACACCATGGTATAATTTCTGGCAATAGAATCACTCATTCATTATTCAACAGTCAACAATCCTCTTTCATCATTTTCATTTATGATCCAGTCGATCATGTTAATTCATTAATCACTCAGTTCATTTCATTGTTCAGTAGTTGATCTTGAGGATCATATAATTAATCTTGTTAACTTGTTCAAGATAATCATTTCAATAATTTCATCAGATAATCACGTCACTTCAGTTGATCATTCATGTAATCATTGTGTTTGAGCGCGTGTGCTCATTCCCATCATTCATAACGTAATCATAATGTGATATTCATGTGAGACATATCATTCTCATATGACTTTACACTTCAGTATGGAAAGAGATGGCAGAGGACGCGGGGGAAGAGGCTGTGGTGCGGGCCGAAACCCAAGGGCTCGTGTGAATACACGTGCTAATGCAAGGAATAATGCTAACTCATCGAGCAGTGACGCTGCCACTCATTCACCTGACGTAATCATTCACTATCAGGGAGTCGTACCCGGGACACAGCTCAGTCAGAAGGTGCTCGGGTTGATCTACTCGCTTTTATGCCGGGCATGATGGCCCAAATGACTCAGATGGCACGCCTCATGGAGACGATGGAGAACTCAGCTACTCAGAATCAACAAGCTCCTCCGCCGCCACCTCAGGGGCAGGGGAGGGGTGTGAGCAGTATTATTGGCGACATCTCTCGCCAAAGACCACCTACCTTTGAGAGCTCATCTGAGCCGGCGGATATTGTACATTGGCTTGACCATTTCGAGAAGTTTTTTGCTATGGTGGATTGCCCCGAAGGGCATAAAGTTTCAGTTGCAGCTTACTATCTGGGTAAGAGCGCTCATTCATGGTGGTTATCGTTAAAACCCACCGACGGATCATGTGCTTGGGATCAATTCAAGACTCTCATGATGGAGAGGTATTATCCGGCCCCACTCAGAGAGGCCAAGTTATCAGAATTACTCACTCTCGACCTCTCAGCAGACGATGATGTTATAGCCATCGCCGAGAAATTTCAGGAGCTACTTCCTTTCGCCTCGTCCATTATTCACTATGAGGCGGACAAGATCAAGTATTTTAGCAAGAGGTTGAAGCCTCGTATGCGGATGCAGTTGCTTAATCACAATTGCACCACTCTGGACGAATTCATCGAGAAAGCTCTTACTTATGAGCTTACTGCTAAAGAGATTGCTAAGAATCAAACTCCATCATCCTGAAGGCAGTCAGGCAACTTTCAAGAAGCCTCGAGCGGGATCTACTTTCACTGAGCGACCTCCTATGGCGCCCAGACCCGCAGAGTCTCAGTCACGAGCAGCCAGTTCGGCCATTACCTGTTTCAACTGTGGAGAATACGGTCATTACAGCACGAAGTGTTTGAGGCAAACCGTCACGTGCAATAATTGTGGAATGGCGGGGCATAAGGCCCGTTTTTGCGAAGGGACTCCAAACCTACTCCGGCGTCATCTCAGGCCCCGAAACAGTCAGCGATTCCGAATCAGGCTACTCATTCCGCATCGTTTAAGAAGACGGGAGCTAACAAAGGCGGAGCCCACAGCTATCAGACAGGAGCATCCGGTTCTGGGGCTGGCAAGCCCCGAATTTATGAGATGAAGAGAGCTAATGATCCGGAATCCCGAATGATCTCAGGTACACTCAAAATTATATCTCAACCTGTGTGTACCCTTTTTGATACTGGTGCATCACATTCATTCATTTCCGAGTCATGTTTGAGTAGACTACGTCTGGGTAGTGCTACTAGTTGTGAGCCTTATGTCATTGGTCTACCTGATGGTAGAAGAATTATCGGGAATAGTAAGGTTAAGGATTGTCCGATTCAGTTTCATGACCGTGATTGGTTATCAAACCTAATCGTGGTAGATTTACCGAGAGACGACGTCATCTTGGGTATTGATTGGATGGATCGTCATGATGCCACCATTAGTGTCCGTAAGCGTATGGTCACTACCATTTCAAACGATGGAGTCGAATATTTATTTCAGGGAGGTAATCCAAGCCGTTTTGGAGAGTCATTAACTTGATGAAAGCAGTGAGATTACTCAATCAGGGGTGTGTCGGATATTGGTTCTATATTACCAAGACCGAGGAACCATCAGTAATGTTAACGGATATTCCTGTAGTGAGAGAATATGCCGATGTATTTCCAGACGAGTTACCTGGTTTACCTCCACAGAGAGATGTGGAATTCAGGATTGAGTTGGAGCCTGGTACGTCCCAAATATCGAAGGCATCGTACCGAATGGCCCCGACCGAGATGCAGGAGTTGAAGTATCAATTAGAGGATTTGACCGAGAAGGGTTATATCCGGCCGAGTGCGTCCCCGTGGGGAGCACCTGTATTGTTTGTCAAGAATAAGGATGGTTCGTTTCGCTTGTGTATTGATTACCGGGAATTGAACCGAGTGACGATCAAGAATAAATATCCTCTAACCCGTATCGATGATCTTTTGGATCAAATTCAGGGAGCTTCAGTATTTTCCAAGATAAACTTAAGATCTGGATATCATCAGTTGTGAATTCGAGAGTCGGATATCGCAAGGACAGCATTCCGAACACGCTATGGTCATTACGAGTTTGTGGTAATGCCGTTTAGGTTAGCTAATGCACCTGCGGTATTCATGGAATTAATGAATCGGGTCTTCATCGACTATTTGGATCAGTTCGTGGTTGTCTTTATTGATGACATTCTAATTTATTCTCGTAACCGGAAGGAACACGAGTTTCACCTTCATCAAGTGCTCGACGTGTTGAGACGAGAGCAACTTTTTGGAAAGTTTTCCAAATGTGAATTCTGGATGTCCGAAGTGACGTTTCTCGGACATGTAATTTCATTAGACGGAGTTCGTGTCAACCCTCAGAAGACGGAGGCCATCCGAGATTGGCAACCTCCGAAGAATGTTAAGGAAATCCGAAGTTTCCTCGGATTGGCTGGTTATTATCGGCGATTTGTGGAAGGGTTTTCTAAAATCGCTCAACCCATGACGAACCTTTTACGGAAGGATAAGAAATACACGTGGTCCGACGCGTGTCAGCAGAGGATTGAGGAACTCAAGATCCGATTAATTTCAGCACCGGTCCTTTCCTTACCGCAAGGGACGGAAGGATTTGTGGTTTATAGTGATGCGTCCGGACAGGGTCTCGGATGTGTACTAAGGCAGAACGGGAAAGTTATTGCTTATGCTTCACGGCAATTGAGACCTTATGAGGTCAATTATCCGACCCACGACCTAGAGCTAGCAGCCGTGGTGTTCGCATTGAAGATTTGGCGCCATTATCTTTATGGCGTTACCTGTCAGATATTCACCGATCATAAGAGTTTGAAGTATATATTTACTCAGAAGGAGTTAAATATGCGACAGAGGCGGTGGTTGGAATTAATCAAAGATTATGATATTGAGATACTATACCACCCGGGCAAGGCGAACGTTGTCGCCGACGCCTTGAGTCGTAAGTCCATTTAGGAGTAGATGCTTGATCAATTAACAGTTCAGAGGGAACTTCAGCAGGGATTTCTGAGACCCGAGATCGAGGTCTGGATACAGCGAGTACAAGGGCAACTTTGTACGTTAGAGATTTCATCACCACTTGAGGAGGCGATCAGGGTGAATCAGGGTTCAGGCCCGTTTTTGTTAAGCATTCGAGATGATGTGACCCAGGGGAAAGCCCCCGGATTTATGGTCCATGAGGATGGACTTTTGCGATTTAAGAACCGGATGTGCGTACCGGCGAATGACGAGTTGAAAAACTCGATTTTGAGAGAAGCTCATGCTACCCCTTATTCCGTTCATCCGGGGTCTAGCAAGATGTACAAAGACTTGAAACAAAATTACTGGTGGAGTAATATGAAGCGAGAAGTCGCGGAATTTGTTTCGAGATGTTTGACCTGTCAGCAAGTCAAGATAGAACATCAGCGACCGGCGGGTATGCTGAAACCTCTCCCTATCCCAGAGTGGAAGTGGGAGGATATTTCAATGGACTTTATCACGAGTTTGCCGACGAGTCGCCGTGGCATGAATACAATCTGGGTAATTGTGGACCGCTTAACTAAATCAGCTCATTTCCTTGAGATTAAGGATACATGGGGTCCCGAGAGACTTGCCCAGTTGTTTATCAAAGAGATAGTGAGACAGCACAGCACTCCTAAAAGTATCGTTTCCGATCGTGACGGACGGTTCGTGTCTCATTTTTGGAAATCAGTTCATCATGCTATGGGAACTCAGCTTAGTCTCAGTACAACTTTTCATCCTCAGTCCGACGGATAATCGGAGAGGACTATTCAGACTTTGGAGGACATGTTGAGGGCAAGTGTTCTCGATTGGAAAGATGATTGGGAACCCCAACTACCGTTGATCGAGTTCACGTACAATAATAGTTGGCATGCTTCGATTAAGATGGCACCTTACGAGGCCTTGTACGGTCGTTGTTGTCGATCTCCTTTGTGTTGGGATGACTTATCAGAATCAATCGGCACCGAGCCCGATATGCTTATAGCCGCCCGTGAGAAGGTAGCTTTGATCAGGAGTCGTTTGTTGACCGCTCAGAGTCGACAGAGATCTTATGCAGATAATCATCGTCGACCATTAGAGTTCGAGACAGGTGACCATGTTTTGGTCAAGGTATCCCCGAGTCGAGGTATCTTCCGTTTTGGGAAGAGGGGAGAGTTGAGTCCGATATTCATTGGACCATTTGAGATTTTGGATCGAGTAAGAGAGTTAGCTTATCGATTGGCCTTACCTCCGGCGTTGAGCCGAATTCATAATGTGTTTCACGTCTCTCAGTTACGGAAGTATGTTGCCGACACGAGTCACATACTTCAGTTCGACGAAATCGAGATCGCCGATGATCATTCATATAAGGAGCGTCCTATACGAGTCTTAAAGCGGCGAATCAAACAATTGAGGAACAAGACGATTCCTTTGGTTAAAATTCAGTGGTCTAGACACGGAGTCGAAGAGGCTACTTGGGAAACCGAAGATAGTATGTGGGAGAGTCATCCCGAGTTGTTTGACCCTTAGTTTCGGGGACGACTCTTTTAAGGGGGGTGTATGCAATACCCGGTTGTAATTCAGTCATTATCATTCAGTCTTTATCATTCAGTAATTATCGTTCAGTAATTGTCACTCAATAATTTTCACTCATTAATGATCAATTGTCACTCATATTCACTCATTATATTCACCGTTCAGAGTAATTGTATCGTATATCAATCATCATTCATCATCAATCTAGTTGGAGTATTATGCCGTGTTTATCATCGTTGTCATCTTTATAGTGGGCTGGGTGTGAGGAGTAGCCCATGCTACGAACTCTCTTTAGCGTGTGCTAATTGAGTTCGGGTAGCGCAGGCTACCTCCCAACACTAGCGCACGCTGGTATGTTTCAAGCAGGCAGTCCAGAAGGCACTGGACTACAGTTGGGTTGTAAGTAGCGCACGCAACGAATGGTAAGTAGCGCGCGCTAGTAGGTCGGCGTAGCGCACGCTATGCAGTTGGTGTAACGCGCGCTAAGGCCGGATCAGGCAGAGTCCAGTAGCTACTGGACTGAGTTGGAATAACTCTTAGCGTACGCTACTAGTAGTTATTAGCGTACGCTAATCGGTGTCAGTAGCGCACGTTGAATATTGTGTGTAGCACGCGCTACCACGAACAGATCAGAGAAAAGGAGGTTCTGGACTTCAGTACTGGGCATCAGATAAATTGTTTGCGCAAGCTAACATTTTGAGTTAGCGCACGCTAAATATATGGCAGTAGCACACGCTACAAAAGGTACGTAGCGCATGCTACCAATAAGGACAGAGGGTACTGGTGTAATACCCGTTATTTTTATCCCCGGAAATTTTCTATTTTTGGCGGAAGTCTATTTTGACGACTTGCTTGGGACCGTTTCGTCATCCTGAGAATGATTGATTCTACACTTTTTGTCATCCGAGTTCGTTTCGGTATCGTTCTGTTGAATTCCGTGTCCTTAATCGACTTTTTCACGTGGGAGTTCGACTTTGTTAGATCACCATTAATTTTTGGTAACTCCAAAAATTCTGAATCTTTGCAATATTATAGAGCATCGAGTTAGCTTTCCAATGGTTCAAACGGTGAGTCAATCGGAGTCCGGACGAGAGAGTTATGGTCGTTTTAACTCACCCGCTCGTTATTGGCCGATCACTGCCGGCCGAACTCGGCCGTGTCGTCCGACACGGCCCGTGCCGTACTCGTCCGGAAATGCCGGAGTTTCTGTCGACCAGACTCGGCCGTGTCGTCCGACACGGCCCGTGCCGTACTCTTCCGGATAAACCTGGAACGTCTGCCGAGCACGCCCGACCGTGTCGTCTGGCACGGTCGAGTCATGCCGAGTCGCTGTCGGACGGGTCACTGTCGGAAGGCCCTCCGCGCCGCGACCGTGTCAAGCCGGACACGGTCGAGTCCCTGTCGGCCAGCTGTGCGACACGACCGTGCCGGTCGGCACGGGCCGTGTCCGGCAGGCAGTCAACCCCTATAAAAGGCCCTGCAGACGTTTTTCTTGCCATTTCTCACCTTCTTCTTCTCCTCTTCCGTAGCTGGGCGTATTCTAAGCTTGAAGCCATGTTGTTTAGCAACATATCCATGGAGTTCCTTGGGTTATATCATCAATCATTCGTCCGATAACATCCTTTGATCGAGCGAATCAGGTCAGATTTTCTAGAAATCTAATTTTGGGGATTTTGGGTATTTTGTTCGATTTCGTCCGTTTAATCCGATTTAACTTAGGATTGTGAAGGATTGATGATTATTTAGATGTATTGTATCATTTACCTTGTTATCCCATGGTTGGATCGTATCGATTCGTTGTTTTGGTCGAGTTCTTGACCGACGCCTTGAAGGTGTCCGGTAAAATGTCATAGAGGGGTTTTCGGGCGTTCTACGATTATTCTTCCTCGTATGATCGATGATTTATTGAATTTATGTTGTTAGGGTCGAATTCTTGTGAAGAACTCGAGTTGAAACCCTTCCGTTCGTTGTCTTCCTCGTGGTTCAAACTTCCCGGTCGAACCGTGTTCTTCGGATCTTGATGCGTTTATTAAGGCAAGTATACATTTATGATTATGCGTTCTCGACTTTGAAAGTATGAAATATTGATGATATGATTATTTCTAGCCACTCAGGGGCCTTTGTAGTCTACGAGGGTTTCGTAGCCTCAGTGCGATTCCATGGTTGATATGAGCGAACCGTTTCTACGGCATTCATATGAAATAATGTTGGCATGCTTATTTATATCCACTCCGGGACGGACCAGGAGTCCTACGAGGGTTTCGTAGCCTCAGTGCGATTCCATGGATAATATGAATTAACCACTCGGGACGGACCAGCGGAGTCCTCGAGGTTCCGTAGCCTGCAGTGCGGTTCCACGGTATTCATATATGTATTGATGAGATGCTATGAGATTTAGTTATTAGGAATACTAGTCTTAAATTGATGAATTGACGGATATTGATGAATTGACGGATTACATTTACTTTATTGTCGAGAAGTATTATGTTTCATATTGTTATACTTGCACTAGCTATTCGGCGGCTAACCCCTTTATGGGAAATACGTTTCATGTATTTCGAGTTCCGGGAGAGCGGACAGGCGGAGTGCAGGTCGGCATGAAGATGATGGGCAAGTGTGATCTGTGTCTTGTCTCGGTTATCTCTTTTGGTTTCCTCCATTCGGTGTTGTTGTCTTGGAATGGATTTTTAAATACTCGAGTATTGTATTTGATTTCCTTGATGTTCGGCTGTGTTGCGAGGTATTGATTTGTGCGGTGATGTATATGGTTTCATTGTTTATGGTTTGAATACCATTTGTATCGTCTTTCTTTCTATTGTATGTAGACCTTATCGGTCGAGTTTATAGTTCAGCGTATGTTTAGCCTTGTGGGTCCCACGGCGGGGCTCACGGCTGTAATATACTGAATAACTTGGGGTGTTACGAATATGGTATCGAGCTTAGGTTTATGGATACCTAGGGTGTCGGTCTTTTGGGTCGATTAGTCGGCATTTGCCACAGTATCACTACTCGCCATCATCACGGTCGACCGGTACTTGTAAGTCCTCTCACTCTTCTTGTATTTTTCTTAATCGTTTCGTTTATAGCTTGGTATTCTTGGGAATTGGTCACTTCGGGAATGTGCGATTTGGATTATACTTACGCACGTATGTGCCTTTAGAATGTTGGTGAAAGTAGGAAGAATCGTGGCCGTGGTCACGGACGTGAACTCTTCCTTGAGATTTTGTTAAATTGCTAATTGCGATATTGGTGTGTAACGGTATTATGTTGAGACTTTGTTTAGGAGTCGCATGCTAGTATCACGGGAGATCTTGACTTCACGACTGTAAGTATGTTGTTCGGATTATTCGATAATTCTAGGTTATCTTGGTGATTTTGGATTTTCCGTTGAAATGTTTGTGCAGTGATTGCAAGTTTCGAGGCGAAACTTATTTTAAGGGGTAGAGTGTAATACCCGATTTTCGGATATTTTTTTCGTTTATATATTGGATATCGTGGATGGTTAATTATGCTCGAGGACGTTGTGAGCGTTGAAAATGTTATTGAATTGAGTATATGTATTGATTTTGCCGTATGCTCGTATTTGGTATGTCATGACTTTGGGCGGGAATTGTTGAAATTGGCTAAGTATGGAATTATTACGTCGTTAATGAGGTGAGATTACGTACGTAAGATTGGCATGGTTACGTGCGTCAAGGCTAAGGTATTACGTGCGTAGAAGGCATCGGACGAACCGAGTCATGTGAGGCGGGTGGGACCACTGTTTCGGCAACTTTCGGCGGAGAATGTTGTGGTGAGTCAACGTCGTGTTACGTGCGTTATACGAGCGTGTTACGCACGTAACACAACCATTATCTTGTAGCAAGTCATGGTATATTACGTGCGTTATATGGTATGGGTTACGTCGTAATAGGCGCACGAATGAGACAGTGAGATGGTTACGTGCGTTATGGATTTTGGATTACGCGCGTTAAAGTTGTTACGTCGTTAAGAAAGGACACCTACGTGCGTAATGAGAGTGCAATTTATAGATTGAAGTGTTGCCTTTCATTTCTCTCACGATCCTTTGAGATATTTCTCTCCAAAACTCGTCCCTCTTCACTTTTAAGAGTGTTCTAAACGCTTTTAACATGATTGTGAGCTTGGAATCATGGAATTAGAGCTTGGTTATGGAACTATTGTTGATTCTTGAAGTGATTTCTTGTGTTATCCATATTCTATGAGGTTTATGCCGAAGGAAGATAATGATATGCTTTGAATATGTTGATTATGATTATGGAATCATAGAGATCTTGATGTTCTTGAGGCCATATGATGACTATGATGATTTAATGATTCTTGGAATGGAGTTCAATTATTCTTTCTTCGTGGTTCGTCCATGCAAGGTAATCCTCATATCCCTTTTGATAGTGGCTTATTTTTTTTCTTTTTGGATTACTACTTGGGAGGGAGTATGTTGGGAATCGTGTATTTTGATGTTCGTCTTATTTCAATGAAAATGCATAAATTGGATTGTACTTTTATCCATTGCGTGAGTATTTTTGAAATGGATTTTGGTATTTTGCCAACTAAAATTTTATTTTGTAAAACCGATTCCCTAAAGCGAGTTTTTGGCATTTTAACCTTGATCGTTTTGACGGTATTTGGAAAACGATTTTTTTAGTATTTGAAAAATATTACCGTCATCGGTCTTTTTAGCATTTTTGGAGCAGCGTGGAAATTGTGCTTAACACAGTAAATCCTTGTGAGAAGGGTTTACGGCGTGTAATATTCCCGGGAGGATGCAGGGTGTTACAATTATGGTATCATGTGATAATGTTATACGAGATTTATTGGAATTGTAATAAGAGATTTCGGATGTTGATATGATCATTGAGATCTTCTTCATATGGTGATAAGGGTTTTGTTGCGATTCTTGAGATTGTATGAATGACATGATGAAGAAAATGGTAACATGGAGATATATACCTCGGAGATGTTGTTACGAGCGTGATTTCGGATATTTCATGTTCTTGAAGAACTCTTGAATTATACGAGGTGATGAAAATTTTTTTTGAAGTGTTGATGTTTTGAAAATGAATATGGAATATTCATATCTAGAGCTAAACTATGTGTTGGAAATAATGTTCGTATAGGAATACGAATGTGATTATGAGTTTGATGAGACTATTATTCATCTACGAATTTGGAAGCCCATACGTAGGGAGCAAATATTCAAATCGAATGATTGGATTGTTTGATAACCTTTTTAATATGATTATCTATTATTTTGAACGATCGGATGATTCGAATTGATGACGGTTATAAGTAAATTTTAACGATGGTTTACGAGAAGGGAACCTTGTAAATTCGTATTTAAGAATTGAGTTTGGAACATTTAGACCCTTATTATTGGTCGAATTGGTGGCGATATGATCATCATTTTTAGACTCGTATTGTGGACGGGATTTGTAAGTGTCGAGTTGGATTGTTCGGTTGTGATTAGTCGAGATATGGTAAAGCGATTGAGTTCGTGGTTTGTTGGTATGATATTTGATCGTGAATGATGACCTTTTTGTTGAGGTTTAGTTAGAAGGGTTCGTTGATTAACTTTGTAGAGTCTGATGTAATTATTAATACGAAGTCAACTGACATGGTAAGATTACTTTGTTTTGATATCGAGACAAGTTTTATACACGAACTAATCAATGAGACTAATGATATCTTGTAGGCGAAGTATTGTGTGTATCATTTTGGGACTTGGCCTCTGTGTGATTTTATTGATGTCGGGATTGGTTGACACGGCCCGTCGGAAAATTATGCCAAATGTTACTATTGTTTGTAAAAGGCGGTTCGAGGCATTGCGATACTTGTTGGTTAAGTCATTTGTCGATTGCGGTTCGCGGTATCGGCGTATCGATTGTGATTGTGATGGATGTTCCATTGAGATATTGTGGTAATCGTCGTCATTGACATCGGTGTTTTTCTATTAATATTATATTAACCAATGAGAGACGTTTGATATATCCTTTTATCATCTCCGTTTCGGTGGTCGGTTTAAGACACCGGGACATCTATTCTATCGTATCATTGATTATCGATTGTGCGTTCTAAGGTAATCGAGGTATTGAATTGGGATTATCGAAGATAATTCCCATCCATTATCAAAGATAATTTCCGTCCGTTGTATAATTGTTATCGATTGGCCATCCTACGGTAATCGAAGTATTGAATTGGGATTATCAACGATAGTTCCCATCCGTTAAATTATTATTGTCGTGTTGACCGATTCAAGGCAGCACACTATTTTCTTGTGAATTTGTGATCTTTGAAGGTTGAGGATTTTCCAGAACTGTTGTGTTGTGATCGTTGCTCGTGATAATCGGTCCTTAGGAAATTCGATCCCAGGGTGGTTGTTTTGAATATCGTTGGTCGTGTCGATCTTTCATTATTCGTGTGTCATCATTCACTTGGTGAGTCGTATGATCCGTATTGGATGTTTTATCCCTTGAGTTTCGTTGTCATGTTGTATCGTGGCATATCTGGAATCATGTCTGCGTGCCGATTGGTCATGTGTAAGATTTTTAGCGAGCACCCGTTGGTCATGCGTGGATATTTCCGCATTGGGCCGTGCACACGAGGCGTAGTTCTTGAGGCTAATTAAGTACATTGTCACACGTATATTACGGATTCCGTATACGGGGTGGACATGTGCACGGACACATTTCGGATCGGGCGTCTTGTGATATCCCTCTTGAGCTTTATTGATTGATCGTTCGTAGTCCATGTTGTATTGGATATGTCCGACGATTTGCGATGGTTGTTCATACGCCGAGGGTATGTCCGATCGAGTTTGCTCCTTTGAGATCTGTATTGTGATGATTCTGACTTTGGGGTCATTCGGCTTTCGAGCCATTGTGATATATCGGTATTTCCGTTGGAGCCTTCGGGCATTGTGAATTCGTATCTTTTCGGCATTGGTTTGGTTTGCCTTCGGGTAATGTATTGTGGTGTTCTATATTGATGATTCGCCGTTTGGGCGTAAGTTTGATTCTTGTGCATCTCGTTGAGTTTTCTGGCGAAATATTTCTTCTCCTACTGTTTTAAGTTTCGGACGAAACTTCTTTTAGGAAGGGTAGAATGTAATACCGTTATTTTTATCCCGGAAATTTTCTATTTTTGGCGGAAGTCTATTTTGACGACTTGCTTGGGACCGTTTCGTCATCCCGAGAATGATTGATTCTACACTTTTTGTCATCGAGTTCGTTTCGGTATCGTTACATTGAATTAGTGTCCTTAATCGACTTTTCACGTGGGAGTTCGACTTTGTTAGATCACCATTAATTTTTGGTAACTCCAAAAATTCTGAATCTTGCAATATTATAGAGCATCGAGTTAGCTTTCCAATGGTTCAAGCGGTGAGTCAATGAGTCGGACGAGAGAGTTATGGTCGTTTTAACTCACCCGCTCGTTATTGGCGATCACTGCCGGCGAACTTCGGCCGTGTCGTCCGACGGCCCGTGCCGTCTTTCGTCCGGAAATGCGGAGTTTCGCCGACCAGACTCGGCGTGTCGTCCGACACGGCCGTCTGCATTTCTTAGGATAAACTGGAACGTCTGCGAGCACGCCCGGCCGTGTCGTGCAGCGCGATCGAGTCATGCCGAGTCATTGTCGGACGGGTCAGCTTCGGAAGGCCCTCGCGCGCGACCGTGTCAAGCGGACACGGTCGAGTCCTGTCGGCCAGGTATGCGACACGGCCGTGCGGTCGGCCACGGGCCGTGTCCGTGACGATCAACCACATAAAAGGCCTGCAGACGTTTTCTTGCCATTTCTCACCTTTTTCTTCTCCTCTTAGTAGTGGCGTATTCTAAGCTTGAAGCCATGTTGTTTAGCAACATATCCATGGAGTTCCTTGGGTTATATCATCAATCATTCGTCCGATAACATCCTTTGATCGAGCGAATCGAGTCGATTTTCTAGAAATCTAATTTTGGGGATTTTGGGTATTTTGTTCGATTTCGTCCGTTTAATCCGATTTAACTTAGGATTGTGAAGGATTGATGATTATTTAGATGTATTGTATCATTTCCCTTGTTATCCCATGGTTGGATCGTATCGATTCGTTGTTTTGGTCGAGTTCTTGGCCACGCCTTGAAGGTGTCCTAAAATGTCATAGAGGGTTTTCGGGCGTTCTACGATTATTCTTCCTCGTATGATCGATGAT